>CALNVZ010000174.1:64968315-65085496 GCA_940671915.1 Paracentrotus lividus
TAGCTAGGTGTGCACAAAGTTTACATACTCGAAAGTTTCACAGCTCAAAAAGAGAGAGAAAAAACATACACCTATATCCTGTATTCATAAAATTGTCTCTGTGTATACAATGTATTCGATAAAACTCATAGATAAGATAAGTTACGATTTTATTAAACCTATCGACCCCGGATCGGAGTATGAGAGTCTCAACAAGAACATTACAATATGAATTTATGTATGATAAATGTACATAATTATTTACAATAATGATATGCATATACCAATGAACATAATATCAATGATGAATACAAATGTTTGCATTGGAAAGAAACAAGAATATAACAAGAACACCAATAACAAAACTATAAACTAATATATTGTCGTGTTTAGCACAATTACAATGTAAAACGCACTGGTTGTTTAATCACCCTGTCACTTCTAGTTACATAGTGGCAGCTGTATTATTATCAAGAAATCTTTCGTCAATAAATGATTTAGAGAAGTGCAACATTACTATTCTAATAAATTTTGTATTTTGTATTATGTATAACTCATGTTACACTAATGATTTCAAGATCATTTCGGCCTATAAAACACGTGTTTTAATAGTAAATAGAGCTGGAAAGTAATTACTAACAAATTGTACAATCTAATTCCTAATCTAATTCCGAATCTTAATCTTAATCTTAATAAGTGAATGAGTATATTCGTCTACCCCTTCCCCAATGAGAGAAGAAATAAGTCTGATGAAAATACAGAAAACATAAGCAGTGCACGTATGTTTGTTAGCTACGTAACCAATTGGCACGACGTGATGGCGTCCATGTTGAAGGATATAAGGCACTCGACGCAAGAGGGCAGCTATATTGGCACGTGAGGGCGCCAATTATTTTCTGCTTTGTCTGTCTCCAGGCTGAAATAAATTTTCAGAAATCTTCATAAAATATATAATGAGATTATAATGTTTTACTTGCGCATTTGTTATGTTTTCCCTGAATCTTCCTTATGAATTAACAATTGAGACAATCAACCCGATTGGCATTTAAAAACTCATTTGCTCATTGAGCACTTGAAAAAAGGTCAATATCATAATCTGCTAATTACAAAACCCAATTTGTCTTCTTTCCGAATTTGCAGTGTTTATTTTGTTTCTTTTATCTTGTTTTATAGCATATCTACCTTGATATTGTGAATTTTAGGTAAAGTGAATATGAATGATTCTTTTATTTAACAAATATTCAAATTGGGCCCAGACGCTTTCAATCATCTACAAAAACATAAATATACTGGACTATGTATCTTCAAACTCTAATATGGTCAGATTGAGGGCGCTGTTTTAAATGTAATCTATAAATGCACAATACAACCGGTTTTTTTGATTATCTCATGCTCAGTCTGGGGGAATTGCTCTTCAAGAAACAAAACATTTCTTTTACGTTTACAAAAGAGAGCTGCACGCATTCGTTAAAAGGAAGCTTTGATTACAAAACAATAGCTTGGATTTCATTCTTCACAATGGCAAACGTTAGACGAAAGAAGAGATTATTTCTTTTCTTGCATTGTGTACAATTGTATCCATGGGAAAGCACCTGTGAGAATGTGTAATGAGATAGAAATGGTCTGTGAGAGTCACGATGTAAAAACACGATATTCTGACTCGCTTAATGTAGTTTTCTCAAGCCAACTCTTGAATGTTTTGAAAGAAGTTTCAAATATGGCGGGGTTAAGATATGGAATAATCTACCATCAATTTTAGAAAACGCTTCATCTATTGGACACTTTTGAATGCATGTATAAGGAAATGAATTTCAAAATATGATCTTATCTTAAACTTAAATTTAAATATTGCCTTTTTATCTGTTCTCAAAGCTCAAATTACTATTCTTAACGAAACTTGCTCTCTCATTGATTCCACTTATATGTTGTTTTAAATCTTTTATATCATAAATTCCACTGATCATTACTTTTTTAATTCATCATTAAGATTAAGCAACTAAATATTCTAATATATCTTTGTTAAAATGACATCTTTGTATTTTTGTTTAGTTATTTTACATGATTATCGATTTCAAATTTTCTATTAGTAATTCGTAATATGCATTATAATCACCTGATAATGCGGTTTTTGATCATGTGTTGAATAAATGTTTGTTATTCATGTTTTTAAAATGTTAACAGGGCCTTGTTGAAAACGGTGTATTCTGAACTTGTAATCCTGTATAAAGATGTTTTATAATAAATAAATAAATAAATAAAATGATTATTTTCTTGCTTTGTTCTTTGCAGAGGCAGAAATAATTTGTTTAAATTTTCAGTAACATCTGGGTATATGGGGGTACTTTACGGCCCGGGCCCCGGGTAGGCGCGCAGGGGCCGGGGGCGCCGAAAATGAGAGGAGGAAAAATGGAAAAAAAGGAAGGAAAAAATGGAAAAAAGGAAGGAAAAAAAAAGGAAAGAAGAAAAAAGGAGAAAAAAAGAAAAGGGAGAAAGAGGGAAAGGGGAATAAAAGAGAGATAGAAGAGACAGAGAGAAGGGGAAGGGGGCGGGGAGAGAAAAAAAAAGGTTTGCCAATTTCGCAAAACTGAAGCTTAACATAGGGGCGGCCAAATTGACCTTAACTTAGGGGCGTAAAATCGACCTTAAACTTAAGGGGCGCCAAATCGACATTAAACTACGGTGGGCGCCACATTGAGCTTAAACGGAGGGGCGGGGTTTTGCAATGACTTGTAACATAGGTGGGGCGCCAAATCGACCTTAAACTCAGGGGTGGGCCAAATCGACCTTAAACTTAGAGGCGCCTAAATTGACCTTTAAATTTAGGGCGCCAAATCGAACTTAAACTTAGAGGGACGCCAAATTGACCTGCGAACTGAGCAATGACACCTCTTAAAACATTTTTTTTTTCATGTGTGCGCCGCCGCGCCGGGTGCGCAATACAATGAATATTTATCATGTTTATAAGAAGATATGAATCAAGCTGTTCAAATACTTTCCACCATTTCCGGGAATGAACATGAAAAAACGTTGATGTTAGAAGCTCCAGAAAACAGGTAATTTTCAAACAAATTTAAACAGCGCCTTACCGTATACCAACGAAGCTACATACTTATGCGTATACTATATATGCAATGTATCTAGAGGGTCAAGTTATAATAAAGTAACTTATATTAAATATAGTCCAGTGTATGAACAACAACTTGGGAGAACAGTTGTATTTTATGGATGATTTTAGTAATAGAGGCTCTGAAAACTAAAGGCTATATAGTTCTGAGAGCTTATCAATTCCGAAATAATGACTGAACAGTGACAAATGCAAACTGAGCAAATGAAAAGGCTTTTCCCATTTGTTTTGTTTGTTTGTTTGTGTTAATTATTATATTTATATGATATAAAAAAAGTAAAGCATTTGTCATTTATACTTTCATAGATCGATTATGATATGAATATGACCAGGTAGAGTTAGCATATAGTCTACAAACAATGTGTCAAACTTTGCATTGTAAAACTATAATGACATAATTATGTTAGATACCGTAGGCCTACTTAACTTAGTAGCTCCATGCTGGTACTACTACCGCGCAGGCCTCCAGATTAAATTTACTAATACATCAACAAAATACACACTGTTCCTCCAAGTAACTGTTGTTCATACACTGACTATATTTAATATAAGTACTTTATTATAACTTGACCCTCTAGATACATTGCATATAAATATACGCAAAAACTTAGTAGCTCCATTGTATACGAAAGGCACATGTTTAAATTTGTTGAAAATTACCTGTTTTCTGGAGCTTCTAACGTCACCATTTCATGTTCACCTCCCGAAATGATGGAAATTATAAAAAAATATAATCACAGTATATATATATAAAGGTCGGTAAAACTGTAAAAATTGGGAAAAGGAATGAAATATGAGAAAATAAAATATTATTCATAAATATTCAAAAATTTTACAAACTTTTTCTTATTGAAATATATGTCACTTTGGATCAGTTTTGTGAGAAATAAGTAACCTTAATTGAACGAGCTTGAATTCATTCTTCTCATAAATATTCATTTGTATTTGCGCACCCAGGCGCGCACACTGGAAAAAAACATATTTTGAAGAGGTGTCCTTGCTCATTAACGAACGGAGAGGAGCTAATTACAGCGGGCAAAAGTTCACGGAAGTTCACGGACCGGTTCAGTGGTTATGCTAATGAACTTTTAACATGGATGCGCCTCGAAACGAGCGGTCCGAACATACGTGAGTGGCGGATCAGTCGGGGGGGGCAGGGGAGCGCGCCCTCTATAAAACCACAATTTGACTGTATAATTAAATCGCAAGTTTTCGGCGCTACCACCCCATTATCGGGCCTTGCACCCATTTTCAATTCTGGATCCGCCACTGAGAATTCACATCCGAAATACACCGACAAAAATAAAGATATGCACATTACTTATGTAGCTGTTCGCAAAATATATCTAAAATGGTCTGCTTGAACTCTTTCATTTTCTCCTGCTTCAATCTCTACCTCTTTCTCCACTCATCACACCATGAACAATCCCCTTACTCTCTCGGGAAGGTTTGCCGGGGAATGTCAGGCAAAGTGACGATGATCTCTCTATCAAAGCAAAGTAAACCCAAACCATTTATATTGCCCCCCTAAAATAGTTTTGAACTATAAGAACCTTCAATGCATACTGTTTCCCACCCCTCACCAATTTCCACCTCCGACATAACTGCAGAGCGTGTGTATGGTGAATTTACATATATGAAGTTTGCAAGCAATCGTACCGATATGGCCTATACAGTCCTGTGTCAAAAAAAATGGTACAGTCGGAAAACATTTTTTTAAAGTCATGAATATAATTAGAACCTGGTATTGTTTGGCATTTTCATAAAGCAGCATAATCGGAACTTTCTTCTGCAAGTTTTTTTCATCACATTTGCTGCTGTATTTTTGGGATATGACCAGTTTTCTACAATCAAGAAAATCCATTTTTGCACGACGTCCATGCTTTTTTGTGTAGGTTTTCGCATTATGGAACAATAGACGTGGGGTAATTTCGATTTGCTCCTTCGTCGCACAATATTTAGCATTTAGCATAACTTTTGTTAACGAAAGCAAATTATAAAGAACAAAGTGAATCAGCAAGGAAAATCTTCTGGCTTTATTTGGTACCACATTACACACATATTTTGAAAAAGATTTCACACCTAAATTTTTTTCCCCGACTGTAACATTTTATTTGACACAGACTGTATAATTGATTATTTCACAGTGCGTTTCTAGAAAAAAAAAAGTAAATTCAACTCTGAGAACCTCGTATCAAAATATATAAAATTTTTATACCTAACCCTATAACCCTATGATTGACTGAGCGCATGGGATTCAAAAACTAGAATTCAAAATCACCTAACGTTTGGGCAAAAGCATGCACCCATGCATTTCAATAGTCAAAATGATTATCTGTCCCTTGTAATTGTAAATGGACTGAGTGACAGTTTAAGGACGAACTTGCACCATAAAGATATAGATCTATATATTTTCTTAATAGATAGAATTTCCCATGTTGCCATGTTGTTGTTAGTTTGTTTGTTGTTGTTGTTTGTTTTTTTTTACCCAAATACTGATTGAATTGGATCGGACTGAATAATAATTAATGAATAAACAAAATATGAACTCCGTGTAAAAATTAACTGGCGCTGTTCTGGCTGAATAAGCATGCGCTTGGCAATTATCTCAATATTTTCGACCATTCTCAGTTCTAGGGCAAGTGCACGCAAACGCGTTTAAAGAAAAGCTTCAAATCCGCCTATTTTAAGTCCAATATTATTGAAAACATCCTTCTTTTTATTCGAATTTATAGCACCCGTGGTGTGAGCTGCCGACCACACAGTCAGTGCCACCATTTAATCGTACTCAGGAATGCTTATGCGGCGGTCACAATCGTGTAGGCTACGGGGCACGTGCAATAACGTAGCCTGCCGTTTGCATGCAGGCCAATTTCTGCGACTCCTCGGGTTTAAAATTCGGTTTGCAGGACAGGTACTTCGTCGTGCCTGCTAAGTACGTCGTTTGTACCTGCACGTACGTTCGTCTTGCAATTTCTCTGCAAATGTGATGACGGTCACTTGCAGAAAAACGTACGGAGAAGGTGCAGGCACTGTGCAATGTCGTGCGTGCAAGGTGCGTGCTCGTACAACGATTGCAAGATGATGGTACGGTGGCAGGAGAAAACTTTTCTTTGTTTTTTAATATGAATATTTATGACGTATATTCGTTGTCATGTAGGTCACTCTCATGGAAGATTACAATTGCATTTTAAAAAGATACCCACTGCAGGGGTCTGAGCTCCCCCTGACTGTCTTGGTTGGGGCTGAATACTATGAACCCCAAATGTTTGAGGGGTATGGGTTTTTGAGCCCGCTCCCTCCTTTTCCCTCCCAAATTCCGTTTTGAAACATCCCGGATACATTTAAAACCTCTCAAATACATCTTTTTATATATATAGCCCACTCTGCGCTTTTGCAAATTTTAAAGTTCAGTTTAGTTTTTGTAGGAATCAAAGGGTCACTACTAATCTGGATTGGGTATCAGCCTTTGAACACCCCCGTTGTTTGTGGGGTGGGTCTTCATTATCATTGAGCCTTACAAAGGGCATCCTCCTATCGGTTTGGACTCAGCATTTAACCCCCTCTCCCTTTGTAGGAGGCTGCGATATTACTGAGCCCCTTTTCCCTGCTACGGATTTGCATAAAAATAACTCTTCAGGTCTATCCTCAAGATCACGACTTTTATTTTCAGCTCGCCCTGCGTGCTCGAATGCCTTTAAGTTAATTATATTTTTTTATATAGGAACCAGAGGGTTCCTTACTTTATCTTTGTTGGGGCTCAGCTATATTTTCGGGGGCAGGGACTTCATAATCCTTTGAGCCTTCTTGCTCCCAATTTGTTATCAAATTGTTAAAAGGAATATATTTTATAAAATTATTTACTCGCTCTACGAGCTCGCACGATTTAATGTCTAAACAGCCCAACTATCTCGTATTTTGGCGTTAGCAATAGTCGCGGTGCGGATCAAGGGGGCCCAGTGAAATTTTTTGCTTTCTATTTCATACCCGATAACAAGAAAGTAGGATTCATGGGGATTGAATCGAAGACCTCCTGATTGTTTAGACTGGTACTCTACCGACTGAGCTATGGCAATACCTATGTTGGTGTTCAGCCTAGAAAATCCAGATGGAATCCCAGTACCCTCTTTGTCATTTTGAGGAGCGGGCATGTGCACAAGATGATTACAATTATTTTAAACCAAGTTCTTGTCTTTCTTTTTCGAGTTAACATGCAAGGATAAAAAAAATATTTGGGCTCATCCAAAAATTTGGAAAGTTAGGGGAACGCAAGCCGAAAATTTTCAAATTTACAATGTACAGTCAATGAGTGGTTTTAAAAAAATTATAGGGGGTGCACGGTCCCCTGCGCCCCCGCCTGGAATCTATTTGCACTGGCGGTCTAGCATCTTAATGAAAGAGAATTAGTGTCACGTCCCTGTTATTTTTATCGTGAAATTTCAAGCATGGCGAATTGAGTAAGTAGAGGCGGCAAATATCATTTGTTACAAAACGAAACCTGCGATTTTAGTAAACATTAATTTTGTAAAAGTACTCCAATTCGAAAAACTTTTATTTATTTTTGAATTATCCATGCATTAGAGTGACCAGACCGTTGATATTTTAAGAGTATTTTTTTAAAAACATTATCAAAATGTTTTGTCGCCATCTGTTGTCAAAGTAACGTTTACATCTGAATAAAAATGACTAAATTGGGGTATATTTTTATACCTTTAAAAGGTTGGAATAGGCCATCTAAATGGTATGTGACAATTTTCTTCATTATTCCAATGTTAATACCATTTCAACTATTTTTGACATCCTTAACTTGAAATAAAATAAAACGCCACATTTTTCCTCAAAATATTTATACTTACGCCCTTCATTTTTCACAGTTCTTTTCGTCATTTGGGACCCCTAACCTGTGAAGAAAGTAAATTTTGATTGAATGCAATATTATTCCGTATGAATTTCTTTGAAAATTCTGGACAATTACAGTGAAATTGCGAATAATTTTGAATTAGGGAGGAAGAACAACAAAATTCATATATTGGGCCAAATGGCGCCCCCAAAGGGCCGCACTTTGGGTGTTTAGTCCTACGGAATGACATAACAAACCCCACTATTCCAATGCGTGCAGAAAATTCACATTATTACAACACTATAAGTTTGAGGGCCTGAGGCATAATTTAAATTTCAATTCCTCCCCCCCCATATGCAAATTGGCCTAATATTTTTGTTCTCATTCTATTTTCCTCCAAATTCGACACAGGACTATTTGTTATTTTGTTGCAGTTTACATAATCATAGTGGCAACTTGGCAACCATAATTCAGTGAAAGTCTGAAACTTGCCTGCGACGCAAGATGAGGTCATTGTGACGCGCGTTGAAGGCAAGACGACTGTAGATCTTGCGTCTGTCTTGCCCACTTCGTACGTGCACTGCACATTGCCTGTGCAATGATTGTGTATCAAACGTGCGTTAATTTTAACATAAACCGCCCACCAGAATCGCAACGATGACAATTTCAGCACTTGCCATGCAGGCCACGTTTGAGGTGCGTGCGATGTGCCTCCATCGTGCAATGCAGTGATCGTAGATCAATTCGCAATTTATGACATGTCGAATAATCTTTCAAGAGTTGTACATCGACGTGCGTGTCCTGAAAAATCGTGCAAAAGCTGTACGAATTTTCTACGGAATCCGTCGTAGGGAGTTTGCACGTCGATGGTAGCGAGTTTGACCGCCGCATAATGCCGGCGGTCACACTCGTCGTAGGCTACGGGGCACTGCAATCAAATTGTAAGCCTGCGTTGATTGGCACGTTGCATGCACAAGTACTGGGTCAACTTCTGCGATTCCTGCGTTTTCTGTGGTAATGGTATTAGAAAACTTCCTGCACGTCGTACATGCAACGTGCCTGCGAGGTACCTCCTGCGCTGGCACGATTTTTCTAACGAAATCCATCCGTAGGGTGAGGGAGTTTGCACGTCGAAGGTACGGCGAGTTGTTTGACCGCCGCATAAAAAAGATAAATGGCATGGGGTCCATCAGTCTGCATCAAATAAAAATAAATAATAATTACAATTGGGGGGAAATGAATCAGGTAGGATTTTTTTTTTTTTTTGGGGGGGGGGAGGGGAATGCTATTGTAGCTATTTAATACAATGCGATACAATCATTTCAAACAATTGCTTTTTGTAAAAACAAACGTTATCTTTGAGTGACGAAAAGGAGAATTGAATTTACGCAAACCCAGTTATATACATGAATCAAAAAGATTAAATTTTACACCTTGCCGCATTGCAAAATACTTTTTTTTTTTTCATTGTTAAAAAAACTGGTCTTCCGCAAACTGCAGACCACATGAGTTGGGAAAATGCAGAAGAAAACCTTTTTTTCCTGCTTTATGGAAATATCAAGCAATACCAGGTTGGAGTGCTGGGACTAATATTCAATACACAGGTCCTGTGTCAAATAAAATGGTACAAGTGGAAAACATTTTTTAAGTATAAAGTTGAATCCAGCCTGCTATTGTTTTGGTATTTCTTAAAGCAGGAAGATCAGACTTTCAGCCCTGCAATTTTTTTCATCACATTTGGTGTTGTAGTTCTTGAATATGACGAGTTTCTAACAATGCAAGAAAATCCATTTTTCGCACGCCGTCCCATACTTTTGTGTATAGGTTTGCGCATAATGGCCATGAGTGTTCACTTTCGATTTGTTTCTCGTGGCAACAAATTTAGCATAACTTTAGTTTTACGATATGCAAATTATACAGAACAAAGCGCATCAGCAAGGAAAATCTTTTGGCTTTATTTTGTACCACATTACACACTTATCTGAAAATATTTCAGCACCTATAATTTTTTTCCCACACTAACCATTATTTTTGGGACACAGACTGTATAATGATTAAAAATAAACAGACCAATGTCAAGTGGTTTCCAACTAAACTCCGCGACAGGGGTTAGTTTTGGAAACAAGGTATGGTAAGTTGAAATTGTGCTGTATCTTTAGAATTAATTTATACTAGCGTACAACATATATTGCATGGGTTCAGCTAACTTGCTTTATTGATCCAATTAAAAATAATAAAGTTGGTGTTCAAATTCTTATTTTACTTCATGTATTATTACACCTTGATAGCATCCAGCAATACAGATATTCTGAATGTTCCTGTGAAAGTAGCATTCTGCAATATATTTTTGTTTGAACCAAAATAAAATCGTCCAATGTGCACTAAATGTACATGTATAAGGGATATTTTCGGAACACTTAAATTGAATTATATGCTTTTTTATTTTTTTTTAACTGAAACTATTTTACTTTTTACATGTTTCAACTAACCCCGTTCCAAATGTTCGCAACTAACCCCAGAGGCCAATTTGATCATTGTAAGCTTACAGCACAAAAAGGGACAACAACATGCCATATATTTAACTTTGTTTTTGGTAGCTTGATATATACTTGTTTGCTATAGCTCAAAAACTGGAAAACATAATTTATGATCTTCTCAGAGTTATAAAACATTTGTAAAAATGAAAAATTTTATCTCAGAGTTGTGAAAAAACAAACTTTGGCTTTCTACTTCATGAGGTTGGACGCAATTTGTGCTGTCTAAAATGTGGTGGATGGCAGTTGCTAATAGCAACAACTTGAGGTAGATTTTGCATAAATATATTTATTGTCGTTAAAGAAAATTGCAATGTTTCAACTACCGCGTGTTCAACTAACCCACTCTCGCCCTACCCTTGATTTTTGATATTTAGTAGTTTTTTTGTAATACCAATAACTGAACCTTCGAAGGGGTGGCTAAAACATTCCTGAAATAATAGCAGTGTCATCATTTATCATCTCAGTCAATTTTGTGTTTGGAAGTCTATTAACGTGTATTCAAGAAACTATTTAAAAAAAATCACTACACTATAATATAATACATATTTAAAGATGCTATAATATCATATCTCCCTCTTATTACATAACGACTCCCCTTGTTTGTTTATTTGACCTTTAAAATTAAGGCGCCATGTTGATCTTAGATTTGGTTTTTTTTTTGCCAAAAAAATGATATTAAACTTGGGAGGGGCAACCAAATTGTGGTAAAATCAAAGGGACAAACAAATCAGTCTTAAAATCGGGGCTAAATTGATCGTAAACTTAGGGGCGCTGAATTGACCTGAAACTAAGCCCCATTGGCCTTAAACTTAAAAGGCGCCAATTTTTGATTTTAAATTGGGGCTATATTGGTCTTAACTTAGTGGAAAATCGGATCTTTAAACTAAGGGGCGCTGAATGATTCTAAAAACCAAGGGGTGTCAATTTATTTAAACTTATAGGGCGCTAAATTGATCTTAAACTTCCATGCCTTCTAATTTATACAGTGTAAAATTTTATTTCGCTTTTCTGCGCTCTTCCAATTCATTTTTTTCAAAAATTATTACCTATGATCTTGAGAAAGTAATTGCCCACATGAAAACGCTTAAAATATTCTTTTTAGCGAAAATGTTCGCTCTTCGCTTATGTTTCATTGTTACCAGATTGGCCGATAACAAAATTTCGTTCATTCGGCACATTCCAGGGGATTTCAACTATATTCCTGAGGAACTTCATTTTCTCTCAAAAGCATAAAATGTCCTGTTTTTTTTTTTTTTTTTTTTTTTTTTTTTTTTCCATTTGATCATATATCTGTTAACAATAGCTGTGCTCCCAACCAAACCCAGCCCTATTATCACCTGTTATGGATCTCTGAGCCTGATCATTAGTTTAGCGGCCACATGTCATGAGTTGGTGGCAAAATGCCGGTTACATGTTCAAAAATGAATGAAATGTACATTGTCACAGTCAGACATCTCTAATTTCTTTTAATAAGTAAGCTCAGACATGTATAAAAAGTGTATAATATATTGAAAGCTGAGATTGTTAAGAAAGATGATTTAACATAATTTTTTTCCAGGCATGTACAGGGTGTGTCATGGGAAAGCTATACAGGTGCTAACAGAAAAATGGTTTAAAATTTTCCACAATTTCGCGCTGGCAATAAATTTCTTATTATCTTCACACAAATGAATGAATCATTTTCATTTGTGTTAATAAGACCCTATGCTTCCAAAAAGTATTAAACTTGTAATACAAAATTATTTTTTCGCACCGCTCTATAAGGGTGTGAAAAAGAGGGTAAATATTGGCTAAAGCTGGCAGAAATCCTATCTAGACTTCTGCATGAAGTCACTAAACAACGTTCATCTGCAAGAACATATGTTTCCACTCGAATTGTGTAGTATATTTGAATGAAAAAGGAGAAAAAAACAATTTTTGTATGCCTGCATGCATTGTCGATGAGGATGCGTGCATAAAGGTATGCTTTAAATTGATAATTATTGATTAATTAACTGATTAACTGACTTTTGACAAATTTACTTCACATCAATTTAAAACCAGGTTTAAATTCCAAAGAATGATATATCATTCACTATAAGGCGAATTGGATGCAAAATAAACGCAACAAAAGAACAAGAAAGTAAGACAAATTGGAATTCCCTATACATTATGCGGCGGTCACAACTCGTCGAGGCTACGGGGCACGGTGCCATCAACGTAGCCCTGCGTTGCATGTGCATGCACGCACAGGTTCTGTGTCACTTTCTGCGATTCCCTTGCGTTCTGTAGTAAAGCAAAAAGAAAAACAACTGGAAACACGCACATATAAATCATGTCTTGAAAGTATACAAAACTTGTATGTTCCCTATTAAAATCAAAGACTTGATTTTTCACATGGGACCTATTATATGAAGAAAATCTAAGAAAGGCCCGTATTATGCCCCATATAAAAATATATATATATATATATATATATATTATAATATATGTAAAAGACAATAAACGTTTATCTGTAATGCTACACGTCACACAGAACACTTACGTAATAGTTACGTCCGGTTGCGTCCAAAATTTATTTTCTTTTCAAGCGGGATCCCAACGGATGCCTTCCCCGTCATAGTCAGCAATGGAAATAGTGGTAATCTCTCTCAACAACAATAACACGATTTACACCAGTTTCGGATTAAAATCAGTGGTTACTAAACATGTAATCTTAATCGTTAACATGCTCAAGGAAAAATGTGTTCCAAATTATCAGGTAGCTTTCATAGCTTTCATCAAATGAATGACATGTTCTCGTGCGAAAAGTTTCGCTTTATGAATGTCCGACTATGGAGAGTTAGGATATTCAGGTATACTCTTTGAATTGCCGCCCCATGACCTTAATTGCATTCAACGTAATAGCAGATAACCAGACCTTGGCTTTGATTTTATTGGGGGGGGGGGGAGGGGAGGGGGATGAATCCATACTTCATGATTCTATTTGATTATTATTTTTTGTTTTTGCCCTGCATGGAATGCTTTTAGTCGCATGGTGATTTTGATTTCATGTATCGCCCGTCATTTTATAATTCAATGGGGGACGCTTGGAAGGTGGCATGTAGCCTATCATTCTTTGGGAAACATGGATTCCATGTAAATATATCTCACTTCTTATTAAATTTCTACAAATTTACAAACTTCTGTTCCAGGAAGGAACTCACACAGCGTGCATAAACCTAAAATTAAGAGAAGGGAGATACATGGGAAGCACATACACACCTGTACAGTGTGTCCCACAAAAAATGCTTATGGCACTTTAGATGGGTATAATATTAAAATTACAAAACTATTTTGTTTATAACTCTTCACACGTAAACTACCATTCGTTTTCTACAACTGGATGAAATTTTATGTGATATGGTCCAAGAATCCCAAAGATATGAGCATTTTGTCATTTTACGTACATATCGGGAAACCTCTCCATCCAAGTTTGTATTGAGTAGTACCGGATGTGTTGAATAAAAGAAACCCAAATTTGATCATTAATACTTTGAAAAATGTTTCAGTAGTATTTATGAAATTTATATCACTGTAAAGTGCAACTCATTACCATTCTGATGATATGTCCCTCAGCTCACCAATATTACGCATCGTGCTTCACTTTCACGCTCATTGATGATCAAAGTTTGGTTTCCTCTTAATATTTTGAATAACGCATCTCAACATGCTCAAGGAGCACGAAAGTGAACACTCACTATTTTGCAAGACTTTTTCAGAACAATGGGGTTCAGCGATGCGTCGTATTGGTGAGCTGAGAGACATATCATTAGAATGGTAATGAGTTGCTCATATCTTTGTGATTATTGGACCATATCACATAAAAGTTCACCCATTTGCAGGAAATGAATGGTAGTTTATGGGTGTAGAGTTATAATCAATATAATACTGTAATTCTAATATTATACCCATCTAAAGTACCATTAGCATTTTTTGTGGGACACACTGTATATTGTCAAACTGAAATGATTGATGTGACCGCTATGGGTCGCAATACACAATCAGACCGAGACCATACCGAGCATGCCTATCATTTCCAGACGCTGGTGTTTTCCCTTTTAATCTTCTCTTTTTTATATCAAAGTTAGATACTTGGCGTACGAACTTTAGATATTTTGGAAAATTTATTATTTTCTTTACTTTAAGATTCCCAGAGACTAAAGCCCAGAATATCGAAAAGGGCTAAAAACAGTGGTCTAGTCCTCGCATAACACCGAATAACTACGGGCCTAAAATTCATGTTGTGGGCTATTCCACGGTTACTCACGTTACATTTGGAGACACATTGACTCATACTTGGAGCTGTTACTCCATTATTATTGATAGGAAACTTACACATCTTTTTATCTCACAAAGTACAACAGTCTGAATATCCTTTGTATAAAAACAAACTTGATAAATTTCATTATGCTCCTGCAAATCTTTAAAATGTGTTGGTTACTCAGTAACATGATTTGGACATGCATAAAATTGAAAAGTCACTAGTGAAAAGTGTCCTCATACAAAGGCTTTTATGAAAGTTGATATATATCCATTTCAAAAGAAGTCTATTAGGGCGACCAACTTTGTATATCATTAAAAAAGTAAAGAACACCATGGGTTTTTTACTAGGGGTGCAGATTAAAGTGGTTTACTCACGTAAACGGTTACTCACATTACATTTGTCCAGTGAACTTTCCAGAGGTCTTTTCTCACCCCTTGTAATCGGCATAATATCTCAAGTGGCTTCTGAATATGGAAATGTGTTTATCCTTGGCCTTTTTGTGAATTTGTGAAGAAAATATAAACAGTCTTTGTGTAATTTGCATTTTAGTGAAATTTGTTTGTCCCCAGTCCCACAGTGCAATTTTAATGATGGTCTGAGATCTAGCAGAAGTCATTGAAAATCGATATTTTTTCAATTTGAATATGAATAACCGTCAATTTAATGGAAATTCTGTGGCATTAGATTGGTGATAAATCGGAATAATCAAGTCAGAGACACACTTCTTTTTTTTTTCAATGTCCACTAACCCGTGGAATTGGCCTTATGGTTTTAGTGTACTGAAGAGGATCAAATTGAGGTGGAGGACTGCGGGAGCCTCGCCTCTCCTTCACACTCTCCCTTCCTTACTTTATGAGTATAAATTTTAACTCATTGATTAAAACTTTAATTTATAAGACACATATCTTAAAAAACATCTTACGTTAGGAGGAAATAATTATACCCTCCCTTGTTCAATATAGTATTGCCAGCATAGGTAAACGCGTGTATTTTTTTCTTCAACAAATTTAGTCTTTTATTTAAATGTGTATGTCATTTTTCATTCCCAGAGATTTGTCGAATATTTTTGTATATTCTGAAAGAGGAGGACTTGTCCCTTTTCATTCCCAAGAGCAGTAAATACCAGGTAGGGGGCATGTTTTAAACTTTGGGGAGACAATTCACAAAAGCAAGTTTTATCCAATATTATTATATTTTTATTTTTCTTCAAAATTACAACTAAGTTTTGTTAGTGTTGGTATACATGAGCCAATCGAAATGTTCACACTTCTATTGCATTTTGCTGGGTATTTCGCGACCTCTTGATTTTTGCACGGCATCTTCCTTTAGCAACGACGTAATTGTTTTTTTCTGTTCGTGATGTTTTTTTTTCTTGCCCTGGTGATGGTTCCTTATGACTATCTTTAATTGGAAACAAAGTATAAACAAAACCTTTAACGGTTTTCAGAGAATATGAAATATGTTTTCATGGTTTTTTATTTCACTGATAATCCCAACCTCCCCCAATTTTATTGTTTGTGGGGCTTTGTTCCTTTTGTTCGCCCCCATGTTTCAAAAATGCCCTGTCTGGGAGGCCCTATTTTACTGCTTCCAGGAACGAAAAGAACATGTCTCCTTCTTTCAGAATATACAAAATATCCGACAAATCTGTGGCCATAAATTAGTATGACAAACCTATAAAGAACTTATAAATTTGGAAAATACACACCATTTAGCCCTGTTGCAATACTAGTGATAGCAAGTACACTTTATTGCGGCGGTCACAACTCGCCGTATCTTTCGACGTGGCAACTCCCTACGATGGATTTCGTAAAAAAATCGTGCAGCGCAGGTACCCGGAGGCACGGTGCGTGTACGTCGTGCAGGAATATTTTCTAATACCCTTACCACAAAACGCAGGAATCGCAGAAGTTGACCAGGACTTGTGCATGCTTGTACATGCGACGGCAGGCTACTGTTTGATGGCACGTGCCCCGTAGCCTACGACGAGTTGTGAACCGCCGCATTAATAATGACGTGCTACCGCTAAGAAAAATAAAGGCAGGGATAGATGGAAGAGATGAAGGATGGGGTAGCAAAAAAAAAAAAAAAAAAAAAAAAACCTAAGACGATTTTTTTTTTTTAAATGTGTGAATGAGAAAACAAGACTAAAGGGAATCATTTTGGGCTGGGATAAGATTTAAAAAAAAGCAAACACTGTATTTCATCTTCATAGCACGTCCTAGGATGTCAACGCCAAACGTTTTAATTATTTAGTACAAGGGGCGGGTTATTTTTAAAGCAATGGGTTATGTTTTTTTCAATTGTTCAATCACGTAAGTAATTACATAAAACATGGGCACGCTGGACAGGGCTGAGATGCCTACCTACCTGAACGGTGTAACATTATAAAGAGGTAAGCAAAACTAGATTTAAAACACATCGGGAATTTCTACCTTGGACCATAATGTATCATCAAGGTTTAGTTTCGGGAATTAAAAATTCTCAAACGCGGGCGATTATTAGGAGGGCCCATATTGGAGTTAGGGTTGTCAACGTTAATAAAATTTATGAAGTTCCACTTTCTATCACATCTTTTTATGATTCTTAGGGGGAAAAAATGTGTTTTTTGCTCGTCTATTGACGTGATATCATCATTT
Organism: Paracentrotus lividus; assembly: GCA_940671915.1. Lineage (NCBI taxonomy): Eukaryota > Metazoa > Echinodermata > Echinoidea > Camarodonta > Echinidae > Paracentrotus > Paracentrotus lividus. The sequence continues at coordinate 64,985,720 of CALNVZ010000174.1, forward strand.
TGTTCTTGTTTGATGCCTTAGGGTGCTATCTCACTTCGCGGAGACGGATTTTAATTCACAGATTGTCGCGGAGACGGCTCCGCGACAATAAATCCGTCTCCGAAATTCAGGAGACGTCTCGGAGACGTCTCTAATACTATTTATTCGTCGCGGAAACGAAATTTCTATTCTGTCGCGGAGACGTCTCCGCGAAGTGAGATAGCACCCTTACTGGTTCGAGCTTAACAAATGGTAAGGAGAGAGAGAGATAGAGAGAGAGAGAGAGAGAGAGAGAGAGAGAGAGAGAGAGAGAGAGAGAGAGAGAGAGAGAGAGAGAGAGAGAGAGAGAGAGAGAGAGAGAGAGAGAGAGAGGGGGAGAGAAAGAGAGAGACAGAGAGAGACAGAGAAAGAGAGAAAGAAAAATAACGTTCGATATTTTACATATATAACCCCCCACCCCCCAAAAATAATAATAATGGAGTTTTATACTCACCCTCTAACCTCTATAGTAATGAAACAAAATAAGTATATTTTACATTTGTGTGTTGTATTATGTTTCTTTTGTTTTATCTGAGGGAATCTGTTAGATAAGATAGAGCTATGACTTGGCTACACCGTATGTTTAATGAAAAATATTTCAGGGGAAAATCGTCCCGTGTGTTACCAGACATATTTTTAAAAACTTGACATTGCCAGAAAACTCGACGTTGTATTGACATTAAAATTTGTCCTTACAATATGTCTTACATGTTTAAGAGGATATGACTATACAAGTTTAGATCTGCTTTTTAAATTCAGAGTATCCTGTGAACAAAGTCAATATTTGAAAACACCATTTTTTTTTCTGGTTCCGTGTGTTACCGACGAATAAATTATCATGAATTAATATGAAGTGAGTTATTTCAATATTTTTTTTTGAAGGTTCTTAGTATCTTTAAAATATACCTAAGGATTTGGATTTCATTAAAAAAAAGCCCTATTTTTGGCTCCAAAGTCCCGTGTGTTACCGCGCAAAATAGCTTCGACTTGCCCGAAAGTTAAAATTCCTAATCAGAGCTTGACTCTATCCCGTGAAACGAAGTATATAGATGTACGCCCTCTCTAGCGTCAGATGTTACAGTCATCTCCGATATGGATCAGGATCGAGCGGTTACATTGTCAGCTAGTTCTTTGCATCAGCCACGACTTTTATCAGACCTATAGGCCCGAATTCACAAACGTGGTTTAGTTAGTCCATGGTCTAAATCAATTGTTTAAACCACGGATTTAGACCATGGTCTAAATTTTGGTATTCACAAACCACCTGATTTAGACCATGGACTAACTAAACCACGTTTGTGAATTCGGGCCATAGATTCCAATCCCAGTTACGGAAATAATCATATGTGATTGATACACGCCTGCAATCTGTAAAACCCACCTTCCCAACTTTGTTGTGTTGTTAGATGAATTGGCAAGCTGGACCTTAGCAAAATTCGGGCCATAAATGCGAGACGAAATATGTTTATATACAATAAGAGTGACCTGAAATCATTAGATTTTAAGAGTTTGCAATCTTGTCATGTATAACTTGAAAAACTTGAATCTTAAAGCCTGTTTTGTTCTATTCCTTTAAAAGGGCCCACAGCTATAATTGTTTAATACAACGGGTTTGTTTTTCTTTTCTTTTTATTATAGTGTATCAAAAGTAATTAATATTAACTAACCACTTGTTATTAATCCTCCCGCCCGCCCGCCCCCAAGAAAAACGACAATTATTAAGAAGCTGGGCATAAAACTACTTTTATTTTCTAGTCCTCTGAGATCGATGATTTCGTCCCCAAACACCAAAAAGATGACATATAATTGGGCACCGAACGAGTCTGCTAAATCGCCCATTATGTGAGGTAAATGGGCGCTTTAGCAGATCTGAGCTTGACTCGATCCCATGGAACGAAGTATATGGAAGGACGCCCTCTCTAGCGTAATACATTAAAATCATCTCTAATCATTATCTAATCACACTTCACCAAGGAAAGTCGCAGCCCACGCCAAAACTATACAGAGATTGACAAGCGCCATCAACCAACCAACCAATCAACCATTTATTTATTTTCTTTTTTAAACAAAAGAACAAGTACATTGTTTAAAATACGTGACGGAGTTCATAATCGACAAAGCAAAATTTCAGTTTCTGATTGTCGAAACTTTGCAATTTAGAGCCAAGTTATTTATTTATTATAATAAGTTACCTACAAAATTTATTTTTGTGACTTCCGAAACTACAGGGAGTGATGCGACGTCTCCCCTCATGAGATACTTCCTTTACGGAACATTTATTATTAATCATCGTAATAACGTTGTCCATGGGTAATACAATTTTAGTTATAATAGGAGGTGGCGTTTGCCTCTACGTCAAAAATGACCTTGCATTTAATATAAGAGATGATTTGGTTTCAGAAAGTAATGAATCATTGTGGATAAATATTTTATTGCCCCGGACAAAACCCATTATCATTAGTGGGTGCTCTTTACAGACCCCCTAAACACCATAATTTTATTGAATCACTGTCTGACACTTTAGAAAAATTAACAAAAGAAGATGAAGTTATAGTTTTGGGTGACATGAATATTTGCCTTTTAAGAAAGTCCCCATTATAAAAAAAATATGAGAATGTATTGAAATTGAATGGTTTTAAGCAACTTATAAATCTGCCCACTCGCACAACTCAGACAACCTCCTCGTTTTAAGACTATATTTTTTTATCAATAGTTAATATGAGTGCACTTTTGAAAGATGTAAGGATTAAGTAAAGAACTGAAAAATGGATGAATAATGATATTATCATGTTAATTAAGGAAAGAAACGTAGCCTACAGGAATATGAAAAATGATAATAGCAATTTGGAGCTCAAAAGAAAATACAATGTTCTAAGGAATCTGGTACAAAGAAAGGTAAAAAGAGCTAAAGTTGAATATTTTCAAGATCAAATTGAGGAAAACAAACATGACTCTAGGAAATTATGGAAAAATTTGAAGGGTTTAGGTCTAAAAGGAAAAGGGAAAACTACTCAAGAGATAGTCATTAATGTACAGGGAGAATTAAGTCATGATAAAACTAAAATTGCAAATGAGTTTAATAATTATTTTACGACTGTAGCAGACAAGTTAGTTAATAAATTACCATTAAAAACCAACAGATATCATACCGACAGAGACAAATTTCAAAATTTTTATGACGAGAAAGAAATCTCGAAAGATAGTTTTCATTTTTCCCCCGTTACTGCAAAGTTTGTTTTGGATGAATTAAAAAAATTGAAAATTTCTAAAAGTACTGGGCTGGATATGATACCAGCAAGATTTTTAAAAGACGGGGCAAGAATTCTGTATGAACCATTAAATTATATTATAAATTTATCTCTTATGTCCTCTACTTTTCCCGACGACATGTAAATTGCGAAGGTAACTCTTCAACATAAAAAGAAAGATAAAACTGATGTTGGCAACTATAGGCCTATCAGCGTTTTAAGTGTAGTCTCAAAAATTTTGGAAAAATCTGTTCATGCACAAATAGAGAAATACTTTCAAGAAAAAAAGTTAATTTATGAATTTCAATCCGGTTTTCGTAATGGATACTCCACTGAAACCTGTTTAATACATTTGTCGGATTTTATTAGGAATGAAGTTTCTCAAGGGCGCGTTGTTGGAATGGTTCTTCTGGACTTACAAACAGCCTTTGATACTGTTAATCATAGCATACTTTTAAAGAAATTATAGGTCATGGGTTTGGATTCTTCATGTGTCAAATGGTTCAAGTCTTATTTAACTAATCGTCATCAAGTGGTAACTATGCAAAAGGTATTATCTGATTCCCTGTCTATTAAATGCGGAGTTCCACAGGGAAGCATTTTAGGCCCTATTCTTTTTATGTGTTATATTAATGATATGTGTTCTTGTGTTAGCGGTTCTAAATTACTTTTATATGCTGACGATAGCGTTTTACTATATTCAGACACTAACTCTAAGACGATTGGAGAAAAGCTTAGTACAGAACTTGCAAATTGCATTGAGTGGATGACGGACAATAAGCTCAGTTTACATGTTGGGAAAACAGAAAGCATGTTGTTTTGTTCAAAGAGAAAGTTGAAACATGCACATGATTTCAAGGTAACCTATAATAATCACGTGATTGTAAGAAAAGATTCAGTAAAATACTTAGGAATAGATTTAACAAGTAATTTATCATGGACAGGATTGGTAGACTCAATTGCTAAAAAGTCTAATTCTCGTTTAAAATTTTTATATCGATACCAAGCTTGTATGAATACAAAATCAAGACGAATTCTATGTTTTGCTTTAATACAATGCCTGTTTGACTATGCCAATGCAGCTTGGTTCAGTAGTCTGGCAAGACTGATAAGAAAAAATTAAGGATAATTCAGAATAAGGTTGTAAGATTTATTAACGTTTTAGGCCCAAGAACACAAGCAGGTTTACTCTATGTAGATCAAAGGTCTAAACAATTAGTGTTGCACCATGCGCATAAAATATTCTACTCAGATACTTTAGATCATTATATAACTAATAATTTCACTCGTGTCTCAAATATCCATGAACACGTAACTAGAAATAGTCATTTTAATTTCGTTTTACCTAAACGTGAAGGATATATGTAGGAAACACTTTTTATTTTTATGGTATCCAATGCTGGAATTCTCTTCCAAATCATGTTAAAGCTATTAAGAAGTTTATTAATTTCAAGAGTGTATTAAAGCAACACCTAAAACAGGAAACTAGCACAACATGCAGATAACAGCTTAGTCACAATCAATCATTGTTTTTATAGAGTACAATTATGTTAAACTATAATTTGCTTGAATGTATTAATATTTAGCAAAATTTTGTTGGTGGATTCGTTCATCTTTTTGTATTATTATCTGTATGTAATAATTTAGTTATTATACTTTGTTCTCATTATGTCATATATATATCCTACGTTTCACTAGAAAGGACCCCATTGTAAATAAGCCTTTCGGCTTTCATGGGCTATCCTTGTCGGTGTTTCTTTCTTTTCTATCATAAAATGTTCACTCGACGAATAAAATAAAATGAAATCAAATCATAATGCTTCTTCCCTTCGAGTTGTTAGTTTGTGGTTTTTTTCTCCCGAAAATCTTTAAATCAATACATGGACCGGTTTAGCCTTCCTACAGATCTGCGGTCATGGGTTTTTTTTTGTTTGTTGGACTTTTTTTAAATATAAATTTCACGTTCACCTTTCTACCATGCGCCAGATGATGCAATATTGGACATCACAAACCGTAACAAACCATCTAACATCAGATGCGCAGATCCGGAATAAACATTTTCTATAAACAAAATAGAATTTCATCCCACCAATCTTAATGAGAATGATGAACCAAGCGCGAAACGAAAGAGGATAATGTTCATAATCTCGAATGTAGGTGATTTTAAGCACTTATCAGAATAAAAGCGTGAAGCGTGAACAGAGTTTTATGTCTAATGTTGACTTGAAAACCAGGCATTTGAAGTATTTTATTCTTTAAATTCACTTATCTTAGCTTATCTTACAATTCCCTTGAAATATTATTTAATTTATCTGCGCCTCAAACATATAATTCAGAACTGCCAGCGCAAAGCGAGCCTTTTTTAAAAACTGAATTCCTATATTTTTTACAACCCCCCAATATTACGATATTGAAACATACATTTTATATAGTGACATGCAAACACGTTATCATCTTTTAGAAATTCCCCCAATAGCATGAAAATACATCACAAGACGGAAGACCCTCAAGACTGACACCCCCCAAAAAAAAATAATAAAATAAAATAAATAAAAAAAATAAAAATGTCAAAAAATGTTCTGATTTTTTGGTTTAATGGGCATTTCGGCGTCCGGGCATATGTATCCGATCTCACGATCCTTAGGTCAGCTTGGCGTAAACCCACTCTGAAACTATTTTTTTTTTTCTAAATCTCCTCAGTTTCTCGTCTTATCTTGTTTTCGTTTTTAAAAATATTTGTTTATATATAAATATATATAAAGAGTGTATTCATTAAAAAAATCGTCACCGGATCCTACAAACTCTACAAGTGATAAGATATACAACATTAGAATTGGTGCAGAAGATGAGTTACTCTGGAAAGTGTCGCCTTCGTGGATGTGTATATTGCAAATGATATATCTGTTGGCTATACATTAATTTTGAAGGTTCCATGCTGAATGGGAGAAGTATGGTCAATAAGGAGGGACTTATTTAATAAGAAAAAAAAAAAAAAAAAAAAAAAGAGCAAGATATACACAGGTTATCAAAGAATATAGGTCACAATAAATTTAAAGAAAAGGGAAAAGCAATTCGATTTGAAAGAAAACTCTTTCACGTTCTTTATTTTGTTATATTATGGCTTAATACTGTTCAGTATAGTAAGTGCAGTACATGTAAATGTGTTTAATATTTTTATCTTTTCCTTTTGCTTTATGCTTTTTCTTCTTTTCTTTTGTCACATCCAAACGTCTATGGAGTATAGACGGCTCAATGGGGGGGGGGGGGAATGAAAATGATCATACCCCACTGCAAATTTAGTAAGTCACACACACAATATAACAATACGAGTAGATTAACTTTGAATAAGACGCTTTGACCTTTAGAGCAATATTGATCTGTGGTGGAAAATCATCTTGAACGGAAAACTCAAGTGATCTCATTCTCCCAGGGTCGATAATGACAGATAATGTTTTTAACTTTCAATGTTAAAGCTCTTTTTGATGACATTGCTTTATTAGTTCATAATCACCAAACACAATGGATTAAAAGAGTACTGAATGCATGAAAGATAAAAGAAAGAAAAAACAAAAAACAAACAACCAACAATCAAAAAACAAAAAACGAGGAAATAAATGCCTAGCGCCTACGAGAGAATCAATATTGTAGGAAAGGGCATAATCATCGAGAGGAGGAATGACGAGAAGAAAACTTTCATCTAAATCGGCGATTAGATAAGAGTTAAGGAAGTTTGAAAACTTTCGTTGTATATATGGGGATCTCTATGATATGTGGACAACTCTCCATTTGTTTTGTACAAGTAATGGAGATTTTCATATTTTCCTATTATTTCTAGCATTTATGATTGTCGCCTCCTGATCTTGATATGAATGGTTCCCATGACAACAGGTTGAGCTCTGGACCTCTGGCGCACTTCGAAAGATGAGGGGAAAATCTAAAACTTTATGCAAAAAAAACCGAATAAATCTCCATTATAAAGAAAGTACCACCTTGAACCTCGAAGAAGTACTCCAAAACATTCTTATATAGTAATAGCCAATTTTGATGAAACTCTTTTCAATTGCTCCTCTTCTTTTGCCTTGTGCCTTCGGCACAAGGCATAATAAAAATAAGAAGGCTGACGATGAGTAAAATGTCATAAAATGGCATGACGTTTGCCATCATTTAAAACAAAAATGCTCCTTCTTTGAATGAATTGATTGATGATAACGTGTATCGTTCGTTCACCTTCCGTTTTCAGGCTAAACATTATATCCTGATGAATAAGCACTATTGATCCACGCTAGTTTCCTATTGTTTCATTCGGACTTTTTAATCTCTCGTTAATCCGAGTATTCATCTGCTTTTGAACCATCTCGAATTAAATGAAGCGAAATAAAGGGGCATTCAAGACATAATGATCGCCCTAATGGAAAATTAAAGATAAGCTTGAATAGAGAAGTTTATCGAACAAGTGCTTTTATAACTGCAACTCGAGTATGTTACAACAGCTTATATAACAATTAACCAAATCAATCTAATTATAAATGACATGGTTAGTTAAGTAGTGAACATTATGAAGTGCCATGTGATGGATATGCCACGTGGGACTGTGCCCTACCCCGACTGTGCCGCCCCTGCTATAAGCATGATAAGGGTGGGATCTCACTTCGCGGAGACGTCTCCGCGACGGGTAAAAATTTTCAGAGACGTCTCCCATACTTTATTCCTTCGCGGAGACGTCTCCGCGATAATTTTCAAAAAGTGTCTCAAAGCAGTTTCAAAGAACCGTCTCAAAGTAGTTTCCGCGATTTATGAAACGTCGCGGGGACTGAGGAGACGTCTCAGAGACGTTTCCGCGACAAGTTTCAAAACCGTCTCAAAGTAGTCCTAAATCCGTCTCAAAGTAGTTTCAAAGTAGTTTCCGCGAAGTGAGATACCACCCCTAAGCGTGCCAATCATGATCACAAAGATCATGGAGACATGGAGACAAGATTTAACGAGTTATTGAAAACTGAAAAATAGCAGTGCCAAATATTATTGAAGATACCAAATGCATACCCAACAATGGGCTATTATTAGGCCTCAGAAATCCTTGATATGATTGGTTTATAATACATGACCAACAATAATTGGCTGCTCTTAGCCCTAAGAAATAATTTTATTGATAACATGGGATATCAAACATTAATTTAGAAGTGCTTCATCATGAAAATAATGATAATCTGTTAAAGAAAAAGAAGAAGAAGAAAAAATTAGTTGCATTTATTGTTCAGAAGTCGTTTCACACGTCGCTGCATTACAACGGTGTTAGACCTTCAATGCCATCGCTGTGGTCCAAATTTAGATTTAGGCCTATTGTGCATGGTGATAAAAATACATTGATGTTCAGATCATATTGTCATTACTCTATTTTGTCCCCTCCCGTCTCTAAATATAGAATCTAAACAAATAAACAGTCAAACAAAACATGCAATGCAATTCTGTTTCCGGCAACATGAAAAACATAAAAATAAAACAATGAAAATACTCGTCAATAAAATTAACAAGATATTACCGACATGGAAGTCCTGTTTCCTCATATACCTCAGTGGTGGTTCATCATCTTCATCTTCATCATCATCATCATCGTCATCATCATCATCATCATCATCAACATCTTCATCATGATCACCACCATCATCATGATCACCACCAACATCATCCTCGTCATCATCACCATCATCATCATCATCATCACCATCATCATCATCATCACCATCATCATCATCATCACTATCACTATCCTCCTCATCATCATAATTTCCATCATCATCACCATCATCACCATCATCATCATCACCATCATCATCACCACCACCATCCTCATCATCACCATCATCACCACCATCATCATGATCACCACCACCACCATCATCATCATCAACATCATCATCACCATCCTCATTTTCACCATTATCATCATCATCATCCTCATCATCATCACCATCATCACCATCATCATCATCATTATCATCACCATCATCACCATCTTCATCATCATCATCATCATCATCATCATCATCATCATCACCATCTTCACCATGATCACCACCACCACCATCATCATTCCCACCATCATATTCATTTTCTTCACATTCATCATAATCGTCACCGTCTCCAATTTATATCAAAATTGTCTTCCTAACCATCAACTTCTCCGTCATTAGAATCACAAATATAATAGCGGGCTGTGGACAACATGATACTGCATTAATTTCCATTTCATTAAAGATGTATCTAAGATGCATTTATTCAATGTCATTGCGATATTTTTTTTTATTAACACTAAACCCATATTTGTATATAAAATGCCAACATATCATTCTGGCGCTAATTCCTAATGGAATACGAACACCTATTTCGATTCCAGTAGTATGCCTTATCTGCGAAGATAAAAATCTCAAGTAAAAATGACCAAGTAGTCTTCATCGGGTATAAAATGGTATCTCACGTCTCAGAGACGTCTCCAGGGGGGCATTTCATCAAAGGACTTGTCGGCCAATCAGATGCAAGCATTTCCGTAGCTTATAAAAGTTTATCGAATGAAACGTCCAACAAGTCCTTTGGTGAAATGCCCCCCCCCGGGATTCTGAGACTTCTCCGACACGTCTCAGAAACAACAGACTGAAAAAAAATAATATATTATATTAACTATATGTTCGACTTTTCCGAGACTCTTAAGACTTCGCGCGGAGACTCAGGAGACGTCTTCAAAACGTCTTCGCGACAAGCATCAAACCAGTCTCTTGACAAGTAAGATACTACCGTGAACTGTCACTCAATCAGTAAGGTGAAGGAAACGATTTGAGATTTGTTGCTAAACAATATCGTACAAAAGAAAAGCCAACAAAACAATGCAACGTGCTCAAACAAAAGCGGTTTGGGTTATTCATCTCAACGCGGCCAGCCCAATAGTCGGCATGGTCGGCGAAGAGATCGTTTTATATGCTTCAGTGGGTATTGCATTTGGACCGTATGGTTGACGAGAGATCATCATTTTATGATATAATCTTGTCTTAAGAAGACGTGTCATCATTTATCTCTGACCATCAAGTTCATTTCCTTCGACAATGAGAGTCGTGGAGAACAGGGAGTTACCCACCTTTGCTGAAGGTATTCGAAGCGGAGGAGATGGCAACTCCAAACCTGATACAGAGCATGATATTGTCAAACCTACGGTTGTTAAACCGAAATTAGTGCCTCAGATTTCGTTTAGTATGTTTGCAAGTCCAGAAGCGCAGAAGGCTCTTGAGTGCATCGATGATGACGAAAATGAAGAAGAAGAGGAGGACAGTAATAAAAACGATAACAGCAAAGTTGAGAATGGTACCGAGGAAGCTGATGAAGATGGTGGGATAATGAGTAGATACAAATGGCGGGTTGTTACAAAAACTGTTGCTGCTTGCTCAAAACCCCGAAATATAAATTCCAAGAGTCCTTCTTCATCGTTGGAAGCGACCGAAGAATCTTCTCCAAGAAGAGGGAGGCGAGGAAGTCTTGCTCACGATCATAGATGCTTAAGTCCTGTACCACCAAGATTCCCACGATCAAGAAGGATGTCCCTGTCTCCAAGCCGTCATCCATTACTTCCAAATCGACCCTTCTCACCTGTACCATTAGACATTCATAAAACATCCTCAGATCCTGATCTAGAAATGAAATCCTCATCAAATCAAGAACTCAACAATTCACTCTCTCCATCAGCACCTCGGGGTAAGATCGATGTGGCAGAAGGAAACCCGGCTATCGCCCGCGCTCTTTCTAGACGTCGCTTCTCTTTACCAGTTTCATGCGGTTCATCCAGGACGCCTCTTCTTCCTCCCCATCCTCCTCCTCCACGAAGCCGCGTATCATCACCATCACCAAGTAACACATCATCCACAAAGACCACACTGACTAAGAAGACATCTTCAGTCACAAGCACTCTTCAAGCAAATCGAGCGAAATTAGAAGCTCTGATGAAGGAGCGATCGAAAGCCATTGAGAACTTGAAGATAGGGCATGGAAGTAGAGAGAGTATTCCATCTCCAACCACCTCCACCCCTAAATCACCTGCACCCATCAGAGCTAAACATAGCATTGCTCCTCCATCGCTGTCCAGGAGATCATCAATTGCCTCGGAGCCAGAGTTGGAAGCCTTGCAGATAGATACAACTGAGGTAAGACCAATATTTATTTGCTACAACTTGATGATTTTATAGCTCAGCAACTTGATGAATATACTCTGCTGCGCATAAAACATGAAACCTACAATAATAATAATAATAATAATAATAATAATAATAATAATAATTACAAACAAAATAAATATGATACACAAATTAAAAACATATCACCAACAAACCTTACTGCATAGATGCACAATTAAAAAAAAAAAAAAAATAATAAAAAGTTTCAGAAAATAAAGGAGTCTTCAATAAAACTTTGAAAACATTAAAATATGAGGCTGTTCTTATTTCCAGTGGCAGTTTATTTCAAGTTTTTGAGCAGCACAGCTTAAAAGCATAATCTTCAAGAGTTACTTTTGTTTCAAGCAGTTTGCCCAATGATTTAAACGACATCCATTCAATATAAATATTCAGGCGCTTAAACAAGCAAAAGTATCTTAAATGTGATTCTTTGCCTAATTAGGCGACCAATGTTACTTATTCAAAGCAGGTATGATGTATATACGAAAATTTTGAGGGACTGCACACAAGTCTTGAACATACACTGAACATGCGGTAGTTTGTTTATCTATGAGTCTGGTAAACCGAAAAATAATCCAATAAATTGCAATATATAATAATTGATGTTTCGTTGTTTTACCCTTCCAAATTAGTGTTCTAATTATTAAAATCTACGAGACAAAAGGATTTTAAAAAGTGCAAATGTAAAAATTAGCACCTTTTTTCTATTTAGTTTAAACTATTTTGAATTCCTCTTTTGTCATTCATATTGATTTTTGGGCAAGGAGGCGTCACCATTGTTATTCAGCCTCTAATAAAAAAAAAGCCCCCCTCCAAAAAAACCCCCGAAGCTATAGGGTACATGCCTAATTTGCATAAAATTACGAAATGACACACAGTCTAATCTTTGTTTATATGAATCAATAACTACTGCTCTAACTTTTATTGTGAAGAAAAACAATTATCACCAACCCCCCTGTCTGCAATATTCAAATGTTGACGTCATTACCAAAGTGCCCATGTTACCTGCATGTGCAGGTAATATGGGACATGTATTTAATGTACGTTTTAAAAACTACAATTACTCTACCATGTCTGGAATTTGCTTAAAATGTTGAAAATCATTAACTTTAAGATATAATTTGAAATTATAAGACCCTTCAGTAAAACCTTTGACTATATATTTCATTGTTATGTATTTTGTATATTATTTCTTTTTTTAATATTATTTTAATATTATTTTCATTATACAAGTCAATATAGGCCTACAATAAGTTATTTATATTAATTATATACTGTGAATATACCCTAAAAAATCGTAGCAAAGAGATTGATGCCTTATCCCAATACTAAGTACCAGAATCATTTCCGCCATTTTGGATGTCCCATATTACCTGCACTAATATTGCTGTGTCAGGCAAGCATTTAATGTAACATTGCACCCCTTCACTAAAACAAATTGACCTGTACACGCTAGTATGATCAAAATGAAACTATAAGCTTACTAAATATACAAAACAATTGAGGTTACCCCCTCAAACACTCTTTCACCATCACATTCTGTGAAATATCAAATTTTACATCAGGGTAAAAAAATGCCGTAAGTTTTACCTACCTTTTTGGTTTTCAGCAATTTTCTCAGAGAAATTTCGGCATTAGATGCTCTCACGACGATATATTTACGTATACAGTTCATATGAACAACATTATGGTGCTCACACCGGTCATCGGTCACCGGTCGACGACCACGACATGATTTGCTTCAGGTGGCCCATATTACCTGCTGTCCCATATTACCTGCATGTACCCTATGTAGATATTTAAGATCGACTAATAATCTATATCAATCTATATCAATATACGTTATAGCTTCTAAATTTATTGGTGTTACCTGCTCCGGAGCAACTTACATCTTTATCCACCCCACCCCACCAACATCCTATACCCTCAAACGAAAACAAAACCAAACAAAGACAATTATGATGTGACGAATTCAGGTTTAGACCTAAATTTTCATAGCATGAAATTGATGGTGTGTGGAATTGAAATATCTACTTGTGAATTTGAATTTTGATGGATGACGAATTTTATGTTTCTTGTACTTGAATAATCCATTTACGGCTCTGTCTAATCTTTTGGTAATAGATTTTTTTTTTTTTTTTTTTTTTTGAAAATTGAAACTAAATTTCAAATAATTGAGTTATTGTTAGCGAAATTGATTGCCGTGCAGATGAAATTACTGGGAAAACTAAGTAGTATAGGCCACAACCTTTCAGAGAGAGAGAGAGAGAGAGAGAGAGAGAGAGAGAAACAAACTCAAGCCCTACATTTTACCGAGTACATGTATTTAAGTGCCCTTAATATTGCCTTTTTTTCTTTTTCACTTTCTTTTTACAATGACGTTCGGAAGAAATAAGAGCCAAAGTATGATATATCTGTTTAAATTCATATCTTTTAATATTTCTAATTTTTTGTTTAAATTGATAAACATTTTGAGATACACATTGGTGAATGGAAAGTTGATTTAATCTATGGACCTAATACCCTATGTCCATGTTTTGATCACAGTAAAAAGATATAATAATAATCAAATTTACATGCATGGTATTGTCAAAAAAGAATATGAAGTGAGACAAATTTTGTTAATTGAAGTTCAGCTCTATATTTAGAATTTAAGATGGAATACTGTTGAATTAATCGAAAATATTTTACGACTTTTAATGGAAAAAAAAACCAAAACAAAACAAAACGAAAAGCCCATGTCCACCAGATCGTGACAACATTGAAAGTAACCTTCAACTTTTTTTTCTTCTGTTGTCCTATTGTATATTTTATCGATCGTCATGTGGGGTGATTCAATGTCAAAATGTCAATTCACACTGGTCGTAAACAGTAATAAAACCTACTCATAGTCACAGTCCATTAATAATTTTATTAATAATTACAATTACTGTGTTGGTGATGACTGTTATTTATGTTCAAACCCATATTCTACCATATTTAGCAAAGCTTTCGCTTTATTGATTAAGATAAGCCGCCCCTATATGATCATAAAGTTCATGAATTTAAAGTGGTATATTGTGGAACTAATTGGAAATATTTTACGACTTGTAATGAAAATTATGGTCATTGGTGCGCGCAGAGAATCATAAAAATAATAATAATCTTCAACTTCATTATGTTGTCCTCTTCGATCGTCATGTGGGGTGATTCAATGTCAAAATGTCACTTCACATTGGTCGTAAACAGTCATAAAATCTACACATAACCACAATCCATTAATAATTTTATTAATAATTACAATGAGGGAATATTCAAAGCTAACCATTGAAAAACTTACGTTTATACTGGTCGAGTGCAGACCTATTTAAGTGGTTATTTTGCAATTAATTGGATAAATTTTACGACCAGCAAATGAAAATCATGCTCATGATCATGTTATGCAGGTGTCCACACACAACGTCACTACATAGTAACCTTCAACAATATTCTTCGTCTCATATAATGTAATTGATCATCATGTGGGGGCATTCAAATGTCACTACAAACTGGTCGTAAATAAAACCTCTATAATGATCAAGTTAAGACCTATAATTACGAATTTAATATAGAAGAAAGGTGAAATTGATTGGACAAATTTTACGACTTGCAGTGAAAGAAAACCATAATCCCCTGGGATCCGTCCGTACGGATCTTGACAACATTATAACCTTCAACAATTATTCTTTGTCTTGTTTCATTGATCGTCAGGTTGGGCATTCAATGTCAAACTTTCACTGTATGCAAATGTTACTGCGTGTATAATGCAAAATGTGAATGTAAAAATTATCAGTGACCTAGTAATAAAACACTTATTGTCACATTCAATTAATGATTGTAGTTTTATTAATATACATTGACAGAAGTGGTGACGAGTATGAATTAAATGAAATTATGTAAAATATTAGTATTATTTAACCATGGAGATAGCTCATTATGCAACAGCGGGGACGTTGTGTTCCTTGCTTCATTCATGAGTGAAGGGTGTATTAGACGATGTGGACAGCAATTATATGTGGGGAATTGACATTAATGCAGTCATTGTTAATTTGAAGTATAAAAGTTATTACACATTTACGGCGAACTTCGAAATTGGGAATTACATCAGAAAACATGGAAATGTGAGTTTGTTACATCACTCTACTTTCAAACTTCATTTAAACAATAGAAATCACCTCATTGATCTAGAATATTGACGCTCTATTTATCAATGGTTTCATTCGCTCGTTCTTCAGAATAATCAATAACAATCCATACTCTACTTGGACCACGATAAAGGATTAAGTCAACCACTGCGATGATAATGCGAATTTTGCTCGAATTTACATGCAATGAATGAAGTAAATTCGTAAACAATTCTTTTCTTCTTGTTTTGATTTCTTTGAATACAGACAATAAGTTTGCTGGACGGTGAATCAGTCAATCTTGATGCTATGGTGGCTGATGTCATCGATATGAAACCTGATGACGTCATGTCAATGAAGAGTGAACCAGTCGCATCTCCTCGAAGTCTTACTTCATCACCTCTTCGTCTTGTTGGTGGCACAAGGCCTGTCTTCCAGAGGCGAGGATCATCTTCATATGATTCAGGTATCTCTCTCGGTGATACATCGTCCGTCTCGTCCGAACAAGATTCCGCATCATCAACAAACCATCTTGATACTGAGATACCAAGACTGTCAAGGTTACGTAACCGACGAGGGACGATCTGTGTAGCGTCCCTGCAGTCGCTGTTGGCTCCATTGTCGTCGGAACCGCGGGCTTCATCGAGCAGCCCTAGACCCAATCAACGATCTAAAGACGACATCCAGGAAGATGTCGAGGAGGAGCTCCAGAAACGAATCATGCAAAGAAAGAGTCAGCTTCTGATCCAAGCCGCACCTGGAAGCGCTAGCAGGTCATCAGCTGTTTCTAGGCTTGAAGCTAGAGCTATCACCAAGACACCTAATGGACGATTGAAAAAGATCATGGGTAATCTAACTTTAGAAAGAACGACGGCTGAGCTACTTACTATGAAGGCAGCTATGAATGCTACAGCGAGAAGAGAGGCTAATAATGGCATTCAAAAATCAAAATCATTAGACTGTGATTGATTAGACTTTGTGAATATTAGTGTCATTGCTTTATACTGTTTGAGAGTTTAAGAATGTACAATTTCATAAATCGAAACATAACATCGTATGAACATTGATTCATTAAAAAAATATATATAGTTTGCATATTATGGTCTTGCCATTTGAGTTTTGCTGAAATCAAAATTATTTTGTAATAAAGAAGCGTGTAATAATAAATAATAATAATAATAATAAAAAAATTTTAATCACTTACTTAGGTTATCATGGTCATGAATTATCAAAGGTAAATCCATACGTCATTTTTTGGGGTCTCCTCTCTCTCTCTCTCTCTCTCTCTCTCTCTCTCTCTCTCTCTCACTCTCTCTCTCTCTCTCCCTCACTCTTCTTTTCGCACTTTTCCCCTCTCTCTTTGTCTCTCCCTGTCTCTTTCTACACAGTAAAAAGTCCGTTTAAAAATATTTTGAATTATAAAGTATAAGTGTAGTTTAAGTTGGTCACTCTAACAACTTTGTTTTAGATTTTAAACAACGTTGTTCAAATTTGAAACAGAGTTGGTAAAATTAAATTTATTCCATCGGTTATTCAAAATATCAAGAACGTTGGTTAAAAGTTGAAACGACATTTTGTTAGAGTGACCGGCCTTAACAACACTTATAATTGTTAAAAAAGTATTTTAAACAACGTTTTTGCAGTGAAGTTTCTCTTCTTTTCTTTTATTACTATTTCATGGTCTTAATGTCAACCCCAAAATCATTTAATTTTTTTTTTAAATAGGGGGCGCAGCGGAAAACATTCCGATTTTAACATGTACAGTCAATGAGTGATTGTGTCCCCTCTTATTGTGGTTTTAACGAAACTGAAGTTACTAATTTTGCATTATTTATCATTGATTTGTGTTAAACAACTTGCTGTGAAAACGGATCTTTTAACAAAATAACGCTGCAGTGAATGGTTTATATTTTCCGAAAATTGAAAACCGTATTCCATGATGGGAACATTTACTCTACAAAATATTTTGTAATATATGCATCTATTTTTGTCTTGTACATAATATAAATATGTTTGATTACGTTTGATAATAAATTTATTGTATATACGAACACCATACTTGACTCATTGTTTATCTTTGTACTTTTGATATCTTCAGGCGCGGATCCAAGAAAATCGAATTGAATGCATTTCGGGGGCCCAATTGTCTGGGGACAAAAGCGCTTCTATTATGTTTACGCATTGGCCAGGTAAATTCATTGCGTGACTCTGGTCTGCGTCCGCTACTGATCTTATTGCAATCCCCTGAAATAATTGATAATTTGATTGAGGAAATTTACGATTTCTTGACTCGTATTAAACTTTTTGTTTAGACTATGGAGTGTTTCAATGGAAGTCTAAGAAAGATTTCGAATGAAACAGTGCGAGAAAGAGAAATAAAAGGCGATTTGGTTGTTGACACAGAAAAAAAAGGTTATAGTCATATTAGAGGTGAAAAATAGAACATGAAAAACAAAACATGAGAGTTAATTTGCTTATTTCTAAACAATCACGATAGTCTCTCGTTTACTATTTCCCATTGTATTTTAAGCCAGCATCCTGCAAACAAAATAATATATAAACAATGACAATGACTAAATTTAATTAAAATCGCCTAGCTATTTATTGATATTATTCAAGGATATATATTTTGCTCTCATATACTGATAATGTGCATTAATATCATATATATATATATACATAATGTGTAAGGCAGTATTAACATTTACAGATATTTGTTTTAATATAAAACGCAATGCAAAATCACAAGTTATCAAATCAGTCATATACATCTTGACTCCTAATAGTAATGACAGGTTGTCCATTTGAATTTAAACTCAATGACATGTTCGGTACAATACATTATGTCATTATTCACATTATCATCTTCGAACTTTTAAAAATAGAATGATTGCACAATGGATATTGATTTTTTATTCAACTTTTGGCCTAGATCCGTCACCAAATACAAAAATGTCGCCTCTGGCAATAACTCTATTTCTGTTGATATCTATTATATATAGTCCAGATAGTTTAAGTCTATTTGAACACCTTGTCTGTAGGTCTTCCCATTACAATGTTATTAATATTACTTGGATTCTATCCAAGTTGACCTTTTAGAGATGACCCTATGAACAAATCCTACCATATAGTTACCCATTTTAACACATCCACGGGCAGGATGGGTGACGTAAAGCATGTCTTGTTTAAATACATTAGTGCCGCTGACGGGGATCGAACCCACAACCTTTTCGTCAATAAACTACGACACTTTTGAAAATATTTTTACATTTTTCACTTGTATAGTTTATATGTTGATAAAGTCACTTTAGCAACCAAATTTCACACCTGTTAACGGCAAGAAAGAATCTTGAAATACAAAGAACTTTATTTTTTTTAAAATAAATATTTCAATATCATAAAATGGGAACAAAATTAATCATAAATGTGATTGCCAAGACGGTGACATAAAGGTATTACCTTGAGAAAGTTTAAATTACGAATGCCAAGTAGCACTATAGGTTATCTACCTGTTCAATAGGATATTTCAATTATCGTTTTGCGTTCTCATTCTCTTAGGGGGCAACTTGTATTTTGTTCTCCTTAAAAAAAAAAAACGGTGTTTATATTCTGAAGAGTATGAATGAACACACCTGGGTGGTGTTGCATAAAACTTTTTTTCTAACCCGAGTTTTCTCGGGTTAAAAAACTCAGCTTATGTTGATCTATTTCTTAGGTTATTCAACCTGAGTTTTAAAACGCCCTAAAAATTTATTGCATTAATACTTTTGAAAACTCTGGTATGTTTTTATGCAATGGAAAAAACAGTAAAAAATCCAGAAAAATATTGCAACCGGAGTTTTTGGACTTTAACCGGAGTTTTCAGATTTTAACCGGAAAAAACTCCGGTTAGAAGTTTTATGCAACAGGGTGCAGGGGGCAAACAAGTCTCTATAATCTACCTAGAAAAAGCGGGTCAGTATAAAAGAAAATAAATGTTACACAACTTATCCACGCGAAGAGAATTAAGCCGCAATCATTGTCTGGTATATCCTTGTTTATTAGGTTTGATCTGTTTGACTCTTGTCAACAAAATCATCAAAATGTACATTCTAGAAAATCACGACAACTTCTAGGCCTACAATATTATTGATTTCAAACATTTGATCAACAATATTCTATCACGATAACGATCCATTAACTGGATAAAGTGCTTTATCAGAATTAACGTGTGTCGCAACTTAATGTAGGGTACATGCAGGTAATATGGACCCCCTAAGCTCATTTGCCTAATTTGCATAAAATTACGAAATGACACACAGTCTAATCTTTGTTTATATGAATCAATAATACTGCTCTAACTTTATTGTAGAAAAACAATTATCACCAACCCCCTGTCTGCAATATTCAAATGTTGACGTCATATCAAAGTGCACATATTACCTGCATGTGCAGGTAATATGGGACATGTATTTAATGTACGTTTTAAAAACTACAATTACTCTACCATGTCTGGAATTTGCTTAAAATGTTGAAAATCATTAACTTTAAGATATAATTTGAAATTATAAGACCCTTCAGTAAAACCTTTGACTATATATTTCATTGTTATGTATTTTGTATATTATTTCTTTTTTTAATATTATTTTAATATTATTTTCATTATACAAGTCAATATAGGCCTAACAATAAGTTATTTATATAAATTATATACTGTGAATATACCCTAAAAATCGTAGCAAAGAGATTGATGCCTCATCCCAATACTAAGTACCAGAATCATTTCCGCCATTTTGGATGTCCCATATACCTGCACTAATGTTGCTGTGTCAGGCAAGCATTTAATGCAACATTGCACCCCTTCACTAAAACAAATTGACCTGTACACGCTAGTATGATCAAAATGAAACTATAAGCTTACTAAATATACAAAACAATTGAGGTTACCCCTCAAACATCTTTCACCATCACATTCTGTGAAAATATCAAATTTTACATCAGGGTAAAAAAATGCCGTAAGTTTACCTACCTTTTTGGTTTCAGCAATTTTCTCAGAGAAATTTCGGCATTAGATGCTCTCACGACGATATATTTACGTATACAGTTCATATGAACAACATTATGGTGCTCACACCGGTCACGGTCACCGGTCGACGGTCACGACATGATTTGCTTCAGGTGTCCCATATTACCTGCTGTCCCATATTACCTGCATGTACCCTACATAAAATACTCTCTCCCCAGCAATAAGTTAAACACATTTGAAAGAATATGCCTTTTCCGTTTACAAAAAAGTTGGTTTCACTAACCATGTTTCTATTGAAAATTACTTACAAAGTTGCAGTTGGTATACTTTCATTGGGTGTTTATGTTGATATTTGTTGTTCAAGGAGTTGCTGAGATACGCCTTACCTTTTTTTTTCTCGACATAAGATTCTCTTGATATTCGACTAACAAACGGTAAGATTAACCATAATATCCGACCCATTTTACAAAGCCGTTAATAATCTATTAAGGCAAATTACACAACGAGTCGAGAACAAATCTTTAAGTTTTAAAATCTGTATATGAATTCATATTTTTGTCTATAAAGTAAGCTAAATGAAACTCCTTGACGTGTAACATGGTATCATTCATGCCATTAGGGCTAGAAAGATGAGAGGAAAAAAGAGACCGGGTTGGGGATCGGGTAAATAAGGAACATCGAGGACACTAAAATGTGAAATGAGAGAGACAGAGAGAGAGAGAGAGAGAGAGAGAGAGAGAGAGAGAGAGAGAGAGAGAGAGAGAGAGAAAGAGACGGACATTATGTCATAATATATAGAACACAACGTAATACCTAAAATATTTATTAGCATCAGTGAAAAAGGTCTATAAGCCTTTCTCGAAAATATTAAAATCATACATGTACATGGTTATGTCGGATGTTTGTCCGAAATAGCATTGGCAGATACACGGAATATGCATAAAATAAATGCTTTGCAATTGTTACAAATTATTGCACTACACTGGACAACTGAAATATTGCAACTTTCAAGATTAGTTTTCATATATTCTCTTTAAACCCTCTTTGCCATATACCAATCATATAAATAATTGTATTAAAAAGTCTTTGTGTGAGGAAACTATATACTTTGTACATATACTTTCCATTGATTATTGCTTTCCTTCTAGTATAAGTTAAACTTACTTATTGAAGTTGATATTCTTATACATCAAACTCATCTCTGCCCCTTAGGTACCCCACTGGTAGGACTGTATGAGGGGGGGGGGGGGTTTTCCGCATGTCGCAACGTTTCTGGGCTTTTCCACAACCGTTACTCAGTCTCAAAATAAATTATTTTATATAAGATCTTTTTTTATCAAGCAAAGGCAAGAAGTGTATGGAAAATCCTAGAAGACCGTTAGCACATTTGTTCTCATCATCAGCTAGTTGTTATGTTCACCATTAAGAACAATTTTCACCCTCTTCAAGGACTTATTTTAATCTCTGTCTCTTCTGATCGGATCATTAGGTTCTCTGAAATGGTCCAACTTCAGTCGTCTTTCAAACCAGGAAAGAAGTCAGCAGTTTGTTGTTCTCACATCTATTGTTAAATATCGATGCTCATTTGGGATGCTTTGTTCAATCTCAAGTGATACTTGAAATCTCTTCGATCATGGTTACCGTTATATACCATGATATTCATCATCTAGAAAGTTGCAATGAGTTTTCTTTAAATGTAAACGAGTGAATTTCCACTCGTTCAAGGAGTTAACCGAAGGACAACATGTTTTTGAGTGGAAACCACTCTGAGAGGAGTGAAAGTTGTTATTTGGATAAAAGTTTCTTCTCTTACAGAGCTAACAATTTATTTCCACACTCATTTTAGATTGAAATTTTACCACTCGAAAATGTGTTGTCCTCCGTTTCACTCCCTTCACTCCTTGTCCACTCTTCCAGGATAACCGATGTGTTGGCTCAGTGGATAGAGCGTCCGCCTCATAATCGGAAGGTCTTGGGTTCGATCCCCAGCCACGTCATACCAAAAGACGTTAAAAAAATGGTAGTTACTGGTACCCTGCTTGGCGTTCAACAAGCAAGCGATAGAGCAATGTCCATCTGGCGCTGCTCAGCGGCTGCCGGGCCCACGAGAAAAGGGGCAAAATGAATATCCTTTCCCCTTTGTTTCGGAGAACAAAAATTGGAACATTAAAAAAAATTATATAATTATCAACCAGAAAGTTGCAAATGAGTATACCGTTTGTGCGTTAATCATTGTAAATGTTATAAGGCTAATCTACTTAGAGTAGGTGTAAATGTTTATAACGATGATAAATTGTTTTCTTCAAGTTCATGTTTCTACGGGTGACATACAACCGACCTGGTTTTTCATTGCCCTTCTCGGAGGTTTCAACGTCCCCGACGATGACGTGCCCGGTTTTTCCGACATCGACCCACTGTTCTTCTCAGATATTTGGAACTTTTGAATCTTAGACGAGAGTTCAAACACTCTTTCATTCGGAGCAGATGTCGACGGCCCTTGTTCATGATCATGTCCCGGTGATGATGAGGCGGTTGCTACCGCTTGGGGGATATCAAGCACGGATGTCGCAGTCGGTAGGCTCGATGCTCGACCTCGGGTACCAGGGTTCATCGATCCTGATGCTGCAGTTCGACCACCAACTGGTTGACGTCGAGTACCTTGTCGTTCATGTTCAGACTCGTCGCGGTCGAAAGGATTCTCACCACAACAGAATAGCTGAATGAGGGCGTCCTTAAACTGCGATAGATGAAAATAAGAAAGAAAAACACTTGCTCTTTCACGCTGGACTTGTATTGTTAATACAGGACGATGTATGCCAAGAAACTTTTATACTGCATTAATTAATGTATTTATAATGATCCTGAATTTGAACAACATGAACAAGAGTAGTATTACTACAATCATCTTTGAAATCTTTAATAAAGACAGCTTTAGTTGTGCTCTCCTAAATACAAACATACGAGGCCCACACTATCAATTTTGTCTGTCTCTGTTATTCTTTTTAAATGCTCCTGAGGTTTTAGGTTCATATGAAAATAGGACGTACCGTATCAACACTGTTGGAACCATATCTTTATAACTACTACATCTATTGTCATTATTGTGCCATAATTTTCTTGCTCCTGGAACTGAATGGGCTATTTCACTTTGGGAACTGTAGTCAAGAAAAGATGTGTTTCCCCGTGTATTGTCAAAGTTACATGTACCTGTTTATTGAGAAGAAAGTATAATAGGATTGTGTATTGTACAGAGCTTGGCAAAGAATGGCGGAAAGGTTGCAGCTAGAGGAGTCAGCACAACATCCTTTCCGAAGGCAACGTAGAGGGAGAATACAGTATAAGGCATCCATGCTACCAAGAAACCTAATATCATTATGAAGATCATCTTGGTGACTTTACGATCTGCTTTAGCTTCAGATGACAGGGCAGCTTGGGTACGAGATATCTATATTGGGGGAAAGGATAGACAATGATTATTAGGATTTTGAATAATAAGTTTTCTTTAAAATATAACTAAGTGCGGTCATCATGATTTTTTCCGGAGTATATCTGTAAATGCAAATATCTTACTTTTTCAAATTAAGAAATGGATGGTATATTTAATTTACAGGCATGAATACTTGTAGGCACACGTGTTATTTGGTGATAAAGAGAGACGTATTTTTTTTTCACTGTGTCTGCTAATAATAATATGTATGTATAAATAAGAATCAACCAAAATATCTTATATGATGATCTTATTTTGAACTGAAACTCCTTCATTAAAAAAAAAAAAAGATAGACAGTTTATATATATATATATAAATTTAAACTTCATTTATGGGTTTTGTATGGAAGCAATAAAAAATCTAAAATGAAATTGGATATCTATTTCGATAAAAAAAAAATGGTGATATCCATTATAGAGTCTTTTGTAATTGTATAAAGTAAATTTTGTTTTCTGCGAAAGAATAAAACATTAGTCTTTGGTTGGGCATCATAAAAAAAATAGATAAATACAATTTTGCAAGAAACAGTTAATCGCCTTATTAGGCTTTTGCATTACGTATCACGATTATTAGTTTCATTCTTTGCCAGTGTTTGTCCTATTATTTCCTTACAAATTTAATGCGATAAAAACAATATAGGCCTATTGACTGTCTTTGAGAATTTACCGCATGATATTAAATTAACAAATGAATCTAATTCTAATTAATATATAATCTAATTAATATATAACAAAGCAACAACGAAAAGAGGCTGCGTTTGTTCACAAAAACAAAAAATAATTAAGTCACTAGAAGGCTTATTCCTTTTGAACATAACACAACTGAAATGGGTTAAATATTCATTATTAATTTAAGATGACACAGCTATAATCTTAACCAAAACAGCCACAATCAGTCAAATCTAAATAGTATATCAAAGATGACGACGATGGCTTACTTTCTTGACGGCGTAGACGAGCAGTGCGTAAGCGAAGACAATGATACCGAAAGGGATGATAAGAACCATTACGAAGATGAAAATGATGTAACCAAAACTACCAGGAATACGGGAGTTCCAAGCTACAGAACATGCTAAAAGATATAATCAATCCACAGAGTTAATATATAACGGGATACTACTACTACTACTACTACTAGTATGCTGTTGCTGGTGCTAAAAGAATGAGAAGAGAAAGGGAAAACAATTAGCAAAAGAAGAAGAAATGAGGAGAAGAACAGAGAGAAACGAAAGTTTTGATGATAACGATAAAAAGTTTCTGTCAGGAGTTACATATTTTTTTGCTAATCTATATAATTTATAAAATTATTCGCGTTTTATAAATATAAAAGATTTTAGGCATACTCTTAGAGACATTAATCTACTCCCTACAATACGGATTTGATGATTTTTTTAATTACAAAAACAAAACTCAATGCACGGATGGTGATCTGGAAATGTTTAGTTATTGATTGGAAATGGATTGTTTTTAGTAAGACGGGCACGGCTCAATAATGACTGGCTTTGCTTTAGATGGAAATCTCAAATATTGCCCTTCTCACATTGCTCTCGTCTACGACTCGGGGAAAATGAATCTTTGCGGGCAACATTATTTGAAGTTCCCCCAAGTCCAGTCAATATAATATATATATATTTCAAATGATGCATACCTGTGCCTGGACCTTCATAGGTGTACGAACTCCAACCAAAGAGAGGAGGAAGGCAGATAATAAGAGAATATAACCACGTCAGAGAGATAAAGAACAAAGCCCATCTGTGTGTCATCTTTTGAGCAGTGAATGGTCTCACAACCAACATACATCGCTGGATAGATAGAGCAGCTAGAATCACGATCTGTTCCGTTCCTGGAGAATTAAGAAATCAATTATTTCAATGATGATAACTATTGTTATTAATCATGATAAAGTATTACTATTATTGTTATTATTCATGGAAATGTCCATTAAGTTTAAGTTGTTAATGTTCTCTTAACAAAAAGAAAAAAGAAGAAAAAAAAAAAGAAAAAGAAAACTTACCTTCGCGGTGTTTTTAGACAATTGTCTGGTTTTACCCGACACCCCAAGAATAATTGGAAAATGGATTTGATTTGATTTGCTAATACCCTATTATCAAAACTTCTCTAACTTTAACTGTAGGTTGATATATCTTTTAGCTTACTATTATTACAAATGCTTTTAAGATTTAGTATGAAATCCGTTATGGAATATAAATAAGTAAATTAAGCCTGTTTGTCAATTTGTCAAACAAGATTATATTCAAAACTGTCAAGCCTTTTTTTCTGGTTCATCGGATTTTTTCAGACTTATTTAACAAGTTTTTGTTTTCATATTATATACAATAAAATACACGTTAAAAATAATGATTAAAAATAAAATCAACTTTAAACCTATAAAAAAATTCACATTTGGAGCACCTTAAATGTGGAACTTTGCACCTTTACAGCTGGGATTACCTATAAAGGTGCAACTTTAATAACTGGGAGCACCTTTGAAGGTGTAAAGTTTTGTCATAAACTATCATGACTACATTGTTGTTGGAGTGTGGCGCTCTTCAATCTCTTAGAGATTATCTGCACCGAGTTTTTCCTTGGTTTGTTTCCTGACTTCATCTTTTGAGCTATGGAACTGGCTTACCTGTCTCTCAGCAAAGTGCTACGTTAATAGAAATTGCCAGCCATTATAATTTCCCCAATTGTTTATTAGTGCTCATAATATTCCAATCATTTTTCTTGATTTATAAATTATATGGAATGTCTTCCATATATATAGTACAGAATGATTCTGATATCCGAAAAATCCCCAAGGAATTCTTTAAAGTTCAAAGTTTTACATTCTAATCAGCTTTTCATATACTTTCTTTCTCTTTCTTACTTTTTGCAATGCAAAAGGAAATGTTCCATTGTTTCTGAAATTTTACAATATGCAAAAATAAATTTGTAACAAGAATGGTTGAAGCGCCCCAAAAACGTAACATTACTGAGCTGTTTTTTTACTAGATCGTTCCTAAGTAATGAACGACTTTAATTTGCGAACGACTTGTGATCAGTTCTTGTGCTAAATTATGAAGCATGGAATTAACTAGTATAGCACCCTGGAACATGTTCCAGTCGTTCGCAAAGTTGTTCGTTTGCTGCAGTCACACAGACACTTACGTATAGATACGTTTGTGTTGTTTTAATCTTATTTCATCTTCTACTCTATCATTTCTTAGGTATTTCTTTGTTTTACTGGATGAACGAAATGATCAATATTTCCACTGCTGACTATGACATGTAGGCATCCGCGGGGATCCGCAGAAAAGAAAATAATTTTTGGACGCAACCGGACGTAACTCAACGTAAGTGTCTGTGTGACTGTAGCATTACTTTAAGAACGACTTGGCGAAACACTACCCTGAATTAATAAATGCAGTATTCAGAACAGGGCAAAGATCTTACCAGCAACAAACACTAAGAAGGCATAAAGGGTGCATCCAATATCACCAAACAACCATCGACCAGCAAAGTTCGAAGCGAAGGTGAAAGGTGATGCGAGGCATGATATGATAAGGTCACTCAGACTAACATTGAAGAGGAAGCTATTTATAGGATGACGTAATGATGGGAACCTTGCAAAGAGAACCATGACGATACCATTGTTGAGGATACCAAAGATTGTTAGAAAGCCTGTATAGACTGTCAGGTAGTTATAGGTTGTTCTTGATACGGGCACCACAAGACTGCTTGGACCAACCGTAGAGGACGTCTCATTGCTTAGGCCACTTAACACGTTCACGGTTGATACAATATCCGTCATCAAACTCGAAATGGTAGACGATTGAAGGCTCGATGACCACGATGACGGAGCGTAGTCTGTCGATGTCATGACTGGTGTGGAAGAATTCATCGTCTTTATCTAGTTATCTGGATGGAAGCAACAAGAGAAATTTTATTACAAACATTAATGCGGAAGACATACCACCTATTTCTTGGAGATATCAAATTAGCAATTCCTAATCAAAATACTAAGTGTACACAAAGTTGACAATTTTGTTAATACTTTACTCTTTGTATGATTTTCTCTTGCAAAAGGAAATAAATATAAGGGTTGGGGGGGGGGGGAGTGGACACATTTCATTATGATTATACTTACATATCGTGAGAATATACATATATATATATTTATTATTTGTCCCTCACTTAGTATGTATTTTATGTAACAAGTTTTATATATGAAACACTCTAAAATTTTATAATCGGGGAAAAATTCATTTATGTATGAAATCTATCCAGACATTACGTGTATGTTGTATCAAATTAAAGACCGACGATTTTTCTTGTTGATACACTTTACTTGAAACAATTTGCTTTTGTAAAACAAACTCTTATGCTTTTTTCCCCTTTTTTTGTGACGAGTTAGAGACTCAAAATTTCACAAACGTTTTGTTCTATCACGGTCATCTTGACCTTGGAATTATGTTCGAAACCTTCACAAAGTCATGGCGTGGCGTGCGCAAAAATGCATTTTTCTTGATTATAGAAAAAATATTCATACATATCTTATTTTTTAAATATAATTATTTATTTAATTATTTATCATTTCAACAGGGTATAGACCATTCAACAAAAGTTGGAGGCCACTGTATGAAATTTAAAAACTGAATACAAGAGAATGTATTATTCAACAAAGGAAAATGTAACATAGTGAACATTTCATTCAATAAGATAGATTAGAAATAACAGATATAATATTGAGTAAATCAATTGAATTGAAATGTGCACTTAAACAATTACTGATGAAATGCATCATGAAGGCAGAAAAGGAAAAGTGAGTAAAGGATGAATTGAGGGTGGTAACAAAAAGAAGCCACCGAGGCTATTAATTCAGTATTTACTTCGGAACAAAACTTAAGATATGTTTCTTAAGTGATAGATGTTTAGATTGTTTATTCGTCTGACGTTAAAGGAAGATTATTCCAAAGTACTATATGCATCATCATTATCATAGAGCATTCTTGAAATATTCGGTAACACATTTATGAAAATATGATTTGATTTATGGAATTGATATTATGAGTTGTTACAACTTCTTTTAAAATGCCTTTGTAATGGTCAGCTGACAAATCATTTATACATCTAAAATAATTAACACGTCCCTAAAAAGCCATTCATTTTAAGCGAGTAAATAATTCTTTAGATGGGATATACTCATTGCAATTCAAAATCATTCTGGCAGCCCTCTTTTGGGCAATTCCACAGAAATCCGGACAAGGGTGCCGGAAATTCAAAATGATATTTGGTTAAAATTATTTTGATTTTCAAAAAATACATGAGTTGAAGTTTTGAGAATCAATAAATAAATTTCCGATGGCGGCCATTTTCACTTTCTAATCATACGCTGAAGTATTCCAATATTTTTTTTGTATAGGAAAGGTATATTAACAAGAAACTCAATTTCATTTTCTCAACTAAACCGTTTCTGTTCGCGATAATCTTTCACATGGATAAAGTTGTTAGAGAGACACTTTATCAAACGATATTAAAAAAAAAATTGGTTCAATTGTGACTTTGGTCAAAAACTTAGATTGAATCAACCCTCATTTGCAGTGTAACGTCAGTTACCGAAAACATGAACTTGTTAATTTTTTTTCGGCAACGGAGACAGTATCAACTATGCCAATTAAGATTTCTAATGTATGACTGCATCTCATTATTATCAATAGCTAAACTTCGGATATTCAACAACAATCAAGTCAAATTGACAACCAATTTGTGTAACGTCAGTTACCATGACCTAGTGTAACGTCAGTTACCATGATGCCATTATCTTTTCATAGAAAACAATTATAAATTTGGACTCCTGTATGCATCTGACTAATTACCACTGCTTAAACTAACCATCTAGCAATAAAAAAAGACTGCAGTGCCAATGGTAACTTCTTCTTTTAATAATTAAAGAGTTTGGAAACCCATGCAGTGTACATGTAAGCCCCTCCAAATCTGCTTTAGATTTTCAGTTGATTATCTATTGTGTGATCAAGGTTCCATTGCTATATATTTTGAATTTGGAATATGAGCCTATAATTTTAAATGTTATGATAAATCTAAATAAAATTATTGGTTTATTTTAAAAACTTCTCTCTGTAAATAAGTGAAGAAAAAAAAAGAAAGAAAGAAAGTATGATCATAGCTCCAATTCTGGGCATCTGCTTAGATGTAAGCATAATTTGTGGTAGAAACAAGCACAGAAAAAACACTTTACTTTAACAGGATTTCATTTTGATGCCAAGACGAACAGTAATTTTCATTAAATTTTATTACCTAGCTTTGAACTTCCGCATTTTATGACTGCGGATCACAACTGTACAAAATGAGTTAAACGGAAATTACTGTTGCAGTTATACATTTTAAGTTTGAAATGAGGAAGAAACTGTTTAAAAGAGATTTTAAAAATCAATTCACTTAAGAACTGTTGTGTGCGATGAGGATTTAGAATCGACCATTTTTTAATAATTCTTCCAAGATTCACATGCACTAACACACAAAATACATGTGTGGGACATCCTACGTGTATTAATCAATCAAAATACTATTTTAGAGTTTCTAATGTCTTAATACTAAAATATTTCCTTGTTTAATAAATATGTGATGGAATTTAGTTCTTAAAAGTAGCAAGAAATAAAATTTTTCAAAATATTCTGTACAAACCCTATAGGAAATATATGTGTAAAAACTGTCATGGTCACAGTATTGTTTAATAATGAATAAGAGGAAAATGATTACATCACTTCTATTTTGCCAATCTGTTGCCAGAACATAGGTATGATATCATATCAAACACATAATCCTCAGAAGCCCGGAACACAAAATATTTTGATCCAATTCAAAATTGGGATTTTACATGTGTAATGTCTATAAAAGATGTAAGGGTAACGTCAGTTACCGACATGTCTTCACAAAAGTTTCCCCAGCGTAAACAAAAATTATGAATCTCTCCTTAGTTTGCAAATCTGTTCATAAGGACCTAGGTATGATGTCATGTAAGACTTATCATTATGACATGTCATGGACATGAGATATTGCCGATTTGATCAAAACACACATGATTTTGCATGTCCGTTTTCTGTAACGTCAGTTACCGACATGTTTTTGCTTGGCGTTTCAATGGAAATAATGTTTAAGTGGAATTTTTAGACAAAACTTCTTCCTTTACACTTACTTATTAGGTATATTAATTTGAAGACCCACGTATTCTTATTTATGTAACTGCAGTACAAACAATGTAGAAAATTCTGGTCGTGTGTAACGTCAGTTACCGTGGAACTGCCCTTTTGTAATTTCTTTATTTTTCTGTCAAGATATCTCAAGATCTATAAAACACCAAATGATATGAAAAATACAAAAGAAAGTTTGCTTCCTGCTTTATGGAAATCCCCCCAAAATACCGTATTATGGTTAATCTTAAGAATAGGCCTAGTACTATTTGAAAGTGTTTCCCATTTGTAACATGAAGTTTATTAAATAGAATACATGTAAATAAATAACATTGTTATTGCTATTCTAGTTTGCATCATTTATTAGTTAGCATTTATTCAACATCCACTAATAAGAGTCTGTAATTTCCTTTTTAATAAGAAATTCAGATGTCGCTTTATAGTTATTTTTGTTAAGCAAAATTAATGTTACTTTCATCATAATGTAAATAATGAGTGATTTCACGTTCGGTGTTGGTGTTGGTGTTAGTGTTAGCAGAGTTAAATTCGCTAAAATCGAGCTCAAACACCGAGCTCAGATCTAGGTGAGAGTCAATACCGATATCCCAACACGCGCGGATCGATAGCCTAACACCGTCTGAAGAAAAATGGCGTCGACGCAATTCGTAGCGAAGTACCGGTTTTGTTGTTTAAAACGGTTCGAATATACCTGAAGAAGGCCCTAAAAGGTTAGAATACATACCATTAAATCGAAAATTAATCCTTCTTCGAACCTCTCTTTGATACAAATTTACCTCATGATGGATATTTTTGAACAAAAACAGTAAGTTTACAGTTCATATCTCGGGCAGTTTTTTGCAAGCAGCAGGAAATGGAGCGCTACTAGTTCACTTCAAAGCCAGGCCGGGCCGCGCAGCGCGTAGCCCCCAGACCCTATAATTTCGTACATCGGTTCAGATTAGCAGTGATTGATCATGCCTTTTGTTCCTAAAATATAGATTGAGAAGATATCCATGTTGATGATATTTATTCCCTATACGATTTACTACGGAATATCTTATTTTATACTTTCTAATCATTTTTTCCAATGAATTTAGATGAAATTTCTTGGACCCCTTGTTAGGCTTGAAGATAAGTAGCCATATTTGTGAATCCATCTCGTTAACCCCAAAACTAACCAATTTTGTAGGTCTTGAAGTACCTCATTTGGAGTAATATATTAATTGATTATTTATTCTGTAAAATAAAGTATCAATACTCTGCCACTCGAGTCTCCAGCCCTTATTATTCACCAGACAAACCAAAACGTTGGCCAACACCAACACTAACACCGAGTGTGAAATGAACTTTTTCTTAATCCTTAGGGTTTAATGTTAGTCAATGGAAATTTGCACGTGAAATTTAAACACCGGCTGCAGAGCTCGGTTCAGCAGAGACGACATTTGATGCGAAATGAAACACCAGCAACCGGAAATACGTCAAAATTTAGAGGTCAACACCTAACACCGACTGATTTTTTATTCCATTTCACGTTCGGTGTTAGATCAGACTTCTGCTCCAAAATAAACACTAACACCGATTTATAACACCGAACGTGAAATCACTTAATGTATCTTACGTTCCTTGGACCAATACCTTTTTTTATGTGTATTAAGTTTAATGAAATTCTACAAACAGAAGAAAACCAATATAATGTTACTAACTTGAATATTATACTTGTATCATTATTAAATTAATTATTTACTAGCTGTAAAAAAGAAAAAGAAAAAAAGAAAGAAGATGAATACACACACACACACACACACACACACACACAAACACACACACACACACACAACACACAACACACACACACTCACACACACATAGAGAGAGGAAAATAGTCTTCATTTTATTATTTTCTTTTCTAATGTTGTTAAACTTACCAACAAAATACTGCCAGTTTTTATCTTTGCTCGCTTATTGTCTGGCATCTATATTTTATTATCAACAACCATCCTTTTTTATAAATAAGACAAATCCTTCACGCATTTCCATTGGCTAAAATCGAGATGTTATATTCCACATCATTCAAGAAGTGAAACACCAGAAAGTTATACCATAAAACAAGCCGCTTTTCTCATTGATGTTGATTTTAAAATCACGTTAGGCTTACTGGTAAAAGAGCTTTTCATTTAAAGGCGGGAATTTTATTTATTTTAATTGATTTAAAGTGCTCTTTTAAAATCCGTTTGATTGCTTTTAGAATCCTTTTCTTCAAAGTCAAAGCCGAATAAATGACCTTCATACAGGAAACAGTGTAAGAGCCTTTTCACTTCAATGTCATTTTAATTGTTTCCTGCTCGGAATGTACATCGTTATTTTTCTATGGATCTCATTCAAATGCTTTAAAAAATGCGCGATACGTGTTTACAGCAGCAGCAATAAAAGAGGGAATAGATAGAAAAAGAGATGAATAAGCATTTAATGGATGAAGGTTTATGTTAAAGTTCATAAATGTTTTATGTGGGATGTAGGCGAAGAGATCAATTATCACGTTTTCTGTAATTTAGGCGTAAACCTTACTTGCCATGCCATGCTTCAGAGCTTTAAAACGATCGATGGCATTATGACTAATACAGATAAGCCACCACAAATATCGTAACAGGATCGAATAATAATGACGAACCTCATGGAGCGATCGTTCACTCATCGCTATTTATATCAGTATCTTCTACTTAGATATCTAGGAACACATCGTTTCATAAGGTTTTCAATCATGGGGTCTTTCCATAATCCGAGATAAAGAGCAATTCATAAAGTTGTGATCAATGATGCTTTTATCCGCATGTGATTAACATCAAGGAATCATAAAAGTTTGTCACCTTTCAAACTTTTAAGAAAACTATATTGGCTCACAAGTTTCTCAATGATCTAAATATATTTCTTCTCCTAGATTCATAACTGCAGACCAAAAATGCTCATACATTATGACCTATACTAAAAATGACGGAAAAACAAAGGAACGGCAAGAGCAATGAATTTTGCACCTATGATAATAATCAATAATCAATAATATATAGATAATAATAATGATAAAATGATAATAATGATAATAAATAATAATAATAATAATATAATACTAATATAATAAAATAATAATAATAATAATAAATAAAATGATAATAAGATAATAATGATAATAATAATAATAATAATAATAATAATAATAATAATAATAATAATAATAATAATAATAATAATGATAATAATATCGTTTTATTTACCCAGGGTAGACACTTCAGTTCTGACAACTGTTCTCCCAGTGGGCCATATCAATATTTCCCAATTTCAACGCAATAGTCAAGGCCCACGGATGGTTGGGCATACAGTTCCCACATTTTTTTAATTGTTTACAAACAAAAACAAAAAAAAAACGAAAAAAAAAAAACCAAACAAAAAAAACAACAAGAAGCTAACATTATTGCTTCGTTTCAGATATGTATTAAAATGACATGACCGGAAACAGTGGGCGTTATTTTAGATTAGGTTCAATTTATCAAGTTTTGATGTCAAGAAGTCATACCGCACCTTGACATATTAATGGTGAAAACGTGATCCCGCTTAGTGTAATTTATTCATTCCTACTACATTATACCCGTGCCGTGTGTCTTATAAACGATAATACATCAAAAAGTGTAATTATGGTAGAAATGTACCCTTTAGCTTGTTTATACATTCTTCGAACCATACACAATCTATCACTTGAGATTTCTGATTTTTGTAAACAACGGACAAACAAGGAATGCGTTGGTCATGTTAATACATCGCTAAGTTTAATGGCGCCACCTAAGCAAACAAGTGATCACGTGACCCGCGATAAACGTTTATATCGTCTGCTTGAAGCTGAAGCTAAAAAAGACGTCAATGCTATAGGAATGTCATATGGATATACGCCCTTCTGTACCTGAGTATAGATGGTATGAAAACCTGAACTTGATAATGCTTGATTGAGATAATAGACCTATAATAACAAGCCTATCTCGTCAATCTATACCAATATAAAACACTACACAAAAAGGTGAATTTCGAGGCAAAGATGGGAAAACCGTTAACAAGAACGAAAGTGACGACCCTGGGTAGATAAACGGATTTTTATTATTATCTTAGAATGTTTATAAAGTAAGAATCGCATTTTGCAAGAAAATTGATATTTATTTCAAATGACTAAAAATAGCGATGGAAATATTCAAATGTAAACGAAAGTGCTTTGAGCTATTTTAGAAATTCTCGAGTTTTCCATATTGACTTAAATATTTGCAAGGAACTGAGTTTCAAAGAATGATATTGCAATAATTCTGTTAGTGAGTTCATACATTCAGTGATATTATTGGTAAGATATTTTCCGCGGATGATGTAAACAATAATTGAATGCATATTGGATCAAATTTTAAATAACTCATGGGGATTTTCTTCCGAAGAATCCGGTAATATAATAACCAATTTTCATTGTGTGATTTGTATAACTGAATATTATCGTATGATCAATTTATTCATGGGCCCAGAAATAAGTACCATCACTCTTCCCTTGTGATTTTTTTTAATGTCTCACCATCTACCATTTTTCCCCTCTTTCTATTTTATTTATTTATTTATTTTTTTAATATATTTTTTTAAAATTCCCATCTTCGTTTACCCCTTTCTCTCTGTCTCTCTAATTATTGATGCAAATAAGAGAATGATTATGTAAGCTATGTCTCTAAAAACGGAATACCAAATTGTGAAAAGAGACTGAGAAATGACCAAGATTATTTAAAAAATACCCAGGGTATAATAAAAGAACAAGGAAATAAAGATATAGACATAACATGAGAAATGGAAGAGAAAAAGGGGGGAGAGAGCACACACGTAAGATAAACTACAGCAAAGGAAAATACGGAATCCGAAGATAAAACAAACTTATTAGAGGTCTTCTCCTGATTTTCTCTTCACATTAATGTCACTATAGTGCAATATATCTTCCCTTGAGGAGAGAAGACCAGTTCTGTGTAAAAAAACAATTTATCGAATCATTATCACATAGCCCCACTTGCCAGAACTGGCTATCTTCTATGTAGAAAAGAAAATTTTCATTACGACACATCTCACTAAATTAAAATGAATTTTAAGTCTAAAAAACCAAACTTTTTCAATACAACTCAACGCCTTTTTTTCATTCCTGTTCCCATTATAAGCTAGTCTTTTCTGAACATTAATTTTTGTTCATGCTGAAGAATACTGTCATTTCATAGCAACGCACATTATTTAATTTTAAAGATGTTGTTTTGATTAAGTGAGATTTTGAATGGTAGAATTATGTACAAATAATAATTATAATATTCGTGATGTAGACGGGTATTTTCATGTGCACCCTCCGAAATGTTTGATTGACTGCTATTATCGACTCATCGGGACAGTATTTTTCATTTATTTCCAAAAATATGTTGTTTTGCCCAAATGTTTGGATGACATTTCATTCTTTCATAAGCCTAAAGATAACATTTTAGGGTGTTTATGCAAAATATCTATTTCGTCACGGTGATATTAATCACCGGTCCCTTACAGTGCAATACTTAACACTTTCACATGAAACAAATCTGTTGATATCATTACTCTATCACTCAACCACGATCAAAAGAATATTCTCTCACATTATATGATTTAATTATCTAAATTACATGAGAAAATATTTAAAAAATCTTGTTTAATGAGGCAATGAACATGTCCCCTCAAAATATCCCCCAAAATGATAAACTGGACGATCATTAATATTTTGATGTTGCGAATTTCTAAGCCTTTATTCAATATTTGTTGGGTAGTAAAATTATCCTAAAATCAATTGCAGTATTCATCATTATGGCTGCGTTTTATAGCAACAATTATTTTTTTGGGGAAGAAATTCAACACCATGATAATAACACAAGTATCAATAAGTCTATAACATCTTTTCCCGATGTTCATGTATATAACATAATTTACAAAATGATGATAATAGTTATCATTTCTAGTTAGGTAAATTCTCAAAGCATTTCAAAACGTACATCATAATCATGTACACTCAAATAAGAAAAAGGGCACATTCCAACCAAACGATATAACTTTTATAATTTATGAGGAAATTATTTTATTCATAACACCATGGTTGGGTGAAGCAATATAGATAAAATTATATAATTGGTAAAATTGTTATATCACAGCCTTTATATATTCTGTAGAATGCTTGGATATTCAAATATTAGTCTTATTCTTTTTCTTATTCTTTATTTCAAAACATTTTTTTTCATGTAAAAATAGTTATAATCAGTAAATGAGGCAGGCCTATTGAGGCTTACTGCCCCTGCTATTTCAATGTATCAAATGCGTCCTTTGAATGTACTGTAAATGAATACATTCCGTTTTTTTTTAAAGAAAACCGTAAATGGACAACATCATAAATGGAATAATCAATAATGACTACGCATCTCCTCGGAGAGTCGCTTTCTTCTGCTGATACGGTGACTTCAAAAGCAAGACAAGGGTCATATCTGATTTATTTTCCTTCACATGATAAGGTATTATTCTCATCCGAGCTTCTCTCAAATTAATTCACCGAACTCCTCTCAAAAATATAATTTTTCATGTCACTCATATCTTTGATCATGACATATATATCCAAACAAAATTGATTATCTTTTGGAACATGTTTTAAGGCTAATATTATTATTTCTGTTTGAAATCATAATGGATTTCTTCTTTATTATGCTTGTAATATATTTCATACATATACAAACGCAGTGGCTCTTATTCTAATATTCTAAGATGACTTTAAAATGTTCGTTTCAAGACAGTGTACAAAACAATGTAGTATTGGGTGATTTTGCCATTTGAATTATTTGATAATTGTCAAAAAACTTGAAACCCAAATAAAATAAATAATAATTCAATCATGTTCGCATGCGTCATATTTGCAGTATAATTTAATGAAATTATCGATACTATGATTTTAATTTGATATTTACATATTATTTTCGCTGGTATGGTTGTGAAATATAATTATAACATAAATTAATCGAAACATTCTATTGCAACTGTATTTCCTTTTATTTTCATACGGTATACACCAAGCATTATCATAGTTCAGGATATTATATTACATAACCGAATAATATTTGAATAGCCGAATGTCTTTGTATCTTCTGTTTTCTTTTTAATTACACTGTTCGTCATAAAGGTGGAATATTTTTTTCTGGCTCAAGCGACATGATGTTGCTCCGTTATTAATTTCTTGAATGTGTTTGTCACCGCTTTCACTTTTTGGGATCCTGTGTATATCTTTGACGTTCCCACAACCCTTCCCGCGGATTTTTCTTCAAAAAAATTTGTCACCCCCAGAAGATGGCCATTTTTGTCATTTTTTCTTATTTTGGGGGCCCTTTTTTGTTCACGCGACCCACCAAGGCCCCCTCAGTTGTACCCAAAGGAAACACGTCTGAGGTGGAGATTTGTTATTGTTCTTTAAATTAAATCTAAATTTATGGTTACAGGCTCGACTCTTTTGTCTAGGGGAGGGGTCAAAATTTATTTTGATTGGGATTCAAAATTCATTTTATTCATTTTTACACCATGGAAATTTCTATCTTCCCTAAATTGTATTGTAAAATCTCAACCAAACATAAATCAAATTAAATATTATCAACAATGACTATTACCAGCCTTGTCATCAAGGCTAAACAAAATTTAAGGGGAAAATGATGATATTTAAGGGTTAAAGGTGGTTTTTCATTTCTTTTGTTTTCAGCATAAAGATGGAATGAAATATTCCGAATTTTCACCGATCTCGTTTTTTTTACTTCAACCCCTCCCCTAGACAAGAGACCTTAGCCTGTCCCCAGAAATATAGATTTAACTTAAAGAACAATATAAAACAGTACACCTCAGTCGTGTTTCTTGGGGGCAGGACTGAGGGGGGCTTGATCGACCGGGAAAACAAAAAGGGGCCCCAAAATGGGAAAAAATGACAAAAATGGGCATCACGGGGGTTGACAAAACTTTT
Organism: Paracentrotus lividus; assembly: GCA_940671915.1. Classification (NCBI taxonomy): domain Eukaryota; kingdom Metazoa; phylum Echinodermata; class Echinoidea; order Camarodonta; family Echinidae; genus Paracentrotus; species Paracentrotus lividus. The sequence goes on from CALNVZ010000174.1 coordinate 65,025,070, forward strand.
TTGGAAAAAGGTCCACGTGAAGGGTTGGGAAAATGTCCAAGATATAGCCAGGGTCCCAAAAAGTAAAAGCAGGGACAAAAATATTCAAGAAATTAAAGTCAGAGCAAAATCATGTCGCTATAGCGGCAAAAAAATATTCCACCTTAATGACGGACAGTGTATATCAAATGTTGTGACTTTCATTTCAGAATGTTAGTTTAAACAATTATAGCTCTTAAACAGTATTTCACTCTGATAATATGTGTATTTATGAATTGTGCTCTTGCTATGTATTCTTTATTTATGCTTTTTGTATGTTTTTTTTCCATTAACCACATTTTATGTACTTTATTGGGTGACTTTTATTATTATATTTAATTTGTAAATTCAGCTTCCAGCTTTAATCTTGAATATTTTTCATTAAAAACCATATCGAATAAAATAAAATAAGATAATAGTCACTGATATAAGGAAAGAAGGCAAATAACGGAAAGCAAAGAATGAAAGTGATGCGGTTTATTTCATAAACACCAATCTTGATTGAAAATAAAATGAATTATAATGACAGGTAAGGTCAATTGAAATATTTATGTTTAAAGACGTAAAATGATTCACAGGAAATTCCGAATAAAGTTTATCTATCTCTTCGACGTAATTATGTTTAAAAAGATTTGATAACATATATTGTATCTTGTATCATATATCTTCCTTGTGGACCAATGATGTGCTTGAATTAATTAAGTAACCCACAGAGGAACTTACAAATTTACTACCCGTTAAAGATTTTATCCGCACTTTCGAGTATCTTGACAGTTATTGTTTTGCCATATCGCAGAAGAATTTTGTTCTATACACAAAATAATATTTTCTAATACATTTCTGTATAACGAAATTTACCTCACGTAGTAAATGAGGCTTTTAACAAAAATATGTTTTGACGCTCTTTTCGCAAGTTAATAAAACGTCTCGGACGAACAATAGCATGAATTATTCATTGCTATATAGATTGGATAAGAAGCAAAATCAACAGCTGCCGAACAAAAAGGTACGAATTGTATTGATTGAATTTAAAATGTAAGCTGATTCCACTACATTGACGATAAAGATGAAATTTGTCGTTCGTAGCCGATCAGAATTCTCTGTAGTCACAGGCGGATGAAGGAGCGATATAACACGTTAACATCTTCTTAAGATTCCTGACTGTCAGTCGCAACAAGGGTTCAAATGCAGTCATAGACGCTGGTTATAATGTCCTGTGTGCAGGCAAGTCACTACCTATACGACATCTGTACATCCTTTTCATGTGTAGGGGTCCATTATTTTGTACACCCTTTCATGGTGTGTTGGTCCATGTGTACCCCCTTTCCTATCTATACAGGTGAGCAATTCCACAGTAATATCAGTTATCGGGTTATTTAATTCGAGAGCTGTAGTTATGAAAATGGAAATATTAAGGCTTCTAATAAATATGTTCATAATCATAAGGCCATAATGTTTCCATTACATATCTACGATGAAAGATAAAAGAACAGATACGAAAAAGCCCGATAACAGACGTTACTGTGGAAATAATCAGGTTTGTTCGTCTTGTAGACACTGTTGATCACACACTAAAACATATTTCATCAAGACATTACTTCCCATTGCCACTCTCAACTAAGCCCAAGAGTTGGCTTTGCCGTAGGCCTACACGTTTTTATTCATGAATGGTGTACACTATAATAGGAGTTTTACTTTCTTAGTTTATTTTGATCCAAATATATTAGGATTATGTAAAGTCACATGTGCAGATGGAAAGAGCAATGGGCCGTATTTACAAAAGATTAGTTACTTCTATTAAGAGTTTTTTAAGGCAAGAAAGTAAGGATTAAGCAGTTCCTTAATAAAGTTTCGATTACGTTTATCCTGAGAAACTCTTAGCAATTAATAACCTGGTAAGTCTATATCTTCCTTGTGCCCCAAGGGTACGCTCGAATATAAATTACACTCGAAAGGGCTTAGGACTTTAATCGTTGAACATTGAAGATTTTCTCTCTATTCTCTAGTATCCTGAAACTTATTGTTTTGCCATATCGCAGCAGAATTTTGTCATGTAAGAAAAAAAAAAATTATAACAAAATGATTCCCAGATGGCAAAAGTTAAAAGACGTCTCAGACCAATTACCAAATTTAAGTTTGCAAAATAGCATAATTCATTGCTAATTCGAATGAGAAGCAAAGACAAGAGCTGCCGAACAAAAAAAAAAAAAAAAAATTTTTTGTATTGATTGAATTGAAAAGCGAAAGTCTCGTGAACGCTGCACATGTATGCTTAAATGACCACGCTAACGAGTAGACTATTCATTGTTTATTTAGGGATATATGGCATTGTAAGACTTTGCAATTAGCACACTGGATGAAAATATGCCAACCAAAATTCAATTTATAAGCGCGATGTCGAAATGAATATTTAGTTTTTACATCATCTTTGTACTAATATAGGCCTACTATTCCTTATTAGATGTTCAATACGTATTTTACGAAACCTTTAAATCTGCCCTCGTATTTTTAGTTTGATTGAAAATGAAATGTTAATCATAAGGACAACGATAACATTCATCACATAATCATTAACAAGAACTGTGATTGGAAATTTTCTCCGTCTTAAATATAACCTCGATAACTCCTTAATGATAAATGTTGACATTAATATAGGTAATCCTATCATTCTCAATCATTGTCTACATAATTACGGTGTAACTTAAAAGTGTCAGTAGAAATAAATTGCTTTATTGCGGTTAACCGATGACAAGATTCTTTTGACGTATCAATAAAAATCAGGAGCAAAGTATTTATAAACCTCGTCAAAGTAATCTTTATAAACTTACCAATATGGATATAATGTCCGATACCAAAAAACACAGAAGAGCTGAGTTCATCTGATCTCCTCACTTCTTATTAAAGAGCTGAGTTCATCTGATCTCCTCACTTCTCGTAAGTCTCCCTCGCTACTGGTGCAATCTCTCAAATCTTAAGCGACATCTCTTTATATCGATCAGAGGAGATGATGATCCCACGAGAGAGTGTGTTTAAAGAACGCATATATCGAACAGTCATCACACTGATGACCAGACGAGCTCATCGTACGTATTGAAAGGGTAAGATGTATCGCAACACTTTTAAAAGGGCTTTTCTTACAGCATACTCCAAGCGTGAGTAAATATCTCATCAGCATGCTGTGCGTTTTGACCATGCGCGGCCTTCTCATGATTTCTTTTAACCTCTTTCTTAGAACGGACGGTGAGCGAAGCAATCAAGACAGATCATGTGACCATGATATAGAATCTATATTCAAGACCATTCTAGGGGACGTTGATTTTTTAGTTTCAGGGGGTTACTCTCTCTCTCTTTTTTCATCGGCATGCTCTATTATTATTAAGAAATAGTGCTGGTTTGATTGCCTGATATTAAACAACAATCCAAAATATTTTGGAATTCACTGTACATTTTTTTTTCATTCCCTTCAGTCTGTTTTTCTGTTTTTTTTTTTTTTTAAATTCTATCTATTTATTTTCATCTTTATTCTAATCATGGCCACTTTTCTTTAAGCCACTACGAACCAGCCACCCCCTCTAGCACCACAGTCCTCAATCCACCCCTAAATCTGACCCACTTCCTAATTAAAGAATGCGACGTTCTGAGCAGTAAAGTATAGACCCACTTTAAAGATAACACATTTTATTAGCTACTGAATATATTAAAAAAAAAAAAAAACATACATCGATCGATGGCTTAAGTTGTTGCACAATACCGCATCAGTGATCTTTAACATAACAAAATAATCTCCGGTGGATGTCCTACATGCATAAAGTATTTAATGAATGTTGTATGACCAATGTACTTAAAGATGTTTCAACCTGTGATAGCTCTAATTTTCGTAATCTTAGGGATAACTCACTTTGCGGAGACGTCTCCGCGACAGAATATAAAATTTCGTTTCCGCGACGGATAAAAAGTAATAGAGACGTCTCCGATATCGCGGAGATGTCTCCGCGACAATTTATGAAAAAAAGGTCTGAAGTAGTCCCAAATCCGAGACGTCTCCGCAATATCGGAGGCGTCTCTAAAGGCCACCGCACACCTTACGATTGGTCTGCGACCCGATTGTGGAATAAAACGTCATAACATTGGTGTGGATATTTAGAAATAGAACATCATACTGTGCATAGTTCTAAATCATCGCAGGAATACTTATACATTCAAATCAGTGACTATATATGTAACCTCTTTCTCAAAATAAAAGCGAATGGCTACGATTTCAAACCAATTTGGCCTTTATTCATAAATAATGGCTTACAATTTTCCGAAATTCGATATCAGTATTCTTAAAGTTACTTTGAACATCTATTGATAAGATTCTATTCATTCATACTTTCGGAAAATAAGCAAAATGCCATTTATTCCAAAATCGGATCGTAGACCAGTCGTAAGGTGTGCGGTGGCTTTAATACTTTGAATCCGTCGCGGAGTCAAAACTTTCTATTCTGTAGCGGAGACGTCTCCGCGAAGTGAGATACCACCCTTATCGATCTGATTTTTTAAAATTTCAATACCCAATGGAGTGAAAACGTGAAAGCTAAATAATCCCTTGTGCATTATGCAGAAATAAAGGACAGACCAGTGTTAGAGAATTATCGTTTAAACAAGCTGGATTTTTATGCAGCCCATTTAAAATTCAAAGCTCGATCCAATACTCTCCCAATTAACGGTCGTTCTTATCATTCATTATCATTGGAATAAAAAACGGGACAGTCTCTGCCCTCTTTGTAAATTAGCGGTGGAGGATTAATGAATTGAAAAAACTAGAAACTAAACTTTGTAGCAACCAGATGGATGCCTTTTGGGACACATTTGTATGAGGGGATTCAGCGGTTGAAACATGTTTAATGTTTGGATCCTTTACGAAGATTAACCGATCCATTTAATTATTTACTTATTTATTCATTTATTTATTTATTTACTTATTTACTTTAATTTATTTTACAAAGAGTTGACAGCAAATTAATATTTGTCCTTTCTGGCGCGTAACCGATCTGAATTCCTTACAGTACAGACGGGTGAAGAAGTGTGCGTTTCAAACAAAAGGTAATCCATTTTTGGATGGGCCATATTCCCTGCTCATCTATTTTTCATAATTATTTCTTTTAAATAATTGGAGATAAACTCCTCACCTTTACAATGATACCTTTCTTGAATCATAAATGTAACGCATAACCCAATAAATTGCTAATGAAGGTGGCAGGTACAAAATCCATTTTCAAGTATTTATTAAGGATAAAGCTTTCGAAGGAGTCACAGATCACCGCATGCAATCCTATTCAATGCTCTGGAACAGCAGGGTCAGCATTCACTCAGTCTTCTTTCATTTCCTTAAAACTCGGAAAAATTGATTCTGTACTGTCATTTTCATTTTCAATTTACTCAGTCATGCTTTATATTTATGATTCAAGAAAAGTACCGTTGGAAAGGTGGAGAGTTCATTTTTAATAATGTGTTACATAATTTTTTTATGAACAGCAAAAACAAATGAGCTTGGAATATGGGCCCTCTAAAAATGGATTTTTTTTCCCCCTGAAACGCACTGTATAACTCGTTCATATCTCACGGAGAACCTTACAAAGATCAATAAATCAATTAATTTATTTATTCATCTACATCTATTTTACAGGACAGGATAAAGAGTTGACGGTAAAGTCCCTGGCTCATAACCGATGATCTGAATTCCCTGGGGTGCAAGCGAATGAAGAAAAAGAGATGTAACACGTTCATATCTTATGAAATCCATCAAAAAGATCAACCGATCCATCCTTTTTCCCCGTATATATTTAATTCTCTTGAGTGCAAGCGAGAAGAGATATAACACGTTTACGTTTCATGAAGTTCCTTACAAAGTTCAATCGATTCATTAATTGATTAACTGATTAATTAATTTGTTTGTTTATCTACATTCATTTTACAAGACATGACACAGGGGTGAGGGTAAATAAATATTGTCCCTGGCTCGTAACCGATCTGAATTCCCTACAGTGCAGGCGAGAAGAGATATAACACGTTCATATCTTATTAAGATCCTTCATGAAGATTATATAATCCATTTATTTATTAATTAATCTATTTATCTATCTATTTATTCAAATTTACGTTACAATTCAGGACAGAGATTTGATGGTGAAGAAATGTCTGTCCCTGGCTCATACCCAATAAGAGTTCCCAAGAGTGCAATTAAGAAGAGATAGCCTACACAATCACATCTTCTGAAGCTCCATCCCTTACATAGATCAACCGATCCTCAGCCGAGCGTATACAATGCATTATAATGGCTGGCATAAACTCAAATCCGCGGAGCGTTACTTGAAAGTGTGTGTGTGTGTGTGGGGGGGGGGGGGGGGGGGGTGAAACATATATAAAAAAACAAAAACAAAACAAAGACATGAAACAAACAAACAAAAACAATTAGATGGTCAATTCTGCGTCCTTGTACACTTTTTGAGTGGAGGCTGAAACCCTGGATTTCATGTTTGTGAAATAGCTGTCATCTGATATAACAAGTAATTCACATCAGAAATGAACATGATTTTGCAATCAATTGAAATGCATTGTATATTATAAGCGTATAAGTATGTAGTTGATCTCGCCACGGATAATAATTTGCAAATTTGCAAATAAAAATGCAGCAAAACGTCCTTTAAATAACATATTTGCCAATTTTCTGAGGAGGAAATAGGTATGATTGCCGGAATCAATATCTGATTTAGATCATTGTTGTTTCCCCTATGTTATGAACGATGGTGAAATGCAATAATACTTCAAGGGAAGTGAAGAAAGTCCATAACCACGAAGCGCGGCGATTTCATGTCGGGGGGGGGGGGGGGGGGGGACGGAAACACCCGAAATTGAAAAATAATACACTCAAAATTTGCATATTTCGCACATTATGAAGAAACTAATGAAAATGTTTGCGGGCGCGAAGTGCGAGCCGAAAATTTTGTCTAATTATAACATTTAGCATTGTATTTGACATACATTTTACCACTTTATTACCTTCTACCTTCACAAGCTAATCACGACATAAAAATATGTTGAGCTTTAAAAATCGGGGGGGGGGGGCGATCCCCCCAGAAAAAATCGAGAGGGGGGGGATACGCCCCCCGTCCCCGGGATGCGCCGCCAATGATAACCAGTGATCAGAGTTAAGACTAACATAGTACATTGGGAGTATACACGTATTGTTTTTATATCTGCCCTATTTAAATCCATTACAACAGAGTGTAGGGAAACAAATGGACTAGATTATGCAGATATATATTTTTTAAACTCATAAACGAGAAACTGACAAAGCTCGCAGTATTTGTTGCTGCTCTCTTAATATTCCCGCCCCCTCACTCAGGCGGTCAGCCATATTTTCGTTTCCGATCTCTCAGAGAAAATGTTAGTTTAAGCTCGGAGTGACGTGGGGGGAATCCTGAAAACATTGAAAGAAGGGTCTTTTCGCAGTTCCTCCCAAACTATTTTTAAAATTAGGTAGTTCTCTTCAAAGCTTTCTCTTCAATCCTGAAATAGATCCCAAATACGTCTCCAAAAATCTGTGATAGATGGGTAATTTTTGCCGCTTTCCCCTTCCAAAAGCCTCTATTATTGGGGGCGGGGGAATGTAATTTGATTCTGCTTCCCTGGCTTCCAATAGTAGGTATCTGAAAGAATCCAGAGCGCGAGCATATATGTGCACTTTAACCTGTCATAGGAGCTGATTTTAAATTTCCCTTAACATGTGACACTAATCTAGTAACAGTCTGTTGTAATTAAAACCGTATTAAGATCAGGTAATTGAGATTATTATCCTGCATTACGGATATTTGTCGTGACATAATCCAATAAACTGTGAGATAAACTACTCGAAATTGAATAAACTTTAAACTAATTTCAATTTTAAAAAGTCAAGATACAATTAATATTATTTGAGAGAAAAATGGCTTTTAATAAGTACAGTATGTCAAGAAATAGTGGTACATGCAGGTAATATGGGCCAGCAGGTAATACGGGCCACCTGAGCAAATCATGTCGTGACCGTCGACCGGTGACCGGTTGTACGCCATAATGTTGTTCATAGAACTGTATACGAAGATACATCATCTATGAGAGCATCTGATAGGATATGATAAGGAGATAACTTTATATATTAAAAAAATTATCGGGCCCTAAATCACTGAAAATCACCTTTTGCTTTGACACATTTAATCTAAAAGTTACACGTGAAAACAAAGTTCTCTGAATTTAGATATATATATATTAATATAAGTAAGTAATGTCAAGAAGTATAAGGTACATGCAGTATATGGGCCAGACAGTAATATTGGGCCACCTGAAGCAAATCATGTCGTGACCGTCGACCGGTGTGACCGTGTGAGCGCCATAATGTTGTTCATATGAACTGTATACGAAAACTATCATCATGAGAGAGCATCTGATAGGATATGATAAGGAGAAACCTTATATATTAAAAAAAAATTATCGGGCCCTAAATCACTGAAAATCAGCTTTGCTTTGACACATTTTAATCTAAAAAAGTTACACGTGAAAACAAAGTTCCTGAATTTTTTAGCTTTTATACACTAGTGCAAGTTGAAACAACTTAAAATTATTTTTTTTATTAGAGCACACATGAAACATTGAGATTAAGAAAAAAAAGAAAACTTTCCCCAAAATTAGACATTATTATTATTTTACCGATTTCCTTGACCCTTTGCTGATTTGCTCTGCAACTTGTCTCTCATTGATTTGATGCATCACAAATAGACATTTTGATGAGACATTTTTATTTAGAGAGTAAATGGAACGAAAAGTTCTCTCTCTCTCTCCTCTCTCTCTCTCATCTCGTCGATGGAGTGGGTAGGGGGAATATAACATAATGTAACATAAATCCTTGAAAAGGAATAGAGTAATCATTGCCATAAGCGTTTATCCGATTTCTTATCGAGCTGCGATCAAATTGTTTTCGGCAAAAGCAAATGACTATTTAGAGTACATTTGAAGATGCTAGTACTAGAAGTTCCTATGTTACATCAAATCATTTTTGAAACAGAGGTAAAAATGTAACACACGAACATCTAGTACTAGCATCTTCACTATTTTACATATCCGAAAGAGTAACTCCTCCCGCATCTTTTGGTACCATTTTGTGGTGTAGTGTCTTTACGCTTGGATGAACACGACACATTGTTACATAATATAACAGAGGCCAAAATGTAACATACGACACACGTACTAGCATCTTCATTTACATTCATGTTGCACAGTTCAACTTTTAGCAGATGTAAAACATTTGTATTTGAGTACGTTCATTCTATCAAATAACCATGAGTTTCAACCCGTAAAAATAAATTGTCTCATCAAAATGTCTAGTTCAAGTTGTTTCAAACTTCCCAGCAAGCCTTTATCATTCATTTTGTTTAATTGTTTAGTTGAATATGTGAGTAAAGCGATTAATGTGTCCTATACTGAATGACGGATATTTTGAATAATTACAAAGAAAGATGGTTGTAACGGGCTAAGTAAAGTTATTCGAGCTTTTAAACACACTCTAGCACATTTTTTATTTTAAATGAGATCAATAGACAATGTAGCTGTCAAAGATGTAGATATAGGCATACAAATAGTTTTGTTTTCATAAGAAGCAAATGTTTACTTACATAATTGTTACAATGAGCAGGTAGATTGTTCGTTCCATCAGTATAGCCGAGTTTTTTTCCCCTGAACTTAAAGGAATTGATTAACAGTATCGAACAACTCATATCACTTTTATTTATATATATATATTTTGTTTTAAGTTTGTTTTAAATAAATATTTAACACCCCAGCTCGACCAAGGAAGGCTGAGGGTGGGGGGGGGGGGGAAACGAAAATTCAAAATATTCCGCACATAGCAGATACAGATCCAGCATCATCTCCAAAAAAAATGTATCGACATACGCCCAAGCATAGTAGACGGCTATTGTATCGACATACGCCCAAGCATAAGTAGAGCGGCTATTTGTATCGACAAACGCCCAAGCAAGTTAGAGCGCTATGTATCACATACGCCCAAGCATAGTAGAGCGGCTATTGTACGACATTACGCCCAAGCATAGTAGAGCGGCTATTGTATCGACATACGCCCAAGCATAGTAGAGCGGCTATTGTATCGACATACGCCCAAGCATAGTACAGCGGATATTGTATCGACCTACGACCAAGCATAGTAGAGCGGCTATTGTATCGACATACGCCCAAGCATAGTAGAGCGGCTATTGTATCCAGATAATTAGGCCAACAAAATATTTTTTTTTATAGCTGATGCTGGATCTGCCTGCATAGTCAATTAAAAACAAGGACTATGACAGATTTAAAGAAAGGGGACAACCATGACAACGAAGAAGTAAATGTCAACGAATTACATCACGCAAGCGATAAGCGCGAAATGCAAATGTTTTTTTGTGACCGTATTTGGAGCCTTCTCTCTGAATTATGCGAACGTGAGTTTAATTTGGTGAAAGTCGATATACCAAGAGCGAAGTAGTTTGAAAGAGGGCATTTGAGAAGGGAAGTGGGTTGTAATTTTGGTCTGAGTCTCTATAAATGTCCTCATTTCCATCATCAATGTTTTAAACCAGGGTACAGTGTTTAGGAGACTCTCCACACTTGGTCAAATTCATATTCTTGTTTATGCATTCATCTTGTATCATTGGGGGGGGTTGGGGGGGACGGGGTTACTTTTACTTCCAGCTTTAATTATTGTTGGGGGCAACTGCTCCGAATGCAAGATAATGATAGACGTCCCGTGGCAGTGTTAACGAGCCGGGTCCAAAAATGATCGTCTATCGGGGGAGAGCAAGTTTGGCATTCAGACTTAGAAAAAAAAATCTCTTATCTAAAAAATAAAGCGCCCCTGCTTTTAGTGTTAGCAGTTTACCCTAAAAATACTTAAATTTTGTTTGTAACGTCTTGATTTATTCGTTTTTAATAATCATTATAGGATGAACTAATAAACAACGCCGTGGACTCGTATTCTTGTGCGTAGGAGTTTATCGCTTATCTGTTAAGCGCTATGAATATAAATGGACTGTATCTGAGGGGTAGGTAATCTCTTGAACCTGAGACATTTTTTAATGGGAGCAACGTCCACGTGTCAGAGTACGTGATATCATGGACCTGACTATCTAGTCAAACAAAATCATGTTTCTTTTCGGGTCATGGCTATTTTTGTTGTTCACCTCACTTTTCATCCCTTACGTTTTATTAGGGTCTTCACAGGTCGATATCATTTGCCTTTTATACATGTATAATGTAATTGTTGGTCCGAAAATGAAACAAGATTTGTAAGTCGGGAAATGAAATAAGGTTCGTTATTCCGAAGGTTCTTTGATCCAAAAATTAAATGGGTTTCATAAGTTTTACGGAGGCTGTTACATTTTCGGAAAAATGATTCTTTGGAACAACGAGTCCTATTTCATTTTCGGACAAACGAACCTAGATCCTACTACCGGATCTGGACAACCCCCTGAACAATCACCCCTGAGACAACTCCCCTAGAAATAGGGTTAGGGGTAGGTGTGGGGCCAGTTAATAGCTTTTTTCGGCGGGGATATAATTATTGTTCGGTGTAGTTTTCGGGGGGAGGGGAGGGGAAAACATGTCCTAGAACCGCTTCACAGCCAGTGTTCAATCATCCTCTCCTCGGAAACTTATTTGTTTATTATATATAATTTGCATTTTGAATTTGTATTTTTGATATGACTTAGTATTTTGTATACCGACATTTTTCTTCTATTTTTCTACAATGTCCATATATACTTTCATGAACGAGGGATCACATACCACCTTTTCTTTCTATTAATTTTCTTTTTTCTTTATTAATGAATCTTATTGATCATGGATTCTATAATTATATTATACATGTATGTTTTTTTTTGGTATCTTTTAACGATTTGGAAAATAAAATAATTTTAAATTGAATTAAGTTGAACTCTAAAAATGCGAACTTGGTGAGGGTGGCTCGTAAATCTACATGTAAAAAAAAAAAAAAGGCTATACCGACCGATCAATTTGCATTATTATTATCCTTTGTATACGCGTGATCCGCGTGACTGTGTGATCTCAATTGATGTCAAACCCTACCACGGATAATTTCAATAGAACATCTTAATATTCAAAATAACTATTACAGTTGTCTAAACATATCAATTCTACTCTATGTAAAATGTAAAGTTAACGTATACCAATGTGCGGCATTAAATCGTAATTAAACAAGGCGCGTCCATTATCTAAGAGGCCAGACGCAACAAAGTGACGTTGGAAATACGGCTGAAAAGCGCAGAAATCTATACAGCTGGCTGCAATAATAAATTAGCTCACAAAAACTCGCGTAAGAAGACTTCCCTGCATTTGAATGGTATTGTCCGTTCGGTTGAGCAATCTACTAGTGGAGATGAAAGAAATTGATGAACTTTTATCAGGTTGTTCGTTAATTTAATAGATTCTCCAGACCAGATGGAGGAAATACACATTTGGGCACGCTTATAACATTATTGTGCTGAAGTTGTAATCAGAATATGCAATTCATATGAATTGATGCTCAAAACAATGACATAGATTGTGAACTTGTCACAAGTCTTGTGAAGACGCCGTTCACATGTTTCTATGCGATATGAATGTGATAAGCGTAAATATTGACTAGTCGAAGACAGAACCTCTTATGATTATGTTCAAAGTGACAGGACTTTTTTTAATCAATTAAAATGAATGTACCATCTCCGGAAAGCTGAGAATTCAAGCTTTTAATTGCCCTGTGCACAATAAGCTATAATAGTATAATGCGGCATCGAGGATCAAAACTATGCAGCGCATGAGCTATTTTGAGAGCAAAATATACCATATTGTACAGGAATTTGATCTGTCTAGGCTTTCGAATTGACACAAGTGACAGGACTTTTTTCCCCTTTGCAATAAGTTATTCCTATTTTTGAAAAATTCAGACTCTTAACGTACTTAGTTATTCAAGTTGAACATTCCTTTGAAAAGGTAGTTGCTCGCCACAATAAAGAAAATAAAGTGAAAAACTGTCAAAAAAAAAAAAAAAAAAAAAAAAAAAAAAAAAAAAAAGTCAATGGGCGCGTTCGCTTTGAGTAGGATGGTAGCGCCCTCTATCTCTTAAGTTTACAACTAGAATTGATATGAAACAAGTTAGAAAATTAAGTCCCGTGATGGCCGAGTTGGGAGCTCAGTGGTCTGTGGTCATTATGTTCAAAACCAAGTCAGAAATTAAGTATGGTGATAATAATAATAATAATACTACTACTAATAATAATATCGTTTTATTTACCCAGGGTAGCCACTTCAGTTCTGACAAAAATTAATGTTCTCCCAGCGGGCCCTGCATGACGTTATTATTACCCCCAAGCTCCTTGTTAAAAGGCAACTTTAGGTACCATTTTTGTAAGTCTTTGGTATGACTCGTCCGGGTCTCTAACTCACGACCTCCCGTTCATGAAAGTGATGGCCTCCATTTTCGGGGTCTAAATGTACATGAAAAAGTAATAAGATAAATCCTCGACCGCGCGCGGTCGAAATATATGCCTCCGCCATTGCCAGATCAGAAATATATGGCACATTCATCTATTCATTTTCCGTTCTACAAAGACATCTTTGACCTTGTGACCCTGAACCTTATTAGAGCATAGTCCCTCCTAAATTTTTGACCTATACACTCCAAAATCTAATAAGATCATCTTCATATGGCTATCTCAATACATGGAATTTCACAATTTGACCTCTGTGACCCTTGACATTTGACCTACATACTCAGAAATCTAATCAGATCATCTTTATATGGGGATGAATACTACCCTTAACTTTGAAGCTCATATCTCAAATGGTTCTTGAGATATAAAGAACTCCATACATGGAATTTCGCATTTTGACCTCTGCGACACTTGACCTTTGATCTACATGATCCATAATCTAATCAAATCTACCTCTAAGTTTGAAATTCATATCTCAACTGGTTCTCAAGATATAGCGATAACAAACTCAATACATGGAATTTCACAATTTGACCTCTATGACCCTTATACTCCAAAATATAATCAGATCATCTATCTATGGTGATACTTCCTATCCCCTAGTTTGAAGTTGATATCTCAAATGGTTCTTGAGATATTGCGGTAACGAACAAACGCAACGGACGGACGGACGAACAACCCGAAAACATGATGCCTCCGGCACCACCTTCGATGGCGGATGCATAAAACAATTAAAAAAACCAAACCCCCCCCCCAAAAAAAAACAAAAAAAAACAAAAAAAAACAAACAAATAAAAGCAAACGAAAAGCAATCGGTACTCCCCCGGCTCCCAATGAAATGTATCCAGATTATTTCATAAAGGTGATGTCCAAATCACCCTTGGGCATTTGTTATTGACAGCGACAATTATACTTGGGGTTGGTCTTGGGCTAATTTTTAATTTTTTTTATATCAGCAGAGCGCCTAAATATCACCTGGAGCTACTAATTATGAGATTTGAACCATCACAACTCAGCTATATTGTGTTGCAGTTATGGGTCCAAGAATATCTAACTTGTGTTTCCAACATCAACATCGCACTAGACTTCACCCATTGTCTATTTCTACTCATTTTCTAATATGAGATCAGAAGTGATTGAAATACATCTTGAATCCTGATTTCCGAATTCGGTGACTAACATGCACACCAATAGGGACTGCCTGCACAAACAGGTGTACTTGACATCACGATTATTCGATGTGAAATAGAAATATGACACCGTGCTGGATTTAATGAATAAATAGAGTTACAATTTAAGTCTCGTGACATGTAAACAGATATCATTGTTTATCACAACGTTACAAATGATGCAAAGTTGAAAAACGTAAACAAACCGAAGGGGAATATCCCAGGTTTTCCAAGAAAAACTATCAACGTTAAGGTGACAGGTGCCTTATTACCGTGGGGGAAACAAGTATGGGTATATAGTCAAGCATAGGATTCTTATATTTTTGGACAGCTTATGAGCTGATCTGCACCAAATTTCCCTGTGGCATATTTGCTATAAGCATAAGCAAAATATGGTCATTCTAAGTCATGACTTTGAAAATCATTGATTTGATTGGTGATATTTTATAAGCGTACCTGGGTACACTTACAGTCTATGGAAGGAAAGTTATTTGCCTTTTTCTGTCATTTGCACTTAGTACCTTTTTACTGATTGCTTATTACTTAGTGAAGCATGCAATGATACTGAGGACATGATGCACTGACATCATGTATGGCCCTCAGATTTTTGCAAGCCTCCTCAAAATAACATATGTGATACGTCTTGTCGAAATGAGAGAGAAGTCGCAGATCAAAGATCCGAGTAAATCGACAAACTAATAAAAAACTCAAAATTTTGAGGAAATTTTTTTTTTTTTTTTCTGCTTCTACCATGCTTCATCTTTGCTCTGTAAAAAAATGAGTGAAATGATAAGGGAAAGTGGAAAAAAGCAGTTTTTCGGCGAGTGTTTTTTCGGTCATAATTTTTTTTTTCCGGACATACAAGCGCACGTCCACGCTCATTTCCCCTCTCCGTTTAGCTCCGCCCTTAGCAACGCATGGCTTTGTTTGTTGGACGTTCACGGTCATGTGTGTGTGATTTCTATGGCTTTTTGTTTCGTTTTTGTGAGCGAATAGCGAACTAAATCTCTTTAGCTGCACTCAGCTGTGAATAAAGCTGTTTCATCCGGGATAGCGGAGCACGCAAACGAATGCAAATCTAACAATCGGGTGGGGGGGAGGGGGGGGGGGTTATGTGGGAAAAGCTACTTATTGCTTGACTTAGCTATCTGGATCCAAATGAATGTTAATTTCAGCATTTTATTTTAGGGGCCGCGATATCTGTTGTCCTGATGGGAAATTAAAACCTCCCTATAAACAAATTTGGTTCCATCAGGGAAACATAGAGCACACAAAGAGGTGACGTGATCATAATACTTCTGATACAAGTATTTAGGTTAAAGTCTTAAGACGCGTAAGAGATGCTAATTTAAAATTTAAAAAAAATATGGTTTTAAAATTGGTTGATATTGCATATGTGGAAACCAATGAGCTAAGGGGGGGGGGTGGCAAATCAATCTAGTTTATAACTGCGGCTGGTATCTCACTTTTGGGAACTACTTTGAAACAACTTTAAGACGGCTTAGAAACAAGTTTGAGACGAGTTGTTGAGACGTCCGAGACGTCTCCGAGACGTTTCATGATCGCGGATACTACTTTGAGACATTTCTCTGAAACTGCTTTGAAACAGATTTGTGAAACATCTCGGAGACTTCTCCTCGACAGAATAAAGACGGAATAAACTTTTATCCGTCTCGAAGAAACGATTCCGTTGCGAAGACGTCTCCGCTATATCACCCTCACTTCGACAAAAGTTCGTAGAATTTACACAAATTAAACTTTTTAAACTTTAATGTTGTGTAGTTTTTAAGATTTGTTTTATTTTTTTCTCATATTTTTCATATTTATATACCCTTTTTAATTTATTTGTGCTTCAGCTTTGGCTACTATTTTGAATATTATTATCAATAAAGACAAATCCTAACACCCAAATCAATTGACGTTATCAATTTAAGTTTAATTTTGCAAACTCGATCGGAACAAACTACCGATACAAATAGATGCCATAATAAAGAAAGATAATGGGCAAGAGAGAAACAAAGAGACAGAGAGACAGAGAGAGAGGGGAGATAGTAAGAGTATGAATACCCCCCCCCCCTATTTAAGTAAAGCGTCGACGAGACACGGGACCCGCTTTGAGTAACACATAAGTGGTGAGTGACCCCCCCCCCGGGCTTTTAACGTAAGTCCCATTTTGACCAAAAAATAGGCAATCCAAATCCTCACACCCAAATCAATGGCGTTATCAATTTAAGTTTAATTTTGCAAACTCGATCGGAACAAATTACCGATCCAAATAGCATGCCATAAGAAAGAAAGAGAATGGGCAAGAGAGAAACAGATAATAGAGAGAGAGAGAGAGAGAGAGAGAGAGAGAGAAAGATAGAGGGAGATACTCTTTTTCTACTCTTTTACTTCGATTTCATTTGAAACTCTATTAATTGGAATTTACACGGGAGTGATGTATTGGTATGAATGTCGAAAGAGAATAATAAGAAATGTGAATATGAAAGTAAAAGATTATAATGATAACAAGGAAAGTGAGCTTTTTAAAAGACGGTGAAAGGGCCATGTATGGAGGTCAATATACAGAGATACTGTAAAGGTGCGAAAATGATCTGAGACAAAAGAATCTATTAATAAAGGATTAAAAGTTTAAATTACATTGAGGGGTCAAACTCGAGAAAAAGCTTTCATAAGATAAAGTGTTCCATGAGTCGCGGAGACGTCTCCGCAAAAAGAATAGAAGTTTTGTTTCCGCGAGAAATAAATAGTATTAGAGACGTCTCCTGAATTACGGAGACGGATTTCTCTTCATAAATTGCCGCTGAAGCGTCTCGGAGACGTCTCTAATACTATTTATCCGTCGCGGAGACGAAATTTGTATTCTGTCGCGAGACGTCTCCGCGAGGTGAGATAGCACCCATAGCTACTAGCAAATTTCTGCAGTTTATTTACAAAGTAATGTGTTTAAAAACAAAATACGATTTACTCTTAAAATAATTCATTTCTAAAAATTATTAATATCTTCTTATACTGGTAACAAGTTTGATCAATAAAAGACGAGATCGAGCAAATCATTTACGTTTTTTTTCATGTCTTAAGCTAACCTAGCCACTCATAAAACGTGATCAGAGAAATTCTAAATACATTCGTGAGGCGCAAATAATTTATTAAAACATTTTTGGAGGCTTATCTCTATCATATACTTATTCAAAGAATATAAACAAAATGCATAAGCCCCTGTACAAGAATAATTTAGTCTATAGACCATTATTATGTTTAAAATTTCCAACAGAGTTCAGATCAAAATGACTCGCTTTATTATGAGTAGAGTACGCGATTGACATTCAAAGAACGCACGCAAACATCGGAATAAAACCCCAAAAAAGGTTTTTAATAGTTTTGTTTCTAACTAATTTAGCGCCAGGATTGGTAAACACTTTTCTTAAAGAGCGGACTTTTTCTTAAACAATTAGAAAGAGCATGACGTTTTCATTTATTTGACGAAGATATAAAAAACTAACCAAATTCAGCTTCTTTTTTTGGAGAAGATTGAACATCGCCGTTATTTCCGCTTGCTGCGCTTGCCTCGATCATGCGTGACGGGACGAGTATTGTTCTCTGTTACCTGAATGCAGCCTCCTCATTGGTCAATCGTTTCACCTTTGTAACAAGTGGTTGCTAGGGCATTTCGGTGAGTACAGCGGTGAGAGTGTTCTTATTTTTCTGGCGCGGGGTACAAAGGAAGTCAAACTTCGCAGACGTATTCTCTTGATTTTGATTTCCAAGAGCACAATTCTCCTCGCGTTCAGAGGCTAATATCTCCACTTCTATTTACTCTTTACAGTCGGTTATATATCAAATCAAGGCATGAATCAGGGATCAATAATATCAAATAAAATGGATTTCAAACATTGCGACTAGTCTCTCCTTTCGACGTGACGCATCACATATTAACATTCATTCCTTGCTCACACACTAGATACTAGGTCATCATCATTTTGGAAGGGGAAAAAATACATTTTGGTAGATTTAAAAGGATTACCTTTTCTAATATTTAGATAATTAGGTTTTTAACTGAGAAACGGCGACCTCCATATTTAACAACCACCATCAATATTACGAAATATATAAGGACAAAACAATTTAGACTCGTTTTGAAAGATAATTATTGTCTTTAATGTTTAATCACGATTTTCTTTAAATCGCCATATCACATTGAAATTCACAAATTTATAATAATTCACGTTTCAAACTCTTTGCACAAATAAGCCTCGATTTCGAAGTATATGAATATAGCCTCAGAACTGAAAACTCAAATAAACCTGAAAGAGTCGCTCAAAATGAAATAAATATCATGAGGATTTATCAAGACCTATTATTGAAATTGTTAATTTTTGTTTTGAATCCTTTTTTTGAAAAGGTTGCATAATACACAAGTCAAACAAAAAAATGACAAAACTGTTCCTGCCAATCATCATTAAAGGGGAATGAAACCCTTGGAACAAGTTAGCTTGAGTGAAAACAGAAAAATCAAAGAATTAGATCAGTGAAAGTTTGAGAAAGATTGGATAAACGATTATAGTATAAAACGATGAGCATTAAATGTCGAGATCATTTATGATAATGGAGATCATTATTTTGGCAAATACTGATAGATTTGAAAAAAAAAAGTTGAAGGGAAATACATGGAGAAATAGTTCATGTATGATTTCACACGTATCGGTCGCATGGCCAATGGAAGGGTCTCCATAACTGTAGTGATCAACACTTTAATGTACATAACTTTCTTATTATTCAATCAATTTCCTCTAACTCTCATATTATAATTTGAATTTTCTCAAAATTCCATTTATCTGTTTTTTGATGGCCCTGTTTTATTTTATTAAATTTGTTCTTTGGCTGTCCTTTAATATAAATGTGTAACCTGATAAAGAATATTGAGTCGTATAATCATTATTGAATTAAAAGATTAAAGAACTCTACTAACAGATTGACATGGTCGGTCACAAGGAAACTCATCAAGTGCATCAAATCAACTTTACTACTAACTGGATAATTGAACAAATGGAGTGTATGATCTAGCAAATTACTATGTCAAATTATAAGCATGGATTTTGTGAAGCTATCTTAAAGCAGAGCTCATTCTTATTTATCAGTATTTATCTCAAAGTAAATCAAAGCAAATCTAAGAATAACAAATTTGATTGAAAGATCTAGCAGATGAATATATTTAGATCTGTAATGAAATTGGTCAAATTACGACGAGATTTTTTGTGATATTCAAAAAAATTTTTATAATTAAAACATTTTCTTCGATTTACAATGTAGATCAAAAGACCTAATGGAAGTGATCATTTTGAATCTGTTAAAGAAAAGGGGTGACAGTGTGACTTTTTACATCATACAAAACACTGTCTTTCGAAAAGTATCTCCTGAATCTGTGTGTTAATAATGTAAATCACTTGTATAATGACTCTATTTATGTCCTACCTCCGGTGCCAACAATGACTACTGGCTGTTCACTGCAGTAACAAAGAGAATGACAAATTCAGAACAAATGATTTGTACTCTTCTTCAAATTAAGAAAATACAGTTTTATTGAAGCATGTCAAGTGATTTGTCGGAAACGGTTCAATCTTGTTTGCATAGCATGAATGAACAATACAGCACTTGAAGAATAATTATCTTAATAGTCCACCCACATCTCTATTTTAAAGGGGCTGTCCCACTGGAGGCGATTGTTGTCGCGACAACTGGCGATCTTGCTGTTGTGAGTGTGGTAGCAAGTTGTTGTTGTACCCTAGCTTAGATAGAGTCGTATGTAGGTTAATAATCACCTTTTTAAAGATTAACGCCTTATAATTATGAAATTATCAGGTTGTCGCCACGACGATCACCGCCTGTGGGACAGGCCCTTAACACAGTTTAAGGTGGTATCTCACTTCGAAGACTCAGGGACGTCTTCAAAACTCCAAGATCTCTCAAAGACAAGGGA
Source organism: Paracentrotus lividus (assembly GCA_940671915.1). Classification (NCBI taxonomy): domain Eukaryota; kingdom Metazoa; phylum Echinodermata; class Echinoidea; order Camarodonta; family Echinidae; genus Paracentrotus; species Paracentrotus lividus. The sequence continues at coordinate 65,045,790 of CALNVZ010000174.1, forward strand.
AAATATCTCATATATAAGAGCATGTTAAATTTCCCGCAACTCCCTGAAGACTCATGAGGCATCAAGAGACTCGGGAGATGTCTCTAAGACGTCTTTGCAACTAGTTTCAAACCCGTCTTGAGTCTAGTCTCAAGTCCATCTTGAACCCGTCTCATGGCAAGTAACATACCACCATTAGTTTGACTCACCAAGCATAAATGGATAGATTGTGAAAGGGATTAAATATTCAGCAAACAGCTGGGGGTGGGGGGGGGGAGGGAGCATACATCATTTTTTTTTAAAGCCACTCATTTAACATTCATATACACATTAATACAGTAGAAACTCGTTATAACAAGATCAAATATAACAAGGTTTCTGATACAAGAGGTAATTTTTCTGGTCCTAGCTTTTTGTATTCTTTTGTTTTTTACCCTGATATAACAAGATTCCCAATATAACAAGGTCATAACTCCTATGGTCCCATAGACATCATTATAACAAGTTTCCACTGTACATGTATCCTAAAATTTGCTAGCTGCTTCCCTTATTTGAAATCATGGATTTACTGCTAAACCAGCCTCTTCCATTATCTCATATCATATAGAAGTCATTGAATCGTCAATGATTCACAAGTTTTTTCTTTCTTTCACAAAAAACAAGTTGTGCCAATAAGAATAAGCTTTTCATATGGGCATTAGCATATTTAAACAGTATAAAAACCAGAACATCATCTTTCACAAATGAATGAATGGAAGTCAATATGGTATTCACTTCAGGTGTAATTGTCAATATTTGATCATTTTGCCACAATATTGTAACAATATCTGACCAAACCTAAAAATTAACATCTCAAGAAACTGACCAGAGGCAAAATTGAATGATGTTATGAGATAGAATTCCACTAACTTTCATACATAAATAATTCACACAGTAATTTTTACACAGCCAATTTCTTTGTGAGAATTCTTTGGACAAAAATAGACTTCACCCTGCTAAAAGCACACATTGAGAAAATGAATGTAATTAAATACTACGTGAAGTTAAAAGTCAGTGTTCCTCTTATACTTGCAACGACATATCTTACATCTTATGTTTGGTTTTGTTTGTCAATTTCTTACATTTATTTTATTTAAAAAGGTGTCACAAAAGATTGCATGTTATATTTTAACATATTCATTGGAATTACTTAATCTCAAGTAACAATATTGGTTGTTAAGATTATTTTTCAAAGTGCAACATGTAATATTAAGCAAAAATTATGGACCCCTCCACACTCTACTATCAGATAATATAACTGAATGGTATTGGCTTCTGACAGTCAGAAAGACGTTAAGTCTGTGTGTAATTATGAATTAATCTCCTTCCTGAGCTCACATCCTCATACAATGGAAACTCGTTATAAAGAGATACAAGATTCCTGATATAACATGGTAATTTTCAGGGTCCCAAGGACCTCGTTGAAACTAGTTTTCACCGTACCGATTAAAATACAAAGAGGATAAATGATAATCATAATATTGACTGGCTCCCAGGGTGTATGTGTGTGTGTGTAACATGGAAATACAACATTATCTTGACTCCAGTTGAAGACACAGACTATGCGGGACAATATATTACTTGGGGAATGGGGTCTCATATAAGCCTCATAGGCAGTCAACATGTTGTGAACATACATAAATACATTATTAAAAGGCGATTGTATATAAGCCTACCATATTATTAAAGGGGGAACAAGAAAATATCAAATCATTAAAAGGACAGTCTAATTATATCGCATATATGCCCCTGGTCTTATATGTTTTAACATATATTTGGTTCCAGCCAAATCCATGTATTTAAAAAGATATCATATTCTAAAATTCAAGTTTTTGATATCTTGTGGGAGATCTTCAAAGGTGGTGGACTGTCCCAAAGTTGAGCAAAGATGGACACACGAAATGTGAATTGTTCAGGTTTGCGTGAAGTCAGATCCAAACTTGGTCAAGAGCCAAACAAGAGCCAAAACAAGAATGTCTACAGAAGGTTACACGATGGCACTCGCACAACACACGAAGGGTACACGAATAGCCCAATGGTTTCATGATCAGAGCAAAATATGAAATTTTCAATGATCATGCGTTCATCCTTGCTCAACTTTGGGACAGTGTGACATGGGCTTAAATCATTAATATCTAAAGCAACATAACACAAAGAAACAAAATTGCCATTCACAAACTAATTTTGTCATTGCACCACAATATCAAATCATGCATACGAGTTTCCACAGAGTTTGAAAACCATCATCATAAATATGAACAAAGACTTTAAATCGCAATCCCATGCAGGGATAATTATCAAGTAAAGATCTTTCTTGTAGATGTATGTTACAATTAGAATAAAATTTATCTGACTTGTGGACTATGTTACCTTTTTCATCAAACAAAATGGAGGTAAAAGACCTCTGAATGAACTTGATTTCAAAATCCATGTCCAAGAAATCACTCACTTTAGGAGGAGATGCATAACTTTCAATGAACATTCTCTAACCAATACTTCTACAGTGCGTCCCAGATAAAAGTATACCCAACTTTGAGAGCCTCATATTAAAATTGTATAACTTATGTGTAATTAATTTCAATTTCATGACAAAGACTAACTCATATTCTATCTAATGATACCAAAATCATACCGATACTGTTATGAATGACTGAACACTCGAGTGTGTAAAAACATTGGTCAAGAGTGATCTGTACCAAGTTGTCTGAGAAGCAGCCCTTGCTTTCTGTTCATTCATTGTTTGTTTGAGGTCAGCCTTCCTGAGTCCATTCATTAGGCACAAAGGATTACTTGATCTTTTGAAATGCAAGGGCTGCTTTTGCTCAAACTTGGGACAGAGCACTTTTTACGCTTGTTTTTTAAAGCCCAACTGCTTATTCATCCGTCGCAACACAGGTATAAGTTTGGTATCATTGAAAAGAATATGAGTTGCTCTTTATCATGATATACCGAGTGAGTCAAAAAAAACTTTACACCTAGAAAAATGTCAATAAAAAGAAAACCCATTTATAAACCCTAAATTATTTTACATATTCTGAAAGAGTAACTCCTCCCGCGTCTTTTGGTACCATTTTTGTGTTGTATGTATTTACGCTTGGATGAACACGACGCATTGTTTGCGAACATGCAAATTTCGAATTGTGCCAGGGTGGGGATGAAATTGAAACGACAAAAGCTGACAAAAAAGCAACTCCATCATGAATAAAATAGCATAACTTTTTAACGAAAGTGTCTTCCGCTTAATAAATAGGCAGGGGTGTTGTTACACATATTGACTACATTTTGTATGAAAATTAGATTGACTCGCCAAGTAATGCATGAATGAGTACACATCAAAGAGTAAATTGCCACTGACAGATCTAAAAAGGCCTCCTAATGCGTTTGAAAAGAGATTATTTTGTCTTTGACGTATGCTCACTCATGCCTGACTCTACGGATTTATCTCATTTTCCTACAAATTGTAGTCAATATGTGTAACAACACCCCTGCCAAGTTATTAAGCGGAAGACATTTCTGTTAAAAAGTTATGCTCTTTTATTCATGATGGAGTTGCTTTTTTGTCAGCTTTTGTTGTTTCAATTTCATCCCCACCCTGGCACAATTCGAAATTTGCATGTTCGCAAACAATGTGTCGTGTTCATCCACGCGTAAAGACATACCACACAAAAATGGTACCAAAAGATGAAGGAGGAGTTACTCTTTCAGAATATGTAAAATAATTTAGGGTTTATAAATTGGTTTTCTTTTTATTGACATTTTTCTAGGTGTAAAGTATTTTTTACTCACTCGGTATATTTCAAGGTCACACAGGCTATAATATTTTAATATGAGGCTCTCAAAGTTGGGTATACTTTTTTCTGGGACGCACTGTATAGTGAATAATGTGTCATCATATGAAGACATATCAATCAGCTTAGAGCATCACCTGACCCAAACTAAGACTGACGTTAAGAAACCCTTGTTCTTTCAGACTAAGCTCAAGGTTAGGAATTTTTAATAGCAATATTAGCCCACTAGAGCTTCACATTGTAGCTCTAATCAAGATCAAGACATCTCAACATGACATTTGCTCACTGCTTTATGAAGGGTCCTATGGATGTTGAAGATGGTGATGCGGTTGCTATGGTGTTGCTATGGATGACATCATGAAGGAGAAGTTTGTGAGGTTGGTGGCTTGCTAGCAAACTTCCTCTCACTGTATCAGAAAAAATAAAGACAACAGTTGATTAATGTTGATAGTCAAATAAAAAAGAAACGATCCTATGAAACTACATTGTAACTATATTAGGTGATGATGTAAAAATGTCTTCTAAAAAAAATTGGATGATATACACTTACTAGAATAAATTGATTAGAATACGTGAGGAAATATATTGTATGACCTTCCTGACGCAAATAAGTACATTTAGTTTCACAAAAAACTTAATTGAATATTATAAGTGAAATGTTAGGAGGGAAAGGGAAAAGGAAAGTGATATTTGGATGGTGAATGTAAAATACAATGAGAACATAATGACTTGAGGTTATATTTAAATCATTTAAAGGATTCTGCTGATCAGATTATCAGTGGAAGAATGTTCCTCCGAGATGGAGCTGAACATGATTGAGAATGCCTTTCCTTCTAGACAGTGCATAGTAATGGAGCTGATATTTCTGCCAGGAATATATTATGAGAATCATGGGATGATATTTTGGGAGTATTTTGGAGAACAACCATGAAATAATCAATGTACGTGTAGTTTGCATTGTATTTTGAAATTTATTTGTCATGAATTAGCTTTTTGATACTAGATTTACTCCATTATCATGTCATAATTATTCATAAAACCTTCAAATATTCATGGGACCATTATAAGACTTGAGGCATGAAGTTGATATCCCTTAAAGTGGACTTAACTGTAATGCCTGAGATTTGCTATTCATCTTGTTTTTTATCAGCCTGCACTACGCCTCCACCTCACGACACCAACGAGTGCATTTAAAATGAAGATAACAACTATGAGCATCATTTATTTCACCTTTCATGTCCGTTTAAACTATTTTTTTCATCCATTATTTTGACCCGGAGAAAAATGAATTAAGCATGCATAGGCCGTTTTCTTATCGACACAATTTGAAAATTGTTTTAAAAGGTTTATAAGCTTTTAATGCCTAGTGTTTCTTATTGCCTTTCTTTTTCTTCTCTGTAAATCTAAAGACATTTGCATTATGCCCACGAACTTAATATCATGAATACCATATTTGGTATGAAACTGGTTATCTTACAAGCAGTGACATAATCCTCATAGCTTCATTTCTACAAGCTAGGATTTAAAATTCAAAATGGATTTGAAGTTAAACCCTGTATGCTGCCAAAGAAAGTTGTTAGTCTACTCGATTTACATCTACAATGATCACCTTACTGATCCATGTTGGGAGACAGATTGGCAATGGAGTTATCTTTATGTATGTGAGTTAATGCCTTTTTGCATCCTCGTAGACATATTTACATTAAGAGGACATGAGTGTCTATATGGTGTTATCTCTGTGTTCAAGTATGTGAGTTAATGCCTTTTTGCATCCTCATAGACAAATTAACATTAAGAGGACATGAATGTCAGAACAGCGTTTTCTCTTTGTTCAAGTATGTGAGTTAATGCCTTTTTGCATCCTCATAGACAAATTAACATTAAGAGGACACGAGTGTCAGAACAGCGTTTTCTCTTTGTTCAAGTATGTGAGTTAATACCTTTATGCATCTCAGTATACATATTAACATTAAGGGGACCTGAGTGTCAGAATAGCATTATCTCTGTGTTCAAGTATGTGAGTTAATACCTTTATGCATCTCAGTAGGCATATTAACATTAAGAAGACCTGAGAGACAAATGGCATTAAACTTTTGCTAACAGTAACATTTTTTAGTTTCTTTTTGATCTAAACACATCTAAATTGGAGTTGTGATTTTAAGGTTTGGCTGATGAACAAGTAACCTTGTCTATTCTCTTATATTCTCATCTGACATCCGATTCAATCCCATGGATAGCATCCCAGCCTTGAGATATGATCTATGAATACATGAACTTGGATGTGACTCTCAAGGCCCTTTATAAGTGCACCTGTTTTCATTGTTATCATAGAAAAACATCCAGAGATTGTCTGAAGGATGGGTGAATGTTCCAATACATTTTTGTGGGTTAAAGGAAACCAGAACTCAAAGAGATAATTGATCTCACAGGAAAGAGAAAGATGAGAGGAGCAATTTGAAGAGAGTCATAGAAGTTTGAAAAGTCTTGTACTTTCTCTGGGGATTCCCAAATCGGCAAAATTGCTTAAAAATGGTTGATTTTGTGAACAACTCTCCATTTACATGTATCTTGTACAGATTTTCACATTTCAAAGAGACAAAGCGATAAAGCAATCACGACAAAACAACAAAAGTGCAACCACAACGAAACTATCTCCACCATTGGCTAAATTATGCATACTTTTTTTAAATTCTACAAAAGGATGACTAGATTTTTTACAAATTTGTCATGAAAAAGTTTATAGAAAAAAAATCAATGCAGGCTTCTCTTTCTTGAGATTTCAACATTAACATTGAATCCATAACTGATATATGTGTTTTTGTTTTGTTTTATTTTTAGTATAGAGAGGAAAAGGATTACTTTACCTGATGTGTTGATCTTTGGTCCATTTCATAGCTGATCTAGATGCTACTTGAGTATGTTGGAATTTACAGTCAGGCCGGGTACATGATCTATTATATCTACACATCTGATAAGAAGAAAGAAAGAAAAGAGAACCAGGCACACAATTATAATCATAAAATAAAAAATATTACTATTTGGTTATTTATATAGCGCTTTTCCAGTTAAGAAACTATTCACAAAACAAATAAAAAGAATGAAAAATATGTTAACATGATTGTCAAAGAACAAAACATACAGCAGACATTTTAAATCTATACTGTAATCAAATAAAAAAATGAAGTGAAAGTATTGAAAGAAGGATATATTTCAGTCTGAGGTACATGTATAAAAATATGTAAAACTACGTGAAATGAAAATACAGACATTGTGCACTTTTCACATTTCTATTCACAATGACTTTTTAGAATATCAGAAATCAGAGCAAGTCATTACAGGAATTTATAAAGTTTTCTTCATCAAGTCAAATATCAATGTCAATAGAAATCAAAGGGCCCTCCACCATGATTATGTTGCTTTTAAGTATTATCTTTTTGGCAAAACACATGTATATTAGCATAAGTACCTTTGAATTATTTCAAAATAAAATTATGCAGTTTTCTACATTTTGTGTTTAATTTGTGTAAGTTTCAGTTGAATAGTTATATTTTCTACAGAACATGAGGACATATTTGGTACACTACTTAGTATTAACAAAGTTAATAGTTGAACTTACATTATTACTTTACGTTATTACTTCCATTATCATTATTATCGTTAAGAAATAAATCTTAGCATGTGCGGCTCATGTCAGATTTTGTTTTCAAAAACTGACATTACCTCGCTTGAGGCTGGCCTTAAATGAAAACATTTTTTGGCACTGTGAACTGTTACATATTTTATTTATCCTTCATTATGTAAGATTTTGCGTCATATCATTTCTTTTCCTGTAAGGCAGCTTATCATGACGGGCAGGTGGATATTAATATACATCCATATGTAAGTAATCACTTCACATTGTTCAACCCATTCCCTTAGTGAAGAGGACAAGACTTATCAGACAGAGTGATTGTCCTGATAATGTTTGGAGTTTTCCCCTCAACTCTTTAAAAGCATGTAGACATGAGAACGATGACATTAAAGCTTGACCAGACCTCATGTTGATACACTTTATAGTCTAATTTTCCTGTTTAATGAAAATACCAAACAATACCAAGTTGTGATTGATCTGCATACTATAATAAACGTCTCTCACTTGTACCATTTTATTTGATGCAGACTGTATATTTCTGGCTGTAAATAACTAGAGCACTTGTCATATATTCCCTATCTCCACGACATTTGGGCCTAACTGTTGTATGGTAAAATGTAACTGGGCACCTTTCAAGGCCAAATATACATGGAAATATTTTCAGCTTAAAATTATTCCTCCAAAGCATTAGAAATTTGTTTTTTTTTTTTACTATAAATCTAGATAAGATGAGCTGGTAAAGTGTTCTCAAGACGATTTCATCTTGTTACCATGGCAATGATGACTCTGACCACCCCTACAGCTATAGGAATCTGTGCTTTACCATAACACACCTTCATGACAAATGTGAAGATTTCTAGCTGTAAATTTATGTGATAAATAATCTTCATGGAAACTTCATCCATGTTCAATGCCAAAGGGTATAAAGGCTCATAAAGGATTAGAAAGCAAGATTACCCAACAAACTTCCATGCATGATAAATTTATATATCGTCTATTGGGAGCCAGAAGGATGTTATTGCATCTTAAAGATGTTCCGTTGAGAACCAGAAGGGCGATATTGCTGTACAAAGTCAATGGTAATAGCGCCCTTCTGGTTCTCAGCCGACGATATCATCAATGGCAGTTCTCCATCTTATGCTTTGCGCATTATTTACACTTTTAAATAGATTTGATGTCCTTCGATGAAAATTAGCATCCAAATGTTTAATAAGGCAAAAGAGGTGACCCGAAATAAAGCACTCCAACAACATGCAGGTGTTAGCTTCCTTGCTTCAATAGGCGCTGCTGCACTAGCTCGAGCTAAAAAATAGCATGCTAATTGGTGGATCAGGAAAAAAACCCCCCTGAAAAATAGAAACCGGTCCTGCACTAGCTCAGGCTTTTTTAAAATTTTGCAATAACAACCTGACTTGACCTTGAACAAACAAGCCTGATGTGTATTGCGCAACTGATAACATATAACATATACACGCACAGGTGCATGATTTCGGATTTACATGTATCTCAAGCTTCTGCAGCACTGCGCAAAATAGCACGCTATTTCGTGCCTTAAAGGACTTTTCCGGGCTGGAGTTTGCATTATAAGAAAAATAAAGTAAAATCGAAAAAGCACAACACTGAACATTTCATCAAAATCGGATAAGAAATAGCAAAGTTATGAATTTTCTTAGGTTTTGAATTTTTTAGGAAACAGTTCTTCAAATTGGCAAACTGATGATGTCTCAGTCCCCCTGCTTTCTTTGTATTTCATTGTATGAAATACCAATTATCAAGATTTTCTGCCCCAAGGACATAAAAACAAGGATTAATCCTTGTGGAATGTTCAAGGTCACAAGTGCTTTTACTTATTTCAGTATGAGGGACGGACTTTCTGTATACACAATATATGAAAAAACGAGATAAATAGGATTTCATATAATAAAATACACAAGTAGGGGGACTGTGGCATCATCAGTTTGCTCATTTGAATATTCAAATATTCAAATGAGACAATGAGACAATTGCCAAGAACTGTTTTACAAAAAAATCCAGACCTAAAAAAATGCATAACTTTGTTTTTCATCCGATTTTGATGAAATTTTCTGTGTTGTGCTTGATGAATTTTACTTCATTTTACACAACTTTTTCATTTCAGCCCGGACTCCTCCTTTAACCGCAAATCATCTAGAGTTTAAAAAAAAAACAAAACATAAGATGACATGGGATGGGATTTCCTCAAAAAAGCGTGCTATTTGATCGAGCTAATTCATTGGATCACAAATAACGCACTATTTAAAATAGCTTGAGGTAGTGCAGCACCGCCTAGTCACTCATGAAATATTCAATAGGAAATACACCTGACTACAGACATGAAATCTATCCAATTATATTTCATTGCATTGGACTGTATCACATGACCCACATAGCCTCAGAACAGCTGCCTTGAAATATAGGCTGGGTGCATTTAAAAGCAAAATCTTGAAATTCACCTTAATGTATGCATTTGAACTGCTTCAATCGGGTTATGGGTAAATAGTAACAAAGCAATAATGTATATTCAGTTTGTTTGCTCAAGTCTGTCAATTCAATTTTCTACAACGTACATGTATATGTTACATACATACATGTGTACATGTTCCCCTGGACAATTACCCCACGGAAAACTACCCCCATAATTATAGTTAGGTATAGAGTAGAGGATATATTTTTGCTGGCCAGTATCTGTCTAGGGGGTAGTTGTCCTCGAAATGAGTTGGTCGAGGTAAATGCAGTTTGTCTTTCACTCCACCAATATGATATATTATTTCATCTTCGGTTATGGTTGATCCTATATTTCAATTTGTTATTCACTTTATACAAAAATCTTCAAATTGGCTCACATTACCAATGATTAAAAAAAAAACAACAACAAAAACAAAAACAAAGGAAAGAAAAAAAAGAAGGAAGAACTTTCCTTCTGCATATCTAATTCTCTGTCTCTGCCCTCTTCATCGTTCCCCTTTTTTTATTCAGTTGAATAATTTTATTTCATTTAGTTTTTTATGCAAGAGTGGTGTAGTAGAGAAAATGAAATGATATCACACACATCAAGCTGGTCCATTTAGTACTAATCCTCTCTTGTTACTTGAATCTCATCGCTCAAATCTAGTTACTCTCAAGAGGACAATTCCTAACAAACCCTGAAAAAGTGCTCAATTTCATCTAGAAGTTTCTCCTTCTCTTTTGACTTGAATATTTTATTTTGTTTTGTTTTGAATGTGGCTTGTTGGAGTGATGTGATGGGTCCCATGGGGCATGTTTTAGGGTCTGAGTAGCAGTGCATCATAATTGTTAGTATACTCTCTAGTTTCTTCTTATACTAATCATGGCATTAGCAGAAAGCAGGCAACTGTGTCAAATGTAGGTTCACAAATGGATGTAGAATTCAACAACACAGACAAAACAAAACAAAATGAGAATAATCTTTAGAGGTGATTGTGTGTGTACAATATTGTTTGCTTGGGGAACACAAAAAGGAAAGTGGCAATTTGTTAAAATGAAGTTTTTTTTGTTGCTGTTTTGTTGTTTTACAAGCACAGAGATCATCTAGTACTTACTTATTATTCTATTTATAATTTACATTACATTCTTTAATCATCAACAGATCATTTCTTATACAATGCACATTTACATGTACATGTAGGCCTATATATTAACACAGACACAAATATTGTATTTTTCATTTTTCTGTTCAATTTATTAATCTTCAATTAAAACCAGCAGATTTAAAGTAAAGTCTACCTACATGTAGTTGATACTAAGTTGGGTTTTTATACTTGCCATAAATATGGAAGAAACAGATCTTATTGTGATATCATTTAGAGGGAAAGCCTTTACAAATAATGATGAATTATCATTGTGACATCATAGTAAGTAATGGTAATGAAAACTAGCTGAAAACTCACTATACTTGAAAACAGGCACTAGTATATTGGACAAGGGCCAGATCATGATAAATTGTATTCCTGTCTAAAAGTATGATCTGTTTATTTTACTATCCATCATTTTGCAGATATCATTAAGTTATTTTTTTATTATAATTTATTTACTTAAAGCAAAAATCATTACAAGCTTTAAAATCAACATTAATTAAAGTCCCAGACCAAAAAGAAATGAAAACCAAAAATTACAATATAAAACGAAAGCTAATATTTCTTTCATAATACAACAATTCCAATTTAAGCATTTTATCTTCCATCTAGAAAGTATTTCATTAAAAAGGTGATCGAACCTCAACCAGGCCATCCCTCCCAAGTACTCGAAAAGTATCCCTATTATAGTGGCGCGGCTGATGACGTCAAAGAAGTTTAAGGGAATGCTACTGCAGGCATGATTGGGTTTTCGCCTTTAGAAAACACGTTTGTATAGCTATGTCAGAACAATAGACCCCATGTGTGCTAGAATTCTATTGTTCTGACATAGCAATACAACGTGTTTTCTAAAGGCGAACCCAATCATGCCTGGCAGTAGCATTCCCTTAAACTTCTTTGATGTCATCAACTGCGCCATTAAAATAGGGTAACTTTTCGAGTATTTGGAGGGATGGCCTGGTTGAGGTTCGATCATTTTTTATGAATACTGTTATGAAAATTTATTTATTTTGGGGGTATTCATGTTATACGCCTACTTAGCTTTCAATCGATGTAAGGTTGTATTTACTCCGTCAACGGTCTTTAACCTTAATTTGATAGGACAATAGCTAAATTGCCATTTACTGTATAAGTGGTTATTTTTGCAAATTTCGCGAGTCAGTCATCGCGAAAATTTCCATTTCTATAAAAAGCTATTTATAGTAATGAAATCATCACCAAAATCGCGAAATTTTGTTCTCGCGAATTCCCCCAACTAGTCAAAAATCGCGAAATTATCTGTACGCGAAAATATTGGCTTTATATACAGTAGTTTAAGTTTTGAACCCAACTTGTGATGTTGGGGGAGGGGTTAATACATTATTAAGACCAATTCTGCTAGGACATTGATAAATATTTCTTGATATGTCACTTAATAATATGGATGCTAGTACAAAGTTCTTTCCCTGCATTTGTTTCAATACAAGTTTACTGCAATTCTTTAATTCATAAATTCTATATTTTTTTGTGCTAATATGCTTTGTTGGTTCTGTTAAATTGACAAAATTCACAAAAAAGTGGTGCACACATTTCAGTCCACAAAAGAACACAAATCATTCAATTCTTGCGACATGAAGTAAAAAAGCCTTCATAGAAATAAAAAAAGGAGCAAAATTGTCTGCATATTCTTACAATATGAAAAGAATTGTTGGGTTTGTTAAAACTTAACATTACTTACAACTAAAGGATTTCTTGTGAGGAAAAGTTATCTTTGCAAAATTATGTCGACTTTTTGGCAGTATGACGGATGTGTTAAAACTCCCCAAGCATATTGATATGAGAGTAAAGAGCATGCAATTCAAATATTTACATTTTCATGTGAAAATTATTAATTTCTTTGATGTTTTAATCTTTAGGCGATATGGAGATGGGATCCGTATATATTCAACTGATTGGATAGTAGCCCGTAGGGAAATGATTTCTTGAAAATTAAATGCCCTTAAGCATTTATTAATATCAAATCAAATGTTAAAGATTATCTAGGGAAGAACAGTTGAATATAGGAGCGGACATTGACAGGGAATCTATACACATGGAACAATCTTAATATAGGCCTAAATAAGAAATTTAGCCCCCTACTGCCTACATTACATATATATGCGTAGGCCTATACATAAATAAGCATGATTCTGTTTAGTTTTCATATACATGTACATGTACATGTACATGTAAAGACAGTTTTCTAAAAATATCTATGTATAACAGAAGTTGACAATTTCAGGTTATCAAGTGAGAGAGCACTTATTAATAACCTCCTTTCTGAATATCTAAATACTTGACTACATCAAAAAATTGGTAGTACTTTTATATTATCCTTCATCATAAAAGAAGGAATATTGTAATTTTTGTTTTTGTTTTCTTTTGGTAGATGTTTTTTGTTTTTTGTTTGTTTGTCTTTTGTTTTTTAAAGGCAAGGGGGGGGGGGGTTGTAGTAAGAAAATTCTGGGATAAATATGTTTAAACATAACAAAGATGTTAATTATGCACCATGGAATAACAATATTTTATAGAGAAATTAATGGTTTAATTTAGAGGTGGGCTATAAATGGGTCATGTTTCAGAACCAAGTTTGGCCTATCTTATTTTAAGCAGCTTGTTGTCACTGATCGATATGCACACAATTTCAAGAAAATTTGGGTGAAAATTGAGACAGTGCAGGCCAAAAACGATTTTAAGGGGGCGTGGCCAAAAAATGCTGAGTCATGTTTTTTTAAATTTTAAAAAGCGGTAATTTTTTGATTAAAAGGGCTACAAAGATGATTCTGGTGTCTTATATATGTTATATAGCCTGATAAATCCAATGGCAGTGTCAAATTGCAAATAGTGGTGAAAGATTACGGAAAAGGGGAATTATAGCTTTAACCCTTTAATTACGTAGGGTCTGTGAGGGCGCCCTAGACAAATGTGTTGGTCAATCAAACCAGCGCGTTTTCAGAAATGTCGTTTCATGTATCTTTTTCTTACAGTCTTACCGATCTTTTGGCACAAGTTCATTGAATGCGGACATTCCACAAGAGAATTACTTGACTTTCGTGGCCAAAGGTCAAACCGAAATTTGAGATTTTGACATTTTGTGTACAAAACAATGGCAAGGTCAGGTTTCCTATTTTTACTATAAATCACAGGTAAATCATTCTTTAGACTGCTTTTATTGTTCATTGGGAATGAAACTAAATCTAAATGAAGGCTGAAGTATCAAAATTCTAAACAATGAAAACACAGATAATACACTTAAGAATTAAAACAATAGAATACATAAAAATTCAAAAACAATGAAATACATAAGAATTATGCAGATGTAGACTTCTGATATTTAAATCATTTTCTGGATCAATTCTAATTCCAAATGCTACTAGAACCAGTCTAAAGAGGTTACTGTGATTTATAGAGTAAAATAGGAAACTGACCTTGCCATTGGTTTTGTATCACAAAAGTCAAAAGTCCTCAAATTTTGTTTGACCTTTGGCCACGAAAGGTCAAGTAATTCTTGTTGGAATGTCCGATTTCAATGAACTTGGTGTCAAAAGATGGGTAAGATATAAGGAAAGATACATATAACGATGTTCTGAAAACGCAGCGGTTTCGACTGAGCAACACATTGTCTAGGGGCGCCCCAATGATACGGTAATTAAAGGTTAAACTATAATTTCCCTCTTTTCCAGTACTTTCTTCACACTATTTGCATATTTTGACACTGCCATTTGGATTTATCAGGCTGATAAACATATGAATAGACACCAGAATCATCTTTATAGCCCTTTTAATCAAAGAATTACAGCTTTTTAAAATTTTAAAAAACGATGACTCAGCATTTTTTGGCCACGCCCCCTTAAAATTGTTTTTTGGCCTGCACTGTCTCAATTCTCACCCGATTTTCTTAAAATTGGTGGCATATCGATCAGGGCAACGAGCTGCTTAAAATAAGATAGGCCAAACTTGGTTTTGAAACATGACCCTTTTTTTACCCCTCTTTAGCCCAATATCTAGAGATGATCCATTGTTATCTAGAATTGCAGGTGCTAGTGTAAGGAAACCTCCAAGTGGGTCAAGACCGGGTTTGAATTAGTGCAATTTGGTAGAAAATCAAATTAAATCCTTTGAAACAAGCAATTTACTGTATGAATAATTTTGTCATAAGAGATTGCGCTAAATTCCATTATACGTTGTGTCTTGTGACCTTGATAAAAAGATATGAAATTATTTAAGATTTAATGCTCTTAGGATTTCAAGTGTATTCCAAAACAAATAAAGAACTTATTCACAAAGCTTGGTGTCAGCTGCAATTAATTAGCTTTCATAAAGGTATATTCTAAATGACCCACACGTACGATACCTATCATACATGAGTTGACAATAACAAGGCTTGGTGTTCCAAATTGGTGTTTGACATATTTCTTTCAAATCAGTCAAAGAGTCATAAATTAGATTAAAGTTTAAACCCACCTCTACCACAACTATCCATATAAAATCTAAGGTAATGGGTCTACTCTGCAAGTGAATATGTAATATTCAAGGGTTATTGAGGCATGTAAAAAGTAACTGAAAAAAAGTAAAAAATACTCCATAAATAATGCACAAAAAGATGGCAATTTTATGCCTAGAATTTCAAGCTCTAGTGCATCCTAACCAAATTTGAAATTGACAGAACTTTGACTGCATTACCCAAGAGAAAAAAAAAAAAAAAAAAAAAAAAAAAAAAAAAAAAAAAAAAATGATACAGGAGAGTAAGCCAAAGACAATTCAGATATACTTTTTTTTTAAATCATAAAATTTCCAAGAAGTCATTAAATGGAACTCAACTAACAATTCACAACTGTTGAACTTTTAACTTTGTCATGTTTTTTGTTTTTGTTTTTTGGTCAAAATTATAATATGCAGACCATTACATTTTGTGAAATTGAATTTACTTGCCTCAGTGATTAAAATAACAAATTGACATGAAATCCTTTCGGTATGCTTTTAACAAGGAGTCAATGACTTGTGTCACTGGAATGATGATTCTCAAAGGAGAAGAAACATTCTTTATTATTTTGTAATAAATTTACACAATTAAGCAAGTACAAATGTAAATAAATTAATATAAAAAGTTACAATAAACACATAAATACATTTCAAAATTATGTTTACAAGTTAGGAAGCTCTTCCTAACTTCATGACTCACAGAAGCAAACTTTTTATTTCCAGCACATGTTTGGACACACACACATAGACACCCACGCACACGCCCTCACATATGCAGGTCAATATCTCTTTTTCTCTCTTTACTATTTCAATCAACTTAGCATCATGTGATAATTCTCATTTCTCATAACTTTTAATTATGATATTACAGACCTGTGGGAGATCTGAATAAAATTGAAATTGAAGTAGGGATTAAAATAAAGCTCATTTTCCCTATTTGGATATATTTTAAAATAATATATCAGATTATATCATAGGCCTATCCTAAAATAATGTGACAGGGATCAAATCACATTAAAATACAAAAAAAGAAAAGAAAAAAAAGTATTTCATGTGAACATAAAAATATGAAAGTTTAATTTTGGGTCCCCCAAATAGGCTAATGCAGAATCTCACGTGTGAAATATCAACATGAATTCAATGAATAAGTTGAATCTATTCTGTTCCTGTCAGACATTTACATTCAAATTTACCCGATGTAATGAAAGGAATATCATATGATCTCATAAACATATTTCTTTATTCAATGCAAACAAAAAGTGAGACTCTATTTGATAAGTTTCATGCCAATTCTCTTTTTACTACCCCACAAATGACCCATCTCCAAAAAACAATTATAGTACCTTAAAAAAATTGAAAGCATGTTCTTACCTTTGGACTAGGATGAAAGAATGGACACTTTGTGTTACTACAATTGGGATGAAACCTGCATACTGTCTTGTTTACAGCACCTGTCAAAACAAAAGGAAACATATATGTTCATAATTGGATAGAGATAAAATTATTATTTATCATTACTATGTATGTTCGTGGGGGGGGGGGGCGTTCATAGACAGCTGGGACATGAACGATACAGATATAAGTACTGAGCCCAATCAGTTAAGAGAGAGAGAGCATCTTGTCCATCCATGACATTGACCATTTGAAGGATTCTATTTTTTAGCACATATAACTACATTTTGCTATAAACTGGCAAATCCAGTAGTGACCTTAAAAGTTTGATAATTCTCATAATTAATTTTTTACATGCTGTCAAACTTTGAAAATGTCATTCCATGACATATTGATTAGGCTCTACTCTCATCTCACCTGTAACAAGTCTCTAAACAGAGTTTAAAAAAAAAAAAAAAATAAATAAATACAGGTAATGATGATCATGAGAACCAAATTGAGGCTCTTTTGTTAAGTCATCCTTAGTAGCAGGAAAGTGGGTAATTATTCATCACACTCAAAAAGCCTCTTGAAAATATGACAATGAAAATCACTTTTCATCACTTTTGAAGCCAAATTGAATACAAATGGCAAGGAAAAGATTAATTGTTATAGTTGCCACTCGTTAGGATAATAGAATAATATATCTGTAAAGCACCAAAAGACGAGGTCTGACAATATGTAAATCAGTAATATTGTTGTTACTAGGGGCTTTGGCAAAAAGATTTTATTATGTATATGACCCTAGAAATAAACTGGAACAGACAGATGTACATGTAAAGTATTATTTGAGAGTTATTAAGAAACAAGCATTCACAAAGGTTGGCATTGAAATATTAATAGCAATTAATTCTTATAATTGGAAAATATCAAAAGGGGTTTGTCTGCCTCTGGATGTAATTAAAGAAATAAGGCAAATGTCTTGAATAGGTAACATGTGACTTCACTTACCCTAACCTTACTGGTGTGCTTGTATGATACATGTTTTTTTGCAAATCACTCTGTTTGAAGAAGTGAAAGGCTCTTACTGGGGGTGCTTGTATGATAACTCACTCTGTTTGAAGGAGTGAAATGCTCTTACAAGGGGTGCTTGTATGTTTGTTTGTTGTTTGCATTCCACTCTGTTTAAAGGAGTGGGAGGCTCTCACTGGGGGTGCTTATATGATAACTCACTCTGTTAGAAGGAGTGGGAGGCTCTCACTGGGGGTGCTTATATGATAACTCACTCTGTTTGAAGGAGTGGAAGGCTCTCACTGGGGGTGCTTGTATGATAAACCATAAAAATTACAATCTAATTTTATTATTTACGATATAGAAATATACATTTGCCTACCATTGCTATTTGACCTCAAATCGCCACAAACCGAAATTTACAGCCCCGAAATTTTTGTGCGCTCTCATTCGCCTATTTACCCCCCACCCCCATTGAATAGGCCCTCCATTGACGAGGATGCGGCCGAAAGCGATCCTCTAACACTTCCTCTAACTCTATCGCCCAAAGAACTTCCGTATGTTGCAACGGAAGGGGGACGGAGGGAGGGATTGTAGGGCAAATGTATATTTCTATAGTCGTAAATAATAAAATTAGATTGTAATTTTTATGATTTACTTCAATAAACTATAACTTTGCCTACCATTGCTACGACCAGCACCGACAAAAATCGGGAGGGCAACCATAACGGTTAAGAAACTATGGAGGACGCCGCTTGCTTTGAGAGGTGGTGGAGAAAAACACCTCACTAGCAGCAACTTCTTTCAGGTAAAAGGAGGTGAAGAATTTGCAGAACGCCAAAAAGGTCGCCTTGCAAATATCTTCCACCCTACGCTAGTAAATAGGGCCAAGAGGAGCTGATGTTCCTGGTCTGAAGGGCCTTGGGAGTAGTTCCCTCTACAAGGGCCTTCACTCCCGCAGTCTTCGATTGCGGAGACTAACCACGGAGGTAACATATCTCTAGAAAACCCTTTTATGGGTTTCCGGGAATAACCAAATAACTGTGAAGATGTCGAAGAATTCTCAGTCTACTTGACGAACCAAAGAGGGCCCTAATGGGGCACTAGAAATGTCTTTTCTGAAGATGAGAACCTGTCAAGGACGAATGAAGATCTCGATAGAGTCAACGAGGCTGTTTGGTTCTAAGCAATGAAGAATGTGAAAAGGAATCAGACGAACCACATATCTCTCCCAAAACGAATATGACCAGTGATATTGAGAGAACGTGTAGTGAAACTCCTCTTTTGCCCAGAGACTTTGCTAGGAGAACTAGTCTTAAGGACTGATTTAACAGGTAAATCGACAGTAAAAAGGCTCGAACGGTGGCTTAGACAAAGCTCCAAAGGTTATGGAAACTCCAGGCTGGAGAAATAAGGAAATCTACGGCAATAAGAGGCAAAGGAGCCTCTCTGGGGACCACTGCAGAGAGTTCGTACCAGGCAAGGAAAGCCCCAAGGCGCGCAAAAGAATACAATCCTAGTCGACCGTCAGTCTATCTTCCAACTTAGTCAGCTCAGCTGCTTCGTCTGAAAAGCCATCATCCCTAGCGCGTCTGGCCGAAATGAGCGCCAAGCCAGTTAAAAGAAGGTCGATGGATTCGATGTAGAGCCCTGACAAAGGAAGAGAAATTAAGTCCCGGTACGGCTGAAGGGGCAGCGGTTCCCCTGCTAACAGGGCACAAAGATCTGAAAACCCGGCCGAACCGGCCACTAGAGAGCAATCAAGACCACGGTTGTCTGATCCTCCCTGAACTTCCTGAGAAAAAGAGGGATCACACTTGAATGGTGGAAAGCGAAAGTCTTCCAACCCTTCCAAAGAAGAGGGAAACGTGTCCAAAAAGAGAAAACAGAAGTCTCCCTACTGCGGGAGTAAAGCCGAGGAGTTCTGTTGTCCAGGGATAGAAAGTCTGCTAACAGATAGTCCTCGCCCTGGAGAGTGGAGGCAACCGGGACAATTCTTCTCCCGCGATTGCACCATTCCCAAAGGAGGAACGCTAACCTCGATAACTCCAAAGAAGTTGTCCCTCCTTGTTTGTTGATGTACCTTCCGAGAGGTGTTGTCCGTGAGAATCAACACGTCCGGCCCACCAAAAGGCCGCGAAAACGTTGAAGGACAAACAGAAAACACAAAAGTTCCAGAACGTAAAGTGAGGCAGCGGCCTTCGGGAGGAACCCAAGATCCGGAAACCATCCGACTTGACAATGGCCCCCCCCCAACCCTCGGAAAAAGTCCGCGTTCGTGTGTCACTGTATATCGAGTGAAGAGGGTCCTTTGAGATCTCTTTCCCTGAATGACAGGTACGGTTAGTCCACGGAGAGAGAAGCTCTTGATCTCTACCCGTCAAAAGAAAACCAGACCTAGAGGGGAGCTGAGGTTTGGCCTGAAAAAACTTCAGGTAGATGCTGCCGTGAATTAGTCCTATAAATGAGAGCGACAATTTGGCAAGAAGTCACCAGGCTAGGCTAAAAAAAACCCAGCCATCTCAAACAAACCTCGGCTCGAATCCCTCCGCAGCTCAGAGGGACCTGCATAGTACTGACCAGAGTTCAACCTCGCAAGGCTCCCGAGCCAAGTTTGATCTTGATATCCAAGCTGGGCCTCCAAGTAGATCGGAGTTCGGGAGGGAACTACTGTCCGACTTGGACCAGTTGATCATGAACCAATTTTATCTCGGTCGTTTTCCTACACTCGAAAAAAATGGTGTGGAAAGCAGGAACTACGAAGGGCCGACGAGAAGCCAATCGTCCAAGAAGCTAAAATCCGAATGGTCCTTGCCCCTGAGGAAAGTACATCAACGGCGCGAAAAACCACGGCTGGTGAAGACTGGGAGGCGGGACAAAGTACGCAAAAGAAGGGCTCTTGACAAGTCGAAAAGACCCTTTTCCTATATGCACAATCATAATAGTATCCTCGACGAGAGCGTATTGGGATGTGGAAAAAGCAAATGTTCAGGTCGAGAGGCACCGGCAAAGTCGAGCTGACGCCGAGTAGTCCGGAAGAAGTTGAGAGGTGCATATGGGTCCAATCCGTGGAAAAGTGGACTTGTGCGATGTCTGTCGGGATCCTCTTCATAATGAGATTGCATCCTGAAGCGAGCCTGAACGATTGGGATCACAAAAACGGGGGAGAGACAGCAGAAGTGCGTGATCCTCACACCGTGCGTATTTCGAGAAGATATATAGCCTGAAAGATCTGAGGTTGGCGGTGGATCGATTTCGGTAGAAAACCCCTTCGGAAGAGCTCTCTTCTAGAAGATGTCGGAGAACCGTCTTGAGTCACGGAGAGGACAAAGACCTCGTCGTGATCGATCCAAGTCCGAAGAAAACTCCGAAGTCGATACCGCACCGGATCCCCAAGCGAACTCGGGAAGTCCATCTGGAAAATCTTCCGCCGCTACGAGAAAGGGTGATGATTCTTCGCTGGAAGCCGGTCGGGAAATAGCCCTACCACCTCCACGTCTCCTTGACGAGAGTCTGTTTTGAAAGCCACCAGAGCCGAGTCAATAGAATCAGCGAGAAGACGGTTTACCTACTACGATCCTGAGTAGGAGCAGGCCATGGCCGACCAGCAGAGGAATTTTTCGGAACACCCCTTGTGCCTTTCCTTCTCTGCCCTCTGCAAGGATGGGAGCATTGAGAAGCCAGGTAAAGACGATGACCTAAAGTATAGACGATGTGGCTTGACGAACAGTCTTCTAGAAATGTAGAAAATTCGCGGCCTTGCTAGAGTGAGTGCAACTTCAAATTGCAAAAACGTCTGCCAAGTTGCTCCGGTAAAGAAGCGGGGTGAGGTCACGTCTAATACTGTCCTTGTAGCTCTATCTATCCGTGTGATGTAGGGATTGCGTTGATATGATAACTTCAAGCATAATACGTCTACGGTGTGCATGTATTCTCGCTATAGGAGGATGTGCCGAAACTGAGACAAAAGAGAGAGAAAACTCTTTCTAGGAGTTATCTCGACGGTTTAGGTTTTATGAATCTCGATTTTTTTATTCCGAACTGGTGCGGAGAAGCCATACTCGTGGATGGAAAGTCAAGATTCGATTACGTCAGATACATAAATGGTAATCCTGTACTCAGAGTCTGAAAGACGTAATTTGTCTTTTCGACGTCTATGACCTGAAATAGAAACACTAACGGGCCTCCGTTTTCGGTTTCAGGTCACTTCCGCCTGCTGGAACGAAAGAAAGAATAAGCTTGACTCGCTTCGTCACAGGAAGCTCTAGCAACAGCTTCAGGTACATCACTATTGGTCCGGACAAAATACCAACGAAGTGATTAACCCGGGAGGGATCCCGCGTATCAACCAAAACCGAAAGGCGGTCAAGGAGTCGTAGATTCTAAGAATACAGGAGCGTTGAGAATAAGAACCACTTTCTGAAACGGATCTCTATCTCGTCGGTGACGGAGGTAAGCATCTCAGTCTCTACAAGGAGGGTGGGACCACCTCATTGAGAGGTGAATCGATGTGGTGATCTTAACGCTTAAACCCTTTGGCGAACCCCGGAGTACCCCAATCCATACACCGATATTGGCATCTGAGTTAGTTTGAATTCGTACCCTGAAAGAGTGTCCATGAGGGGGACACGAGTTCCTATCGGAAATAAAACCAGGATCCGGATTCGGCCAACAGAACGATAGTCGTCTGAACCGAGTGCCGCCTATAAGGGGCACTGATCCCCGCGGGAACCGGATCGGGATCCGGAAAAGCAAGTCTACGACGCTTCACTACGGAAGGGCCCGCCTCAGATGCTGTGCCGATCCGAAAGGAAACCGACTTGGAAGACGGGGTGTAGGTTTAAAAAAGAAACGCCCGCCTATAACGGACCCTGGTTCCGAAAAGAAAACGGAACGGGATCCGAAAAACCTTCACGCCTCACCGACGTAGTATCCGAAAAGGAAGGGGACACACTCCGAGAATAAAACCGGAGAGAGACAGACCCCCGCCACCAAAGGTGGTGACCGGATATGTCGGGGACGTCCCGCTTTACCGGATACCTGCTGACAAGAAAACAAAGCGACGGCTTTGGACGTGTCAGCCGCGCTAGTGAGGAACCAATGTGCGGCCTACTATCAGAGGATACAGGTCCGCATTGGATGGTATACACTCCCAAAAACCGGTACGGAAAACGACCTGCGGATCCGAATTACCTCAGTTAAGGGAACGACGCCGATATCCGTATGAAAAAGGAGAGAGACGGACCCCCCCCCCACCAAAGGTGGGCGACCGGATATGGTCGGGGACGTCCCGCTCTGCCGGATATCCGCCACATATTAACAGAAAGCGACGCTTTGAACTGTCAGCAGCGCTAGTGAGAACCACGTGCGACCTACTATCCAAGATACAGGTCCGCATGACGGTATTACCTCCAAAAACCCGGTAAACGGAAACGACTTGCGGATCCGATTTTACCTCAGTTAATCGTCGTCCTGTGACGCCGCCAATGCCTGCGGTCATCACGGTCCCGTACTCTGAAGGCTCCGAGCGAAGCTCCGAGCAGCTATGGTTTGTCCGCCGGTGTTCGACCCAAATAACTCACGAAAATGACCGAAAGTTCGAGGTGTGAAGAACGGCGGAGACAATGCGGTCCGACGACCTCTCGAACGACAACCTCTCATCCCCGCAAGGGGGACTTCTCAAAGAAAAACACACACTGCTCGCTTAATTCTTCCCCCGCTTCTTTATATGACAGCAGGCGCGAGAAGAAAATGTACATGATGAATCTGTAAATAAAGAGAGAAAGAAAGTGTTATACAACAAAAGGGGAAATAGCGGGCTCTATCAAAATAAGGAGCCAACAATCTGTGCACCCGCAACACACACAAACATCTCAAGTAAACCTACGACACTAATTAATACGCACACAGTACAGGAACGTACGAAAGACTACGGGAGAGAGAGCGAGAAAAGTAACGATCAGCCGAGAGATAAAACTATCAAAATCTCGGCACAAACAAAACAGACCCAAAAAATAAAGCTCAGAGATACTCAATATGATTATCCTGAGAATCTTAGAACCTCGCAAAAAACCGCAAAGTATCCCAAAAGGAGAAAAAACGCTATTTTGGCGCAGGCAAAATGTACGACTATCTCGACGGAGGCGAGAGATTAGAGACATGTGTATAGGATTCGCTTTCGCCGATATCCTGTCAATCGGAGGCGCTATTCGAAAGGGGGTGGGGGTAAATAGGCGAATGATAGGGCAATAATTTCGGTGTAATTTCGTGTAAATTGTCGTTTGTGGCCGATTTCAGGTCAAATAGCAATGTAGCAAAGTATAGTACTAGGAATAAATCACTCTGTTTGAAGGACGTGAAAGCTCCACGGGGTGCGAATTGATAAACCCACTCTGTTTAGAGAGTGGAACGCTCTCACTGGGGTGCTATATGATACTACTCTGTTTGAAGGAGTGAAGGCTCTCACGATGGTGCCTCTAACAGCTTCTCACTGAGGAGTGGGGGCGGGGTTGTCACCGATAACCTTACTCTGTCTCTGAAGCGACCGATGAGTCAACGGGGGTGTGAACCACTCATGAAGAGTGCAAAGCCCTCAGCTGGGGGGGCTGTATGATAACCTCACCTGTTTGAAAGGAGTCGGAAGGCTCCTCAGCTGGGGCATGTAATCTATAAGATGAAGGTCTCACTTCTTGAACCTCTGTGAAGGAGTGAAGAAGGCTCCTCACTGATGGTGCTTATCAGCTCTCATTGAGGGATTGGGGGGGGGGGGCTGTACGAATAACTTACTCTGTTTGAAGAGTGGAAGGCCCTAACTGGGGGGGGGGGTGTATGATAACTCATCAGTTTTTGAAGGAGTGGACATGCTCTTACATGGTGCTTATGATAACTCACTCTGTTTGAAGGAGTGAGGCTCTCACGTGGGTGCTTATATGATAACTCACTCTGTTTGAAGGAGTGAAGGCTCTCACTGGGGGTGCTTCTAATAATCCTCTGTTAGAGTGGAGCTCTATTACAGCGGCGTGCGTTATATGATAACTTGCTCTTGGTTTGAAGGATGTAGGCTCTCCACCTGAGCGGGGGGTGGAGGGGGAGGGGAACTCGGTTTCATTCGACATACACTGCATACTTAACATTCCGGGCGTAGCATCGGGCGAAACTCTTGCGTTTAAGCTACCTCAGCAACGGACTGAAGTACAGACACGTCACTCGCGAATTCATGAGACTCAGCGTGAGACATAATAGGATCCCATCTGCTAACAGGAACAAGACTAACGACGTCTACTATCACTGACTCATCTCTAAGGTCTTCACGTAGAACCAACATGCCTCACCGTCCAGCACTATATCAAAACCGACGTAGCACACCCAACTAATCGGTAGCTTCGGATCACGATACAACCATAACGCCAGACGCGAGGGAACTCTGTCAACCTGTCTCACACACACCTACAGTAAACAAGTCCGCACCAATGCAGCCACTCGACGATCTGCCAACAAGGTTCATAATATCCCCTACCACCTCATGTACTGCACTTGAGTCCATACTGCCGTCTCCGCTCATGCACAATAGCGGGAAGGCGACGTCAGCGGAGACAATGATAACCCCCTCTAACTCTACCAACCGGTGTCCAGACGGGACCATCGAAGCGACCTTGCCCTAAATCCACTCCGGTAGACTCTACAAGTAGCATACCGCATTCTGCTTGTCCTCTGTGTGAGCTACTAGGCTGCCATAGCACCTCATGGAGATTCAAAGCCACATGCCTCAACCAATCCCCACTTTCGCTCTCTAACATAACCGTGATCCTAGCCTTCGTTAAGCTGCCCTCGCACGCTCTCTGCTTCCATCTATCATATCTTTACTACGGAGGATCCTTCCGCTGGTTGGCCGGCGTGGGCTGATCGCATCGCAATGCTCTAATCGAACGTACACGATCTCCAGGTCTTTCTCTAAGTACCTGATTCCTCTGCGAGCGGCCACCTCCAATGCTTAGCCTGCCACCCTTGGGACCTCTAAATGTCCTACAGGCTAGTAGTTGCACCCTCGAGATCTGTCCCGCTGCCTCCCTCCGTCGCTCGGACCCCGAAGACCTGGGTGCACCCGCAAGATAATGATAGACTTGCTGTAGTCTAGATCGACTCACACAAACTACGAGCCCTAGGCGCTACAGCGCTCCTTCGGCTCGTCCTCAGTAGATACTAGATACTGGCGAAGCGACACTCACTCGCGTTCTCTTCAGCTAACATCCCTTATCCTAACGTGATACTACGTGACATGAAATCTACTGAGACTGCTCTGAGCCAAACCTAACGAGTAGTACCTAACATACGGACCCGCCGTCGCGAGCTGGTAATGCCTACTAAGGTCTTCACCTACTAATACACTCAGCATTCCAATAAAGAGCATAATCACTAAGTCACGTCCTGCGCACTTTACCTAGTAACACTCTACGTCTTCTGGTCGCTATCGACGTGAGCCCTTATGCTCGCGACGTCGACTGCCGAACTATCCCATCACTATCTGGACGCATGACTACCCACATAGATTAGACTCGAGTCTACCTACACATCGCCGAACTCCTGACTATCGCGCTTCTCTCGACGATACTGCATACACGCTCCCCCTTGCAAGCCGCTGTGCTAGTAGTTGCGATGATCACCGCTTAGCAACTTTGCCCACACAGGGGCATCCTGGCTCGTTTCATTACCGTTCAAGGTCTCGGGCGCCACATCCGAACGACAATTATCCCGCCTAAGATATATCCGGCCCGACCGTCCCCTGATATTAGAGGGAGCTGTGATCTCCCAATCGCAGCCCGTCGCAACCTACCACGCTCTCTCACACCGGACGACAGACGTGGACGTAACAGCTCTCCACCACGATACATGCTACTCTTCTTAAGTCACGACTACATCTTATAATTTTGCCTTCACTGCCTAACGTGCCGTCAGCTCCTGACTGGGCAGCCGTCACAGTCGTGTCCGTTCGGCCCCCAGCATTCTGGGACTGAGACGTGCTCCTAATAACTTGCTCGGTCATTATGCACCTGATTGTCTCAATGGTGTGTCGGAGCTGTACGATATAATTACCTCGCTTTCGAAGAGTGGAAGCCGTACTGCCGGCGGAAACCCGTGGGGGGGGAGTCGTTATATGACCTGTACTCTGTTTTGAAGGATGACGCCTCATTTTACTGGGGTCTTGTAAGATAACTTACTCTGTTTAAGGGTGGCAAGAACCCTTAGTGTGGGAATTGGGGGAAATCGAGGCGTGCTTGGTACTCAGTAAACCTTCACTCCTGTGTACTAAAATTGAGGGCGTCGCTGCGAGCTCAAGATCGGGTGTTGTATGATAGATGTGGAGACGTGTCTTGTCCTGACGCCAATGTGTGTATCGGAAACAAAGGTTATGCGTTCCAGTCAGCAGGGGGCATCAAACTTACAGTTGGGATGGATAAACAAACACTTGTCTCCAAATTTGCAGTTTGGAAATGTCCTGTATGAGGAAGAGAACAAAGAATAGGAGAGTGATTGAAATATTAACATTATTTTGCAGTGCACACTCCAGGGTTTTTTCTTTTTCTTTCTGATATCTGTAATTTCACTTTCTTTTTCCACACAATACCAGGATACAAACAAAAATACAGTATAAGTTTCATATTTATAGAATAAAGGAGAAAGGAGAATCTTGATTAAATTTTGTCTAAAATATTACTTACATTTAAAGTGTTTGTTTAAACCAACACAAGAAGAAGAAGAAGAAGAAAAAAAACACACACATCTATAAAGATAAACTTTACAAAACCTACATGTATTGCAAGGCTTGGTTATTAAAAACCTCAAAATCATATTGCACATATATCATACATAAAGACCATATCATCAGCACATTTACACTCATTTCAGTCATTTTATTTGACTCTGTGATTTTTAATTTAATTTTTTCATTTACCGGAAATCATGATCAGATAATAATATTTAAAAAAAAAAGAAGAAGGAAAGCCGTGCCTCTGTATAATGTACATAGACAATGCATCAAGTTTTGAATGATGGATAAGTAATTTAATTCTCAGTTGCTTTTCTTTTCTTTTTTATTGTCTTTTTATAAAAAGAGTAAAAGGAAAACTGATCAGATCTTAACGTCGCTGCTACAAACTTTGCTCAATTAATTTGGACTTTATCCTTTCAAAAATGAAATAAAACAACTAGCCAATACTGTCAATCTTTCAACTGCCCCTGGCAATTATACAGTTTCAGATTATCCATTCAATCAAAAAGAGATTATCTGGATACAATTCGGCCTGGACAATCTCATATATGATTGCTTAGTTGAAATCTTAGTTAATGCAAAGTAGCTTATCTTCTATCAAACAAAAAAAATAATATTTCTACTAAAAAGCATGCTTCTTCTGACCACTCTGTAACTTAATGGAGGTCAGTATTGAGAAAACTGTCCAAGTAACTTGCTGATTTTCACATGATGTTTTATGTATGACTATTGAATAGCAAAACACTTGTAAAAGCACACGCTTTCCAACTATATTCAAGTGCAAAATTAAGTTATATGTCAGGGCCTGACACTAAAACACCACAAGAAAACCATGTCAAGCACGTGAGCGCCTAATTCTGATTCCTGAAAGGATTTCTGGCATAAGTGACCATAGCTTTCAATATGGCACTCACATTTCCTTGGGACAGGGAAAAACAAATTGTAGGACTTATACTTCAAAGTTCAATTTTTCATTTTTGCTCAGGCTAAACTTGTTTGCAGGGACTTTTCAAGCCAATGACCCACAAAAACAATCACTATTTTTAAGATTAATAAAAAATTTTGCTCAAATGCTCTTTAGCAGAAATTGTTATTGTCTATTTTGAAACATTGTGATTCTCATCTAAATGCAATCTGATTTATTGCCCAAATAGCCTCCATTTCAAAATAGTTCACTCAGAACATGCGGAGAGCTTAAAGCCTTTAAAGGGCATCTGACAAATTAGCACAACAAAACTTTTTCTAAATATACTTTTTGGTATTTAAGTAATAAAGCTTAGATGTCAAAATACAAGAAATACTATCTGTTGAATAATACATACATATTTTAAAGATACCTACTTGATCTTGTGTACCAATAGCTAAAAATGAGACACAAGTCGCTTAAAGATCTATAAAGAAATTTTTTGAAATTTTTATTTTTTTTGCCAATTTCCTTGACCCTCACAAAATAACGGCAAAATTACTATAAATTTTGTGGATACGTGGTGTATGTGAAAAGGGTTGACACTACATTTTGGAGATACATGTAGCATGGAGCTAAGAAGTGGTGATGTTCTGAATAAAAATTCATGACATACTATCATACAATGTAAGTGAAGAGTATGTTTTACAACCAAGATGCATCAATACGCATTAACAAATCTACCTCAGGGGGGTTTAGGGACAAACAGCCTGGAATAAAACACATGTCTAATCAGCTAGATAGCAGGTCCGTTTCTTCTCAGAAAATTGAAAGATTTCCCTGGAGTGAAAGTAAAATATATATCCCATCAGGGCATTTGACTTCTTCATTGTTGCCTCAACTCTCTTCTCTCCTCAAGATATTGCACCCATCCTCTTCACAATGTGCAACACATGAACAATTTCACAACTATTCCATGCATAACAATTATAGATGCCAACAGCATGCAATATTTAACCCCCCCCCCCTCAAAAAAAATAAAAATAAAAAAAAGGTTGCATACTGGTACATGTATGTTTGAAATATGTGACTAAACTAATAACATTTCAACATTGCTTTTGAGGAATTGTGAAATTGTTTGCCTCTTTCAAAGAGTGTTTATTCAACAGTTAAATTCTGTTGAAATTTTACCCATTTGTAAACTGATCTTAATATTTTTAGTATAATGTTAAAAAAACCCATAAGACTAAAAGTCATTATGAATACGTCAAGTCACATGATCAAAGACAAAGAGTTGCTAATTATTCAAACATTTTCAACACGAAAGTGATCATATACTTGTGATTTCTAGCCTGTTCAGCCCCTCCACTTTCATAAAATCACTCTGTGTCCCCTGAGAATATGTGACTATTGTTGGCTTGGACAAATTTATATTTTCTTGTTAAAGATGAAATAAATCTTAGAGGATTTAAGTCTTTTCCATGTTCCAGGCATAATATTGTTTTGGGGTTTCTCTTTATAGCTTCACTTAATCCACCTTATAATTTTTTAATTTTTTAAAAAACTTTCCAATCAATATGAGATAAGGAAAATGCTGCTAATTCTTTCTTTTTGCTTAAATTGCTTTAAATCAGTATTGACAGAGAAACATTGTAAATAAATAAACTGCATAACACAGTAAAAGCAGGAAGAGTATTGGGTTCTACAAATGTACTGAATAATAATAATAAAACAAAATTACAGTTTGAGGTCAATAATCTTGAAAGAAACTAGGCCAGAAATCAGGACTCTTGTAGGCTATTTTGTAAATTTATTATTTATCGTGTTTTAGTCTGATAGAGACAAAGAACACACTTGAAGAGTTTTCTCCTTTGTCACTCACTTAATTAAGCTCCTACTTAAATACAAGTGAACAAGAAGAGTCACTCAAATCATGTTGCAGTCAATCAAGACAAGTAATGATTTAATCATGGAAAGCTTTTGTAATTCAGAGTGCAATTTAATCCTTAATTATTGCCTATTGTTTGTAAAGTTGGCAAAAATTGCAACCTGGCATACATGGAAAAGATAAGCTTTAAATACATTGATGAAAATAAAGGATAGAAACACTCTGTGATCTAAAATAAAATAAATAATAAATCCGGAAGACTGTGAAATGACTTGGTTGCAAAACTAAAACTCTAATTTTGAGGTCGACAATACATACGTATATGGGTATGGCCATCGGGTTGGGTCAAAAAGTGTGACATCTCAGCATAACTCAAAACTACAAATGATATATGTTTTAAGTACGTAGGCCATTACATTAGTATCATGACCCTGAATGTCCTTGGAAAATATGGGCCATTTAGACTAAATTTTGATGAAGTTATTGAAGCAAAATATGGCAATAACTATGTGACATGGACATCATGTCCATGCACATAGTTTATGTGATATTTGGTCATAACACTCAAATTCACAGCAGCTATATTGTACCAAATGTGATAAAATATGCATATTGACTATTAATCAGTTAGCCAATATCTCAAGTATGGGTGCTCGCTTAATTTTTAAGAGAAAATTAAAAATGTATCACTACGTGACAGAAGTCCATCAAATGTCACAAAACATAACGTAGTAAAGGACTTGATGCCATGTAACGTAGTGAAACAAAAACTCTGCTAATGACATCATTGATGAGTCCGAGTAAATTTTGATAAGAAAATAACATCCCCTGTACTGAACAGTAATCAAAATAAATCCTTATATTTGTATAAACATAATACAAGTGTTGCTATAATAGAAATATAAAATAACTATGTGACATGGACTTCGCCAAGTCCATGTCACCAGTGATAGCTTATTGAAATTTCAGGTACTTAGTGCCCACGCTATAAGAATGAACTTTTTGAGGGTTGTAAGATCAAGCTCCTAATTTGCATTGAGTAACAAATTGAAACCAAATAAGCTACTATTTTTTAAATAAATGAATGTCAAGTGAAAATTACCAACCCGATGCCATACCCACTATGGGCAATTCCACGGTAAACTGACGTTACAACCAACCAGAATTTTCTACATTCTTTGTGTTGTAGTTACATAAATAAGAAATACCTGGTCTTCAAATTAATATACCTAAATAAGTAAGTGTAAAGAAGAAGTTGTGTAAAAAATTCCACCAAACATCATTTCCATTGAACACGCCAAGCAAAAACGTGTCGGTAACTGACGTTACAGAAAACGGACATGCAAAATCAGGGTGTTTTGATCAATCTCAATATTCATGTCCACGACGTGTTATATGATAAGTCTTATATACATCATTCCTAGGTCTTTATGAACAGATTTGCAAAATAAGAAGAGATTTTCATAAATTTTTCTTTATGCTGGGGAAACTTTTGTGAAGACATGTTGGTAACTGACGTTACGTAACTGACGTTACCCTTACATCTTCCATAGACTGTACACATGTAAAATCCCAATTTTGAATTGGATCCAAATATTTTGTTTTCCTGGCTTTTGAGAATTATGTGTTTGACATGATATCATACCTATGTTCTAGGCAACAGATCGGCCAAATAAGAAGTAATGTAATCATTTTCCTATTATTCAGTTAAAACTTTACTGTGAACATGACAGTTGTACACATACATTTCCTATAGGGTTTGTACAGAATATTTTGAAATTTTATTTCTTACTACTATTCCATCACATGAATATTGGAATATGTTAGTATTAAGATATCAGAAACTCTGATTTTTTTTTTTTAAAGATTAATAAACGTAGGATGTCCCACACATGTATTTTTGTGTAGTGCATGTGAATCTTGGCAGGATTGGGTTCACTTATTATCATTTGTTGATTCTAAATCGTCAGAGCACCCAACAATTCTTAGGTTAATTGTTATTAATTTTTTGAAAATCACTT
Organism: Paracentrotus lividus; assembly: GCA_940671915.1. Lineage (NCBI taxonomy): Eukaryota > Metazoa > Echinodermata > Echinoidea > Camarodonta > Echinidae > Paracentrotus > Paracentrotus lividus. The sequence goes on from CALNVZ010000174.1 coordinate 65,078,299, forward strand.
TTAAACAGTTTCTTCCTCAATTCAAACTTAATGTATGGACAGTAATTTTCATTTAACTCATTTTGAAGAAAGTTATGATCAGTAGTAATAAAATGCTGAATTTCAAAGCTGGGTATTGAAATTTGTTGAAAATTGCTGTTAGTCTTTGGCATCAAAATGAAAGCCTGTCAAAGTAAAGTGTTTGTTCTGTGCTTTGTTCAATCAAAAATCGTGTACATCTCAGCAGATGCAGAGACATACTTGTAGAAGCTTTGATCATACTTCTTTCTTTTTTTTCTTCTTCTTCATTTATGTATTACGAAAATACAGAGAGAAGTTTTTGAATACAACCAAAAATTGTATTTACATTTATCATAACATTTAAACTTGTTGGCTCATATTCCAAATACAGAATATATAACAATGGATCCTGATCACATCAATAGATAATTACTGAAAATCTAAAGTAGATTTGGAGGGGCTTAGGCCTACATGAACATGTACACTACATGGCTTTTCCCAACTCTTAAATCATTAAAAGAGGAAGTTACCATTGACACATACAGTCTTTTTATCGCTAGATGATTAGTTTAATCATTGGTAATTACTTCAGATACATACAGGTGTCCAAATTGTAATTTTTTTCAAGAAACGATAATTGCATCATGGTAACTGACGTTACACTAGGTCATGGTAACTGACGTTACAAAAATCAGCTGTCAATTTTGAGAGAGATGGGGGGGAGGGGGAGGGGTGGGCTTGTACGAATAACTTAACTCTGTTTGAAGGAGTGGAAGGCCCTTACTGGGGGGGGGGGGGTGTATGATATCTTAACTTGTTTGAAGGAGTGGACGGCCCTTACTGGGGCTTTTAGATAACTTACTATGTTTGAAGGAGTGGAAGACCCTTAGGTTTGGGGGGGGGGGGGGGCTTGTACGATAACTTACTCTGTTTGAAGGAGTGGAGGCTCTGACTGGGGGTGCTTGTATGATAACTGAGCTAGGTTTTGTCCTGGTAGCATGGGTGTATGACAGGTTGGTTCAAACAGGTGCATCAAACTACAGTTGGGATGGATAAACAAACACTTGTCTCCAAAATTTGCAGTTTTTGGAAATGTTCCTGTATGAGGAAGAGAACAAAGAATAGGAGATGATGATATTAACATTATTTTGCAGTGCACATCCAGGGTTTTTTCTTTTTCTTTCTGATAATCTGAATTTACACTTTCTTTTTATCCACACAATACCAGGATAAAAACAAAAATACAGTAATAAGTTTCATATTTATAGAATAAAGGAGAAAAGGAGAATCTTGATTAAATTTTGTCTAAAATATTACTTACATTTAAAGTGTGTTTAAAACAACAACAAGAAGAAGAAGAAGAGGAAAAAATAACACACACAATCTATAAAGTATAAACTTTACAAACACTACATGTATTGCAAGGCTTGGTTATTAAAACCCTCAAAATCATATTGCACATATATCATACATAAAGACAAATCATCAGCACATTTACACTCATTTCAGTCATTTTATTTGACTCTGTGATTTTTAATTTAATTTTTTATTTACCGAATCATGATCAGATAATAATATTTAAAAAAAAAAGAAGAAGGAAAGCCGTGCCTCTGTATAATGTACAGTAGACAATGCAATCAAGTTTTGAATGATGGATAAGTAATTTAATTCTCAGTTGCTTTTCCTTTTTTTTTTTATGTCTTTTTATAAAAAGAGTAAAAGGAAAAACTGATTCAGATCTTAAACGTCGCTGCTACAAACTTTGCTCAATTAATTTGGACTTTATCCTTTCAAAAATGAAATAAAACAACTGCCAATACTGTCAATCTTTCAACTGCCCCTGGCAATTATACAGTTTCAGATTTATCCATTTCAATCAAAAAAGAGATTATCTGGAACAATTCGGCCTGGACAATCTCATATTATGAATTGCTTAAGTTGAAAATCTTAGTTAATGCAAAGTAAAGCTTATCTTCCTATCAAACAAAAAAAATATATTTTACTAAAAAGCATGCTTCTCTCACCACTATGTACTTAATGGAGGTCAGTATTGAGAAAACTGTCCAAGTAACTTGCTGATTTTCACATGATGTTTTATGTATGACTATTGAATAGCAAAACACTTGTAAAAGCACGCTTTCCACTATATTCAATGCAAGATTAAGTTATTGTCAGGGCCGACACTAAACACCACAAGAAAAACTCATGGTCAAGCACGTGAGCGCCTATTCTGATTCCTGAAAGGAATTCCTCTGGCATAAGTGACCATAGCTTTCAATATGGCACCACATTTCTCTTGGACAGGGAAAAACAAAATTGTATGACTTATACTTAAAGTTCAATTTCATTTTGCTCAGGCAAACTTGTTGCAGGGCTTTCAAGCCAATGACCCACAAAAACAATCACTATTTAAGATTAATAAAAAATTTTTGCTCAAAATGCTCATTAGCAGAAATTGTTATTGTCTATTTTGAAAACATTGTGATTCTCATCTAATGCAATCTGATTTATTGCCCAAATAGCCTCCATCAAAAATAGTTCACTCAAACAATCGGAAGAGCTAAAGCCTTTAAAGGGCTCTGACAAATTAAGGCACAACCAAAACTTTTTCTAAATAAACTTTTTGGTATTTAAGTATAAAGCTTAATGTCAAATACAAAAGGAATACTAATTGTTAATAAACATACATAATTTAAAGATACCTACTGAATCTTGTTACCATAGCTAAAAATGAGACACAAGTCGCTTAAAGACTTAAAAGAAATTTTTTGAAAATTTCTATTTTTTTTTGCCAATTCCTTGACCCCCAAATAACGGCAAAATTACTATAAATTTTTTGTGGATACGTGGTGTATGTGAAAGGGTTGAACACTACATTGGAGATACATGTAGCCATGGAGCAAGAAGTGTGATGTCTGATAAAAATTCATGACATACTATCATAACAATGTAGTGAAGAGTAGTTACAACCAAGAATGCATCAATACGCATTAACAAATCTACCTCAGGGGTTTTAGGGACAAACAGCCTGGAATAAAACACAATTCTAATCAGGCTAGATAGCAGGTCCGTTCTTCTCAGAAAAATTGAAAAGATTTCCCTGAGTAATAAAATATATACCATCAGGGCATTTGGACTTCTTCTTGTTGCCTCAACTCTCTCTCTCCCTCAAGATATTGCACGCCATCCTCTTCACAATGTGCCAACACATGAACAATTTCCAACTATTCCATGCATAACAATTAATAGATGCCAACAGCATCAATATATTAACCCCCCCCACCCCTCAAAAAAAAAAAAATAAAAAAAAGGTTGCATACTGGTACAACTGTATGTTTTGAAATAATGTGACTAAACTATAATTTCAACATTGCTTTTGAGGAATTGTGGAAATTGTTTGGCCTCTTTCAAAGAGTGTTTATTCAACAGTTCAATTCCTGTTGAAATATTTTAACCATTTGTAAACTGATCTTATATTTTTTAGTAATAAGTAAAAAAAACCCATAAGACTAAAAGTCATTATGAAATACGTCCAAGTCACATGATCAAAAGACAAAGAGTTGCCTAATTATTCAAACATTTTCACACGAAAGTGATCATCATAACTTGTGATTTCTAGCCTGTTCAGCCCCTCCAGCTTTCATAAAATCACTCTGTGTCCCTGAGAATATGTGACTATTGTTGGCTTTGGACAATTTAATATTTTCTTGTTAAAGATGAAATAAATCTTAGAGGATTTAAGTCCTTTTTCCATGTTCCAGGCATAATTTGTTTTGGGGTTTATCTTTATAGCTTCACTTAATCCACTTATAATTTTTTAATTTTTAAAAAACTTTCCAATCAATATGAGATAAGGAAAATGCTGCTAATTCTTTCTTTTTTGCTTAAATTGCTTTAATCAGTATTGACAGAGAACAATTGTAAATAAATAAACTGCATAACCACATAAAAGCAGGAAGAGTATTGGGTTCTACAAAATGTACCTGATAATAATAATAAAACAAAATTACATTTAGGTCATAATCTTGAAAGAAACTAGGGCCAGAAATCAGGACTCTTTGTAGGCTATTTTGTAAATTATTATTTATCGTTTTTAGTCTGATAGAGACAAAGAACACACTTGAAAGGTTCTTTCTCCTTTGTCACTCACTTAATAAGCTCCTACTTAAATACAAGTGACAAGAAGAGTCACTCAAATCATGTTGCAGTCAATCAAGACAAGTAATGATTATCATGAAAAGCTTTGTAATTCAGAGTGCAATTTAATCCTTAATATTTGCCTATGTTTTTAAAGTTGGAAAAATTGCAACTGGCATACATGGAAAAGATAAGCTTTAAATACATTGATGAAATAAAGATAGAAACACTCTGTATCTAAAATAAAATAAATAATAAATCCGGACAGAACTGTGAAATGACTTGGTTCGCAAAACTAAAACTCTAAATTTTGAGTGACATACATAACGTATATGTATAGGTGGCACATCGGTGGGTGCAAACACGTCGTTGACACCTCTCAGATAACTCAAAACTCTAACAGCAATGATATATTATTAAGTACGTAGGCATACCAGTTAGTATCATGACCTGAATGTCCTTGGAAAATATGGGCCATTTAGACTAAATTTTGATGAAGTATTGAACAAAATATGCAATAACTATGTGACATGGACATCATGTCCATGTCACATAGTATTATGTGATATTTGGTCATAACACTCAAATTACACCAGCTATATTGACCACCAAATGTGATAAATATGCATATTGACTCATTAATCAGTTAAGCCAAATATCTCTTTCAAGTTCCGGTGGGCCTCGCGTTAATTTTTAGAGAAAATTAAAAATGTATCACTAACGTGACAGAAGTCGCATGCAAATGCACAAAACATAACGTAGTAAAGATCTGATGGTCCATGTAACGTAGTGAAACAAAAACTCTGCTAATGACATCATTGATGAGTCCTGGTAAATTTTTGAATAGAAATAACATCCCTGTACTGCACAGTAATCAAAATAATCCTTTATTTTGTATAAAACATAATACAAGTGTTGCTATAATAGAAATTATAAAAATAACTAGTGACATGGACTTCGCAAGTCCATGTCACGCAGTGATAGCTTTATGGAAATTTCAGGTACTTAGTGCCCACGCTATAAATGTAACTTTTAGAGGGTTGTAAGATCAAGCCCTAATTTGCATATGAGTACAAATTGAAACCAAATAAGCTACTATTTTTTAAATAAATGAAAATGTCAAGTAGAAAATTACCCCACCGATGCCATACCCATCATGGCGCAATTCCACGGGTAACTAGACGTTACAACCAACACAGAAATTTTCTAACATTCTTTGGTTGTAGTTACTAAATAAGAAATACCTGGTCTTCAAATAATATACCTAAATAAGTAAGTGTAAAGAAGAAGGTTGTTAAAATTCCACCAAACATTTCCATTGAACGCCAAGCAAAAACGTGTCGGTAACTGACGTTACAGAAAACGGACTGCAAAATCAGGGTGTTTGATCAATCTCAATATCATCATGTCCACGACGTTTAAATGATAAAGCTTATTATGACATCATCCTAGGTCTTATGAACAGATTTGCAAAATAAGAAGAGATTTTCATTAATTTTTCTTTATGCTGGGGAAACTTTTGTGAAGACATGGTTGGTAACTGACGTACGTAACTGACTTACCCCTTCATCTTCCATAGACTGTCACATGTAAAATCCCAATTTTGAATGGATCCAATAATTTTGTTTTCCTGGCTTTTGAGAATTAGTGTTTGACATGATATCATACCTATGTTCTAGGCAACAGATCGGCCAATAAGAAGTAATGTAATCATTTTCCTATATCAGTTAAAACTTTACTGTGAACATGACAGTTGTACACATACATTTCCTATAGGGTTTGTACAGAATATTTTGAAATTTTATTTCTTACTACTATTCCATCACAATGAATATTGGAATATGTTAGTATTAAGATATCAGAAACTCTGATTTTTTTTTTTAAAGATTAATAAACGTAGGATGTCCCACACATGTAATTTTTGTGTAGTGCTGTGAATCTTGGCAGGATTGGGTTCACTTATTACATTTGTTGATTCTAAAATCGTCAGAGCAACCCAAACATTCTAGGTTAATTGTTATTAATTTTTTGAAAATCACTTTAAAACAGTTCTTCCTCTCAATTCAAACTTAATGTAGGACAGTAATTTTCATTTAACTCATTTTGAAGAAAGTTATGAATCAGTAGTAATAAAAATGCTGAAATTTCAAAGCTGGGTATTGAAATTTGTTGAAAATTGCTGTTAGTCTTTGGCATCAAAATGAAGCTGTCAAAGTAAAGTGTTTGTTCTGTGCTTTGTTCAATCAAAAATCGTGTACATCTCAGCAGATGCAGAGACATACTTGTAGAAGCTTTGATCATACTTCTTTCTTTTTTTTCTTCTTCTTCATTTATGTATTACGAAAATACAGAGAGAATTTTTGAATACAACCAAAAATTGTATTTACATTTATCATAACATTTAAACTTGTTGGCTCAATATTCCAAATACAGAATATATACAATGGATCCTGATCACATCAATAGATAATACTGAAAATCTAAAGTAGATTTGGAGGGGCTTAGGCCTACATGAAACTGTACACTACATGGCTTTTCCCAAAATCTTAAATCATTAAAAGAGGAAGTTACCATTGACACATACAGTCTTTTTAATCGCTAGATGATTAGTTTATCATTGGTAATTACTTCAGTACAATACAGGTGTCCAAATTGTAATTTTTTTCAAGAAAGAATAATTGCATCATGGTAACGTGACGTTACACTAGGTCATAGGTAACTGACGTTACAAAAATCAGCTGTCAATTTTGACTTGATTGTATGTTTAATTATCCATAGCCTTTGCTATTGATAATAATGAGATGCAGTCATACATTTAGAAATCTTAATTGGCATAGTTGATACTTTCTTCGTTGTGGAAAAAAATAAACAAGTTCATGTTTTCGGTAACTGACGTTTACATCCCAAATGAAGGGTAATTTAAATCTCAAGTTTTTTACCAAAGTCACAATTGAACCAATTTTTTTTGAAATACAGTTTGAATAAGTGTCTTTCAAAACAACTTTATCCATGTGAAAGATTATCTGGAACAGAAAAGTTTTAGTTGGAAAATGAAAATGAG
>CALNVZ010000174.1:65085521-65109480 GCA_940671915.1 Paracentrotus lividus
TTTTTTGTAAATATACCTTTTCTATACCAAAAATCTATTGTAATACTTCGGCATTTGTTTAGAAGGTGAAAATGGCCGCCATCGGTAAAATTTTTATTGATTCATAAAACTTCAACTCATGTATTTTTTAAAAATTAGAATTATTTTAACCAAATATTGTTTTGAATTTCTGGCACCCTTGTCCGGATTTCTGTGGAATTGCCCATATGTAGAAAATAACTCTGCACATTGTGTATGTGTATACATAGTGGAGGACAAGTGATTATCATGTATCTAACACCTAAACAAATATATACTAATTATTTCACCTCATTAGGGGATAGGGACTGCGATCTGTAGCAGATACTTCTGCCTATTTCTTTAATTGATGTTTTTCACCTTGACGTCATCATTCCAAAGTAGTATCCAATTTGACTCTACATCCAGTACCGTGAGTTGTGTCATTCTCCTCAACATGGATGCAATTATTTTCACATATTTAGTAGAATATTTTCCTCAAATTAGTAGTCAGACCATTTTGCATGATAAAATGAAGCCAAAGTGGCCTGATTTATCAATATAGCAAAATATCATTGGTGTGCTCCAAAGAGCACATTCTAAACTTTATAAATCTTTCATCTGTCTGTGTGATATTTTGGAAAATCATTCAAGAGTTTGAAAACAAAAGAAAAAAACTCTTATTGTGAACCAGACTGTATGTCATGTACAGCTTTGACTATTTGTATGCCTCATTTCATTTGAAGCAACAAACAGAACGAACAGACAATATTTTGAGATGGAAAGACTTGGGTGCATGAATATTGGAAATTAATCAACAGACAAGTAGTATGATGTCAGATTCAAAATCCTCTAGCAATGTTCAGCATTAATAGGGAATCTAATGTCTGTAGTGGGGAAATTTAAACAAAATAATTGAGAGCTTTCAAATTATATTCATTTGTTTTCATGATCCTTAGTAAAACGGTCAATTGGCAATGATTGCTCTTCAAATGCCCTCATAGTCATATTATGACAAAGACAGTTGACATGTTCTGGCCGAACCATTTTGTGTAGGCCTAGTCCAACATGTTTACATGCATTTCTGTTTGCAGTGCATGTAACTGTTGGCAGATCGAATTAAGATTGATCATTTTGGTGATTTCAAAGCCTTATGGTACACAACAATTGTAAGTTGAAATTTAATAAACTCTCCCCTATCACTCTGAAACAGTTTCCTCCATAATTCACTCTCATAACTACAACAGCCCTTGCCCTTCAAGAAGAAAATTAATGAATTGTACATATTGTGCCAGAATATGACTAATGGCAAGCAAAGTGTAAGGATTCTTTCTTAGAATACCATAACTTTTATCATAAAGGGAAGATAGAGGTGGTATTCTACGGTTTCATTTTCTAAAAGAAGAATAATGAATACAAGATTTCCACAATGAAGATGATTTAAAATTGTGTTGAGAAGTTCAAGATCTGTTTTTGAAGTCTGGTAAAGCTAATTACTCTAGGCCTTTCCTCCACGGAGGGCAAACATTTCTATAGTCAATCAAATAACCGGTCAGGAAAGGCATCATGGGAAATATCAATTAAGTGATGCTTTCTCACAGAGATACCACTCTTCTTAATCAGAGGGCGGGAATCTACCCTATATACAACTGTATCACAACTTTCTAATAATCAAATTACATTCATCTGGATTACCAAAGAAAGTTTATATGCCCTGACATACTTGTACATTGTAAATTAAAGCACCATTCTGAAAAGTATGTTTCTGAATACTGGATGACACGTTAATAGCGCAATCACATCTACCATGCATGGTAAACACGCATTATGTGCTGGGTGTGTTCGTTGAGCATGCTTAGCAAACAAAGTTTTATTATATATGGTCGATTCCAGCGAAAAGTGTACACGGCCAAAATGTTGAGACTCACCAAATTTAGAACCTCTTTGATGATTTAGTCCTTTGACCCACTAAAAGTCAACATATCAACCTATCCGTGTGATAAATTGCCAAGCTTAATCTCCCAAATTGACTTTGTGGCAGAGGGGTAAAGTAATACATATTTTTTGCATGTTACCTACGTATACACGTACCCTAATTTGATACAGTCAGAATTTTGCCTCCTAATATACATTTTCCTTCCAAATATGTCATTCCATTCCATCAATAAGATTCTAACAATAGTTAAAATCGGTAAGAACAGGGCTTGTGCTCCTAATTTCCTTGTATTTGACATATCTCATTAAAGTTATAGTTTTAAGACAATCTGTTTGAAAAACATGGGGTTGTGTCAGTTTGCATTGTTTAATCTTCATGGCGCTAATTAAGATATGTCATATCTTACTGAAAGAAAAGAGAATGACTCCTCATTAAAACCCTAAAAAAAATTGGAATTCACCCATTACTTATGTTTATAGAAGAGGTAGAAACATATGTATTCGTAGGTAACAGCTAAAGTATTCGTAGGTAACATACATGTAGGTATACATATGTAACTCGCTTACATGTATATTTTAAACTATTTGTTTGAATCCAATTGATATAATAATCGTGTTGGGGTATCAAACTAATTGTTTCTTGTGAAAAATATCTTTCTCGGCCAATATATGGGAACATACTGCCAAGTATTAGGGAAACACTAACCTTTAACCAAAAACGTAAATATTTGAGTCTTGTTTATCGTATGTTTATACATTGTATATTTTAATCATTATTTTTTGGTACTAGTAAAAGTAAGATATTTTTTTCAACATTGTGCTTGATAACAAGCATAAAAACCGATTAAAATGATAAACGTCTAAACTAAAAGATTCACACATGAGAATAATATATTGCGAATATTTATTAACAGCATCAGCCCCTAGCCAACAATAAAAAATGAATACGATATCTTCTGTCTAACATAAATACTTTAACACAATTCGAAAAAAATGTCTTTCAACGAACATTACATTATAGTTGTAGAGCACTTTTTTTAATGATTCACAAACAGGTATAGGCATTCTTTAAACACATTTATTCTGATATCATATTTACATAAGCATGAAACCATAAACGAACAAAATATTAGCTATATTTCATTCTTAAATCTAAATATTCATTATACTCTTCCTTAAAATAAAAAATTATAAAAAAGTTGTATCGTATCGTCGTATATATCTAGGCATTATCCCATTCCGTTATCTTATTCCAATGATACTATTTGTGGGTAACAGTGAGTGCCTTGAACTGTTTATGAGTTAAAATATTCATATGTTAAAAATATAATTGACTGTTTCTTGATATGATATGAAGATTGGAAAGAGTTAAAGACCTATTGCTCAAACATAACCAAAATCAAAGTATTTTTTTAGAGAATACGTCAATGACACACATCCAGGCTGAATATCCCAACCAAATTGAATTTCTGCTGCACTGTATGATTAAAGAGAGCGATATACATCTGCATCTGTCACTTTTACATCATTTTCATTTTCATGAAAAATAAGAATTGAAAATGAAGTCAACTTTACTTTAATCAACATGGTTTCGATAACTTATGAAATTATGAGTCTGAGTAAATACGCATAAAATCCCAAGTTGGAAATTAAAGATAACTTAAAGAATGAGGCAAGTTTGCTTTGTATTGAACTCTAGACTGCAATTCATTAATAAGAAATATAAACACCTGATAAGTGAAATCTAAAAAAGGATAAGTCGTAAAAAAATTGTTTTAATTTTTTTTTTATAAGTAATGAAAATCCATCTCAGTAAATATTATTCATTTCGTATTTTGAAATGAAAATTAAGGTTAATTCACATCTGTTATGTACAGATTGTGTCAATCTGCAAACGTGCCTTGAATGAAATAGCAAAAAAAGATTTGTTAATCTCAAAAACTTATTGAGCTTTCAAATTAATTCATTTGTTTTCATGATCCTTAGTAAAACGGTCAATTGGCAATGATTGCTCTTCAAATGCCCTCATAGTCATATTATGACAAAGACAGTTGAAATGTTCTGGCGAACCATTTTGTGTAGGCCTAGTCCAACATGTTTACATGCATTTCTGTTTGCAGTGCATGTAACTGTTGGCAGATCGAATTAAGATTGATCATTTTGTGATTTCAAAGCCTTATGGTACACAACAATTGTAAGTTGAAATTTAATAAACTCTCCCTATCACTCTGAACAGTTTCCTCCATAATTCACTCTCATAACTAGGGTTGGGCGAATCTCAACTTTTTTTTCAAACAAGTTGTTTCTATAGTAAAATTCGACGTAGACTGAAAATGAACAATTATTTTGCATACGATGAACGTCTTACGTCGCTAAAGTGCAAAAAAACAAAATGGCCGCCAAAATAGCGTATTATCCCAATTATCATACTTTTATACGTATAAACCACTTTTATTGCGTTTTTATATGTCTTTTGGGTGTCAGGGAACCCAACATGATTAATCCAACATGATTAATCCTACCTAAGTTGACTTTAGTGTAGTTGGTAGTTAGTTTCAGTCAATATCGAGCAAAAAATCACCTCATATCAAAATCACTAATTAAAACCTATAACCATACTAGGTACGTTTGGTCATGATAAAATTGTCAGATTTGAGCTTTTAAACCATCAAAATCCATAAAGAAACAAAATAAAACCGGTTTATACCTATAAAGTGTGGTGATGAATGGGCAAAATACACTATTTGGTTTTTGCACTTTAGCGACGTCAGACCTCATCGTACACAAAAATTATTGTTATTTTTTGGATTCTACATCAAATTTCACTATAGAAATAACTTGTTTGACATAACTTTTCAGAAAAAAGTCATTATTTGCCCAACCCTATCATAACTACAACAGCCCTTGCCCTTCAAGAAGAAAATTAATTAATTGTACATATTGTGCCAGAATATGACTGATGGCAAGCAAAGTGTATGGATTCTTTCTTAGAATACCATAACTTTTATCATAAAGGGCAGATAGAGGTGGTATTCTATGGTTTCATTTTCTCAAAGAATAATGAATACAAGATTTCCACAATGAAGATGATTTAAAATTGTGTTGAGAAGTTCAAGATCTGTTTTTGAAGTCTGGTAAAGCTAATTACTCTAGGCCTTTCCTCCACGGAGGGCAAACATTTCTATAGTCAATCAAATAACCGGTCAGGAAAGGCATCATGGGAAATATCAACTTAAGTGATGCTTTCTCACAGAGATACCACTCTTCTTAATCAGAGGGCGGGAATCTACCCTATATACAACTGTATCACAACTTTCTAATAATCAAATTAGATGTATATTCATCTGGATTACCAAAGAAAGTTTATAGGCCCTGACATACTTGTACATTGTAAATTAAAGCACCATTCTGAAAAGTATGTTTCTGAATACTGGATGACACGTTAATAGTGCAATCACATGTACGATGCATGGTAAACACGCAATATGTGCTGGGTGTGTTCGTTGAGCACGCTTAGCAAACAAAGTTTTATTATACCGAGTGAGTCAAAAAAAACTTTACACCTAGAAAAATGTCAATAAAAAGAAAACAAATTTATAAATCCTAAATTATTTTACATTTTCTGAAAGAGTAACTCCTCCCGCATCTTTTGGTACCATTTTTGTGTGGTATGTTTTTACCCTTGGATGAACACGACGCATTGTTTGCGAACAGGCAAATTTCGAATTGTGCCAGGATGGGGATGAAATTGAAACAACAAAAGCTGACAAAAAAGCAACTCCAGCATGAATAAAATAGCATAACTTTTTAACGAAAATGTCTTCCGCTTAATAACTTGGCAGGGGTGTTGTTTCACATACATTGTATGAAAATTAGAATGTCTCGTCGAGTAATGCACGAATGAGTACACATCAAAGAGTAAATTGCCACTGACAGACCTAAAAGGGCCGCCTAATACTTTTGAAAAGAGATTATTTTGTCTTTGACGTGTGCTCAGTCATGCCTGACTGTACAGATTTATCTCATTTTCATACAAAATGTAGTCAATATGTGTAACAACACCCCTGCCAAGTTATTAAGCGGAATACATTTTCATTAAAAAGTTATGCTATTTTATTCATGCCGGAGTTGCTATTTTGTCAGCTTTTGTTGTTTCAATTTCATCCCCACCCTGGCACAATTCGAAATTTGCCTGTTCGCAAACAATGCGTCGTGTTCATCCAAGCGTAAATATATACCACACAAAAATGGTACCAGAAGATGCGGGAGGAGTTACTCTTTCAGAATATGTAAAATAATTTTGGGTTCATAAATTAGTTTTCTTTTTATTGACATTTTTCTAGGTGTAAAGTTTTTTTTGACTCACTCGGTATATATATATGTATTTCATATGTGTTGTCTGATGTATACCTCTGTATGCGCGCTGTCAGCAATTTTCACAAATTTCAGAGTGCTGGGCTTGTGTTGTGTACATGTGACTGCTGCATTATATCACAAACATCCTTGTGCAACCAATGCTCTTTCCCTCTTTGGATAACATGAACACACAGAGATATAACCCAATGTCAGTAGCTTGAGGTATCATGAACATGATGGATGGTTAGTGGCAAAATAAGACAAGAACCATACATCAAATGCAGTAAATGGTCATAATGCAGAACCATTGCATTTCCTCTGTCAACTAATATTCCCTGGTATATTAATCAGATAAGAAAGTCACATGTAGTGACAATTAATGCGGCACATCACAACAAACCTTCTCCATAAAGATTTAAACAAAGAATTTCCCCCTCAAGTTTATACTCGTTTTTAAGACTTTGTAAGATAGATTTTAGTATAAATCCCACATTCTAGATATATACAGGGTGTCCCAGATAAAGTGGAACCCAAATTGCTAGTCGTTTTCTCTGTGAATGCAAGCAATAGATGAAATATCGAAACCCATCATTTCAAAGTTAAATCTTTCTTCTTTCTGGTGTCACTTTAAACAATTTGAAAGAGGCAGGATGCATTCCTGAACAAGAAGTGTTTTTTTTTTTAACATAAATTTTAAATATTAAGCTACATTGTACACAGCATGAGTACTGTGAATTTGTACCAGATCAGTGTTATAAGCACGAGTTACTGAGAAAGGCATATTTCCCCTATAATCCTCATTTATTTATTTAAAGCTGGTTTATAGTTTCGGGAGAAGGAAAAAATTAATTTGGATTCACATTTAGATAATATGAAAGATTGAATCTTTTAACCCGTTGTATACTAAGCCCGCATATATGCGGGCTGAAGAAACAGAACATCCCTCTTGTCGACCGTTTATTTTCACTCATGATTGCATAAACATATAAAGACCTTATATAATTTGAATTATCTGACATTGATCTATTTAAAGCTGTCTTTGTTTCATCTGTAAATAAAAAGAATTTCTTTCAACCATGCTTGACAATCACGACGCATTCCGCTTTATGAAAAGTTCTCAGTATACAACGGGTTAACTATAATAAAGCAATTGAAATCTTGAAATCTTGTTTTAGTGTCTTTATTTCATAATATAAGTATAAAACGTGGAAAGACGGGGACCCGACTCGTTTCAACGTTGAGTCAGCGTTCATTTGGAAAACCAATGGGGATTCTCTTGTGTGGGTGTACACAAAGATCGTTATGCACCATTCACGCCGTAACCTCCGGCATGCGAACCTCCCAGCAGAGGTCTAAAACGGCGGTTACATTATGTTTCTTTCAAATATTTTCACTGAAATTCATTGGAAATCATGAAAGGAATGTCACAAGATCTTTCACACATATCTTTTAGTGCAATATAGACAACATGATTTTTTTTGTGCCGATTCCTTTTTTGTTTACACCAGGTTTAAACAATAGAAATCACTATTTATATACATGGATCCAAATTTTAAGCCCAAGAACAAACAAAATCCTGCCTGTTATATGATGTGTAAAATATCTGGCAAATTATTTAAATGAACATGAAATGTGTTACAGGCAAATCATGATTTTGTAATTGATTTGAAGGAATGGATTTTACCCATACACAAATTATAAAGCAACTTGAATAAACTGCATGCATGTCATAAATACCATAGACAATAGGGAATAATATTCAAACTCATTTAAATCACTTTCTTTTCTATCACATCTTTAGCACATCTTCGTTGCATGCAAACTATCCCTCAAATTAGATGCCTCCATATAAATACACACTTAAAATTACAGCCGCCGGTATACCGTAAATATGGGTTTTGGCGAGTGGAATACATCAGCCATGTACAAAGTTCTAAACTTTCATTTTATTGCCCTTGCCTTTCACATACAAAACATTTTAACCCCCCCCCCCCCAAAAAAAAAAAAAAAAAAAACAAAAAAAAAATGGAATAATGTTAGCATGGACATTGCAGGGAATCTCTTTTCATAGAATGTCAAAATTATAATACAGTACACTCCTGTTATAAGAAGGTACTCAGAACCAAGTCAAATACCTTGTTATACTGTTATACTGACAATGAACACAGAGACACATTTGCATGTGTTTGAAATTATGTAGGCTTAGGAGAATCACCTTGTCATAATGAAATCTCGTTGTATCTCTGCTTATTATAATAGGTGTAGACTGTATGTAGATCTGTATCTATGGTTATCCTGTTTAAAATACACTAGTATAGTGAAAGTTACCTATATAAAGACTCACAATAAAATTCCTGATAAAACAAGGTATAAAAGTAAAGTGTATTCTTTTGTATTTCACGCTCATATAAAGAGATTTCTGACATAACAAGCTAATTTCTATGGTCCCCATGACCTTGTTATACCGAGTTTCCACTGTGACAGTACTGAGTCTTGCAGAGACTATGGCCCGTTTTCTGGAGGAAAGGCTGAGTCTGTATGAGTTGCAAGTTCATATATGAAGCTATTGTGTGATCCTTTTGTCTGATGTTGACTGATGCATCAGACAAAAGGATCACACAATAGCTTCACACATATGTACAACTCATACAAACTCAGTCTTCAATTCAAACTCGGTCTTCAGTTCAGAATATAATATTATAGTAAATAGTGGTAGGAAAATACGAGCTGTGATTGGCTTGATTGGTACCACGTGACCTACCTTCAAAAAGTTATATCGTACATATGTAAAATAAAACTTTCAATTTTGGGAGGAGAAAGCCTGTGTTAAATGAATGGGGAAAATATCGATAATATCGATACTCGTGAAGATTACATGTAATTGATTGATCAACGCGACGCGACCTTGAGTGAAATTGGCAAAATTTGCCGAAAATGGATTTTAAACACGGATAGCGATCCATTTGTTTCACTCACCGAGGGATCTGTAACAAGACTATATTAATTCTTTAAAAACAACAATTTTCTGCAGTTTTCTTTGAATATTATGTGATCGTATTCTTGAAATAAAGTGGATTTAAGCAGCTGACGAGACATGATCGACCTAGCGATTTCCCTCGAACCCAACGGGTGCCTTATGTTACACAAAGCCAGAGTGGACGGGAAGCTAGATGCTGGTGAAGCGCTCGATCACAAGTCAATGACTGCATGTTTCGTTCTCGGGCGGGCTGATCGTTCTCTTGATTTTGGAGTGAAATAAAGCAGTTTGCATTGGAAATTAACAAATAAAGAGTAAGTTTAAAGTACCATGAAATCGTCTAAACGAACATTGTTATAATACCAGAACTGTATAGCGTTGGATACCCTTGCCTGATCGATGAAGGCCCCGCATGTCGTAATTTGCTTTGTATTGCCGGTTAAATCTAGTACGATCAGCTGAGAAAGATGAATGAACCAGGGATAGGCATGGGAGCGCTTAGCGAGCAGTTAACCGTCCGCCCTGGCTTCGTTTAACGTAAGGAACCCGTTGAGTTTGAGGGAAAAGAATTTACTGCGGCGTATACCACGGCAGTTTGTGTATCACGAAGGCAGCGTCCCGGGGAGATCGGGGCTAAACTAATGTCAACTTAATTTAGGGGGCCTATTTACTATAATAAATAGTGAACGCTCTATCTTGCAACATTACTGGACTATAAGAACTCCAAAATACTAAATTACCCTTCACCTCGGCCTGCGGCCTCGGAGAAACAAATCTGCAATCGGGATAATTTAGAATTTGTCGTACTTATAATCCAGTATATTGCGCAATAGATTGTACACTATTTATATAATATTGATTGTGTGTCTTACCTGCATGGAGTACTTGGATGAAAGAAGGGACAATCACTGCCGTTCTTGCATGCTGGCCAAAACTTACATCTCTCATTCACTTTCTCATCCATCTCAGCATGGCCGTGTTCTTTATGTAGTAAAGGGAAAGATAAAACATAGATTAGATTGCATTTATTCTATAATTCATATACTAGTTCATGTATCACCATGTCCATGTTCTTTGTGTAGGATTGTAAAGGGAAAGATAAAACATGATTAGTAAGCAAATTATCCCCGTTGATACAACACTGAAAACCTAACCTCGTCCGTCAATGGACCGACTAGCTTTAAAGCTAGTCGGTCAAGACGGACTAGTTTTAAAGCTAGTCTGCAATGTTAGTCCGTCAAGACGGACTAGCATACAACTGAATCTACATCTCTCAACTTGACGGACGAGCTTTGATGCTAGTCCATCGACGTGACCGACTAGGTCAAAAAAAAGTAGGGGGGTAGGACAGTTCACCATTAGAATGACTGACTAGCTTTTGATACAAATAGTTGCAATGTCGTTTCAATGTAACTTCTCTATTTATTCTGTTTCCGAGCATAATCAAGTTGATACATTCTGAAACAAAGGTTGTTTTCGCTTGACAATCTGAAAGAGTACGAGACATAACATCTATCATGACAAGTATGCAATTCACGAGTACCGGTAGATTCCAAAATTTGTTCTCCATTCTTCAATTACAGGCTAATTGAATACCTTGTTACTATAGAACTTAAGAACCCGGTCTTTCCTTACAGATTGCTGGGGAATTCCCGGCTTAGCAACAACAGTGAATAGAAGTTGGATACAATCAACATTCTCAAACAAAGGTTGTTTTCGCTAGACAATCTGAGAGCATTACGATAACCGAAATAACATAAATCGTGACAAGTACGGTATGCCATTCACGAGTAGGTTAGAAATATTGTTCCATTCTTTAAGGCCCGGTCCCACTGACGGGAGGATTAATTGCGCATGAGTTGCGTATACCAAATTTCGTTCATCCGCAACAAAAAACAAAAAAACAAAACAAACATCCGCAATTCATACGCAAATCATCCTAAAGAGCGAGTGGGACCGCGCCTTTAATTACAGGCTAATTGAATACTTCGTTACTATAGAACCCACGAACCGTCTATTCTTATAGATTGCTGGTGAATGCCTGGCTTAGCAACAGCAGTGAATAGAAAGTGGTACAATTGATTGAATAACATGCGCATTGCGAAAAGGACATCACTATTACATGTATAGTTGCATTATCTGTATGTGAATTCCATTTAATGAGCAAACTGTACAGACGCACACTGGATATACCCAGTAAAGCTTAAGATTTGGATTATAATGGCGATCTCCTTCCTGTGACATGAATGTGTGAGTACTCTTTTTTAATTCCTTACGTTTCAGTTCACAGATAGCGTTATTTTTTCACATAGATTAATGCTATAATCACCAACGCGAAAAAATTATGTCTTGCCAAATCAATTTACAAATTGTGTGTATTTACAACGATAGTAACAATCACATTAAATTATGAAAATTGAAATTTAATTCTAAAAATAAATATAGGCGCCACTTTCTTTTTAGATTACTTGTATCTGAAAGAAAAGAATATTGGATTAGAGGCGCGACTTTGGGATTCTGGAGTGGCTCTCAAGGACAAGTGTATACGCCGAAAATGCCAGAGCAGGTAGGCCTACAACAAAAAGTCATGATAATGCAAGCCATGGCGGCGACTCCTGGGCCCCGTGCCCCCATATTTGTTAATTGCCATAATGTTAACTAATTGTGCCTCCTGTATTAATTCCTGTCTTCTGATTTATATCATCATAATAAAATGTTTATTTATCTATTTATTTTTTTATTTATTTTATTTTTGCTCAAATTCTTGTGACAAAATGCATGTTTTTAATCGTATCTTTATAATGTCTTCTAATATTTCAGATTTGACGTCTCTGACCAGTGGTGAAGCCATTATTAACCTCGTCCGTCATGCTAGTCTGTCAAGACAGCAGCAAGAACATCGCGGCAGAAAAGCGCGACGGACTAGCTTTTACACCATGACCGACTAGCTGTAAAGCTAGTCCTGCTCAAAAGCTCGTCAGTCTGGGCATCACTACGACTAGCTGTTAAAGCTAGTCCTGCTCAAAAGCTCGTCAGTCTGGGCATCACTACGACTAGCTTTTAGGCTAGTCCGTCAAACTAGTCGTCACGACAGACGAGCTTTAAAATTAGTCTGTCGTGACCGACGAGCATTAAAACTAGTCCGTCTTGACGGACTAACTTGATGGACTAGCTTTCAAGCTAGTCCGTAGAGACGGATGAGTTTTAAAGCTAGTCCGTAATAACCAGGTTGTGTTGAAGGAAAACTAGTCCGTCGTGACCGACTAGCTTTAAAGCTAGTCAGTCTGGGCATCACTACGACTAGCTTTAAAGCTAGTCGGTCTACCCGTTTAGGTTTTCAGTGAAGTGATAGGCAAACTATCACTTCCCAGGCAAGCTGGATAAGCTATCTCCTCCGAAGCAAAGCTGAGGAGAGATAGCGTGTACATCCAGCTTGCCGAGGAAGTGATAGTTTGCCTCATCACTTGAAATCAGGAGGTGATTATTTGCTTATATTCCACATCTGAAACATTTAGAGCTAGGGGGAAACAAATATTTTGGTTAAAAAATGCAAGGTTCCTAGATCCTTAAAAATTCTACTCAAGTAGTCATCGATGCGTGTGCTTGTAAAATTTTGTAACATAAATGCGTACAAATAAAGTGGGTGCAATTTATTTAGCGCGTAGGCCTACTCAGATGGGCTGAAGTGATTGTGACGCAACAAAGGAATCAACAAATAATTGTTACGTCACAGAGGAATTTATCTGTCAGTGCATGTGATGGAAAATGATAATACAAAAAGTGAGTGGCAATGCACTTTTTTTGCACATGCTTAAATAATTGACAACAAGTTATGGCTTTACATGCTCTATGTGCACTGAAGTGATCAGCGAAACTCAAAGTACTATCACTGCGAGGTCATGATTGATGATGGGGAAAACTACAATTTATCACGTGATTGCCTTTTGACCAATCCTGTTGCAAGATTCTTAGTATGTGGAATATAAACATGTTAGATCACATTCAGCTTTTATTCCAGGGAATAATTTTCCCGGTATCGCATCGCAATTTGCGATGCATTTTTGACCATTTGCTACGCAACTTTTTTATGAATCGCAGCTGTTGCGATGCGCAAATTGACAGTCTATGAGTCGATCGGGGCTTGCAGTGATTGTTTGCCCCGCGTAACCTGTATTACTTTTTACATGTTATTGTGCTATGAATGTTAAATGCCGATACACAGAGCCTGCCGATGTGCATGCGATGCGACGGCGGGAAGACATGATCAGCACAGATAACACACACTCGATAGTAACGACACACTCACACATGGTCGGAGTCACTTATAACAGTGATGTTTTGACTACATTGATCGCACGTGAGTATTCAGTGCAGTGACGACACCGCCAGTGTTTTGATTTGCGTTTGACACATCATTGCGAAGGCAGCTGTTTCATTCATGTGGAATATTTCTGGAATTATTTGCAAACATGTCTATTCGTGTTGTGACTGTGGAGGGGTGGATTTAAAGAACTTGACCAACATCGGGAATGGATTGAATATGAAGACAATGGAGGGAAGTTAAGTAGCATTAAATGCAAGATTTGTATCAAGCCCGATTGAGATCGCTGCGGAATTTTAACCTTGCTTTCATAAATGGAGTATGTTTTTAACTTTAAAATTTGCCCGCGCAGAAGTTGGAAAAACTGCTATACAATTTTGTTCAACTGCTATACAAAAATTATTTTGTATAGCAATTTTGCTATGCATTTTTTTCTCCTAAAATTATTCCCTGTATTCATTTTATTGGCATGTCCATGTTCGTAAAGTAGGATGGCAGAGGGAAGTATAAAACATAAATTAGATTGCATTTATTCTATAATGTACATTATGTTCTTTTAATATGCAGGATGGCAAAGGAGAATATTTCCAGCTTGAATGCATGTACCTGACCATGGTATAATATTCCACTCTAATTAACATGAAGATAATATTGATACATTGATAAAGTGCTTTGACAGACCTGTATGTTCGGTTTGCTACCATATAAAATAAAGATATAGAGGGCACCATACATCTACAAACTATCAATGCATCATTTGAGAAGCTGCTTTTTAGAGAAACATACATTTTGGATGTTTCTCCTGTTAAGTCTTGTGTCTGTCTCATAGGTGTGACTGAGATTGGCTGCAGGTTAAAGGGGGAATTTCACCCTGAAATTAAATTGGTATTAATAAAAGCAGAAAATAAAGGACACATATCAAAGAAAGTTTGATATCAACGGAACACAAAGTTATGAAAGTTTTGATTTTGTGATGGCACTTGCGAGTAGCTTCCTCAA
This sequence comes from Paracentrotus lividus, assembly GCA_940671915.1. NCBI lineage: Eukaryota > Metazoa > Echinodermata > Echinoidea > Camarodonta > Echinidae > Paracentrotus > Paracentrotus lividus. The sequence goes on from CALNVZ010000174.1 coordinate 65,100,107, forward strand.
ATGATGTGTACAGTAATTTCCACAAATTGGTCATTTTCATGGTTCTTGATGAATAAAGATATATTTCATACAGGCATGTACATAAACATAAGTTTTAGGGTATGGAATGCTCAGGTGATAAAATTACATTTCTTTAAAAAAATAATAAAAAAGGCAATTCATGGAACTTGCAGCACAGAACATAAGGGAGTGCAGCTTGCAAGTGACATCACAAAATCAAAATGACACAGAACTTTGTTATCCTTTAATGTATTTTCTTCAAATATTCTTTGTTATTTTCTATCATTTCTCTGCTTTTATTAAAACCAATTAAATTCCAGGGTTGATTTCCCCTTTAACCACTTGACTTTTGCAAGGTGCTATTGCACAGTACAGGTATGACCAGAGTGGCGCTGGTGATACTCGACAGACAAAGCTCAGACAATAGCATGAGCACGTAATATTACGTGGTCCACGCACAGTGTACAAACGCCAAGCACGTAATATTACGTCGTCCGCAGCCAAGTGGTTAAACATATGGGAAGTGAAATTACCTTCATCTGATTCCTGAAGGGTGAATGTCACAGGAGCAACTTTAGGTTGAGGAGGAGAATAAAGAGAATCTTTGAGATGTTCAGTCGGACCAACTCTCTTTGTTGGGATCTCTTTTTCCATTATCTCTGGTGATCTATCTTTCATCATCTCCTGCAAGAACATACACAAGTCAATAACAGTTATCTAATGATAGGAAATCTTCATGTGGATTTAAGGGGCTGTGAGAAAAAGGTTATTCACATATCAATCACAGTCATCTAAGCATGAAATGTAAAAAAAAAAAAGAGAGACTTTCATTGTCGGTTGGATGTATTTGTGTAAATTGGCAAGAAGTAGAGTACAATAATTTGACATATTTAATGAAGAGTCTGGTGAATGGTCTAAACGAAATGAATCATACATTCACTATATAGTCTACTTTGACTTGTATAAATACCACACTGTGAATCACAAGGCATGGTAGTGAGAGATCATGCAACAACAAAGATCTTTGGAAAGACACTAATCTGCTTCTCTCCAACCGGGTGATGTAAGTGAGGTTCCTGGAATGCCACATGATATCATATCCACCCTAATAGTTTGAGTAATTAGTGCAATAAAAATGACTGTGCTCTACCTGTTGATACTGCATTGGTTGTGCTGGCTTGTAATCAAAGATCTTCTCTTCTAAAACATCCATCTCCATTTCTTCAATGGATTCATAACGAGAGAACAAAGTCTGCTGGTTTGGGTTCAACCTCATGATGGGTGTGGGTTGGTACTGTGGCAAGATGGGCGGGGCAGATACCCAATTGCGTACACCGCGGGTATCTTGATTTAAAGTAGGGCTTGGTTTCTTCCCCTCCATGGTGACAATGAAACGAGGATTAGAATCTTCTGGTGCAGGTTGAGGAGGCTGGCAGACAGGGGGCTGTGGAAGACGTTCTCTGTATAAAGATAAACAAGTATCTAACTAACATGACCGCATTAATCACCATCATGACAAGCTACCCCTCCCTAACAAAGAATAGCTGCCCCTAGGTCATGAGCAAGACTAGAGGACATCAAAGTCCCTTAATCAACTTTGCACAGGGATGTGTCAGATGTAAAAGTGAGATTATACTGAAGATAAAAATGTAAATTGTGGTACACCGCAAACATTGGGTACCATCTCAAAATCTAAGAGAGCATTACAACCAGAATGACCTGGAGACAGGAACAGAGAGGGCTTTGCAATATGCTATGTCATGGCCAAATATATGTTTTGTGCAAATGGTGGATATAAAAAAGTAGAAGAGTCATGTTCCAGCCCTCTCACCAAAACAGTGGATTCTCACAAAAAACTATCATGCAGAACGGATTGATCTACATACAATATACAGAATACATATTTGCTCCTTGGATATCAACTCACCTTCTTTCCATAGATGTAAGCCTTTCAAATTGCAGTGGTCTAACTATGGTTGTGTTCCTAGTGTCATATACCGGTTCCTGTATCTCCATCCCTCCATCCTCCTCCTCCTCCTCCTCTTCTGTTATTAGTTCAACCATCTTCATATCATCCCCTTCTGCAGACTCCACAATCACTACTGCTTCTGCTTTGTTACTCTCTGCCTCTGTCGTGTCAATTATTTGACGTTGATCTGCAATTAAAAAAACCCCAAAAAACAATGTTGTATAAACTGTCAATACTTTGATTTGTCCTCAACACGTACGTCTTTGATTCAATTAAACAAACTATTGATTAGCACAGTTGGGATATCTAAAAGATGCACACAAGATTGGTTTGACTGAAACAGCAATACATGGAGAGAGAATCCATACCAAAATTTTGTCAGGAACTAAAATTCAAATTCTGCATCAGTGCTACAGCCATTTAAAATCTAATTTAAAACAAGTCTTAATCAAAAGTGATTTATACAGTGGATATTTTTAATAGACCTTATGCATTGACATCATCGCGCCGCCATCTTAGAGGCAGAGGCCATTGCCTTGCACGTTTTTGTGATCTGCAACTGGTGCATCTCTGACAACTACGTTTACGAGTATTCTTATATCCTCTGAGGAAGGGCCCTTTTAGATGAAGACATCATTTGCATGAGGTCTATAGTGAAGTACTAGAGACTGGGAAATAATATCAGGTATCGTGTTATATTATTAGTCAATAAACAATACAAAAAAAAAAAGAAAGAAAAAAACCATTTGATTTAATTTTGACTGGAGAAATAGCTTGTTATATGAGGTATTATGTTATACATGCATCAGAACTTTTTATATCAAATTTCCAGTGTGTATTTAAAATTGACATTCATGATGGTGTTTAGAAACTCACCATCATCACCATCCAAACTCTCCTCTCGGCTTTCTAATTCTGACTGTTCCTCGACCTCCTTCTCTTCCACAATAATGTAATCTTCCTTATCATCCACCTCCTTTTCTTTGACCACCACCTCCTCGACAACCTCTTCCTCCTCCTTTGCTTCGTCTTGCTCAGCCTCCTTTTCAACTCTCTGGTACATGTGTGCATCAAAGTCTCTCTCATTAGCTTCTTTAAAACGAGATCTAGACATGAGGCCAAGAGGTCTGATGGACACGGAAGCCTTGTTTGACGCCTTAGGAGTCACTGTACTTGCAGCCCTCACAGCAGCTTTCAACATCTTCTTAGGTGCTGCTTCTATCTTGCTCCTAGGCTCTTTGTCTGCTGGGATTGATCTGTAAAAATAAGAATTCAAACATTATGTATGGTTTTTACTGTTTATAACTCACTTACCATTGAATTAGAAAAACATCATAGTATTTACCTAGGCAGAAAACACAGATGTTCACTATTGTAAGCATTTGCTCCACCTACAATTGCAATGCTGTTAAGTAAACTGATTAATTCAACTTAATCACCCTGAATCCAACATGAAGCTCAAACTTGATCCTATCTCAAACTTAATCTAAAATACAGTCTGACTTAAGCAGTCCGATACTGAGTGAATAACACAATTACAGGTCATGTAGTAAATTCTAAAGTTCTTACCTTGCTACAATCTTCATTGTTCCTGACTGACTAGCAGACCTAACAATCATTCTCCTTGGCTCTGTGAATTGACCTGCAGCTGGGAATATACTAGTAGATTCCTGGGCTTGTGTCATGGCCCTCTTCAATAATGACATGCTATTCTGTTTGGTCTTAGGCAAGGGTTGTCTGAAAGAAAAATGGATATGTTTTGAGTCAAATTATGAAACAAATGATAAACAGTAATGATCAGTTGACATTATTAATTAATTAATTAATTATGATGACCACTCCACTATCAATCTGCTTTATGTCAAATCTCAATCTTGTCATTAACTAATCAAAGCAGAAAATGATTTAGACATTTATCACATAACCAATCATTCCAAGACATGAATGAGGAATAAAACAACTAGTTTAAAAAACAACGCGAAACTGAAATCAGTTCTAAACATATGTGAGGTTTTAGTGATGTTTGGAAAAAGTTCAGACTCTATGGCCCGAATTCACAAAGGAGGATTCTGCAAAACCCATGGATCCGTGGGTTTTTTAATCGACGGCTCCACAGATCCACCAGTTTATGATTCACCAACAGTTGACCCAAATTATGACGTTTTATGACGCTGTGGATCTGTGGATTCAGTCAAGTCCACCTTTGTGAATACCATATTGAAAATCCTAGGTCCAACCCTAGGTTAAACCCAGGGTTGAAACCATGGATTTTGCAGAATCCACCTTTGTGAATTCGGGCCAATACGATTGAAGCAGTTGGTGGTAGTTTTGTGTACAAGTAAGAAAGATTGGAAAGAGCACAATTGTCAAAGATAATTTTGGAAGATGAATATTACCTCCTGCGTGGTTTGACGGTACTAGCTACTCTCTTATTGGCTGGTTCATCGTCTGAGTCCTCTTCGTTCCCTTCTATCACTTGACCAATCACAGACCCTGGACCAGATCGTTTCATCGTCACAATCTAACAAAGACAAATTGGTTGGTATTAAGAAAGAAATAACGACATGTAAGACCACAGGTACATTTTCTTCAACAAAGTAACAAAATAAATAAAACATTTTAAGTCAAGTATCTAATAAGTACAAAAACAGAAATTGTTATATCAAGCTCAATTGTATATATGATACATCAATTCAATAAAACTTAAGGTTTTTGTTACTTTATTATTATACAATATTGTTGATTGAATTTCTTTCATAGCAGCATTGTCATAACAAAAATATTAAAATCATTAATTAGATGTTTGAAGCACTTACAGGAACTTTGACCACTGTGGACATAGTTGTGAGTATTCTAGGCCTCTCCTCCACCTCAGCCTTCCTCTTGACTGCTGGAGCACCAAGACGTGACTTGACTGATCCTCTGGCTGACTCTGGTCTAACTCTGGCTGGTACAGACTCTGGTCTAATTCTAGCTTGGATCCTGGAACTACCTCCACCTATTGTGACTGTTAATGGAGGAGAACGCTCCCGAGACTCCTTTACCACAGCTTTAGAAGATACCTTCCTGGTTTTCTCTGGATCCGATATCTTTGAGCGAGTACTTTGCATCTTTCCACTGCCTTTAACTTGCATTGACTTCAGAGAATCAGAAGCAGTTGCTTTCTTAGATGCCTCATTCATCATGATTTCTTCATCTAAGAAATCATTAGTGTCTGGGAGAAGTGATATAATAGGTTGAGAAGAAGAAGGCATTGTTGATTCTGATACAACAACTGTTTCTGTTCTTGCTTTTGAAGCAGTATGCATTGGTTTCTGACTTACAATCTGTGTGGGTTTCTGACTTGCAGTCTGCACATGTTGCTGACTTGCGATCTGTGTGGGTTGCTGACTTGCTTCCACTATGGCTGGGATCTGAGCTGTATCTGTTGATGAAGTAGTCTCATCAGGTTGTTTAACCAAGTCCTTTCCAGCTGATGATTTGCTTCCTTCTCCTTTTTCATCTTCTTTGGTTTCACTCGAAGTTCTGTGTTTTTTCTCTTTCTTGTCATCTTTCTTCTTACCTTTCTTCTTCTTTTCTTTAGATTTTTCTTTCCTCTCTTTTTGCTCATCCCTTGCAGCTTGAAGCTTCTTTAGAACACCTTGAAGCCTAAAGAGAAAGAACAAAAAAAAAAAAATCAAAATAACTTGGAAAGAAGAGACTACAAATTCAATCTGGCTTTGATCTCTTTTGGGATGCCAATAACTAATTTAATACAATTTTTCAAACCTTTCACTAATGTGCTCATATGAGCCAACTGTCTACAGAGGGTGAACTCTTTTTTTGTGTGATTTGGATAATTTTGATTATCTCCTCATTTCACAAAATTAATCCTAACTTTTGTTTTCAGCCAAATTATACAAAATAAAGTGTACAACAAGAAATGTTTTCTTTGTCTTTAACTTGGTACACATACACATACCTTATGAGAATATTTCATACCTATTTTTTCCCCCCAGTTGTACCGTTTGTTTTTTTCTTGGATATAGTCTGTAATCTCATTTTATTCAAATTTATCAATACAGAAATGTGATTTAAAAAAGAACATGAAAGACTTACCAGCCACAAAATTTATCAGTATTTGCACCTAAAAAGAGGACCAGGTCATCTTTCATCTGCTCTTCTGTTTTCTTATTGGCAATCATCACCATAATGTAGTCTGGTAACTCTTCATCTGTCACATCAAAAGATAACAACTTTCATTGGAATCCTTTGCTTGGAATGCCAAAATGTTGATAATAATGATTTACTAGGCTACTAGCAATAATTTACTAAAATAATAAAAAAATAACTTAGGAAATATTTCTGTGAGAGCAGCAACTTTCTTCTATGTGTGTTGTTGTGTTTTTTTTAGATTTATAAGTAATAATTTAGTGAATAGTAAAAGTTAATACAACCAGTTAATTAATGGATGCCTTCCACCCCAAAATATATCAAAAGTGCTTTAAAAACAAGTCAATGAAAGACACAAACAAAAGAAATAGACTTTTGTAATAAAATGTTGTAGTACTTACCAACATAGTTTCCCAAGTCAATTAGTTTAGCTCTTATAGCTTCCTGTGTAAGACACAAAATAGATGAGCATAAACATTACAATTAGAATCATGTAATTCTACTTGGAAAAAAAGAGATAATTTGCAAGATAATTAAGATCTACCTCCCCCCCCCCGCCCCGCCCCCAAAAAAAAAAAAATAAAAAAAAAATCAGAGAGAATTAGCAATATAGGCAAGGATATATTGAGATAAATCTATTTCCTATAATTTGTTAAAGTGTGGTCTCCAAGGGTGTTGTGTTTAGTATTACCTGTGCCTATCTATAGGTAGTAGACTCCACTACTGTACAGAAATTTACCCCTGGTCACGTTAGTAGCAAAGCCATGTGGGGACTGTGGCAAAATTCAGTGTGAAGACTATATGCGTTTCCGCTTTGTTTGTTTTTAGTCATCAGGAAAAAATCAAGGTTTTTTTTTTTTTTTTTTTTTTTTTTTTCATGATAGTGAGATCAAATTGAATAAAAACCTAGGGGGGATTAGGGTGTCCTGACAATTAACAAAACTGTAGCTTTGTTTTTGTCATTGGATTCAGCCAAAATATACATTGAATAGTGCTTATCATCATCAATATTTTGTTCTCCACAATATTTTCTACCCTTTTGTGCTAGAAAACTACAAAGGCATTGCTTGTAAACCAACATCAGTCAGTACTGAAAAATGGTTGTCTGTCGCCCTCTTGGTTGCTGAGGAAACTTCTCAATAATAATTAGCGAAACCAGCTTTAAACCTACCTCAAAATAAATTAAGATAATTTATAGTCTCATTGCAATATAATTCTTCCATATTAATGTTAGATATTTTTAGTTTTGTTAAGTAGAATTTTTAGACCCTTTTTTCAGATATGCCACCTTGACTTGGCTTGAGCTGCTCAAGAGACTTTTCTACATTGACTTTCCATTGGAAATAAATTGCTGCAGTAAGGTACTTCCCAGTGCAAGGTCAATTATGAATTGACCATGCATAAGTGTAAGTGGGTGAAAATGGACTGTCCGAATACCCAACCTGTCTGGACACCCAACCTGACGGACACCAAATAGTAGGGATTCAATTTAGAATCAATATCAATAGCAGTAAGTAGAATAACCTGGTAAAAACTAATGGACCAAGATGCAAAAGCTGCGACCCATAGTCCCAGTTTCACTACGAGGTCAATACTAAAGTATTGACATCATCCTACGAGTACCCCCACTCAATTTTGAATTTAAGTGTAAGTGGAGTGCGCCTGGTATATCAATCAATTGAATGACAGATTATGTGTGAAGAGGGGGAAAAAATATCATTTTGTCAATGAAGAATCCCCTTTTCTTCTCCTATTTGGCATTAAAAAAATGTTCAGTTTTTAGATGTTTTGCAGTAAATTAAAGTTAAACAGATGGAAAACTAACTTAAGTTGTATGGCATGTAGTATATTGCTAGCTATATTTATCAGAGAACAAGTTTAAAAAAAAAAGTGATTTCACTAGATCTATCAATGATGGAAAAAAAAAAAAAAAATTAAAAAACTCTCCCAAATTTTTTCCATGCTAACATAGTAACGTTAGTTAGAGTAGCTATAATCATGTTAAATTTAAAATTGGCTGAAAATGAGAAAAAAGATACTATATGAGTGGCCAAACACCCTATCAAGAAAAAAATTGAAAAAAAAAAAAAAAAAAAAAATTATATATATACACTCTCAGAACGCTGGTAAAAAAAATGCATATTAAAACCAGTTGGTTAAAAATATTAACCAATAATGTATTAAAAAGAAAAGTTGGTTAAAAAACAAGTTGGTTAAACGTGAAAATGCATGGGTTGGTTAAAAAAGCCCAATTCCAATTTTAACCAATAGTTGGTTAAAAAAAATTGGTCACGTGGAAGAAAAACAACCAATGGGAAACGGGGATTTAACAAAGATACGCGCTCCGCTCCTCGCGCTAGAAATCTTGCGATTTTGATTTATACACGTAAGATATAGTGCGCCTATTCATTGTGCACGTATTTTGTTCGCGACGACAACAACATGAACAAGGTTACACAAGCTGACTGCTGGTCTGGCTGGACCTATCTTGACAATCTGATCAAAGTATATTGGTAGGTAGAAATCACTTGAAGAGTATAGGCCTGTGATATAGGACTAACATGCATTATGTTTTGGACTACATCGCCAGTACGGTTCCTAATTATTTCGGTTGAGACGTTAGACCTAGCGTTAACTTAGGTATTAAACTTGCTTGAAATTTATGCAGCTCCGGTCTAGAATCTAAATACTTCGCTCTCCAACCAGCTTGGTCTCGGACTAAGTCTTGAGGTTACAGATTTAGTTGGCTAAATATTAGAACTACGTTAGCACCATCACTTGCATCTAAATTTAGCCTAAATATTTTTAGACCTCTGGATTATAGTCCAATGAGGCCTACTTGACTGGTTTAAGAGTGATGACCTTGGAATCTAAACGTAGAATCTTGGCCAGCATCTCGTTTCTATATTCTAGATCTATAATTAGATCCAGTTAGATCTCAGATACTGGACTATATTGTAGACCTAACGTCTGAACCGAAGTAATGATATTGTACTGACTACTGGACCAATACTTAGGCTACTGTAGGCCTACCCTATTTAGGCCAACAAACTGTAATGCATGTAGTCTAATAATACAGGCATAACTCTTCATGTTATTTGTACCCTTACTTTGATCACATTGTCAAAAGGCCGGTCCAGTCCGGTCTGTCGCTTGATTTTTCTTTTAACCAACCATGATGTATTAAAAAAAGAAATTAACCAATTAAGTATTAAAAAATTTAACCAACTAGGGTTGGTTAAAATATTTTAAC
>CALNVZ010000174.1:65110908-65123336 GCA_940671915.1 Paracentrotus lividus
CAAGGAACAAGCCTTCAGCTCACTCAGCTGCCAGCGATACTAATGCAGTACCATTCGGAGAATCGAATTATCACAGCCAACTTGATTTCAGCCCAAGATTTCTAAGAGGTCAATGCAAATTTGTTAGCGTCACTGTAATTTTCTATGCCGCATTTTATGGTACAAGATGATATACAGTTATTATAGAGCTATGTTCGGGATGAACACAATTCTGACAGTCTCACAAATGATTCAACTCAATGAATCTTGAATTGTTGGATTGGATCTATTTTAAAACAGAGTTTTTTGGGAGACCTAACGAAGTATGACTCCCAAGAGGAATTTTAAGCTCCAAAAATGGACGCTTACCGAGATGGGTTTTCATGTTTGAAGCAAATTAGCTGAATGTTCGTGCGTGTTGCTATGACGACGTTTGGTTTGTTTGATCACCACAGGCCGTTCTACCAACACTACGTTCTTTAATTATTTATATGCGGATTATTAGTTCTCGTCAAAATCTAGACACATCAGGTTTGGTGTTAATAATAGTTAAAAAATAGTGTTGTTATAGGAAGATAATATGCATAGATTAAAATTTTAAATAATAAAAATGGAAAAACTTTGTTTATGTTAAGGGCTCGGGCAGGGGCCGGTGTGAGATGTTTTTTTTTTTTTTTTTTTTTTTTTTTTTTGGGGGGGGGGTGGGATTATTTCTTCCCTTAAAAAATAAGAAAATAAATTGAATGAAAAAAAATAAATTATTTCTTCTTTTGAAGTAATAAAAAGGTGGGATGCTCCTTCCATTTTTTTTTTTTTTTTTTTTTGGGGGCGAGCGGGCGGGTTAATTTGCATTTGTCTCTTTTTATTAAATGAAAATTTTAAAAAATCGTTAATTAAAAATAAAAAAATTTACCTTAGAATACCCAGATGTTTATACCGTTTTCTCTCTTCTTTCTCTCTCTCTCTCTCCCTCAGCTGCGTATACTACTCTACAAGATCTAACTGCCCAAAGCAACTTGAATGAAGCCTACACCCTGTCAGATGTGGATACCCCGCCAGCCCCCCCCCCCCGAAAAAAAAAAATCCATTCCCCCCCCCACTTATGAAATCCTGGACTGACACGTACTTCTGCTCCTCCTCCGTCTCTCTTATCTTTTCACATCACTTTTACACACATCTCTTTCTCAATCCTTCCACCCCTTTTCATCCCAATTTAATTTATGTAGGACCGAATCACTTTTATAATAATGGATATCCATCCACCCCTTGTAAATTTCCATGGCAGCTGACGTGACTAGCATACAAAAGCTGCACACGCACGTACAAATATGATGTACGTGCGAGCGGGAACAAAGTACAAATCGAGCGCGCCATCTAGTGCTGAGTGACCATAGCTAGTTAGAGTCTAGCGCTAATTGCTATGGCGAAAATATCCTTGGGAACTTGTCATGAATTAGCAAGAATAGTAAAAGGAACATTGAGACACACAGTTATTCAATAACGGCAGGTAAAACACATATATTTTAATAGAAATTTAAGTTCACTTTATGAAAGTCTTCACCCTAAAATCTCGCCACAGTCGCGACTTGGTTTTGCTGTTTGTGTGAAGAGACAGGCCACAAAAATGTTAATATAAAGGACTGAGGACAAGCCCAGGCCAGCGCAGGTAAAACCAAAACATATTCCATATCCAAAATAAGTCTATTCTTCAACACAAGGAATTGACACAAAACAATTCAAATCAATAGAAGTAGGAGCCAAACTTACCCTAATTTTCTGACTGATGGCTTTACCCATCTCCATGTTTGATGGGGTTTTAATGCTCACTCTGTGGAAAGAAATCGTCGATGGGCCGTCTGATTACTGAAGGTACCGACCAATTTGATACTAGCCAAGTGAGAAGGCAAACGAAAAAAGAAAATATTTCCACAGTAATGTCATCAGTCAGACCTGCCATAAGTCATCGACAATAATAATAATAATAATAGAAAATATATGTTTCAGCCTATATACTTATTTAGGCCCCTGATTAGAAAAAAATGTAAATCAAGTAGATTTAATAATTGCACCAGTAGGGGAAAAAGCTTAAAATGTCTGCCTTTGAGTCAAATTTATTTCCTTTTATGCAATTGTTTTATTATTGACTGTTGAATAATTTCATACAATTAATGCATCACACGGTCTAAACCGACCAGCCCCCGTCGCGAAGCGACGGGAACTGACGAACCAGTTGACATATTTGGCGAAGTTTTGAAAATATCTATACATGACCACAAATTTTCGTGTCAAAAATACCTTATTTTTGAATTCATACTACATTGAATCAATTCTTTGAAGTTTTTCCTCGAATTAGTGACATCTGCGAATGTTTCACATGAAGTAATCAACTAAAAATGTAGAAAAAATACAGGAAAATTGAGTCCATCAACGTATATTTCTCCGTGCGTGCGTTGTCTTCGCCATACGTCTTCGCACAGTAAAATGACGTCATAGAAAATGGCAGCGTGGAGCACCTAACTATGAGAAGAGACAAGGCCAACGGAAAATTCAATTTGGTAAGTCAAGAAGCTCTTATATACTTTCATTTTTAGTCGTTGTTACGCGTGAAACATCATAGAAAGCTTACAACAACATTTTTAACATTAGATTGATTAAATTGACCAGTATAATTCACTTTGCGCTCATCATCACTGAAAGTTACGCTGTAAATAGGGGTGGTGGAAGTACAGCCCCGTCGCCTTCGCAACGGGGCTGTGTATATGTTACACACGGTCCTGACTAGTATTGGAGTGGCTTAGGCTGAGCTTCTTTGAAATTCAGCTGAGGAGAAGTTCTGCTCAATGTACCGACGCCGGACAGACCAGAAAATACATTTGAAACAGGCAGAGACCTGAGTGCTGACAGCTTGTTTGTACTCGATCACTAAAAATTGCGACAAATTCAAAATCACGCTTTCAAATTTAACTATTACAACAAAAATGAATGACATGTGGCGTTAAAGCCAACCAAACAACAAACAAACTCACTTATTTGACAGTGGGTTTGGAGGCCATTCATAGGCCTAGCTACACTCTAGACTGAAATTTGTTTAAGTGTATATAAATAAATAGACCAGGCCAGGGGGCCGTACACGAAACCGTCTTTTAGTCGAAGTTTGGACAATCCATAGGGACGCGTGTCATAAGATTAACAAACGTTTCATTGGGTTTTTTTTCTTCAGAAGAATATTTATTTTACCTGTGCGGTCCATATATCATCAAACCTATATGCTCATATGCCTTTATCAAGAACCATGAAAAAAAACAAAAAAAACAAACAAATTTATGGAATTTCCATACACAACGTACACAATAGGCTGCCTCGCATGTGATGTCACAGAATCAAAACTTTGAATATTCATAAGTTTTTAACTTTGCTATTTTGGGTCGATTTTCTTCAAACTTTCATTCATAATTTTCTTTCATTTTTCTGCAATTTTTAAAACCAATATAATTCCAGGGTGAAATTCCCCTTGAAAATATGACCAATAACTCAACATTTTTTAAAATTTTAGCAATGTAGTCGTTTAATATAGGCCCCCCTTGAATGATAACATGACACTAATTCAATTCTCAATTCCACACCTCAATAATTATGTTACCAAGTAGGAAACAAATACTTTTCCCTCTTAAAAATTTTTAGTTTTTCTATACAAATAGAGGTATAGGCTAATTTATACGTACACTGTAGTTTTTAATAGCTATCTAAAATATTGGCTTTTACAGTACTATAGTAGTTGAAGATTAGCTATTTAAAACACACATGTCAACACAGATTTGAACGCTAACTTCGCATCAAGTCTCGTTTGCTGATGATCTCGCGGCATGCATGCATCTCTCTCGCCACGGTTGGTTTCTCGTAACGACGTGTAAACAACAGCCAAATGTGTAAATTTGTAATCGCACTTCCCCGGACAAAACCCACGATTTCTCAGGCCCATCACCGTGTGAAAGCGTCACAAGTAGCCAGATGGAATCCATAACTCTTGTGTGGACAATTCATATTCATGAAACGTACAATGTAACTTGAAAAGAGAGAACATGTCTTCAAAACAACGTTCCTGTGCTGGCGACAAAGAGCGACGAAGAAAACGAAAATGCACCGGAGGGGTGTTATTCTATGTCAATAAAGATGGTTTTCCAATGACCCACCAAACATGTGAGAAAATGTTTAATCACTGTGCAAGGATTCATCCAGATGGAGAAAGATGGTGGATAAAATCCATGGAAATAAGAATTTACCTAAGTAAGTAATCTAGCAAAGCATGGCTAAGCCTAGCCCGCGGGACGCTGCACGAAGTGGCAGCGTCCTGAAAGAAACCCTTCAAAAATTTAAAAGTGCGATTTGGAATGGTTAAGAATACCACTAAAGAATCAGTAAAATATAGCAAAATATAATTCATGTAATGTCACTTACCTAAACAGACTAGATGCAAATCAGATATTCCTAAAAAAATTGTGTGCACTTGAAGAAATCTTGTATTTTCCAGTCCATTTCAGAGTCTCCTCCGATCTCTGTCAAGATACTAGCGTGTAGAGTATTATAGCTGTGCCGATGTCGCGCATGCATGTTGCAAACTAATCACCACGAATGTGACTCATTTAACTAAGCTGCAACAGCAATTCTGATGCCATTTTTTTGCTTTATGATCATCATAAAAAATGAGGATAGACATCCGGCTAGTATTGTAAGTACATAAACTAATAAAAAGAATAGGTTTTTCCATCTTTTATTTCATAATTTTGACATTTTTTACTGGAAAAGGGAAGGCACCTCATGTTTGATGCTAATAACTCGCAGCCCGTACACTTCGTGTACGGGCTGCCGCAGTAAGGCTAAGCCTTAAAACTGACCAGTCCCCGTCGCGAAGCGACGGGAACTGACGGATGATTAACAGTTAGTTGTGGGGCTGGTATACCCCGAATCTCTCACAAGTAATACATTGTATATTTTTAAAAAAATGATACTCACATTGAATTTATGTAACTTCCAAGAATACAAGAGCAGATAAGTTCTTCCACATATTTATGCTGTCGTAACAATGAGTGATTGATATTTGAAGGCAAAAATCAGTTCCAAACACGTAACTTGTGTTCATATCGCAGGTACGGTACATGGCGATATAGACCCCCGGTCGCGAGCGCCGTCTGCTAGCAAGCTAGCTAGGCGGCTAAGAGCAGGCGGCTCTAGCGGGCCGTATGCGCTGCTGTTCAAAAGCACAGCGATTTTTTCTACTTCCGGGTCGACCCTTCAAAAAGGTCACCCATCAATATTCAACGTAAATGAACAAATCCCTTCTACAGCGCTGCTCGCGCCTTCGGCGCCAGCGCTGTCTATAGTTAGGCTAAGCTAAGAATCCAAAGGCAAATATTTGAATAAGACTAAGAGGCATTTCTTTTCTCGGGCCAACTCGGATGGAGTCTCGAGGGAAGGGGGGGGGGGAGGGTTGTGCTGGGGTGGGTTACATCAATTTGTTGTTTTTGTTATTTGGTGGGCTTTAACGGTGCATGTCGTTCATTTTGAACATTCACATCAATGTTTTATTTGTTTTTATTTATTTATTTTATTTATTTATTTTTTTATTTATTTATTTATTTATTTTATTTATTTATTTATTTTATTTATTTATTTATTTATTTATTTATTTATTTATATTTATTTATTGTATTTATGTATTTATTTTATTTATTTATTTATTTATTTATTTATTTATTATTTATTTATTTATTTATTTATTTATTTATTTATTTATTTATTTATTTATTTATTTATTTATTTTTATTTATTTATTTAATTTATTTTTATTTTTTATTTATTTATTATTTATTATTATTTTTTTTTTTGGGGGGGGGTTGTATTAAAGGTAGTGTCAGGCAGGCAAAAAAGTGGCAGGCAAAAATATTACATTTCTAGTTTTTGAGAGGATATAGCAGTATATCTATATCTTCCCACAACACAATTATTAAGCTCAAATGTGTATGTTTGTCATTATATTGCGATTATCATAATTCATTCCTATTTTTTCGAACCTCGAAAAAATATACCATACGGTGCGAACCGTTGACCGTTTAGCGCAGAGAATAATGCACGCTGATGCGCAGTGTGTATATTGCTATGTGTGGTCCGTGCTGCACGCGCTGTAAATATCAGCGATGTTGATGGAGAGGTGGTCTAGATTCGTAGTCAGATTTTCGTTTCATATTACTGATCTAGGCAACCTATGACAGTAAGATTGAATAGACAGTATAGGTTGATCATATTCTAAAGTTATGCCAAGCTGCATTAGTTTTCGCGATTTGTGAAAAAGGATGACACTAACTTTAAGCCTAGTGAAATTTGGAAAGTGTCATTTTGAATTTGTAGCAATTTGTAGCGTAGGAAATACAAACAAGCTGTCAGCACCCAAGTCTCTGCCTGTTTTGCGACATAGATTCTACTAGTCGTGATGGCAAGCTGATGTAAGTAGTGACATTGTGCTATGTGCCTTGACCTAGATCTAGCCATAATAATTTAATGATAGTTCTGTAATTTTTTGTTGCATTTCTCAATCTGTTGTAGGTTCATGTCCCTACAGTACCGGCTGTGCACCCTAGCCAGTCTGTTGGAGCAAGATTAGATGCTATTCAGGACTACATGAAAGAACTACAGTATCCTTTACCAAACAAATCAAATCTATGTATGTATGCAATATGTATAATTTATAAGTCAATATCTGTTAATTACTAAAGAGGGTATTTGTTTATTACGAATGACTAAATGATTTGAAAAACAATGATTTACTTTGAGTAGTATTGTACAATGTATAGCCATACTTGAACCTTGAACCTTGAAGAAGTAATCCCTTTTGCATTGCAGCTCATTTTGGAAGCTAAACTGGAATGGGTGCATGTGCAGTCAATGGCCGACATGACGTTGGAGGTTATTTACAATAAAAAGTGGAGGGTGCTGTAAACGAGTAGTATGTGGGTGTAATGGATATGACATCAGTACAGATCACAAATAGAGGCTTGGATGGACATTTAAGGTTTATGTCTAGAGCACATTTAATAATGCGTCTTACTGTGACTTGAGATGTTATAACAAGTGAGGTATTACTGTATCCTCACACAGTACATTCTTATTCCCATGAGTGGCCTGTTTCAAATCTATCATCAACAGGTCACTACAGTTCATGGCACTAGACTGTTTGTAAACATTAACAGTAACATGACCTGATAGTCTTTGCTCGAAGTCTTCTCATCGCAAAGACTATTACATATTATAATTATACATCAGATATCACCAATCACCACACCTCCCTTTCTTTAAAGAAAGATGAATACATGGTGTCAGAAGTGGGATCCCACTTCTGACACCATATTATAATTATACATCAGATATCACCAATCACCACAGGTGCAAGTAAAAACATGGCCATTTGGTTTATACTAGCCGAAGTCCAACAGGTGGCTGCAAACTTCTCTGATGGTTGTGAAGGCAGCCGCCTGGAAAGTAGTGAGGGAAGGTGTGCTGATAGTTGCATAGGGTAGTCTGTTCCAGATTCTCACAGTACGAGGATAGAAGGAGTACTTAAAGGCATCCACAGAAGCATCAGGTATGGTGAGCTTGAGAGGGTGGTCTCGTCTGCTGATGAAGGGGGCTGGTGTGATGTTTGTCGGAAGTTGAATATCCACAATGTTATAATAGATTTTTGAAGAGCATTGTTGATTGTGCAAAAAGACGAGAAGAGTGGAGTAAGTCAAGATTAAGGGCGGAGACAAGTTGGGATGAGGATGTGGTTTTCCAGTAATCTTGATGAATGAAGCGTGCAGCAGCCTTCTGGACTCTCTCCAGAACATCAACGCTGGTGGCTGTGTGAGGGTACCATACCTCAGCCCCATATTCTAGCTGTGGTCGCACAAGTGCTTGATCCTGATAGGCTCTGGTCTTGATTTCTTTGAAACAAGGTGATAAAGTCCTTAGAAAGCACAGAGTGCGACTTGCTCTATTTCTGATTTGCTGACAATGGGAATTCCAGCGTAGATCTCGCGATATTGTCACCCCCAAGTATTTGTACTGATCAACTCTGGGAATAGATTGCTCGACTAGATGGTACGTGCAGATGCTTGGTTTTCTTTTTCTGGAATACTGTGAGTTATACATGGGAAAAATAATTAAACCAAAAATTTCTCTTACTTATATAACAATACTAATTGCTTGATTCAAATAAAAACAAGGGTCTCTGAAATTTTGGGAAAAGATTTCCTCAAATCCTGTATATTTTATAACATTTTCATAAGAGAAATTTTTAGTTTAATGATTTTTCCCATGTATAATATGTTTACAAGTTTGCGAATGAACCTTGACCATATGCACTCAGATACAACCATACTGGTATGCAGTTTTATGAGATACGCAAAAACAGACCATTATCTGGGTAAGTGTAAGATACCTGAACTACAAATGTTTTATATTGGTACTTTGTCACGATCAAATTGTTTGGTAAATTTGTAAATTTAGAATATGTGATCTCTTCTTGTTTGGCTTACTTTCACATACCACGGGTTGCTGTTGTTTGTAGTTTTTACAGTAAGCAGGAAAGTTAAGTATTATATTGATGTTGCCTACATGTACATGTACCTACAAGATCTGCCAAGACCCTAGTACAAATACTCCCTGCCGTCCATGACGTTTTTTTCAGCTCCTCTGTACCTACTCCGGTATCAGCTTTCACAGTTTATTTTAAATGTTTTTCTTACATTTGCTCCTATTACAGGTTGATGGATTCTGCCAAAGAGATGATCAGGGAATCCCTTCCTATTAAATGTCTTGAAGCAGTTATTCTAGGAATGTATCCTTTATCAACCACGTGGTAGGCCTACTATTTTCCAGGGTTTATTGGTGACACAATTTTTGCTAAATTGCTCTGAGCATTATTTTGTTAAGATGTAGGGTTAGGTTCAAGGTTGTCATAGGGTTTGATGTTAGGTTTAGTGTTAGGGTTAAGTTATTAAAGACTAAGTGTTATGTCCAGGGCTGAAGTTAGTAATTCAATTACTATTCAGGATTAACTTTGAAGCACAGGAGTATCTATGTGTAATATTTACCTTACACCATGTACAAACTTTTGTAATTCAGCCTTTGGCTGCAAGAAATGTTTTGATGTATGAATAAAAGACCATTATTATAGGATTAAATGTCATGAAGTGAATGCAATGGTATTGTGGAATGTACTGAATCACACATTAATGCTAGGACTTTTAGAAGTAAATATTTGCAGGGGTTTGTATATAGTTTGTTTGTTGATTGATTTCTTTTTTGTCAAACATATTTCCTATTTTTCTAATTGAGAAAAAAAAATATCATTTGCATTGATTCAAAACCCATCTGAAACACAGGGGCTTAGTTTTTATGATCATTGTTATGATCATCGTTCTCAGGAGACGCACATTTAAGTCCACATTTCTATGAGAATGGAAATAAAATGATATAAAAAGACATAAAATATAAAAAGGCTTTTTGAGTGATACTATTGATTGTCTCTCCTTGACATATGTGATTCAGTTATATGACTAATGGTACACTCGGATTAGAACGGTTCCCTATCAGCTTCAAGACACAGTTTCATGGTAACATTCACCGGCATGTGGTACTTGGTGTGGTGCACAATTCAAGGTATGGTGCTCTTGGTATGAGCAGGAGGGAAGACCTTATGGACAAACCTCTGGAATTTAAGGTAGGAGGTTTATTGTTTGCTTCCTCCCCCCCCCTCCCCAATGAATGTGCTCTCATTTCTCCTCCTCCCTCTCTTGCTCTCTCTTTTCCTCCCATTTCTCTCTTTTTCCTTCCTGATTTAATAAAATATCCTAATCATAGAAAAAACAAAGCTATTAATTTAACCCTGACAAATTCTTTGTGTGTTTTTTTTAGTCATTATCTGAGCTAATCTTCAGCTACCAAGATGCATACAAGAAATGTAAGTATGTTTCATTCTTAATATGTTCTAACATGTTTTATAATCATCCCA
Organism: Paracentrotus lividus; assembly: GCA_940671915.1. NCBI lineage: Eukaryota > Metazoa > Echinodermata > Echinoidea > Camarodonta > Echinidae > Paracentrotus > Paracentrotus lividus. The sequence continues at coordinate 65,120,933 of CALNVZ010000174.1, forward strand.
AATTACAAGATTATGAATGTTTGTGTAATATTGAGTCTACATTTTTCAGAAATGATTATGAGTTCATTCTTTTTAAGATGATTCTACTTAATATTGGTCTATATTTTTGAGAATGTAAAGAATTGCGATTGTGAGTTGATTCTTTTTAATGTGATACAAAGACATACTAATGTATGTCACAATGTCATATACATGCATTCATTTCTTTTGTAAGTTTTTTTTTTTTGGGGGGGGGGTGATGAATGGATGATCTGTTTGTCATTCCCCACTAATAAAAGAAAGCGCATCCATCTCTACGCTGATGGTACGTCGTATTAAGTTTGACTAAAGTCTACATGTACCTGTACCTTATCGGTATTGGATACCATTTGATTGTGAAGAACATTTTTTTTAATGAAATAAGTAACCAGATACTCTGTCTTTGATTCTCATCTCTAGACTGGCATGTAGTGAAGAAATTAAAGGTTGGATTACCAGTAGCCCATGATCCACACAGCTTTGAACAGATCCAGTGGCGGGTAAGAGTTCCCCTTCTATTGCTTTATCTTATTCTTCTTCTCTCAATGTTAATCTTTCTGTAGAGTAGAGCTATAGTATTTACTGATATTCAGAGATGGCCCGTCTGGTTCTACCTGAGTCCCCTAAACTCGGGATAGTGAAGTGTCTCACTTATTAGCTACAATTTATTTTGGTTGATATGATAAAATCCAGTTTTTTCAGACAAGCATGATATACAGTTGACTTTTAATATATCAAGCACAGGTTTTCATTATAACGAGGAACATTGGCTGGTACTTCTTGTGTCTATTTGCCTATTATGTTCAGTATATGGAGGTAACTGACTTGTTCTCAAGCACCTTGTTATAACAGGAGTTCACCGTATATGGCCATGTGTTTTGAACTCGCCACCCAAAAAGGGTGGTTTTGTTACGCTTTTCCAAATTTTGTTTCAGTAAATGTATGATATCTTGCCTAAATAGAGGCGTATTGCCATGAAATTGGTGTTATTTAAAAGCTGAATGCAAGCTCTATCAGACCTGTGAATTTGAGCGTACTCACACTTGAAATCGTGACACGGCACGCGATAGAATACGAAAAGGCAAGGGTGGTTGAGGGGGGGGGGAAGAGGTACACACAAAGTCTATGGGATTTCGCACCCTCCTGTGCATTCGAAACATCATAACCATGATAACTTTAGAGATCTTTATTTTTGTGCTGTGAGCTTTTAGGACTTTATAGCTTAGAGTCTCATGCATCTTTTGATACCACATTTATAAAGTTCCAGCGATTTGGTAATGCGCAGCTCCGAAAATTGCCGCGCTGCGCGCGGTTAAAAATGACAATTTCCCCATTGACTGTGTATTGACTATTGTACATAAAGTACAAATGTAACTCACTACAGTTCCTGCTGTATGTGAAGCGACATTACGATGTACATAAATGGAGATAACTCAAAAATTAATTGAGATACTGGTCTGAAACTTTATGAACTTATTTATTACACGATAGCCCACCTACATGCAAGTTTTTATAAACTTTGGACCCACAATGGCTGAGATCTTGAGGAGGGGGCAACCCCCTCCCCGGCCCAGGTTGACCAAAATATTGGGGCCCTTTTATGGTTAAGAATTTTTTTTAATTAAATGAAGAAACCCCCTATAACTATATATTTTCTAAAAGGAAATTTCAAGAGCAATTCAAATATGGTGAGAAATTAAGACCTGGATCAAAGGGAGAAAAAATATTGGGGGCTGCAATAAAAAAATATTAGGGCCCCCAAAAATTCAATATTTTAATTTAAATATGTTACTACTTCACCCTACATTGTAGTGGATGGAATTTTTGGAATCCACAGGACATTTCCTTTCAGAAAATATATACTTTTGTATGGTTAGAGTTAATATTTCAAAAGTTAAGACACTTTGATCTTGATAGGTGCACGATTTTTAGATTTAGGTGGTGTAACACAAAAGGGGGCGAGTTCAAAACGCATGGCCATATAGTTTCTTGATTTTGTGATTGAGCATGAAGTTGTAACTATACAGTGCGTCCCAGAAAAAAGTATACCCAACTTTGAGGGCCTCGTATAAGGAATTCATAAATCATGTGACCATATATTGTATCTCGTGTTAAAGAGTAACTCATACTCTATTCAATGATATAAAATTTATGTCTGTGTTGTCACGAATGACCGAGTATTCATACTTTTAAAAAAATCCGTCGAAAGTGCTTTGTACCAAGTTTGGGTTATTTTGGGTTTAGCTAATTTCCAGAAGATTTATTCATGTGAAAAGCGCCGGAACAACTGACCCCATAGGGGGTTGGGATGGACCCTGGGCCTCACAAAATGAATTGCTGCCGGGTCTGAGCTGTGGCCTTCCGCCCAAATCCACACATTTTGTGA
>CALNVZ010000174.1:65134020-65153171 GCA_940671915.1 Paracentrotus lividus
AAGTGTGGGGTCATATGATTGGGAGTCAATAGTGGGGACAAGGGGATAATGAGAATGTTTGTAAGATATAATGAGTTCGGTATTAATCCCCATACAACACGTGTATTAGAATGGCTCGGAAATATTACCCTCAAAAACTCTCTTTTTTGACCGATTTTCCTTAAAACCGTGTTACTTAAATGGCCTTAAAATAGGGTAAAATACATGTAACTTATAAAACCAAATATGTTCCAGAAAGCGGGGACTTGCTTAAGACCTTGGCAAATTTCAGAGCAATCGGGTATTCTAAACATAATCTAAACAAAACTTCAAAATTTGAAACCGAAAACGAGTAAAAAAACAGACAAATTGGTCGCAAGTCGATGTCATCGATCTCAGGGACGAAAATGCCAGGAAAACTCATTGTGGTGGCATCGTATTACTATCGGTTAATCAAATTAAAAAAAAATAAAAATGAAGCCCTAAAAATATGTTAGGGACACGTTTTGTGTGATAGTGTCAAGTGCACCTCCCTGTACATTGTCTCAAAAGTGAGTTCCGGTAGTGACGTCACAAAATGTGTGATTTGGGCGGGAAGGCCACAGCTCAGAACCGGCAGCAATTATTTTTGTGAGGCCCAGGGTCCATCCCAACCCCCTATGGGGTCAGTTGTTCCGGCGCTTTTCACATGAATAAATCTTCTGGGATGCCGGACTATACCAACTCCTTCAACGTGCCCACCTTCCCTCTCAATGCATAAGTCGCAACGTCGTTGCATGTCTTGGACAGCTCGTTATCGGTAATTGAGCGCAATTATGCGATTACCAAACACCTCCCGAAGTCGATTCTGAACTGCTACACTCCGGTGTGCAGGGGCACCATCCTGCGTGTTGCATGGTATCTGCTGACTACAAAAACCTCCTGCTCTGTTGTTAGCTGCACCATTTTGGTTGCATGAGGTATCCCGACACATGAAATCAATGTTTTACTTACTTCTAAGGCACTTGAAATTCAAGGAAGGACACAATGGAAGATCATCCAAGTGTTCATACATACCAAGGCAATTGAAAGAGGACTTCATCAAGATAGCATCCCAAGTAACGCTTTATCCCTTGTGAATAACTCAGGAAGGCTTACCTCAAACAATGAATGATGATCAGGGAGCCAGGATTTCACTGACAATATACCATGAATATGATTAACATTTTTGGTCAATTCTCTTGAGCTACATTTCGCATACCGGTATGTGTTTTCTTAAGTAATGCAAACATTTTTTTGAACTTTCATCCACTTTGCATCATTTTCAGGCTAAAACAAAAAACATGAGGATTATTGAAATGAAAAGTTTACTTCCGAAAAACTTGGTACAAAGCCCTTTCGACGGATTTTTTTCAAAGTTCAAGTACTCAGTTATTCGTGACAGCATTGACATAAATTTGGTATCATCGAACAGAACATGAGTTACTCTTTAACATTAAATGAAAAATAAGGTCACATGATTTATGCATTTCTAATACGAGACCCTCAAAGTTGGGTATACTTTTTTCTGGGACGCACTGTATATTGCTCTTTCTAACAAGATCATTATCTTTTCTCCATTTACAGCATTTATCTCTGAATATATGGAAGATGAGTCGCACTGAAGCAAGTAAGGAGATCGACAAGTACGCCAAAGACATGAAAGCATGTGTAAGTAATCATTTATTTTAGGGGTAATTTCAGCAGTGTCACTAACTTAAACCTGTATAAAGACCACTTGACTTGATTATATTTACCAATATCATTAGTATATAATTTTGTCTCTTTTCAGTACAAGTCAAGTCGTTCTGGTCAGACCAGCTACCAGTTTGTTCAGGAGACCAACCCTTACAACTCACCACGAAGGAATCCTCTTCCAGGCACAGCCCCTAGGACTAACAGACCCTCATCTCCTATAGCTATTAGAGTAACACAAGCAGGAGCAGATGGTAGTGATGATGATGATGGACCGGTAGTTGAAAAGAAACTTACAGGTGGTGGTTATGAAATTAGAATATGAACTAGTGTGAACAGACCCTCATCTCCTATAGCTATAAGAGTAACACAAGCAGGAGCTGATGGGAGTGATGATGATGATGGACCAGTAGTTGAAAAGAAACTTACAGGTGGTGGTTATGAAATCAGAATATGAACTAGTGTGAACAGACCCTCATCTCCTATAGCTATTAGAGTGACACAAGCAGGAGCTGATGGTAGTGATAGATAGATAGATAGATAGATAAATGGTATTTATTGGTTTCATGTGTCGCAGTTACAAACTGAATTGTACATGAATACATAGTATATACATTTCAAGATATTTCACAGTACATTATATATAAAATATTAACATGTATGTACTTGTCCACTGCATACCATTAATCGCATATAATACAATTTTAAAATTGAAGTAACATAGTCATAATGCCAAGATACAAGGAGAGAAAGAAAGAGAGAGAACAAGATACAATAGATGAAGGAAGAAAAATTCACACAAAAAAAAAGAGGGAAGAGAGAGAGACAGAAAGAGAGAGAGAGAGACAGAAAGAGAGAGAGAGAGAGAGAGAGAGAAAGAGAGAGAGAGAGAGAGGATCGGTGGAAAGAACACATAGAAAAAAAGAGAGAGTATCCTGATCATTAATGACAAATGTTGTTACATTACTATAAAGATGCAACAATACATTTAAGAATAACTGATCAAACAGGTTGGATTAAAATATAATAAAAAGCACTATCAATAAAATGACATGTGTTGAAAGCGTATTGCATATATTTGCAGCATTCAAAGTGACAGAAACATTTGACATTGTGTTACATAGAATTTGAAAAATATGCTCAATTTTTGTTATAAAGACAGATCAAATTGGGTATTGGACTGTTCTGCATACGTTTAGTTTTACATCTAGGCTCTGGAATCTTCGTAGTCTTACGTAATGATCTATTGTGTACTCTTTGTGGAATGAATTGCTTAAATTGGTTAGTACATAACAAGGTTTTCTTAAAAAAGTTAACACACAATTCTTGCCAACGACTTTCCAATGTCATTAATTTCGAACGAGTGAGAGCAGTTTCATAACTCTGATATTCTTTTCCAAAAATAATTCTTAAAGCTCGTTTTTGTATTCTTTCTAACCTTTCTTTCTGAGCAAAAGTGAGACCTCCACTCCAAACAGGAGTGGCATATTCAAGGATTGGGCGAATATAACCAATGAAAACAGTAATTAGGTCTTCATGTGAAAGACCAAACTTAGCTAATGAACGGAGCATATATAGTTTTGCATTTGCTCTCTTTTCGATATCTTTGACATGGGATTCCCACTTTAAATCATTTTGATGGACCGGTAGTTGAAAAGAAACTTACAGGTGGTGGTTATGAAATCAGAATATGAACTTATTACCATTCTTGAAAACTAAATCATGTTGTTGAGAAGAAACTTTGTTATGGTCATGAAATCAGAATATGAACTTATTACCATTCTTGAAAATTAAATCATGTAGTTGAGAAAAAATCAATCATGTCCATTAATGTGTCTGTTAAGAGTTAGAGGGGCTTTAACACTCTTATGAAATAACCCCCTTTTGCTGTAGACAGACATAAGATATGGGCAGACTGCCACTACATATACCATTGTTATGTATGAAGAGGTTTGGTTGTATAATGTATTTGGTTAGCTTTATACATGAATGTAGATGATGTAACTATATTTTTAAGCTGTAAGTGTGTATATATTTTGAAGATAGAAGTAGTTAAGTTTACATACACTGTATAGACATGGTCTAGAAAAATTAGCCCAAGGAAAATGAGAGAGAGAGAGAGAGAGAGCAGACAGGATGGGGGAAAGAGATAAAAATGATCAGAGGAAGGAAGATAAAACAACCAGACAGAGACTAATGTATATAAATAAATTGAAATATGAATATAGTTATGTATGCAAGAATAGTAGAATCATGCCAATAATAATCCTATCCTTATCTATCCTATAAAAAAGGTGGTATTTTAAAGATTATCATTATACATGCTACGAGTTTCCGAGGGCTTGTTAAAAAAAGTGTCTTTTACATACTTTAAAAAGAAATTATTATGTGTACATGATTTTGATACCACAATAATATATTGGCGTATACATGTATGTTTAATATATTATCTTGTTTGCCGTCCTTTTTTTTTATATAAAAAAAATTTTTATATAAAAAAAAGAAGTAATAATGATAATGATTGTCTTTCAAATTAATTAATTTTGATAAATTAATCAGTATGCAGCTGTTTGCCCTCATATACTTCAGTTGTGTAGTATATTTATAATATATTCAGGTCCAACAATTTTATCCGTCCATATTAGTATGAATATGATATTAAACATTTAAGGATATTTCAAATATTGACAAAAATATCATAATATACCATTGAACTTCATGAAAATTCAACAAAATCTACACGTAAGCCTTTTTTGGACAGACTTCATGCATATATTTTTGTATTTAGTTTTTAATTAGTACTAAGATTTTTTTTCTTCAATGTAATGTAAATGTATAACAGTATTTTTGTAGTACCAAGAATTTCTTATAATTAAGACTCCACTTATCACCCTAAACTCTTTTACAGTCTACTCCTGTTACAACAAGGTGTTTAGGACCAAACCACTTCCCTTGTTTTAATGACATTTGGTTATGCAGACAGATATACAAAAATGTAGATGTTCGAAATTGGTTTGGAAAAATCACCTCGTTCTAACAAAATGTCTTGTATCCATGTTCACTATAATGGGAGCAGACTGACAAGCAATGTTATTTCTTACAATCTAGACCTCAATCTTTCTCACTATTAGAGGTTCAAGCACACTTTAGTGTTTGTCTCATTTTTATTTTCTTATTCACAAAGAACTTAGGGTTTTTGTCAAAGTCTATAATCCATTAGTAATTATTTTTACATTGAGGTAAGGTAATCATTATTACGTTGAACACTGCCGTCCAAAAATCCATATTTATAACGTCTACCAAATGGTATTTTGATGTATTCAAATATGAAATTTTGTTTAAAATATATTCAGTAGGGAGAATAAACATTGTGCTCATGTATTCCCTCTGTTTTGAATGTTTAGCATGACTTGTCTATAATCATGCTCTTGTAAAAAGTATATTTTGTTTGAACTGAAATAAAAGTTTATATAGGTATATGAAATTTGATAGTATATAACAAGTGTATTTGTTTTCTTTCTTTTTTTCCAGTAAGTATTTTTTTAAAGTTTTGTGTCAATACAGTCATTCTGTTGTAATGAAAACTTATTATAATGAATAATAATTACAGACACATGTGCACTTGATTAAGCCTGCTAATTCTTAGTCCTGCCTATCTCTATTTTATAATAATATACTATTTTCCCATAAGACTCAAAGTGTATTATTACCCATCTTACTCGGCGATTTGACAAAACTTTTATATCTTATACTTCAGTGCTTATACTCTGTAATCTAGAAAATATAAATCGGGTATCATTTATAGCGAAAATTACCTTGCATTCTTAAGTCGAATATTCCCTTGCATTCTTAAGTCGAATATTCGACTATTCGAATATTCGACTTAAAGAAGAAAAAAACAAACAAAAAACTTACATTGTATGAAGGGTTAATATAGACCATGATTGACAAGTGTACTGATTTATAATCTAAAGTTTGAAATTGAAATATTTTTTTGAGAAACATATCCATGTTTTAAACAGTAACATATTGGCCTGGATCTGCATGCAATGTTGTGGAAACAATACAGTATTAACAAGTTGAACAAGTGATTGCAATTTTAATTTGTATTATATGCATATTTATTACAATAAATTTAAGTGAGTCGGCCAGCATAACTGAATCATTACGTCAATCCCTTGTTTGCAAGCCTACCCCCAGTTCGAGAGCTGAGCTCAGGTGTCGGACCCCCTTATAAAAAATCCTCGTTTGAAACTATTTCCAAGCACTATCGGCCCTGCATGGCCAGATAATCCCTGTTATCAAACTTTGCAACTCCACAGGCCAGCTTGAGCGTTGAGCCAGGGGTAAAAGATAAACAACAGCTGGGATGTTACGTAATAGTAGCTCTGCCTATGAGTAGGCCCTTCAAAATAAAATGATTGTATTTGATATATTTCAAGTTTTCACAGGCATATTATATTTAGAAATCAAATGTTAATTCGTTTTCCATTTCAAACGAAGAAAATCGACCTCGGAATAAGGAAAGTACAAGAATAAAAAACTAATAAAAATGTATCGATACAGACATCTCGATCGTTTAATGTAAACAATGTTGGCCCCCAGCTGTGACCTTGGGTGACCACTGTTTGGACCGAGGTCAAGGAACAGATGTTTTTTAGATAGATATCTGATTGAGGTGTTTGTCACACCAGGGTCTCCTCTCACGTCCCTGGTCACACTTGGAAAAGAGAACTAATAGAGTTGCAAGAAGGGGGTATACTGTTCTCAAACGGACTGCGTTCGTCATGGATAAATGTATTTTATACAAGATCAACTTATCACAAACAAACAGCGGCAAGTCTGTTTTTCAGATTGGGACAGCGTCAAAATATTTATGGACATTCATAAATATCACACCATAATGATTTTATGCTATAATATATTATCTGTCTCTAAGAAATTGTAAAAAAAAATCTGCTGGGCATTGACCAAGTAAAAGTGATTAAAATACACCATTTTGTGGAAATGCAACAAAAATAAAAACAGTACCACCACCAAAACAACAAAACACAAAACATGAATTCGATATTCAAAGAACTTAAAAGACTATAGGGGAGACCGGGTATGGACGTTACAAAATTCACATTTTGGGCCAGATAATTCTAATGAAAGTACTCACACACTCCATTTTGGGTCTGTAGTTAGCCTATTATGTTGGCTAAAACCTGAGGCACGTAAAACTTGAAAACATGTAAACACTAATAACTACAGCTTAATTAATGAAAACATTTTTTTGTAACAACCTACCCCGTATGGGGTCATCCCGATAGTCCGCGGGTCCGATAGTCCGCGGGTCCGTTAGTCCGCGGGTCCGTTAGTCCGCGGGTCCGATAGTCCGCGGGTCCGTTAGTCCGCGGGTCCGATAGTCCGCGGTGGGGGGGGGGGTGATATTTGTTACTTTGAAGGTCCGTTATTCCGAAAAATAGAATGAGGTTCGTTATTCCGAAAATAAAAAAGGTTCGTTATTCCGAATTTTTTGTTATATCCAAAATTAGAAAAGGTTTGTTATTTCAAAAATAGAATGAGGTTCGTTATTCCGAAAATAGAAAAAGTTGTGTTATTCCGAAAATAGAAAAAAGGTTTGTTAGTCCGAAAATAGAAAAAGGTTCGTAAGTCCGAAAATAAAAAAAGGTTCGTTATTCCGAAAATGAAATAAGGTCCGATAAAGAATAAGTTCCGCTTTTAAAAACGGGCCGTTATCACCCTTGACTAAATATCTAATTCCATAATTATATCCACTCTGTTTTTATTTCATGAAGAAGTTATTTTGAAACATTATCGGCGGCGACTTGTTAATCTTCCGATAAATATTAATTTCTCGCTGATAATGCTTTTAAATAATTTCTTTCATTAATAAATACGGAACTAATAAAAATCAATTATTTAGTTAGAGCGTGGTAAAGGCCTGATTTTAGTAGCGAAACATATTCTTTTTTGGAAGAAATCGCCATCGATAACGTCGGGAAATAAATTCTTCATTAAAAAACGAAAACAATTATGAAATAAATTATCTAGTTATGGCCTGTTTAACGGCCCGATTTTAGAAGCGAAACTAATTTGTTATCAGTAGAAATCGCCATTGATAATTTTGTGAAATAAATTCTCCGAAAATCTAAAATTTAACAGCAGAAAAAAAAGTATCTGGAGGTTATTCATGGATGACCGTCCTCCGCTGAGACTATTATAGTATAATATCCTATTATTTTTTAATTACCACACCATTTTTGTTACTAAAATAGGTTTAATTCATTTCGGAAAAAACGAACCTTATTTCATTTTCGGACTAGTGAACCTTATTTCATTTTCGGACTAACGAACCTTATTATATTTTCGGAATAACGAACCTTTTCTATGTTTGGATATAACAAAAATTCGGAATAACGAACCTTTTCTTTTTTCGGAATAACGAACCTTTTTCTTTTTTCGGACTAACGAACCTATTCTATTTTCGGACTAACGAACCTTTTTTTCTATTTTCGGAATAACGAACCTCATTCTATTTTTCGGAATAACGAACCTTCAGAGTAACAAACACCACCCCCCCGCGGACTATCGGACCCGCGGACTAACGGACCCGCGGACTATCGGACCCGCGGACTATCGGACCCGCGGACTAACGGACCCGCGGACTATCGGACCCGCGGACAATCGGACCCGCGGACTAACGGACCCGCGGACTATCGGACCCGCGGACTATCGGGCTGTAACCACCCCGTATACGGGGTAAGTTGTTACACAATACGGGGTAGATTGTTACAGTATGTAAACATACGGGGTAAGTTGACAATGTGTAAATCTCTTATATTATACTTTTGTTTCAACTTTCCAGTTTCTTGGTATCGTTAACAGTAGATCAAGTAGAGCTCTAGAATACACTAAAAGTAATAATAGAAATATCAAAATATTAACACCAGAAAATTGAAACAAAATTACTTTACATGTGTAATGTAATTGGGGTAGGTTGTTACATCGACATGGGGTAGGTTGTTGTAACAACCTACCCCATGGGTGATTTTACACATAAAATCAACTGTAGCAAAGCCATTAGGCAGAATTACAGGGCATGGCTCAGGGGTATATTAGTGACATACATGTACTATATTCACAATACCAAACTATCATCATGTGCTTTCAGTTGTAAGAACTATTACAAATTTTAATTTTTGTCAAAAATTCACTTGGAACTGTAAAAAATGATTTTTGTTGATTTACTTTTTAATAAAACAACGGAGAAACCTCACGACCGGCAGTTCGTCACAGCTATGTGTAGGCTGTATATAGATGCCAGTTAGCACGAACTCTTTTGTTCCAACTTAGCACACTGAGAACTGTAACAACTGACCCGTGTAACTTCCATACCCGGTCTCCCCTAAACGCGTATTACATTTCTGTTTTAGTTTTGGGTCGACTCGTCAAAGATATAACTACTTTTCTTCAGCAATATAATGTCTAAACCCTTTATAAACCGTAACGATTACTCATGTTCAGAACAAAATTTGTTTGTATTGAATTTGGCATTTATGTATTATCATAAATGAAATAATTACACAATCAGAGGCGGGGTGAATTGCCATTCGGTGTATATACAACCAATTTGGTCTAATATACCAGTCTGCGCACTGCCCGTCTGCTCCCTTCCCACATTGTCTAATTTTTTATTTATTATTTTTCTAAAACCAGTTCATCTACTAACAATTTGAACTAATTACCACTTTTTGTCTCTTTAAAGGCGGGCTCACACGATGCGGCTTGATGCGGTGCGATTTTTCAGGAAAACTTTAATATTATATGATACAAACCTGCAAACAAGGAAATTCATACTGTCCAAAGTTGTGGGCATTCCTATGAATACCAAAATTGAAATTCAAGGCGATTGCGAACCCCCTTCTTTATATAAATTCAAATTGTTTCCATACCGCAGTGACGTCACAGCGATCTTGCGATTTTAAGGTAATTTGACCTTTACTCCTAATTAAAGGCTCGCACTGGAACAAAATTTCGAATACATATATTGTTTCTTTACAATTTTTACCTCTCATAAGATAACTTCGCATGTTTGAAATGTCGCATTAATAATGCAAACTACTATTTGTTTAAAAAATCGCATCGCAGCAAATCGCATCGTGTGAGCCCGCCTTAAGACTTTAAGACACTTAGCCTGTTTACCATTTTGTCAAAATTTCCACTTATAGGCTATACTCATTTCGTCGAATATACACTTGGTATTACATCACTTTATGTTTAGATGAACTGGTAACGACCCAAGTTTCATGTGACGAAAGTAAATGGGTGAGGGGGACCTTTCGACCATCTGGACATACTAAACGACAATGAAGATTTCCAAAAAGCGCTTAATATTTCCAGTTTTCAAGTCAATATACCAATATATTTAAGCTCGCACGTTATGGCCCTCGCACTTATTCATATGCTGAAAGTGTGAAGTGCATAACAAATTGATAGAGCTGCAAGTTTATTAATTTGTTACTTGACTTAAAAGAATTTATGCACTGCTTTTCATGGTCTCCATTGTGCTAGTACATTGTAGATGCCAGGAAAACAATAACGGAAGTTCGAAACAGCAACAACAAAACAAAAAAAATCTTCGAAAGGAAGGACACCCCTTTTGGTCATGTTGGTAGCGCGTGTTGCTCATAGAAACAAATCTGACCTTATTTGTAAAGTAAAATGAACAAATTATAAATTGTAATCTTGGCCAAATTCTTACAGTTTGTTCGTACATGTGGAAAATGTTGAATGGGCCGTGGGGAGGGATAGGAAAGGGCGTGTGTTGCATAGTAGGAGTTAAAGACTGATGAACACATTCTTTACTTCTTTTGTTCATGAGTTGTCGAAGTAACTTTTGCTTTCGTCTTAAGACCTGAATAACAGGTCATCATGGTTTCATTATTTTGTCTATGTTCTCGTTCATGTTGCACGAGATCATAATCACATTCAAGTGCAGTCCCACAGAAACGACAAACATGGAGCTCCTTGGCATGAATACGCTCATGTTTTCTAAGATCATACTTATAATGGAATATCTTCTTACAGAATCGACAATGATGATCTTTATCTGTTCGATGACTCCTCTCATGATTCTTGAGTGAAATACTCTGATCAAACTCCCTGGAGCATGTAGGGCATTTGAAGATCTTACAATCATCTGAATATCTCCTTTTAGTAATTTTGTACTTTTTTCTCGGTTTTGATTTCTTGTCGTGCTTGGGAGGTGCTTCTTCAAATGCAAATACGTCATCAAGAGTACTTGGAGCGTTCATAGATGCAAACTGTGATTGCATTTGTGTGATACCAAAACCAGGACTGTGTAAATTATTGTTGTTTGCTTCTACCTCCTGAGAGGTAGATGACTGAGATGACTTTAGTCTTTGGTCAACAGGAGAATGTATGCCTTGGACAGACATTTGGGTATTGTCACTGAGTGGTATCTCGAGGGTGGCTAACGGCTTTTCGTCATTCAACATGTCAACAAATGAAAAATCACTCTGATTATGTTTGGAAGACATTGATGAGTCAGATGCAACGGCAGACATTTTGTCCAAGTCTGTCACTTGGACTTGCGGGATACGCTCACTATCAAGACTAATAAGTGAGCTTGGAGGAGATAGAGGATCATGTGATGATCCTACACTCAGCGGAGATCTTAATAAACCCATTTCAGATGTTGATGATAGTGACAGCTTGTAAGGAGACGTAGGGGATCGGTTATTGTTTTGTGGATATGTCGAAGATAAACGATCCATCTTTCCGTTCTCATGGGAAGCGTATTGAAATACATCTGATGATGAATTTGGAGAATAATCCTTTGAAGATGATGAATTCATTTGTGTCTTTGATAAATTCAGTACCTTTATTGAGGAAGAAGGGCTTGTAGTTTGCGGATGCAGACTTGAAGGTGACGAATTGCTGTCAAGGTCGCCGTCGATGATATTTGATTGATGTACATTTGACAGCGATAGCCCGAATAAACTACTCGGAGTCGGATTGAGAAATTGGCGAGCTCCTTGAGATATGTTCGTACTATGTTGAGGTTCGGCCACCATTACTGGTCTGTTTAATGGTGGATTCAAATGCTCAGTCGGTGACAGCCCAGGACCAGACACGGGGATAGCGAACAAGGGTGGTTGGAGAGTGGTTGACGGTGGACTCAATAATGGAGATGTGGTAGAATTATGTGGTACCTGGTAACCAGGATGAGGTGGTGACATGGCTATACGAGGTTGATAGCTACCTATCCTTCTGGTATCTTGGAATACAATTTGATTGACATTGTGTGTTTGTAATCCATGACGAGGTATGGGAATAGCAAAGAGTATAGGAGGTTGTCCTGGATGTGATGATGGGATTGCTGGATCACTCTCTGGTGCAAGTGACATACTCTCTCCATCAGGTAACCGATATATCGTCGGCGTTGTGGATGTAGGTCCTTGGAAGCGCCTTGGGTATTCGATTTCTTCGTAAGTCAAAGGATAACCAATGTTGGTGAATGCTGGATGACGTAGGGGATGCCGAACACCACTCATTTGTGTCGGCGCATCAAGATGCACATTTAAAGGGGAACGCCTACCTGAAAGTGCTGGATGGTAGTTTTCAGTCTTTGTTTCTACAATGGTCGATGGACTACTATCTTCCTCATTTAGAAAGGTAAGAATAACATCTGGTTTTATTATATTATTTTTGTTTTTTCTACCTCCAGCAGACATAGTATTTTCGTCACCAGTCGTCACCCCTGCCGCCACAACGCAATGACGCTGTCTATGGCGTATCAGTGTTCAGTACTTCCTTTAGAATATAATGTAGTCAAGCAACCATATATCTATTGTGATTATGTTGAGCTTCATAAAATGATTACTCCTATTTTCACTATAATGATGATAAGCGGACAAAGCGTGGGGGCTCCTCTTTGCCTAGTACGTCACAGTCGCATGTGCGGCCCTCGGTCGAGATGGCTACTGATGTCAAATAGCAGTCACTTTGGTGGTACTTTCAGGTAGTCCAGCGCCGAGTCAACATCATGAATATTACTCTATAAAAAAGAAAAAGATAGAGTGTTCATGAGATATTAACAGATTCAATTTTATTCTACGTGTCTATAAGCCTATAATATTTTGTTCTTCTTTTTATCATTGATGGAATACTAATCTCTCTTATTAATATTTCAACAAAGAAAAGACAGAAAGAGTGAAAAAATGATCATATTTCCCCCGTAAAACTTGCATTCACGTTTCATATTCTAAACATCACTCGTATCATAAAAACTCTATGGTTATGTTTTCCGAAAATATCCATGATGTGGTGTATTGTTATAAGCGTGTTAAAGCTAATTGTTACATTAATACACAATCAGATGATTGCAATTTTATACAGTGTGTTCCTTAAAAAAAAAGGTAACCGAAGTTCAAAGGTTAGTCCATATCAATTCTAGTTGTAAACTTAAGAGGAAGAGGGCGCTATCACTCTATGCAAAGCGAACGCTGCCATAGACCATTTTTGGTGATTTTGCACATTGTGCGAGCAACTACCTTTCAAAGAAATTGATCAACTTGAATAAATACGAAAGAGTCTGATTTTTCAAAAATAGGAATAACTTATTGCAAAGGGAAAAAAAGTCCTGTCACTTGTGTCAATTCGAAATCCTAGTCAGATCAAATTCCTGTACAATATGGCCAATTTTTCTCTCAAAATAGCTCTACGCCACATAATCATCTTCCTGGATAACGCATAGATAATTACAGCTTAATGATCAGCGATTTTTTAAAAGCTTGAATTCTCAGCTTTCCAAAGATGGTACATTTCATTTCGATTGGTTAAGAAAAAGTCCTGTCACTTTGAACATTATCACAATAGAATCTTTACTCGATGGGTCGATATTCCGCCAATAGTAGTCCAGCGCCGAGTCAACACCATGAATATTACCATGCGCGTATTCTGGGGGGGGGGGCTTTACGGGCCCGGGTCCCCCGGGGGGGCGCGCAGGGGGGCGCCGAAAAGAGAAGAAAAAAGGGAGAAAAGGAAAGAAAGAAAAAAAAAGAAAGAAGAAAAAAGGAGAAAAAAAAGAGAAAGGGGAAAAAGGGGGGAAAGAGAAGGGAAAAAGGGGAAAGAGCGAAGGGAAAAAGGGGGAAAAGAGGAAGGAAGAAAAAAAAAAGAAAAAAGAGAGAGAAGAGAGGAAGGGAAAAAAGGAGAGGGGGGAAGGGGGCGCCTTAAAAAAAATGGGGGGGGGGCAAATCGACAGTTAATTAATGGGGGCCCAAATGACCTAAACTTAGGGTCTCCAAATCGACCTTAAAATTAGGGGGGGGGGGCGCCAAATCGACCTTAAATTAGGGGAGCCAAATCGACAGTAAACGTAAAGAGGGCGCCAAATTGACCTTAAATTAGGGGTGCCAAATTGACCTTACATTTAGGGGTGCCGAATCGACAGTAAACTAAGGGGCGCCAAATTCGACCTTAAATTTAGGGTGGCGACAAATCGACCCTTAATTTAGGGGGGGCGGCGCACAATCGACAGTAAACTAAGAGGGTGCCAAATTGACCTTAAACTTAGGGGCGCCAAATCGACCTTAAATTTAGGGGCGCCAAATCGACAGTAAACTAAGGGGCGCCCAAATTGGCCTTAAACTTATAGGGCGCCCAATCGACCTTAAATTTAGGGGGCGCCCAAATCGACGTAAATTTAGGGGGGGGGGCGCCAAATCGACATTAAACTACGGGGAGCCAAATTGAGCTTAAACGTAGGGCGCCGAATCGACACTTAAACTAAGTAAGGGCGCCAATTGAAAAAGGGGGAGGGGAAGGGGCGCCCTTAAAAAAATTTAGGGGGCACCAAATCGTCAGTAAACTAAGCAACGCCAATAAACTTAAGGTGCCGAATGGACCTTAACTAAGGGGGCGCCAAATGAGCTTAAACTTAAGGGCGCTAAATCGACCTTAAGATTAAGAGGGGCGCAAAATCGACCTAAACTTAGGGGCGCAAAATCGACCTTAAATTTAGGGGGCGCCAAATCGAACTTAAACCTAGAGGGCGCCAAAATGATCTTAAACGTAAGCGCGCAAATTTAGATCAAAATATGTAGGCGTCACGCAAAAATGATCTGATACTTAAGGGGCGCTGAACTGACCTGAGATTTAAGGGCGCTGATTTAACCTGAAGTTAAGGGGGTGCCAAATAGATCTTAAATTAAAGGACGCCAGATTGAGCTTAAATGTAGGGGCGCCGACTTGACCTGAGACCTAGGGGTGCCAAATTTATCTTAAACTTAGTGGCTCCAACTATATCCTATTTTTTTTTAAAATAAGGGGCCCGAAAAAAAACACACACAAAAAAAACAAAAAAACAGAAGGGGTCTTTAAAATGGTCTCTATCTAGAAATAGCAAAATTTTAAAATTCCATGCCTCCTGGTTTGTATACAAGGAACCCTAACTATGTGACCGATGACAATTTAGACGTAAACAATGTCTCAAATTAAAGCTGATGAGTTATTTGGTATTTTAGTAAACAAATTACAAAAATAAACCATGTTCTTCTGAAATGACTGACCTTCGAACTTCGGTTACCCTTTTTTTTTTTTAAGGAACACACTGTATAAGATACTTATTGAAAATTGAATATACGAGATATTTTAAACATGATAGAGATTGTTGGTTTATTATTTATTAATCTACGTACTAATTCTCCCTCTCTCTCTTCCTCTCTCACTCTTCTCTTAGTCTCTTCCCCTCTCTCTTCCTTCCTCAGTCCGTATCCCTCTCCTCCTTTTCTTTCTCATGCTCTCCTGACCAGACTCCATCATTTTTTTTGTAATGGGTCAGCTCTTGAATTCAAGCTTTTGAAATATCCTATGGTAAATGCATGAAGAAGGTTACTAAGCTTAAAAATCATCCTTTTACATTAGGTTCTTGATTAATCTATAGGCCCCCCCCCCAAAAAAAAATGGAGTAAAGTACGCGTTACGTGTTATTTATTTATTTATTTATTTATTTTTATTTTACCGGGGGGTGGGGGCATTTTAGACCCAAGGATTGTGTGTGCTGGAACAAATTTGAACTTTGACTATTTCTACATTTATTCTTAATTTCAGTGTCACAATTTTTTTTTCAGATCTCATAATTAATACATTTAAGACGGCAAATTAAAGGTCTTTATCTTCTGGCGTCCGATTACGCAACAAATCCCCCTCCCCCATCAAGAGACTCATCTTCATAAGTACAAAGTGTGAGAATCTGTTGTCTCGTACATGGGTGTCGATTGTGGGGGGGGGGGATGGGGGGATGCATCCCCCCAATAATTTCGGGTGGGGGGGGATGGTGTGTACAATCATCCCCCCCAATATTTTGATACCAAGATAATAAAAAATATCATATTATGTGCATATAAATCTATTACAAATTCGTTATCATATAAAACACTTTTATGACATTATTATAATATTTTGCCGTCTAAAATGCATATTTCTGACATCCGAAAATCCCAAATTTTCTCACTCTTTCGTTAATTTCCCTCGTGTGTGCCTGATATACTTTAGTAATCATGTAATACACAATACACCGTAACATGGATAATGGAAGCGCAGATATTTCACTATTCACAACATACATGCCAAGTCTCACGCATCTTGCGTGAGAATCACGCATTTCGGGTCCGTCTCACGATCTCACGCAGAACACCCCTTCTCATCACAAAAATAGAGAAAAAGAAGAAGTTATTGTTAGATTTTACCATTTTGTGAGAGTCTCAACCCTGGGGGGGGAGGGTGTCACTTCAAAACAAAAAAAGTGCTACCCGATGCTTGCCCGCACCCTGTAAAAATGACACCTAATTACGTCTTCATTGCATGCAAGTCAAATTTGACCCCTTTTCGACGCAGACGGAAAATGCGACGCCTAAAACGGTTCATTGCATGAAGTCCTCAATTGCACCCCTTTTCGACGTCAGACTGGTATAAAACATACCCTAAAATGTGCGAAATAACCCCGGCTATAAATTTGACTCCCTCAAAACACGATTCCGGCATGAAAACACATCCTATTTATTAACGCGGGAAAAATGGCAGATTGAAATTAAAAAATCACCCCTACTTTAAGAAAGCGTCTGACGCCGCCAAGAGCTGAAAAACAGACCCTTTCGACGCTTTTATGGTTGGACACGCGATATGAGTGCACTTCATGCTGTGTGCAGGACCCCCCTGGGCAGTTTTGTCGCGCCTATCAATTATTGCAAGTGCGATGGTTACAAAGAGCGATCGTTTATGCAGAGATATGTCTTACTACGTGAACGTGTTGTACGAGCTCGCGCGCGGCCTCTATTATTGTGTACAAATTACTTACTGCGCGCGCACATTAACGCGCGCCGCGTGCGCATCGCTTTCAAACCGATGTTTTCAAAACCGATGTGAAATGATCTCACGCATATTTATTTTTGAACTTGGGCATGTCTGGTACAATTATAAAAACGAAAATACAAAAATCAAACAGTTCTAATTGATGAGTAATCAGGGGACAGGTGCCTCTGATAAGTAAAACTGAAGCGCGTAAGATTCCTCCTCAAAAAATCCACGATCGGTTTTTAATAAAATTACTATGAATATTGAAGAGTCTGTCCACCTGTTATCTCGCTCTTCATCGACAAATGGTAACAGTTTTGGACTCGGACCATTGATATATAATGCACTCACTATTTCCCGGGCTAAATGCCCTCTCTCAAATGTAGCATGTTTTGCTCTCAATTTAAACTGGTTAAAAGTGCCTGAAGAAATTTTCAGCAAGCCGTTTCGCGCTCGCTAATATAAGTTAGTACAAACTGCACTTGTCTTTGTCATCTTTTATGCATGTATTAAGCCGTCACGAGGGTACGTTTAAAAACCACCAAACTCCCTCCCCTTCCCTTTCGAATCGCTCCAATAGCATGCAAAGTACATTGCTTTCATAACAGGTCATTATCATGTGAGAAAATTATTCAGCTCGCCGCCTTCTGCGCTACGCACAAGATATTGCCCTTAACCTGGAAATATCGTCCATATTGTTATAGTAGATTTGCGTTTTTTGCGCATTACCGTCATGGACGTTCCGCTTCTAATCACCAGTTTAAAGCCCCCTAGCCTCCCAATCCAATTATCGCTAGTATAGTAATATGTACGCGACAAATACTTTATGTTTCAGTTCAATATTAATGAGAAAGATTTATCAGCTCGCGCTTTCGCGCTCCGCATTTATAGGCCTACAAACATTTATTCAATACTGTATATGCATGTGTGTATACAAGCATTACCCCACCCCACACAATGGACACTGCGATTATATACCATCTTATGCTGTCACATTGAGGAAAAGAGAAAATAGTCGACGGATCTGATTTTCCCCCCCCCCCCCAAATCGCAGAAATACAAATCTGACACGTTTGGTACTCACACACAATCATATTCAGGGACCGTCCCGAATTTGAACATTTAAGAGTACGGCACAAGCAACGTCATATAAATGAACGAGAAGTCGTCGTGCTGTATGTTTCTTAGTTCTCCATTCGGATTTTATTTTATTTTTTTATTAATTTGTATTCAAATTTTTATTTTATTATTTGTATTTTATTTATTTATCCTTGTTTATTTATTTATTTTATTTATTTGTATTATTTATTTATTATTTTTAAAAACTTATTTATTTATTATTATATATTATTATATATATTATTATTATTATTTATTATTTATTTATTTATTTATTATTTATTTATTTATATTGTATTCATCTATATATTATTAGTTTTTTTTTTTCTTTTTTGGGGAGAGGAGGTGGGGCTTAAACCATGACTTACGGCAGGAACCACCGTCCTTAACCACTGAAAAAAAACCCTCAAACGCTATGCTGTTTATCTATAGTTCAATGATACTCATCAGAGATATTAACTTTAAATCAGGAACTGAACTGTCATAGACGTCAAATAGTCAATAGGGCCCATCCTATTACTTTCTGTCAGCACAAACGAAGTTTGAAACGTAAGAAATATAATTGCAAACGAACTTTGGAAATATTTTGCCAACGAACTTTGAAATGATATGACAAAATACGGTTTGTGGTTTACATGTACATGAAGGAAAATAGAAGAAGAATTAGGGGCATTTTAAAAAGTTTGCATACGAGGTCCGCGGAGGCTTGTCGAAGGGGCTGCAATACAAAACAAAACACACACACACCCAAAAAAAAAAGAAGAAGAAGAAAAAAAAAAAGAAATATATGAAAGAACCATAGAGATGTACCATATGCTACATGCATACGCATTTTTACAAATTGTGGTTTGAACCTGTTCGTGTTCAGCGACAATAATATAATATGGACTAGCCTTGAGGGAGACACGACATTTATGGCCCTGAGTAGAATCGTATTGCCCCGAGTCGAAGACGAGGGC
>CALNVZ010000174.1:65153551-65182034 GCA_940671915.1 Paracentrotus lividus
TCACCCTCGGTTCAAATGTTTCTCTATGGGATTTTGTTGTGGGTAAACAGCGGTCCCATAAACCTCACATCCGAAAATGGAGGGCCGGCAATTACTCGCGATCCGCGAGCAACTTTGCAATTGGTTTTTGTGCATGAATTCAGCGCAGAAACGACCGGGTAATTGAAGTTTTGTTGTGCATTCGGCTCGCGGACGTGCCCTGGACGGCCTGGGAAATTTTTGTGAAACTTTGACAATCTGATTGTAAACAAACAATGGGCGCGCCACAGTGTCGAAGACGAGGTTTTTGCTTTTCGTTGATGGACAAATGAATTCGATGGATTTTGCAAGATAGGAAATCACCAAATACTAAGAGGCGCAACTAAACAAGCAGCCAATATTCTGAAGGAGTATATGCGGAGAAAACTTCAGCTTGATCTGGAAGACTGTGGACAAAACCCTTGCTCTTGTTCTTTTTTTGCGAAGTTCTACGTCGAGGGTACGGCAAACCGAATGGCACTCACTACAAACAACAACTGCTAACAGCATCCGAGCTGGATTGAACAGGTACATGAATCCATTTATAGAGACATAATCGAATACACAAAATGTAAAGAATTTCACTAATGCCAACACGGCATTTAAAGCAGGCCCTAGTACACTGCTTAAAGAAATGGGGAAAAGGAGATTGTCCAACATCACGAGTCGATTGAATCCAAGAGGACATTGAGAAACATACGCTCATTCAAGTTTTTTGAAACCGACGGAGACCCCACAAGGCCCTACAGCTAAGGTGTGGTTTTTGAACTTGTCTATAATTTGTGTGACGAGGAAAGGGAAAATCTGAGACACTTGCGTCGGAGATCATTCGAGGTGAAAGTGGAATGGGAATGGCCCGTGAATAATGTCCACTGTCCAGCGTTTCGAGAAATGAAACTTACGAAAAAAACTAGAGAAGACCAATGTCTCATCAAGAGCCCGATGGAGTCGCATGTTAATGGAGATTTCCCAGCACCCAACTTGCCCAGTCCAGGTCGTTCAAAAGAAATACATGACAAAGTGAACCCCAGCATGTGAAGTGTCTATTTCAAACACCAATGAAAGACCGTCCCGGAAGAAAGGACCGTGGGTACAAATTCCCCGTGGAAGAACACTTGGGCAACAGAATGAGTAATTTATCTGAGAAAGGCCCCAATCTGTCCCGAAATACACAAACAATTGCATCCAGATCCTACGTGCATTGGAAATTCTGGCAAGGCTGGATTCGAGAAATCCGCGAAATAATGCAAGTTAAGTGTCACAACCAACGAAATCCGAGCCTGGTCCCACACACTGGTCGCCATTCAGGCAAACAGAAGAAAAGCATGTCCCGGATGCCCATTTGCCAAAGCTAAAGTAATTTATGGACCGCTCTCTCTTTTGCGGGGCGATAAAGTGTAAAAATCACATTGCTCAGAGGTCTGATACGGTTAATAATATAATTTATAAGGGGCATTCCCTATATATTGCGCGCGGATTGTATATGGGCGTTCATCGGTACCGGTAACGTGAGAGATGTGGCGGTAATTTCTCTAAGAAGTCTTGCATTCTTGTGTCTGTTTAGACAATAATTAAGTACATTTTGTCGGATAGACTATTAAAATAGTGAACGAGAACATGGCAGCTTTATACAGATTACGTTTGCAGCGGGTGGTCCAGTTTGGAAATTCAGTAAATTCCTTCACAAATCCTGGTATTCGGAGCTCCAGCGCCTGCTTTTTGCAGCGGAACCTGAGGGGTCCGAGCAGCCAGAGGATTCCGGGAGCTGAGGTAAGAGCGTTCCGTTGCACAGCAGCGGGGCGAGCAAAGCAAGTTTCATCAACTAACATTCCAGAACTGAGTGAATTTGAAGCGCTTGGATATTCATTCAACACTCATGAAGAATTGTATAACTTTTCACTCCATGAACCAGATATTTTCTGGGGAACTCTGGCAAAGACAAGGTTGCAATGGTACAGAAAGTTTGATGAAGTGAAAGACTGTAATCTACAAGAGGGCAAAATTGCTTGGTTTCAAGGAGGCAAAATAAATGCATCAGGTAAATACATAGGGTCAACACAGGAAATGTACCTAAAATGTAATCATAAGTCTAAGTATTTGCAGTTATTTGTGTTGATACATTATCATTTTTAAATAAAGTAGACTGTTTTAAGTGTTTAAAAATGAAGTTATTTATAGTATATTTCTGCAAAAGTGAAGTGGATTCTCAAAGTTTTTGGACTTAATTATACTCTTCAATTATTCTATGAAATATGTTCAGCCTTATTAGTAGTAATGATATGATCATTTCCAATACAGTAGGGGGAAAAAATAGTTTTATTTATTATTAGAGGCCAAAACATTGAAGGCAATACAATACTTTTCAGTGAACATTTCTGATATCCCAAATACACTTATGCATGGTCAATTCATAATTGACTGATATCCTAACCCTAAGCCTGTCATTTGAAATAACAAGTGCAGTGGCTCTTTCATTAAAGTTTTTTTTTCTTCAAGAGTTCAAGGGTAATTGCCTTTGGCATAGAGCTCAATTGATCTTTATCAAAGGTATAATGTGCTAAATAAGAATTGCTCTATTATTATTATTATAACTTGGGCACAGCCTCTGAGCATAGTATTTCAACCATATTTGCTTCCTGAAAGTTAGTCAACAGAATTAAAGATAAAATATTAATCATTGATATTGATAGTAATGATACTTGAGATCCCAACGACCTCATGGCTTTTTTCGCACAGCAGCCATGTGTTAACTCTATGGGTACATGTCAATCATACTGGATCCATGTGTGTGTGTGTGTGTGTGCTCATCCAAGACTGCTGACGAAACAGCAGACTACATGTATGTACTCCCTATCTCAATATTACCAAATGTTCCCATGTCTTCTCAATACTTCATACAAAAGCATTCATGGATTGGCTTCGTGTTTCCTTGAACCTTGAACCTTGAAGAATAATCCCTTTCAGCAGCTCCAAAGCTATCCCGGGATGAAAACATTCTGTGTATCAGTGCGAGTTGCCACGGTGAAGTTAACTGAAATTTCACTTATACAGTAAAAGTGAGTGTGCACTGTGCAAGTAAAATATGCCTCTTGGTTTACAGCATAAGAGACCCAACAGGAGGCCTCATCACACGGATGCAGCCGTAAGTGGAACAACATGAGTGCACATTAAACCTATTCGGTCCAAAATATTTTGGCTACAACAACTCAAGTTGAGTTTTAAGCTCTGAATTAGACAAAGTAAACCAAGTAATTTCCTTCTCTGACATTACAAGACAGATGGCCTTCCTGTCCCTCTACACCCAAATTTAATTTAATCTTCTGCATGTCTCGACATAAATATTAAAGTTTGTCTTCAGTGGACATAATGTACTGAGCCGTTTAAAAATACAAAATTATTTCTTGCAAGTTTCCTTTGATATTCAGGGTAATTGTAGGCCTACCAGAAACCATCAATTGTCAGTAAAAAATCAGAAACTATTCTCACTAAGAAAACAACAATCAGTTTTGGGTCTTTTCAAACCAAAATTACATAAACTGCAAGGTGTAGCATAATTTGTTTCAATACTATACAAACCAAACTTTTTAAGGCATAATTTATGTACAAAACCTGCACAATGAGAAGAACAATGCAATAAGCCTCAGAATTCAGTCAACCTATTAAACTTGCTCTTTGTCATAGAGGGCACTACATGTACGTGTACAGTATGTGTTGTCAACATTTTATGTGTTTTAAATGAATTCTTGATAAAAGTGCATATTCAAATTTTTTAAAAATCCAGTACATGTACATGTACATTGTAAGTTTGTATTTCATATCTAGGCCTATAGTTATTTACAGTTGTAAACTAGACGGTCCAGAGTAAAAACAAAAAGGTCACACAGAATCTGCAGGGATCAACCAATCATCACCTAAATCTAATCAATTCTTTCCTTTCACTATCCAAACAGTCCCTGAAAATTTGGTGCAAATCCGTTCACCCGTTCTCTAGTTATCTTGTACACAAACAAACAAACAAACAAACAAACAAACAAACAAACAAACAAACAAACAAACATACAGAACCCTTTACAATACCCTGCCGATTTCATCGGCGTGGGTAATTATAGAAGATACAATGTATGTACATAATAGTCTAGATACTGTACATTCCATTCCAATATATGAAAATCAGTGAGAATGCCTATAGTTGTCCCTCTTGCTAATTCAATAGTCGATTGAGAGGGGGGGGGGGTGTACCATAGCCAGGTTTGCTTACTTCAAGATCCATTAGTTCTTGCTTTATCATGTGAACATAATTACATTGAGAAGTGCATGGGTGATATTAAAGTCCCAGACCGGACCGACAAATGAAATAGCCAAAAACGAAAGCTAATATGGTATATAATACAACAATTCCAAATCAAATCGTTTTTATTGTCCATCTAGAAAGTATTTAATTAAAAAGATGACCGAACCTCAACCAGGCCACCCCTCCCGAATACTTGTAAAATTTTAACCCCTAATTTAAAAGTGCGAGTGATGACGTCAAAAAATGTTAATGGAATGCTTACAGCAGTCCTGTGGCCAGGCATGATTGACTTTGCCCTTTCATTTTCATAACAATAGAATTCTAAGCTCACAGGGCGTCATATTGTCCTGACATATGCAATACAAACGTGTTTTCTAAAGGCAAAACGCAAATCATGCCAAGCCGCAGGACTGCTGTAGCATTCCATTAACATTTTTGACGTCATACTCGCACTTTTAAATTAGGGGTAATTTTACAAGTATTCGGGAGGGGTGGCCTGGTTGAGGTTCGGTATCTTTTTAATTAAATACTTTCTAGATGGACAATAAAAACGCTTAATTTGGAATTGTTGTATTATATAGCATATTGTCTTTCGTTTTGGCTATTCATTTGTCGGTCCCCGGTCTAGGACTTTTAAATGCACATTCAAACAAAAACCCCCTTGAACTTCATGATAAAAACAATGGGAAATCTGGATCTTTTAGTGTACAGGTCCCTGAATGTGACCTTACTGGACCTACTTACAATTAATAATGTACATAAACACAAGATATTAAAGTTAACACACCCACCTTAAACAAACTTATGTATTTTTGATATGTACATTGTACCTCAATCCAGTATCAGTGGGAAACAAATTGTTTATTTTTTTTTTTTCTTACATTAATGGATTAATACTCAAATAATCTTAAATGTTGGGTTAAAGTGTTAACCAATGTTTTGTCCTACAAAACATTAAAAGGTGAGTAACATTAAAGCATAATTTAGCATTTGCTTCTTTCAAAGGAGGAATGAGATTCCTATTGAAAATCCGGCAATTTGAAACCACTTATACCTTCAAAGAAATGCTGTAAAGTCATGTTATTGAGTACGTTTACAATGACTGAAGCAATTTACTACTTTACATTTTGTTTATTTGATATGATTTAAAAAACCTTTATATGTACTTATCAATTGTCTATGACCTGGCACAATCACTATAGATGATCCTATTTTATGTGAAAACCAACCTCTTTCTCTCATCTCTCTTCTCCGCAAGTCATCTTCTTGTTATTTAAAAAATGAAAAAATGTTTTATGTATTAATTGAACTTTTTGTAAGTTACATATATAATTGTAGGCTGCTAGCTCATCAAGCACCATGTTTATGCCGCAGTCTTTCCGTGTCTGTCACAATCTATGTTATACTTATATTCTGTTACATTTCCTCTTTTAAAATGAAACTTGAATGACTCGTAATACTATGTTCATAAAATGGATATGTGAATTATGATGTGGAAAATAAAATCAATTCAATTCAATTCAATTCAAAAGAACATACACAATGTTCACCACTTTTCTCCCAATGTTGTTCTATATAATATGTACTTTATTTTTTATAGTCTACTGGTACTTAAATGGAGAGACTAATATTCAGTCATTTTATTTCCCTTTAATTTATCTTGTTTATAATGCTACCTTCTGATTTTCAGTGTAGAAATGACCTGTTTTGGTTTAAGCTCTTTTTGCATTGGCCTATTAAGTGAGCATTCCTCTTGAAGACTCATTGGCCTATAGATATTCTGTAGTCTAGTACAAAATTTGTACCAGAACTGTATGGTGCAAAGTTTGTACTTTGTGCTTCTCAGTACACATCCCCTATGGACACTCACAGTCAGTGAAGTCAGACTCTAAAACAGAGTTGAGATACTAACTTTAAACCATAATTTAGTTATGGTACAGACTCCCTTCTCCAGTACATACTTTGTACTCTAATGTGCAAAGGATCTTAAACTATGATAGAAAGTTTGTACATGTAGTTAGTGTTCTGATACAGAGTTAGTACTTAACTACAAAATATGGGCGATTTCATTACAGTTTTTTATTTATTTGATTATTTATTTTTGCCAGAGCTTATTATTTTATTTTATTATTATTATTGTGCCTATAACTCATTTTGAACTAGGTATTTTTTCACGTCATTTGTTATTATGATGCAGATACTTGTACACAAGTATACTTTTAAGCCTAATAAGTTAGGAAATAAACTTTTGAACTCTACACTATAAATACGACTTTAGTTTGTTGTCTGCCGGAAACTAAAATCGTATTTATAGTGTAGAGTTCAAAAGATTATTTCCTAACTTAAGCCCTAGGACAATAATTCAGGAAATAAACTTTTGAACTCTACACTATAAATACGATTTGAGTTTCCTGCAGACAAGAAACCGTATATATTGTACATGTTCATGTGTGCAGTACTGGTAAAACAATTTTGTTCACCTATAACATTTTACATACTAAATTAGATCTTTTAAAGCTGGGTTATTCAATCTGTAGTTTTGGTAAGATTGAATAATATCAATTATATTGGTATCTTATGAAACACTCCAACTGTTAAACAAGCAAAGTAAACATTACACCTATTGTTGTGAAAATTTGAATTTGACTATCTAGAGCAGATCTGCCACCCCTAATGTGATTTTCCTCAAACTAGGATGTCAGAATTACCATTAGATAGATTTAGATATTCTACATGTATGTCTCTATGTCAAAGAACTACATTACATTACAGAGCATCCCCTCAAAAAAACTTTACAATTTTGAAATGGCTGCCATATGAAAAAATGGTCTGTGGGGAAGGATTATACATGTACATGTACGTATAGAAAGCTCATATCTTCAACTATCATCATTACACTAAAACAATTCTTAAAATAATTAATGCTCGAGTCGAGTGAGCACTTCCCACGTCTGGAAAAGACATTCAAATGAGGCTACGTAACGGAATTCAATATTCACATATGATATGGGCAGCCATAAAAGGGTTACTAGTAATAAAAAAGTTGATCATTATATCTATGTACATTTATAGTGATTTTTATGTTTTCAAAGTAAACTTAAGATTTTAAAGATCATATTTTGAGTTTTACCAAACCTCTCTGCAGCTTCAATTATAAGAGAGTCATTCATTAGAGTTTCAAAAAATATCAAGCTATGAAAAACACTTTTTTGAGATTTATTTTCTTTAGTTGTAACACAGGGAAACTGTAAGAATTTTCTGATAGTACAAACTGTACTTCATTGCTTTTAATGGTAATGAGGCACCAATTAAATGAACATGACATGTACATTTGTTCACTTTGGCTTCATGAAGTATAAGTCAGATTTTTATTACAAATTGTATAAGTTTGACATAACTGGTCATAAAATCCTGGAGATGAAATAATAACAGTATACTTTTGTAAATGAGATTAGCAACTATTGATTCCATGCATGACAAAAGATCACTCTGTGAAAGTTTTGTTCTCACACAAGACCTTTCTCAAAGAGAGGTTAATCTCAGGATATCCACTATTTTATGAACTTTGATCATATTCATAAAATTATTTATTTATTTATTTATTTATTTATTTCTGATCTTTATACAGGGTGACACATTATCACCAATATCATAAATAATGTCATCTATCTCATGGAAATTGATTCTCATTTGAATTTGAAAAAAAAAAAAAAAAAAAAAATCGGATCATGAATAATGTAAAAAAGACCTCCAATTAACAATGAAAAAAAAAGAGAAAAAAAAAGAAGAGAGATATACAAACAAAATACTAGAATTAATATAACAAAGATAAAAGTTTTTTCTTTCAATTATAACTTACCCATTAAAGGAATGTAGTTTGCATCACTTAGCCACCATCTAAGATCAGTTAGGACCATTCTTTTGAAACTCAGCTTTATATGCATAATCCGTGTTACTAGAAGTATTATAATGTCCATGTTGAGTTACCCAATACAACGATCAAAATAAACAAATATAAAAGAAAAACTAGTGGTCATGCTTTTCCAGATATCATGTCTGATATAGTAAGGGGAAAGTCCTTTTTCTCTTTTTTACCTGTAACTGTGTATAGAGGAACATCACACTTGATTGCACTCCAGACGAACAAAAGCAAATGGATTGTTTAGGGGACACACCCACAATTCAAACTCTCTGCTGCTATTCATCCAGGTCTACACCTTTTTCTTTTAATCTCTTTCTCTGTCTTCTTGCTTTTCAGTCTCACAGCACACACTATTTCTTTAGGTGGGGTGGGACTAAAGTAAACATGATTCTTTTGTACAAGGTGTTGATAAAATATAATGAGAATTTAAAAAACTAAAATAAATAACAAGTTTCCTGTTGGCTATTCGATAAATATACTTCCAGTTTGTATTATCTATATAGATTTTTTTTTTCAAGGGGGGGGGGGGCTGCTGGGGGTCATGAAATTGACAAATTATGTTGTTAAAATTACGACCTCTATTTTATTTTCAAATGTTTTGTCTGTAAGTGTTCATTTTTTGTAAAAATTTATTGATCATGAATTGAAATGTGTACTTTTTTCATTGATTGGGAAAACTGACTTGCATTTACATTAAAATGTCAAGACTTTTCTTTGATGGAAATAGAATAGTATGCAGATGATCTTAACGAGGCATTGGTGAAATGCAGTATTAAACTTATTCAAGCCAATCATTTCTCCCTATATTTTATTTCTTTAGTGAACTGCATTGATCGTCATAAAGAGTCATCACCAGACAGAGTTGCCTTGATATGGGAGAAAGATGAGCCTAATCAAGCAGAGAGAATCACTTATAAGTATGTTGCCCATCAAGCTCTTCATTAATATCTCTTCATGAAATGTATGTCCTTTTTAATTAATGCAGAAACAAAATAAAGTTTTGAGTTTTTATTGAATGATTGAATAACAAACAAGTTGTAACATTTTTATCATTATGCATTGACCAAGTTATTTGAATCCTTATTTGATGTGAATCCTCTTTATTCTTTGTTTCTCGTGCTCTGCTCCTCTGAATGTTTGTACCTCTGTGTCATTTCCTCTGTCTGACTTTCACACAACACAAGGATAGGTTGCTAGGTACACTGCTGGATGGGGAGGGGTGGTAATCATTTGATATTTATCTTGGTGAAATTAGTAGAATCTCATTTATACCATTCTCGACATGTCTTTATTTGTAGTGCACCTGTCTTCTGTCTTTTTGTATTTTTTTTTTTTTTGCTGTCTCCCCCTGTTCGGATTTATATTTATACTTTTTCTAGAGTGTTATTTTTGTCTCCTTTTCTCCCTCTTTCTTGCCTTGTGCTTCACTCTTTCTCGCTCTATCTCTGTGTTCGTCTTTATTAATTTGAATTCTCTCAGTCTTTGCTTCTGTCTCCTTTTCCTTTTTTTTTGCCTTGTGCCTCACTTTCTTTTCCTCTATCTCTCACACTCCCTTTTGCTTCTTCAATTTCTCTCTGTTTTGCCCCGTTTCTCTCTCTCTCACTCTCTCACTCTCTCCCAATACTTATTTGGCTCTGAGATATATCTCTCTTTCCCTCTATATGTTTACCTCTTTCCAGTCTTTATCTATCTGTCTATCCTTTGATCTGTGGAATACTTTTAAGGTAATGATTGAAAAATGTCATGTAGTTTTCTCCCCAAATTGTTAAGAATTACCTTGTAAAGTGACTTACCACTGCAAAAAAGAAATTAACTGCTCACTGATGTCCTGCTCTTAATTACTGGTGATCCAATTAATCTTGCTTCTAACTCGAAGTTAACCCTAAGCTTTTATCAAGTGATATTTTGACCACCTTTACCTCGTGTAATATTATACACAGTTGAAATGATGCTTAGATATTCCTTTTAGTGCCAGAGTGCATACCAATTTTATTGCCTTCTCTTGTATAGAAAGAGAATGCTTTTATGTTTGCATTGCTCCAAACCTCTTTTTAATGAAATATTGAATAATAAATTTCACAATGGTTTCTGATCTATTGTTGGAGTTTGGGCTTCAGTAATCACATTCAAATAGGACAGCATAGACTTCACATTGCATTCTTTGAAACTTCCACAGGAGTTCCAAATACCAGGGGCCCGTTTCACAAAACCGTCATAAGTCTAAGTTCTTGGATAACCCATAGGGACACGTGTTGTAGAATTAACATGCGTTTCAATGGGATGTCCACGAACTTAGACTTATGACGGTTACGTGAAACGGGCCCCGGTACTCTAGCCACAGTCATGATTAAAATCTTCGCCACCTCCCCTTACAGACACATTCCATGCTTCATAAATTTCTTTCCTCAAACTCTTACAATGAAAAATCTATGTGGGTATGGAAATAACAAACTCCCTGTTTAATGACCCATTACATGTATGTAGACTTTGTAGAGTAAGTCTGCTTGAAAACCAATCTGGCATCCTGTGGGTTTTAATATTAATGGATATGAAGAAAGTAAAGGGTAACAGAAGAATAAATATGTTTCACAGCAACGTAGATTAACAAATTGGTATCACTGATTCATTTTCAAGTTAATAATAATAATAATAATAATAATAATATTTAGTTTTTATATCGCATTTCATCACTATTTGCAATACCAATGCGCTTTACATGTTTACAGAAATAATCATACTTATATTAAACGTAAGATAAATGTCTAGAAAACAAAATTAATTAATATACAATAGGCATACAAATATTAAAACACATATATAAATGAAAAATATTCTAATCAAAGGAACCTCTTTGGAAAACTCTTCTATTGCATAGATAATCAGTCATAAGAGATTGAATGCACAGTCAAAACGAAATGTTGAAGAGATATGTCTTCAGTTCCCTTTCAAATACATCTACATGTATGTTTTTCTGAGCACGAAGAGCATCCGGAAAAGAATTCCAAAGGGTTGGTGCGGCACTTTCGAAGGACCTATCACCAAAAGTTTTTGTTCTACTCCTATTAACAACTAACAGGTTTTGGGAAGCAGATCTGAGTGATCTGGTAGGTTGATAGGGGGCTACCAACTCAGACAGGTACAGTAAGTAGGGGCAAGACCATGTACAGCCTTTAAAAATGTGAGCAGGATTATTTTGTACTGAATGCGCGAATAAATGGGTAACCAATGAAGTTCTTTTAAGATTGGCGTGATGTGATCATATTTCTTAGACATAGATACTAGCCGGGCAGCAGAGTTCTGAATTCTTTGGAGTTGGGACACATCTTTATCAGGAATGCATAACAGAAGACTGTTACAATTGTCCAGCAATGACGTAACAAATGCGTGGATCAATATCTCTGTTGTTTTCTGGTTTAGTAGATGGCGAATACAACCTAGCCTTCTCAGGGCGAAGGATGCTCTACGGCAGATTAGATTTATGTGGCGACGAAGCGACAGGTGTCTATCAGTTAAAATTAAAACAGTTAAAATTGTGAATTATAAAGGAAACAAAGAATCATCTTTTTTAACTTTTTGAATTTTCCCTCTGGAGATGTACAATTACAATGCAAAATGACTATTACACAGTCTGTATAATTATATAATTTACATCAATAGAACTATACATTTGCCTACCATTGCTATTTGACCTCAAATCGCCACTAATTCGAAATTTTCACCGAAAATTTTTGCCTTATTATTTGCCTATTTACCCCCACCCCCCTTGAATGGCGCCCTCCATTGATAAGGATGCGGCCGCGCGCAATCTGATACTCTTCCTCTAATCTCTTCGCCTCCGTTGAGATAAGTCGTATATTTTTGCCAGCGCCAAAAATAGCGTGTTTTTCTCCCTTTTGGGACTACTTTGCGGTGTTTTGCGAGGTTATATTTCTCAGGATAATCATATTGAGTATTCTGAGCTCTCTTTTTGGGTCTAGTTTTTTGGTTTTACCGAGATTTGATAGTATTATCTCTCGGTGATCGTTTACTTTTCACGCTCTCTCTTCCCGTAGACTTTCGTACGTTCATTACCGCGTGTATGTAATACGTGTCGTTGTTTACGTTTGAGTGTTGTGTGTGTGTTGCGGCGCACAGCGTTTATGTGCTCCGCTTCTTTGATAGACCCGCCTATTTACCCCTTTGTGTATCGTGTGCTTTCTTCTGAGAAGTCCCCCCTGGAGGGGGTGAGAGGCTTGTCGTTTGAAGAGGCTTTAGACGCCGTCCTTCCTCCTTCTTCACCACCTCGGACTTTGGGGGTGAGTATTTTTGGGTCGAACACTGGCGGACAAAACCTCGCTGCTCGGGCTTCGTCGGTCCCTCAAAGTACGGGACCGTTGATGCCTGACAGGTTTGGCAGCGTCCAGGATGATGACGGCTACGGCCCTCGCGCCGAGTTCCGATAATCCTTTGCCCTGTTCGACTAACGGGAGATCTAAAACGGTTGTTACATCAGTTTCACAACCGGTGGCCGGTTCGCTGGCTAATTCAGTTCAGGCTGAAGGTGCCGGGTTCATTTCTCTCACGGCGCCGAATCCCATTGTGGCCTCCGGCTTCGCCTGCATAACCGGATCGATCATCGGTTTCTTGTATCGAGTTTTGACCGGATCGGATATCGGCGCCGTTCCCTTAACTGAGGTAAATCGGATCCGCAAGTCGGTTTTCCGTACCGGTTTTGGGAGTGAGTACCGTCCAAGGCGGACCTGTATCCTTCGGATAGTAGGCCGCAACGTCGGTTCCTCACTAGCCGGCTGGCACGTCCATAGCCGTCGCTCTGTTACTCGTCGGCGGCGTATCCGGCCAGAGCGGGACTTCCCCGACAAATGTCCGGTCGCCCACCTTTGGTGGCGGGGGTCCGTCTCTCTCCGTTTTCAAACGGATATCGGCCGCGTTCCCTTAACTGAGGTAAATCGGATCCGCAAGTCGGTTTCCGTACCAGGTTTTGGGAGTGAGTAACGTTCCAAGGCGGACCTGTATCCTCGGCATAGTAGGCCGCCACGTCTGGTTCCTCACTAGCCCGGTGGCACGTCCAAAGCCGTCGCTCTGTTACTCGTCGGCGGGTATCCGGCAGAGCGGGACGTCCCCGACAATGTCCGGTCGCCCACCTTTGGTGGCGGGGTTCCGTCTCTTCTCCTTTTCATCTCGGGAGTGTGTCCCCTTCCGTTTTCGGACTACTACGTCGGTGAGCGCGTGCGTTTTCGGATCCCGCTCCGGTTCTTCGGAGCCAGGGTCCGCTTACAGCGCGGCGTCTTTTTTTTTTAAGCCAACACCCCGTCTTCCAAGTCGGTTTACTTTCGGACTGCACCCATCTGAGGCGGGCCCTTTCCGAGTGAAGCGTCGTAGACTTGCAGTTTCGGATCCCGATCTGGTTCCCGCACGGATCAGTGCCCCTTTACAGTCGGGCGGTTCGGGTTCAGAGCGACTTCGTTCGTTGCCGCAACCGGATCCGGTTTTAGTTAGGAACCCTGTCCCCCAAGGTTGGACACTTCCTTTTCGGGTAGACATCAACTCCCGGATGCCGATCCGGGTAGTTTGGGTGTACCTCCGGAGGTTCGCCGAGTGGGATTGAACGTTACGAGACAGCGGTACGTCACCACTCCCGACTCACCTCTATGGGTTGTTCCCACTCTCCTTGTGAGGAGCGGATGCTTCCTCGTCAGGACGATGAGATCGTTTCGGTGGCTGATTCTCACGACTCATTGTTTGAATTCTCATCGACTCCCTGTGTACCGCCATTCGGTTATGGTTGATACGCGGGGATCCCTCCCAGGTTAATGCTTCGGTGGATATTTCATCCGACGAAGATGTACCTGAAGTCGTTGTAGAGGGGGACGATGGTCTTTAACACCAAAGCCCATCTTCCCGGAGGTCCTGAAGTTGGCTGATGTTTTCGATAAGACCGCGAAGACTACCTTTATTGAAATCTGACAAATCTGATTTTGCAATTTCGTCCAGGAGTTGCGCATTCTTCCGCCAGACCGGGCCGAGATTCTTCCTGGCCCTTAGGGCAGGTTTTCTTCTCTTCTTGTTTCTCAGATTTCGGCTACATCCACCTTGCTGGATAATCGCCGTAGAGTTCATGTGCTTGAGACTCTTCATATCAAGCAATCCCTCATCCCGGATATGGTCAAGGAGATTGACGTGACTTCCCCTTCCTTTGCGGGGAGCAACTTGGCAGACATCTTGCAAAAAGAAGTTGACTCACGTAAGAAGGCCCAGGAACTGTCAACATCTATTAGAGATGTTCGTCAGCCCCACGTCTCCTAGGTCTGTTAAACCTGGCTTCTCCAAAGCTCCTCTTTTCAGGAAGGGGCAAGAAGAAGGACAAGAGGCTCCCGTTCCTGCCAGTTCGGCCCCGGCGGCTCCTCCTCAGGACGTAGGGTAGCCGACTTTTCTCATGATTCTTATGATCGACAGGTGCTTTTTCAAGACCAGACTCCTTGTCGAGGACGTGGAGGTGGTAGGGGCTCTTCCCGAGGCTTCGCGAAGAATCAGCCCTTTCGTCAGGGCGGGAAGCCATTATTCCAGATGACTTCCGAGTTCGCTTGGAGATCCGGTGGTGGTCGACTTCGGAAGTTTCTTCCGCTTGGAAGTCGATCACGGACGACGTCTTCGTCCTCTCCGTGATCAAGAACGGACTTCGGATAGATCTAGAAGAGCCTCTTCCAAGGTGGTGTTATCCGAAGTGATCACCGCCGCAATCGATCCTTTTTCAGGAACATTTTGTTTCGGAAGTTACCTCGCTCCTGATAAAGGACGCTGTCGAACGGGTGGGGGATCACGACCCTTGTGTCTCCCCCTGTTTTTGTGATCCCCAAGCGTTCAGGCTCGCTCAGGATGATCCTCAACATGAAGAGGATCAACAGGCACATCGCAAAGTCACCCTTCAGGATGGACCATCTAGCCTCCATTCTTCGGCTCTCGGTCAGGACGACTTTGCGGTGTCCCTCGACCTAGAGCGATGCCTATTTCCACATCCCAATAGAACCTCGTCGAGGGATCTTTTGGGAGTTTGCTGTAGGAAAGGAGACTTTTCGCTCGGTGGAGATCAAAAAGCTTCTCTCTCCTTGGACGAACCGTACCTTCCTTCTTCAGGGAAGAGATTCAAAGACCCTCTTCCCTCGGTTACAGTGACCACGGACGCGTCACTTCAAGGTTGGGGGGGGGGCCATTGTCAAGGTCGGATGGTTTCCGGATCTTGGGTCCTTCCGAGGCCGCTGCTTCACATCAACGTTCTGGAACCTTTATCAGTTCTGTTTGTCCTCCAACGTTTTCGCGCACCTGTTGGTGGGCCGTGCGGTGTTGATTCTCACGGACAACACCTCTGTGAAGGCCTACATCAACAAACAAGGAGGGACACACTCTTTGAAGTTGAACGGGGGTAGCGTTCCTCCTTTGGGAATGGTGCAATCGGGAGAAGATCGTCCCGGTTGCCTCCACATTCCGGGGAGGACAATCTGATAGCAGACTTTCTATCCCTGAACAACAGACTTCCTCGGTTTTGCTCCCGAGTCAGGGAGACTTCTGCTTTCGTTCTGGACCCGTTCTCTCTTCATTGGAAGGGGTGGAAGGCGTACGCCTTTCCACCATTCAAGTTGATCCCTCTGGTTCTCAGGAAGATCAGGGAGGATCAGGCAACAGTGGTCTTGATTGCTCCCTACTGGCCGGGTCGGGCCTGGTTTCAGATCTGTTGCTCCTGTTAGCAGGGGAGCCGCTGCCCCTCCGGCCGTACGGACTTAGTTTCTCAACCGTTGTCGGGGGTTCTACATGCGAATCCATCGCACCTTCATCTAACTGCATGGCCTCTATCGCCAGCGGCTAGGGATGAAGGCTTTTCAGACCGAGCAGCTGAGCTGCTAGTTGAAAGTAGGCGGAAGTCGACTAGGATTGTATACAATTCGCGCCTTGAGGCTTTCCTTGCCTGGTGCGAACTCTTGGAGTGTCCCCAGAGAGGCTCCTTTGCCTCTTATTGCCGATTTCCTTATTTCTCTGTTCGATAAGGGTAGGTCTCTCTCGACGATTCGAGGGTTTCGTTCGGCTATTTCGGCCATTCTTACTGGTTTTTGCTTATGGGGGATCGGTCTCACCGCCCCCAGCTCTCGGCGTTGCTTAGGGCCTTTTTCTTAAAACGCCCTATTTCTAAGCCCTTGACTCCAGCTGGAGTCTTCCCAAAGTCTTGGAGGCTTTGTCCAAGCCACCGTTCGAGCCTTTGAACTCGATTCCCTGTTAAATCTGTCCATTAAGACAAGCTTTCTCCTAGCAATAGCCTCCTGGCAAAGGAGGAGTTCGCTACATGCTCTCAATATTACCTGGTCATATTCGTTGGGAGAGATATGGGGTTCGTCTGATTCCTATCACATCCTTCATTGCTAAGAACCAAACAGCCTCGTCGGGCTCTATCGAGATCTTCATTCGGCCTCTGACGGGGTTCTCATCTATCAGAGAAGACAAATTCTGGTGCCCCGTCAGGGCCCTCAAATGGTACATCAAGAAGACTGAGAATCTTCGCAATCTTCACAGTTTTTTGTTACTTCCTGTGAACCCCATAAAGGGGTTCTATAGATACGTTATCCTGGTGGATAGTCTCCGCAATCAAGGCTGCGGGAGTGAAGGCCCTTGAAGAGGGAACTACTCCCAAGGCCCATCAGACCAGGAGCTCAGCTCCTCTTGGGCCCTATTTACAGGGTCGGGGTAGAAGATTTTGCAAGGCGGCCTTTTGGCGTTCTGCAAATTCTTTCACCTTCTTTTACCTGAGAGACGTCGCCGCTAGTGAGGGTGTTTTCTCCACCGCACCTCTCAAAGCGGCGGCATCCTCCATAGTTTCATAACCGTTATGGTTGCCCTCCCGACTTTTGTCGGTGCTGGTCGTAGCAATGGTAGGCAAATGTATAGTTCTATTGATGTAAATCATAAAAATTACAATCTAATTTTATTATTTACGATATAGAAATATACATTTGCCTACATTCCCTCCCTCCGTCCCCCTATCCGTTGCAACATACGGAAGTTTTTTGGGGCGAGAGAGTTAGAGGAAGAGTATCAGATTGTGCGCGGCCGCATCCTTATCAATGGAGGGCGCCATTCAAGGGGGATGGGGGTAAATAGGCAAATAATAAGGCAAAAATTTTCGGTGAAAATTTCGAATTAGTGGCGATTTGAGGTCAAATAGCAATGGTAGGCAAATGTATATTTCTATATCGTAAATAATAAAATTAGATTGTAATTTTTATGTTTCTATACTTTAAAAAAAAAATGGTACAACCTGGGAAAAAAATTAGGTTTGAAATCTTCACAAGTGTTATTTGGTATCAAATTAAAGCCAAAAGATTTTGTTTTGCTGATAGTGATACAATTTGTTTTCAGTAATTTGCTCTTATAAAACAAAAATTCTTTTTAATGTAAGATTTGTTGATATGAGGAACAAACAACAATTACACAAACAGTTTGTCTGTTACATTTTCATCTTGGCATGTTATGTTCAAGACCTACACCTTGGCAATGGACATGGCATGCACAAAATGGATTGTTTATTGATTTTACAAAAACTAATCATATCTCAAGATCTACTACACCACTTAAGAAGTCTGTTTCTCTGCTTTATGGAAATACCAGACACTACCAGGTTGTGATCGATCTTTGCACCATGTTATTTGATGCAGACTGTATTTAAAGGAGAATGAAACCCTAGGATTCAGTTGAATTGTATGAAACGAAAAAAAAAATCAAAGAAACAGATTAAAGAAAGTTTGAGAACAATTGAATAAATAATAAGAAAGTTATGTGCATTTGAATGTTGTGATCACTAACGCTATGGAGATCCTCACACTGGCAACAGGCCCAAGATGTGTGATGTCACACATGAACAGCTCTCCCATATAAAATACAAAAAAATACAAAAAATTCTTCTTTTTCCTCATTCTAATGGTAGTACAGACTCTTCACACATGATTATATTTTGTGGACTTGTATTACATGTCCTCCCATGAAAAGAATCTCAGATCTTTTAATGGAATTAAAAAAAAAAGACAATTTGAGTGAAATATGTACAAAAGTAATGGGGAAGTTGTTCATGTATGACATCACACATCTTGGGCCCGTTGCCAATGTGAGGATCCCCATACCAGTAGTGATCACAACATTGAAATGCTCATAACTTTCTTATTATTCATTCATTTTTTCTCAAATTTTCTTTGATCACCCTATTGATTTTCCTGTTTTTGTACAATTTAATGAATTCCTAGGGTTTCCTTTCCCTTTAAAAATAAAGTTTAACATGCAAATACTGTACTTCATTAGAATGTAAGCTATTACTATGTCTTATTTGTGATAGCTGAAGTTGAAGTTATACATACATCAATTACTTTTGATTTTGTATGTGAAAAAAAAAAGAAAGAATCAGAACATGCATCTTGTCTATTGTCTATTTTAAAAGCTTTATATAAAATTAATATGTTACCACAGGAATATAAAATAAATAAAACTGTGAGATAAGTCTAGTATTAACATGAAATATTTGTTGTATTTTCTTCTTTTTCAGGCAACTTTACGAGATGACCAATCAGCTTGCTAATTCACTACGTAGACAAGGTGTAAAGAGAGGTGATAGAGTGGCTATATATATGCCGGTATCTCCCATTACAGTAGCTGCTATGATGGCATGTGCAAGGATCGGAGCCATTCATAAGTACATCACATTCACACAGCTTCATGCTTTGTGTACCTTTATTCCTAGATATGTCAAATTTAATGCAATTTCCTGATTAGTAAACTTGACTTAATTCAGGTATTTTTTCCTTGTGCACCAATATTTGATTTGCTCCAGTGATAATTTTTTTGGGTCTTATATGTCAGGTTAGGTTTGTGACTGGTTATGTTTAGGGTTAGGATTACTCAATGGATACTGGATACTTGATGATGTAATCCCTTTGACAACTCACTTGGTAAGTTAAATTGGGATTAGTCCAGGACTAAAGTTAGCCATTTGATTAGTGTTACAGATTTAACATGGAGCAATTGCTGCTGGAGAAAATGTCATGGATCCATCTTTACAATGTTATTTGTGAATTGTAGAAATGTTCTTTTTCTTAAATATACATCATAGAGGGAAGGAATTAGGTTAACATTAAACATCTTCTATACAAATTCTCACACATTCGGTAAAGATAAAATCAACAGATGTTCTATAAAAGCTTTACATATACTTTGAAGATGTAATGATGGTATTGTAATGTAATTGTTTTTAGTATGAAGACAAATCACTCTACATTATTTGTATATTTGTGCTTCTCTCTTTCTCTTTGTCTCTCCTTCAGTGTTATATTTGCAGGTTTTAGTGCCGAAGCCTTGGCTAGCAGAGTCATTGATGGTAAGAATACATTCATTATTAATATATTAGAATTGCAGTATGTGTAAACAAACAAAAATGATTCAGGCAGGTTAGAAATAAATTAGGTATGAAATCTCTCCAACGTCATGTGTTTCTGGTACCAAATTCAATCCAATAGGTATTTCTTGCTGATGCATTTTATTTGGTATAACTTTGATTTGAACAAAATTTTGGAAGAAAGTTTCCCTTGGGTACCCTTTTTATTGATACAGACTGTGTAGATCATTGTTTTCTGTCAGTGATTTGAATAAAAACTTCAATTGAAAATCATTTATTGTGTGTAGCTGGTGTGGAGACAGTTCTGACCACTGACCAGGCTGTGAGGGGAGGAAAGGTCATTGACCTTAAAGCTACTGTAGACAAGGCAATGGAACAATGTCCAAAGGTCAAGCGAGTGTTTGTATCCAAGAGGACTGGAGCTGATGTACCTATGTATGATAGGGATATACCAATGGAAGAGGTGAGATGTCATGATGCAAAACAAAACAAAATGTATAGAGAAAAATTGACTCATTGAATATGGGCGATTCTATCCTGTGGGTTAGAATTTATCCTTTACGTTTCTTTACCATTGCAATAACAATAACAGTATTTTATAAATGAATTGAAATATATATTGTATTGAAAGAGAGTATATAATTCAAGATGTCGTCGAGATATAGTATCCAACCTAAATGATATAACATGTCATGGTTATCATAATACATCAAATAAGATGCCCAATTTATGTATTCATTGTTAAATGTTTGTAGTCTGTAGAGAAAAGATTCAAATTAGAATATTGTTTGAACCTGAACTTAGGTTTCTCTTAAATGTATTGAGCTCACTATATTAATTCACATGTAGGGCAGAACTTAATCTTACAAAGTTTGTTTTAATTGTTGGGGGGGGGGGTTGATATGACAATCTTTATTTGGGACTATATCAGAACCCCGCTGACATACCCTAACCTTGTGTATTTGTATTATAATCATTGCGAAACCTGTCAGGCTATGGCTCATGAATCAACTGAGTGTGAACCTGAGGTGATGGACAGTGAAGACCTACTCTTTATGCTCTATACATCAGGATCAACAGGGTCTGCTAAAGGTCTCTCT
The DNA here is from genome assembly GCA_940671915.1 of Paracentrotus lividus. Classification (NCBI taxonomy): domain Eukaryota; kingdom Metazoa; phylum Echinodermata; class Echinoidea; order Camarodonta; family Echinidae; genus Paracentrotus; species Paracentrotus lividus. Next base: position 65,174,302 of record CALNVZ010000174.1, read on the forward strand.
CATTCTCAAGCTGGCTATCTACTCTATGCTAGTCTTACACACAAGGTATATTACACATTTATATCAAATCCTAGTCTATATGGAATGAAATCAAATATAAGAATGAATCCTTTAGAATATAATATGAAAGGAGGTTTTTGTGCTACCTCAGCATGGTTTGCTCTTGCCGGTTATCAATAAGGTGGTATTATTCAGATAACGATTCTTTTTTTTTTTTTTACGTGTTCCATTCAGTTTGTGCAGTCCTCCACAATCGTGCTCATAATAGTTCAAAATAGTGTAAAGAACTTTGTGCAATGTGTAATGTACCATGAATGCATACTGTGTATATTTCATGAATACTAGTAAGAGATGATGCATACTGTGTATATTTCATGAATACTAGTAAGAGATGATGCATACTGTGTATATTTCATGAATACTAGTAAGAGATGATGCATACTGTGTATATTTCATGAATACTAGTAAGAGATGATGCATACTGTGTATATTTCATGAATACTAGTAAGAGATGATGCATTTTGTAAAGGATCAAACATAATATTAAAAATACAGAGAGTTGTGAACAATGTGGTCTCTAGAAATTTCATTATATACATCTAAAAAGGATAAATATAAAATTGTGTATATGTCTGACAATCTCTTGTATCTTTCTCCATCTATCTTTCTTTATCTTTCCTTCTTCCCCTCTCTATTTCCCAAATTATTTCTCTCCCTGTTGTTTTCCTGTATAAATCCTTCTGTGTGTACCTGAGAGCTAATATTTTTTCATAAGAGTCTTAAGACTAGATAAGTTAATCATTGTGGAACGGCAATAATTGCCAGAGGATATTCATGATATTTTTCTCCATGCTCTTTTTCTTCCACAGTTTGTATTTGATTACCAACCTGGTGATATCTATGCATGTGTAGCTGATGTAGGCTGGATCACTGGACATAGCTATGTTGTCTATGGCCCTCTCTGTAATGGTGCTACTACTGTATTGTTTGAAAGCATTCCCACCTATCCAGATCCAGGTTAGTTATTGTCATGATGCTTTTGTTGGGGTCACATAAAATATGGTCATTTTCAAACAAAAGTGGACATGAAGCTGAAATTTTAATGTGGCACTGTACCTTTGTAAATACAAATTAGGATCTCATATCAACACAAAGTCTTCTTTACAATGCAAAAAATTCACAAGTTCAAACATTATGTGATCCAGTTTTCTTGTGCCGAATAATTGATCATGCAGGAATTTGCACATATGGGACTATGGTGCTTTAAATGCCCTTTATTCTTATATCTAGTCACTTTTGTCAGATTTTTTTTTTGCTTTAAGTAATTATCATGGACATGACGGATGCACATCTGTAATTTGGATCTAGTTATTTACTTTAGTTGTTGAGAAACGTTTCATTTTTGCAGTTGTCGTGTCACTCACGACACATAGGGGTGGACCATTTTCCACAGAAAGGCGATGATTGATAAGGACTATATATGTTAGAGAGGTACACTATTTATGTACATATACCAGTACTTATGGTACCCTTGGAGATCTACAATGTACTTGGTCAGAAACCCATGTCCAAAATTTGTTGTGTCACTCACGCAACATTTTTTAATCATAATTTCCAGGAGCAATTATAAAATTCAAATCCAACTGGTACCCACTATTCTGTCAACTCTAAAAAATTTCTTATATTGTAACTCTGAAAAGTTTGTTTTGTAATGAATCTTAATCAAATATAATTATTACAAGTACTAAGACAACATTTATCATCTCCTAGCTACTGCATTCATACAATCATAAACCGCTATTCTTTTAATACTTTCACATTTATAAGCCACATTGTATGGATAAAAATATGGGACCAGCGTCAACTAAGAATCCACCTTTCTCTGAAAAGAAACACTTGAAGAAGGATGTTCAGAAAGAAAAAGAAAATATAGGGGAGACGGGTAATTATGGCCCCCTTTTTCACATTTCCTATTACTACCATTAAATAAAAAGTACAATAATATTCTAATTATGTAAAAATACAGTCAGTCTATATACCTATAATATATAAAGGAAAGTATAAACCTGTGACTTCTCATTTGCATATTAATTACCATTATGTTTACAACTTTGTGGGGCCATAATTACCCCACGGGTTGGGGGGTATTTGTGGCCCCTATTGTGATGACTCTATGAATTCAAAGATATTATGCTAATTAATTATGGTAATGTATAATAAATGTTGTTGGGTGTTCCTAATACACTTATCAACCACCAACAATGATTTATATATATGTACATAATCATACAAGTTAATGTCCCTATCTACGCTTGTACACTGTTTATGCATTGGGGGCCATAATTACCCCAAGTGACATTTTCAATTTCATCCCTCTTTATACAGCTCTACTATTGAAGATATTCAGGTGGAAGTTTTTCTGTTGTGTTTGTTAGTTCCTATTGTTTTTGTTTCAATCAAAATTTCATCTTAAATTATTTTATTAATGATATCACACCCCAAATAAAAAAGCAGACTTGCCACTTTCCAACGAACAGATTTTTGATTGCCGTACATTTTCGGCTCCCCTAATCACAAAATTTGAAGTAAATGGCTTATTGTTCTCATATGATAGTAGGAAGAGTTTAGCTAGGCATGTGAAAAAAATGAAATTATCATTGTGTTATGCAGCAAAGAATTATAAGCTCTCAAAGACAAAGGGGCCATCAGAGCTGCCAACCGTCCCGAAAAATTCGTATTTGTCCCGAAAATAAGAAGGGAATACGAAAAGGCATTGAAAAATTACGAATTTTTGTCTTTTATAATGCAATATGATTACATGGTCTTTGCATGCACGTGGCGCCTTGAATTATATTACAATAGCATTGTATGCAATACGATCATTGAGTGCATGATCTTTGCATACAAGCGGCGCACTAGCGCTAGCAGGGGGTCGAATGCGCGCGCACACCCATGCTTGCATTGCTGGATGGAGGAGCGAAACCATCGACTCCCCGCTCGGCTACTGGTTAATGGTGCTGCGCTGTGTGCATGCAGGCGGCTGCGCGCGCGCCTGAATACGATGTGTGCGTGCGACAAGAACAACAAACTACCCTGGATTTTTTAGCTGGATTAAACTTGGATTATACCTGGATCTAGAAATCTATCGCATGGGAATTTGATTGAGCTCAACATGGCAACTTTAGCTTCCAAAAAAAAAGAAGAAATAGACTTTAATGGCCTTATATCATACCATATTCGAAAGGTGAAAACATGCTCATCATTGCAAGGTTTGTTCGTCCGATTTTTCAAAGCCAAGGAAATTCTTACCGCGTAAGAAAATAAGGATTTCTTCTTTTGTCCGAACATGGTGGTGGTTCATACGATAGCCTATCCAAAAACATATAAAATCAGCCAAATATTGAGCTGCCGGAGATGCTAGCAACAAAGCAAAATATCGCTAAGTTTTTTGTACCTAGGCCGTAGGGCAAGGTTAAGGACAATTCTGTGATTGGTGACGATTTTTTGCAATTTTTTGAGGAAATTTTTACCGCGTAAGAAATTACGATTTTTCTCTCAAAATTACGAATTTTGAGCTCCATGATTACTAATTTCTACTTCTAAAGGTTGGCAGCTCTGGGCCATGATTACCCCAGGGCCATAATTACCCCAGTCTCTCCTATGTGTTTTTCAAGACACAAAATATTAATTTAGCTTTTAAAATCTAAAACCTAAATCATATTGTTCATAATTACAGGACGATATTGGGAGATGGTGGAGAGACTGAAGATCAATCAGATATATGTTGCTCCTACCACTCTTTGATTTCTTTAATCTTGATATATAGAGTGCGCTGTTATCCTCCTGCCAGTTGTATGAAGAAGTCTCTCTGAAATGTCCTTAATTTTCACGTTTTCAGGGCTGTCTGTTTTACTAATATGTAAGTGTTTGTTCACCAAACTTGTTAAGAGTTCAAATTATTGTGATATGGCTGTGTCAAAAACCGTGGATTTGTTGAATCTCATAACTGTGATTTGCTTTACATGTGCACACGTTGAGTTACACAGAAACAACGTCGTCAGTACCCCGTCCTCGTGTGGCGAGAAGCTTGCCCAGTGCGCGAGCGGGAACGTACGTGTGAATGATGACACCGAACCTGGTTTTGCCTTTTGTGACTATTCTCGAACAATAAGAACAATGGGAAGCTCCCGTGTTAAGTACTCTATTCACCAGCTCTATATGTTGCGTAATCAAGCTACATGTAGGTCGCTGATGACCGCTCAGACTCTCTCTGTTGCGAAAGATTGTGGGATCCTGAGAAAGAGTGGAAACCATGCAGGGGCTCACAAGAACAGTCGTATTGATACCCGTATCTAAAACCGTACTGCCCCTGTTTCTACTCAAGTGATAAGGACGGTGAACCACCATAATCTAGTTTAAGTAGCGAGAGAACTCAAACCATACAGGGTAAGCTATAATTTACCACATTTCTTTTTGAGCAACATGAGGTCTCCAATAAGTCTGATGAACTAGAGACAATTATTCGAGACAAAGACATTGATGTGTGTGCTGTGACTGAATCATGGCTGACCTCAGACACTGGAATATTTTTCAGTCCAGGGATACTCACATTTTTCATAATGTCGGTCCAGTCGTAGAGGGGGAGGGGTATCTTTGATCATAAGGGATGGGCTTATAACCCTTCCCCTGCTGTAGACATTGCCGTTCCCGATGACCTTGAAATCACCTGGGTGCAAGTACGACCCCGTCGCCTCCCACAGGAAATATCGAGTATCCACATTGCTGTCGTGTACTTTCCCCCCAACAGTGGTACCGAAGAACAATTAATCGATCGTATCGTCCAATCAATCGACGATGTGCGTTCGAGACATCCGCATAGTGGAGTGGTTGTGCTCGGTGACTTCAACCAGTTGAATACAGATGAGATCTGCGTGAACTATTCACTTAGACAGGTTGTTGATAAACCTACAAGACTCAATGCAACCTTAGATAAGATCTTAACAAATCTCGGTGACTACTATCAAAAAGTTGTCATTACGTCTCCCCTCGGGTGCAGCGACCTTAATGCGGTAACTTGGGTTCCTGAAGACAAATTTCCCCGAAAGCCAAACATGACGTGGAAATGCATCTTACGACCTATCAGGGACTCTGATGCTAGATGCTGTGGTAGATGGATCTCGGACCAGTCCTGGTCGAATGTTCATGACGCTCCAGATACACAAGCTAAATGTGACGAATTTTACTCTACCCTCCAGCAAGGCTTAGATTAATTCTTTCCCTTGAAGACGGTTCGAGTACACCCGAGAGACAAACCGTGGATAACCCCTGAAGTGAAGTCGCTGATAAGTAAACGTCAACATCTCTTTGTTAATGGCCCGGCGAGCGATTGGAGGGCTCGTCGCAATAAGATCTACAGATCTATTCGTGAAGCGAAGCAGGAGTTCTATCATGATCGAGTTGCTAAACTGAAAAATGATGACCCGGCGTCATGGTACAAACACATAAAGCTCATGACATTGCGTAGCCAGACCGATGAGTCAATATATGTTCCAGATGTTGACCAGTCGCAAGTTGATGTTGTAGCTGAAGCTATCAATGTTCACTTCACCAATGTTTCCAGTGGCATACCGCCCTTGGACTCGTCCACACTTCCATCACACAGAACACCCTATAGCCCTCTTCCAAGAGTTCAACCATGGGATGTTTTGTGAGAACTGCAGAAAGTGACTCCTGGAAAGTCTTCTGGGCCTGATGGTATCTCTACAAGACTTATCAAAATGTTTGCCCCCGAACTGAGCTCTCCACTTAGTCACATCCTGAACTGTTCTTATGCTGAGTGTGTTGTCCCAGTGCAGTGGAAGCAAGCAATTGTAGTCCCAGTTCCGAAAGAGAAACCTGCCAGATTTGATAAACTCAGACCAATTGCACTTACAGATCACTTTGCAAAACTTGCAGAGTTGTTCATTACTAGGTGGTTAATGTCGGCTGTTTCCCAGTCCCTTGACGTTAAACAATTTGGTAGTAGATGTGGTACATGTATGTCATGTACTCATTGCTTAGTAGATATTGTCAACTATCTCTCTAAACATGCTGACAAGTTAGGTTACTAAGTTACTACGACTGTGATGGTAACAACTGACTTCTCAAAGGCCTTCGATCGGGTAGACCATACTGTAATCGTATCGAAATTGGTAGATCTACTTGTCAACCCTTTTCTTATATCTTGGATTGCTAGCTTTCTTACTGACCGATCCCAGCGTGTTCACTATCGTGACTGTCTGTCCTCAAGTATGCTTCTTCATGCAGGTGTACCACAGGGAACACAGTTAGGCCCTGCTCTATTTTTGATCTTGATCAATGATGCCTTAGAATCATCCAGTGTTGAGCACTGGAAATACGTTGACGACATGACAATTGCAGAGTCAACACAGCGGGGATCGGCCAGTGAGATGCAAGCTACCCTCCAAGAACTAGGTAATTGGTGTACTACAAATAACATGCAACTGAACGCTTCTAAATGTCATGTAATGAGAATTGACTTCGGTAGAGCTGTGTTGCCCCCTGTACAGTGTAGTCTAAATGGCCAAACCTTGACTGAAGTTGACGAGGTTAAGATCCTTGGCATCCTCTTACATTCCAACCTCAAGTGGAACATGCATGTGAATGCCATGCTCTCCAAAGCTAGTAAAAGATTGTTCATGTTAAGATCCCTGAAACCTTTCAACCTACCTGTAAAAGACCTTCTAACAATATACACAGGCTATGTTAGACCCCTGGTGGAATACACTGTCCCAGCATGGCATCTTGGCCTCACCAAACAACAGGCCCTCCAAATCGAAAGGGTACAAGAACGAGCCCTAAGGATGATTCTAGGTGCACGATATGACTCCTATCCCAATGCTCTACAGATAACGCAACTACAGTCTCTTGAATCACGCAGGCATGATTTATGACGCAAATTTGCAGGGTCCTTGCTAAAGTCAACTCAGTTCAGGGACTGGCTCCCAGCACCCCACCAGACCAGATATTCTTCAGCATTATGAAGATCAGTGCAGTACCCCGTAGTTAGGTGTAGAACTGAAAGTTACAGGAGAAGTCCAATTCCCTATCTAATTGAGTCATTAAATACCTTGTAATGATGTTGGGAAGACCTAACACTCTCTCTCTCTCTACCTCTCTATCCCTCTCTCTCTCTCTCTCTATCTCTCTCTCTCTCTCTCTAAAACTCCTCCTCTCTACCTGCCATTTATTGATCTCTTGCTTCTCTCCCTCATTTTCTATCTCCAACTACTCTTCGCTTTTCTTGATTCTACTTTTTCAGCATTCTTCTTTCCTCCTTTTCTGGTAGGTGTCATATCAGTGTACATCATCTGAGCATGATTGACTTAAAATGTACATATATGTATTTTGTAGACATAATTTATCTCTGCATTTCTTCCATCATTGCCTACTCTCTATACACGCCTCTCTCTCTCTCTCATCTCTCACTTCTCTCATCTCTCTCTCTCTCCTCTCATCTCAGCTATTTATCTTTCATCTCTCCTTCTAATCCTTTTCATCCTCTCTTCCACTTTCCTCTTCTTATCCATACCTTTAGCTTATTAACAAACTTGAGATTTTTTTGGTTTATGAAAAAGCTGATGTTGCTGTTTTTTAAATCAATGTATTTCAACGTTTTTGTGATATAATAGAAAGTGCAATATCTTTATGTACTTGATTATATGTAAAATTAA
>CALNVZ010000174.1:65182059-65209643 GCA_940671915.1 Paracentrotus lividus
TCCTTTTCTGGTTAGGTGTCCCATATCAGTGTAACATCATCTGACATGAATTGACTTAAAATGTACATATATGTATTATGTAGACATCAAATTTTACTCTGCATTTTCTTCCATCATTGCTACTCCTTATCACCCCTCTCTCTCTCTCTCTCTCTCTCTCTCTCTCTCTCTCTCTCTCTCTCATCTCATATTTATCTTTCATCTCTCCTTCTATCCTTTCCATCTCCTTCCACTTTCTCTTCTTATCACATACTTTACCTTTTAACAACTTGAGATTTTTTGTTATTGAAGAACGCTGATGCATGTTTTTTTAAATCAATATTTCAACGTTTTTTGTATATAATATAAAGTGCAATATCTTGTATGTACTGATTATATGTAAAATTTAATATTTTGTGCATTGCATCACTCCTCTCTTTCCTGAAGCCTTTACCCCCTCATCCTTTCTATCCTTCCTTTCTCCCAGATTTTCATATCTATTCTTTAAGGCCAAGTTTTAGCAAAGCTTTCGCCTGTTGCATTTGTTGGGATGGACTTGTAATTTGACTAGTAATTTGAACTGTCTTCATGACGTTTCGTGCTTATTTTTTATTTTCGATGCATGCCAAATACTCTATATTGATGTTAATTGCTCCTTTCAAATTTGCTAAGTGTCTGTTTGGTTCTATACAGTACCCTGTAAGTATCGGGTTATTTTAAAACACTTAAAATTCAATGACCATAGTAGCTTTCCACTCAATGCCCATTGTTACGCTATTTGGTTGCTTCTGCTCCTACTGCCATGTATATTTCAATTGATAATCCATTTTTTTTTTCTTTTTCTCAGTTAACTTTGCAAAGTTGAATTGAGTTATACCATTATATGTCAAAAAATTATTTCATCTCTATATGCTCTGTTTTCAATTGTATCAATCTATATGTATCATTTACTTTGTACAAACTTATGTAATTCAGCCTTTGGCTGCGAGATATGTTTTGATTATTGAATAAAGATCATTATTATTATTATTGTACATGATTACAGGAAGGTATTGGGAGATGGTTGAAAGACTAAAGATCAAACAGATATATGTTGCTCCTACCGCTCTTTGATTTCTTTAATCTTAATATTGTACATGATTACAGGAAGGTATTGGGAGATGGTTGAAAGACTAAAGATCAATCAGATATATGTTGCTCCTACCGCTCTTTGATTTCTTTAATCTTAATATTGTATATGATTACAGGAAGGTATTGGGAGATGGTTGAAAGACTAAAGATCAATCAGATATATGTTGCTCCTACTGCTCTTTGATTTCTTTAATCTTAATATTGTATATGATTACAGGAAGGTATTGGGAGATGGTTAAAAGACTGAAGATCAATCAGATATATGTTGCTCCTACCGCTCTTTGATTTCTTTAATCTTAATATTGTACATGATTACAGGAAGGTATTGGGAGATGGTGGAAAGATTGAAGATCAATCAGATATATGTTGCTCCTACCGCTCTTTGATTTCTTTAATCTTAATATTGTATATGATTACAGGAAGGTATTGGGAGATGGTTGAAAGACTGAAGATCAATCAGATATATGTTGCTCCTACCGCTGTTAGACTACTACTCAAATCAGGTGACTCCTACGTTAACAAGTATGACAGGTCAACGTTGAGAACCCTCGGATGTGGTAAGATAACAAAGTGTTAATTTGTGACCCTCCGGCTCCACCAATAAGTCATCAGAATTCATATTTGGGTTTTATGTGCTTTCTGAAACTAGAGATTTCATGTTTTCTAATGATATCAAACACTTGTAGTTTAGTGAAGTTTAACTCGGTTAAATATCCCATTAGAATAAGAGCTCCCAATGCTTTCCTATGCAGATGGCCTGCTTCCAATGCCATTTACTCTGTTCTCCTATTGGCGACTAATAGGTGGTTTTGAGGCGGAGGGTCACATTTGTGAATTAATGAAAATTGGAAACTATTTTTTTATAAGGATGATACTAGTATTGACAAGGCAAATTAGATATGATAGTGATACCAACCTACCTAGAGGTTCCAGGTTGGCTTAATAGCCAAGACCTAAAATGAATCCTCTAGTTATCTCTGTCATGTATCAATTTTTCTGCTTGCTTCTATCAACTACTCCAGCATCAGATTTCATAATATCTAGGTAGATCTTGCACTGTCTTCCAAGCCCCCGTCGCCAAGATAATGATATGTAAAGGAGAAGCTGATGATGATAAGGGTGCTCTAGATGAATGTGAAGATTTATGTTTGATAATGAGTTTGGTTACAATGATGTTGATGAAGATCAGAAGGGTTAGGCCAATATGACAATAAATCTTTTTGCTTGTTTGATTAGTTGGTAGGCCTTTGAACACTGAAGCCTGGGAGTGGTATAACAATGTTGTAGGAGAGGGCCTACATGTATGTGACAATAAATCTTTTTGCTTGTTTGATTAGTTGGTGAGCCTCTAAACACAGAAGCCTGCATGTGATATAACTATGTTGTAGGAGAGGGCCAATATGACAATAAATATTTTTGCTTGTTTGATTAGTTGGTAGGCCTTTGAACCCTGAAGCCTGGGAGTGGTATAACAATGTTGTAGGAGGAGGGCCTATGTGACAATAAATCTTTTTGCTTGTTTGATTAGTTGGTGAGCCTCTAAACACAGAAGCCTGCGTGTGATATAACTATGTTGTAGGAGAGGGCCAATATGACAATAAATATTTTTGCTTGTTTGATTAGTTGGTGAACCTCTAAACACAGAAGCCTGGGAGTGGTATAACAATGTTGTTGGAGAGGGGCGATGTTCACTAGCAGACACATGGTGGCAAACAGGTCTGTTTACCTCATCATTTTATAATGTTTATATTACATAATTTTTAATATAAAAAATCTAAACAAGAAACTTATATAAAGTCCTTTATGTTTATGAATTTTATTATCATATGTGGATATGATAGATAAGTTGAAGTTTCAAATCTATAGTATGTACATGTATAACTTGATTTGAATCCACTGAGCCTTTGTATATTATTAATTAATAATAATAATAATTAATTAATGTGAGTTTGTATTGCGCAAGTATCCACTCTGTAGAGTGCTCAAGGCGCATTAATCTATTATTATTACCCGCTAGCTAGGTGCTACCCCCGAAGGCGCTCACAGCATTTCAAAATTATTCTTCCTACGGTACCCATTCACACTCACTGTGGTCAAGACGGCAAATTGCAGGTTGACACCTGCAGAAGATAGTGTATGGACGGGATTCGAACCCGCGTACCTTGTATCGTAAGTCCGCCGACTTATCCACTCGACCACACCACTCCACAGATCCTATAATAAACATTTCTATAGTACAATGTAAAGACATGAAGTTACATATTTTCTATTAGGTTGCAGAATCATACTTTCCTTATAAAAGCTATATATGAACATGTTTTTGTTTGATTCTTTATATCATGTACACAAGACTGAGCATATGTATCCCCAGCATCGCACCCATGCTAAATACAGGTGGTCCAATGAGACCCTTCTTTGGCATTGACTGTTCTGCTGATGAAAGGTATATCAATAGATCTCCTTTAATTGAAACATGTTGGCTTTTTGTTTCATTTCCCATTAAAATTCATATAAGCTGTCTCGTGTTATCTCATTAAACTGCATATCCATATTAGCCTCTTAAAATCTAGAGAATTAAAAAGATTTCTATAATGAAAAGAATGAAGTTTCATCATACACTTGCAGTGAATTAAGAATTTATGTTTTGTTTTATTGGTACGATCCCAGTGATTACTATTGTCAATGAAAGGGTATGATTATCTCAAGAAGCTTCCAATATTTATCAAATACAATATGCTCTTTTATATTTCATTCTATTTTTACATGAGTCAGGAGATCAGTGGACAACAATGAAGGCAGGCGCCCTCTGTATTCGTAGCCAGGCCTGGCATAGCAAGAACAATATAGGCATACAAAGCGCTATCTTAACGGAGACATATCTCAGCTCCATCACCCGGTGAGTTTCACATATAGGGACATGCCAGGTCATATCTTTTAAATAGACCATTGCCTAGCATATCAAGAACAATATATGACAATCACAAGTGATACCTGGAGACATATCTCAGTCCATACCCCGGTGAGTTTCATATAGGGACTTGTCAGGTCATATCTTTTAAATAGACCATTGCCTAGCATATCAAGAACAATATACGACGATCACAAGTGATACCTGGAGACATATACCCTTACCCTGGTGAGTATCATAATAGGGTCATTTCAGGTCTTTATCGGGTCATGTCAGGTCTGTTCTCATAGAACACATATAGTGCATCCCCAAATTGTATACACGTTTGAAATGGCTACCAAAAATATATGGTTCTTGAGGAAAATCTTATGTGTATATGAAAACTCATCCTCAACTTTCATGTATGGCCCCACAACAGTCTGAAAATAATTCATGCTTGAGTGAGCATTGTCCACTTTTGTAATTGACACAAAAATGATGCTGCATAGGAATTCAATTTTTACTAACTCTATGGGCGGCCGTAAGAACCCTTATTAACATCATAAACAAAGCAGGGTTTTACTTCTCTAAAATGACTGTCCTATTATTGTTAATTGTGCAGGGTTTTACTTCTCTGGTGATGGTGCCATCCGAGATGATAAAGGTTACTTCCACATCACAGGTCGAATGGATGATGTCATCAATGTCACTGGTCATCGCTTAGGCACAGCAGAGGTCGAAGATGCCATGGTATGTGGACCTAATTCAATGACATAGCTGCTACCTGTTTCTATTGAATAGTAATGGTCCTATTTTAGAGAAAATAAAAAGAAAAAATGAAAAAAACAAAACAAAACAAAACAAAACAAACAAACAAATAAAAAAACAACATCTAACCTTGTCTTCTTATATATGTACAAATTTGTCCATGATAATTCTACAGTTAATTTCAGGAATGTTATTTTGGGGAAGTATTTGATTATTTCTTTCTGTTTCTTGCCTTTCAAAGTAGGCAATTATCCAAAAAGCCTTTATTTTGCTGTATTTACTGGTAACTCTGAGTACTCAACCACATTTATGTCGTTTGCTTGAATATTGACTTCTATTGTTATGTATAATACATGTGCAGTTTCATTTTTGTAAATATTATTGTAAGGTAACTGCATGCAGTGTTCCATATTAAATCCATTTCCTAATAGTGTCATTAGTTGTCTTTTGTGAATCAAGTATAAGGTTTCATTAGGAATGTTGATTTTTTTCTATTTCAGGATGAACATCCTGCTGTAGCAGAGACTGCTGTGGTAGGCTACCCTCATGATATCAAAGGAGAAGGTAAGATCTCATGATAGTTGGTATATTAGTTTTCATGTAATAGTCTGTTAGTATATATTAGTTTTTATGTAATAGTATGTTAGTATATTAGTTTTCAGGTAATATTCTGTTAGTTTATTAGTTTTCATGTAATAGTCTGTTTGTATATTAGTTTTCATGTAATAGTCTGTTAGTATATATTAGTTTTCATGTAATAGTCTGTTTGTATATTAGTTTTCATGTAATAGTCTGTTTGTATATTAGTTTTCATGTAATAGTCTGTTTGTATATTAGTTTTCATGTAATAGTCTGTTAGTATATATTAGTTTTCATGTAATAGTCTGTTTGTATATTAGTTTTCATGTAATAGTCTGTTAGTATATTAGTTTTCATGTAATATTCTGTAAGTATATTAGTTTTCATGGAATAGTCTGTTAGTATATTAGTTTTCATGTAATAGTCTGTTTGTATATTAGTTTTCATGTAATAGTCTGTTAGTATATTAGTTTTCATGGAATAGGCTGTTAGTATATTAGTTTTCATGTAATATTCTATTAGTATATTAGTTTTCATGTAATAGTCTGTTTGTATATTAGTTTTCATGTAATAGTCTGTTAGTATATTAGTTTTCATGTAATAGTCTGTTAGTATATTAGTTTTCATGTAATAGTCTGTTAGTATATTGAAATCCTGCTGTAGCAGAGACTGCTGTGGTAGGCTACCCTCATGACATCAAAGGAGAAGGAAGATCTTATGATATTCTGTTCGTATATATTGATTTCCATGTAGTGATTTGCAGAGCTGCTAACCATTTAAAAAATATTCCTAACATTACTAAAATTTTAAGGAAATACAAAATTATGGAAAGGTGTAGAAAATTTTGAATTCAATAAAAAATTACTACTGTATGTGATTTATAATGCAACACATTCACATGCTTCTTACATGCAAGTGGAGCTCTGAATTTTATCCATTGAATGCAGGCAGCTTGTGCAGCCCAATGGTCAAATGTATGATCTTTGCTTGTAAGCGGCGGTCAGAAAATGTGCACCATGCGCTAAAGCAAGCACTGAGTGCAAATGCTGTTTAGAAAGTTTAAATCTGCACCCATCATAGGAACTATTGTAATGGCTAGATATTAGGCATAACAGGTATGTTTATGAACATTGTCAATTTATAACAGCATATATAATTATTTATTTATTTATTTATTTTTTTATTTTTTTTTTTGGGGGGGGAGGGGTGTTATAACGGTAAGCACCTGTTATTCCGAAGGTTCGTAATTCCGAAGGTTCTTTATTCCGAAGATTCGTTATTCCGAAGGTTCGTCATTCAGAAGGTTCGTTATTCCGAAGGTTCGTCATTCCGAAAACGAAATTGGGTTCGTCATTCCGAAGGTTCGTAATTCCGAAAAACGAAATAGGGTTCGTAATTCCGAAGGTTCGTCATTCCGAAAACGAAATAAGGTTCGTTACTCCGAAGGTTCGTCATTTCGAAAACGAAAAAAGGTTCGTTATTCCGAAGGTTTGTCATTCCGAAAACGAAATAAACTTATTTTAGTAATAAAAACGGTGTTGTAATTCAAAAATAATAGGATATTATGCAATAATAGTCTCAGCGGAGGATGATACATGTGTATTTTGTGGGAGCAAAGCATGTATTGCATCAAAAAATGACATGGATCAAGCATCTTGATTTTTATTTTATCTGAGCAATTGCTCTCTGAGCGAATGGATTAAGAATGTTGGGGACTGTGTGTTGGTCACCTGTGAATAACCTCCAGATAAGGGGATTTTATTTTATTTTATTTATTCATTTGCTATGCTATTGACAATGCTGCCAAGTTGACAAGTTATGCTATTGACAATGCTTCTATAATAGAAGTTATACACTGTTAGAACACGGTTTAAAAATTTAGCTGTTTTAAAAAAGGTTGGTTTAAAAGTTAAACATTCTTGTTTAATATTTAAACATTGTTGTTTAAAACCGGAAAAGCGAGGTTTTATAGCCTTAGACAAGACCTGTTTAAAGTTTAGAGTTTAGATATTAAACAGTTTTGTTTAAACAGGCCCAGGCAAATGTCATGTGATATTCATGAGCTAATGGCATCACTCGTAACATGCAAGGTAAAATCGGCGCAACATTTCAATCATGGCGAAGGACTTATGCGTCACTCATTATACAAGTGTATTTAGGGCCTACTGATGTGTTGGCTCAGTGGATAGAGCGTCTGCCTTGTTGTGAGTTCGATACCAGGCGGCGTTAACCAAAAGTTGAAACCTTTTTATGTTTGGAGTGAAGCATTAAACAATACTGTTGATATTTTTAACAACCATTAAACAACAGGTTGTTTAAACTTTTGAACAACAGGAGTGTTAAAGTTTTAAACAACTACAGGTTGTTTAATTTTTAAACAACGCTGTGCGATTCACCGGTTAACATGCAGTTGTTTAAGATTTTAAACAACTTCTTTAATTTTTTTCTAACAGTGTAGGATAGATTCACCAAGAATATATTATATATATAATATATATGGGCAATTCCATGAAAATCCGGACACGGGTGCCGGAAATTCAAAAAGATATTTGGTTCAAATCATTTTGATTTTCAAAAAATAAATGAGTTGAAGTTTTAAGATTCAATAAATTTTTTCCCGATGGCGGCCATTTTCACTTTCTAATCACATGCTGAAGTATTCCAATAATTTTTGGGTATAGAAAAGGTATATTAACAAGAAACTCATTTTCATTTTCTCAACTAAATCGTTTCTGTTCCCGATAATCTTTCACATGGATAAAGTTTTTATAGAGACCCTTTGTCAAACTGTATTTGATAAAAACTGGTTCAATTGTGACTTTGGTCAACAAACTTAGATTTAATCAACCCTCATTTGGAATGTAACGTCAGTTACCGAAAACATGAACTTGTTAATTTTTTTCCACAACGAAGACAGTATCAAATATGCCAATTAAGATTTCTAATGTATGATGGCATCTCATTATTATCAATAGCAAAGCTATGGATATTCAACATATAATCAAGTCAAAATTGACAACCAATTTGTGTAACGTCAGTTACCATGACCTAGTGTAACGTCAGTTACCATGATGCCATTATCATTTCATAGAAAACAATTATAATTTGGACTCCTGTATGCATCTGAACTAGTTTCTACTACTTAAACTAACCATTTAGCAATAAAAAAGACTGCCAGTGCCAATGGTAACTTCTTATTTTAATGATTTAAGAGTTGGGAAACCCATGCAGTGTACATGTACATTTGTAAGGCCCTCCAAATCTGCTTTAGATTTTCAGTTGATTATCTATTGGTGTGATCAAGGTTCCATCGCTATATATTCTGAATTTGGAATATGAGCCTATAATTTTAAATGTTATAATTATCTACATCAGTTGTGTTTAAAATTTTCTCTCCGTAAAAAAAAAAAATCATAAATAAATAATAAAAAAAAGAAAGAAAGAAAGATGATCATAGCTCCAATGTCTGTGCATCTGCTTAGTTGGAAGCGATTTTGTGGAAGAACAAAGCATAGAAAACAACCGTTAACTTTACTTTACTTTAACAGGATTTCATTTTGATGACAAAGACGAACAATAATTTTCAACAAATTTCATTACCTAGCTTTGAGATTCTGCATTTAATGACTGCGGATGAGTTAAATGGAAATTACTGTTGCAGTTATAAGTTTGAATTGAGGAAGAAAAAGTGATTTTAAAAATCAATTCATTGCTGTGAGGATTTAGAATCATCAAATTATAATGGAAGGCACCTAATTATGCTAAGATTCACATACACTACACACAAAAATGCATGTGTGGGACATCCTACATGTACTGTACGTGTATTAATCAATCAAAATACTATTTTAGAGTTTCTAATATCTTTAAAAATATATTTACAATGTATGTGATGAAATTTAGTTCTTAAAAGTAGTAAGAAATAAAATTTTCAAACTATTCTGTACAAACCCAATAGGAAATACATGTGTAAAACTGTCATGTTCATAGTAAAGTTTTAACTGAATACGAAGAAAATGACTACATTACTTCTTATTTTGCCAATCTGTTGCCTAGAACATAGGTATGATGTCATATCAAACACATAATTCTCAGAAGCCCGGAACACAAAATATTTTGATCAAATTCAAAATTGAAATTTTACATGTGTAAAGTCTATGGAAGATGTAAGGGTAACGTCAGTAACGTAACGTCAGTTACCGACATGTCTTCACAAAAGTTTCCCCAGCATAAACAAAAATTATGAAAATCTCTCCTTAATTTGCAAATCTGTTCATAAGACCCTAAGTATGATGTCATATAAGACTTATCATTACAACACGTCGTGGACATGAGATATTTAGATTCGATCAAACACCATGATTTTGCATGTCCGTTTTCCGTAACGTCAGTTACCGACACGTTTCTGCTTGGCGTTTCAATGGAAATAATGTTTGGGTGGAATTTTCAAATACAACTTCTTCCTTTACATTTACTTATTTAGGTATATTAATTTGAAGACCCATGTATTCTTATTTATTTAACTACGGTACAAACAATGCAGAAAATTCTGGTTGTGTGTAACGTCAGTTACCGTGGAATTGCCCACATATATATTTATATATATATATATTAATAAGTGCGATGAGACTCAACTTTTGAGATGACGACGTTTTGTCCAGATATATGTGTTATGAATAAAAGTCTAGGACAAGCTTGGACGTTGCTGGTCAGCAACGTCCAAGCTTGTCCAGACTTTTTATCATAACACACATATATAATATATATAGTATATGATATATTATTATTATATTACACTTGGTGAATCGAATCTATCCTAGTAACTTCTACACTGCTCAATATCCGAGCGTGAGCAGAGGTGATAAAAAAATAAATAGTCAAGAAATCACAAAGAAATTGACGGTAGTATCATGTTTATTCGTCGCTACTCACGAGTTTCGCGCAAAGCGATCATTAGGCAACTAATGAAACATTGGCAATGTTTCATTAGTTGTCTGATGATCACTTTGCCAATGTTTCATTAGTTGGAAACAGCTTGTTACCTGATGATCGCTTTGCGTGAAACTCGTGAGTAGCGACGAATAAAAATGATACAACCGTCAATTTCTTTTTGATTTCTTGACTATTTCAGTTGAATTCAAAGCATGACGTTACATTCTTTTAATATGTCTTTTAATAATATATTCCAAAAAGATGGCTATTCTGGCTGAGGACGGAAGTTTTACCCCGCTCACCCAGCCAAAAAAGAGGAATTGTCGCCCCTTTTTGAGCTGGGTGTTAATTCCTCATATTCTGGTCCAAACAAGCCCCCATCCCCCCCCCCCTGCAGAGTGACATTTAATCAAGAATGAGTCTTTTAGTAGAAATTTTGAACTTGTACAAAACAATTTCAAAATGCATCAATCAGGCAACGATTTTTGCATGAAGTAGTCCCATAAGCCTATGATCACCCCTTTGAAAGAATTCTTAAACGCCCCTGGTAACAATATAGATCAACCCCTTTCCACCCTCATAACAATTGAACACTAAATGTGATACCCTTCCCCTTCCAACACGCCTGCCCTCCAGTTTTCCCGGCTTCGCCACAGATTATTTCAGTTTCGGACTAATTACAAAACTCGGATTAACGAACCTTTGGAATGACGAACCCTATTTCGTTTTCGGAATGACGACCCTTCGGAATGACGCACCCTATTTCGTTTTCGAAATTACGAACCTTCGGAATGACGAACCCTATTTCGTTTTCGGAATGATGAACCTTCGGAATAACGAACCCTATTTTGTTTTTCGGAATGACGAACCTTCGGAATAACAAACCTTTGGAATAACGCCACAAATGTTCGGATTAACGAACCCTTTTTTATTTTCGGATAAATGAACATCGAGGTATAGGCGTTTTACGTGTTTCGGAAAGACGAACCTTCGGAATAATGGACCTTCGGAATAACGAACCTTCGGAATTACGAAGTGTAACCGTTATAACATGTACATGTATTCCTAATATACTTAATGTTGTAAAGGTGGACACAAAGGAAAGAAAGAAAGGAGCATCAGGGTTAATGCAGCGCTGCATCCCCTGCAATTGTGGCACGGTGCTTTGCAACTTCAGTTATCGATGCAATGCTCCACCAACTTTTTTCTCTTCAAATTACAAATTTTAAAGGAAAAATTTGAATTTTGGAGGTCCTGATTACTTAGTTGTGCTTCTGAATGTTGGCAGCTCTAGTTTTGGGATAACAGTCATATGCTATTGACATTATCGATATCACTGTTGTATTTCACTTGATACAGGTGTGTATGCCTATGTGATTCTCAAGGATGATGTTACAGAGAGCGAAGAAGATATCGTCAAGGAATTAAAGGCTGTAGTGAGACAGAAGATAGCTGCATATGCTGTTCCTGATATCATTCAGGTAGGAGAGTAGTAGATGCACAGGTCATACATGATGGTCAGAGGTTTTGATGGGATCTGTTCTTAAAGTGAGCATTGGTTGAACAATCCATAGAGTTTGATGATTCATAAAAAAGCAAGATCATTGGCTTAACGAAACTGAAATTTATACAATTGTAGCTTTCATCATTTCAGTAATTTACTGTACATAGTATTAGCCAATATTTTCACAGTTTCATACTAGTTTGGGAATTTTGTGAGTGTATAATTTTTTTTGCAATGTTTTCATTACTTGAAAAAGGCTTTTGTTTAAGTGGAAATTTTCGCAAAGATGGTTTCCGAAATTTGAGAAAATAAAGCCACCTCTAAAATATACAGTACTCTTTTTTTTTTCCCTGTGGTCTTGAATAGTAGGACTTAGTCTTTGGGACAAGCGCACTACTTTTCTATGCCATACATGAATACTTGTATGTGATTTTCATCCCCCTTCAAAGCAACTCTCGTATGATCTTGAATTCTGTTCTGTCTATTGAATGTGATAAAGTATCATGATAGAGGGTTCCGTTCTCCTGCTGCCATTTGAGTGGAAATGTCTCTCTGAAAAGTCCTTAATTTTCACGTTTTTCAGGGCTGTCTGTTTTACTAACATGTAAGTGTTCGTTCATCAAACTTGTTTCGAGTTTAATTTAGCGGATTTCATCAAATATTGTGATATGGCTGTGTCAAAAACTGTGGATTTGTTGAATCTCAGGAACGCTGTGTTAACTTTGATTTGCTTTACATGTGCGTACGTTGAGTTACATAGAAACAACGCCGTCAGTATCCCATTGTTGTGTGCCGGGAAGATTGCCAAGTCGAGCGGGAACTTACGTGGTGAAACTGAACCTGATCTTGCCTATTGTGAATATTTTCGAACAATAAAAACAATGGGAACCTCCCGGATTATGTGCTCTATTCACCAGCTGTACATGTTACGTAATCAAGCGAGGTCCTCATTTTTTATCTCAAATTACTTTTCTTTCCTTACATTCCCCTATCCCCTTTATTCTGGTTAGGCTTTCCATAGTACTTTTTTTTACCGGTGTAAGAATATCTGACCAGAATTGACTTAAAATGTAATCTCATGTACATGTATAATGTAGGCTGCAAGTTATACTCTGCTTTTTCTTCTATACCGTCTCTGCTCTTTCTCTTTCTCTCCCTCTCTCTTCCTCTCTCTCTCTTTTCATCTCTTCTTCTGTCTTTCACACTTCCGCACTTCTCTTTTCCTCATCTCCTTCACTTTCTCTACTTCTCCTCTTCACAATGCAAGTAAGCACTTGAGATTTTTTGTTATTGAAGAACGTTGATATATGCTATATTACCAATATTTGAACTCTTCTGTATATAGTATTAAGTGCAATATCTTGTATGAACTGGTTATGTGTAAAATCGAATATTTTGTGCATTTCATCTTTTCTTTCTTTCCTGAAGTCTTCCCCCCAACCTTTCTATCCTTCCCTTCTCCCTGTCTATCTTCTTTTTGTTGTTGACGTGAACTTGTAATTTGATTGATTTTTTTTAAAATTACGTGTCTTGTCTAGTTTTAATTTTCGATGCATGCCAAATACTTTATACTTATGTTCAGTACTCCTTTCAACTTTGCAAGGTGTCCGTTTAGCTTTATACATTACCCTGCCGGTTTCTTATACGTCAATGACCACAGTAATTTGCCTCTCAATACCTGTGCCCATTGTTGTATAGTTTTGTTACCTTTGTACTTTCTCTTCCAGCTGCCATTTATTTTTCAATTGATAATTTGTATTCCTTTATGATTCTTATGTCACCTTTGCCTCACACCTATTTCAAATAATTGTTTTTCCGGTTAACTTTGCAAGGTTGAATGGAGTTATACCTTTATCTGTTAATGATGTATGTATATCTACTTTGTTTTATTATATGTATCATTTACTTTGTAAAAACCTTTGTAATTGAGCCTTTGGCTGCAAGAAATGTTTTGATGTATGAATAAAAGACCATTATTATAAGTATTTTTTCCCAGAAATTTCAACAATCACTGCCAGGTTGTGTTGTAGAAGGTTTGTTGAGTTAAATGTTTCTACTTCATTTCCTCTGTTGATAGATTACTCCAGGATTACCGAAGACACGGTCGGGGAAGATCATGAGACGTATTCTGAGGAAGGTGTCTGCTGATAAGAGTGATGAACTAGGAGATGTATCTACTTTGGCAGACCCATCCATTGTAGAGGTAATTGTTAAGAACCATGAAAACTTGGATAAGAAATAAAGCTATGCAAGCCTTCATGACAAGCTGTGAATTGAATGGTTATTATATTTGAGGAATTTATGTATGCTGTAGCTTCCTCTCTAGTCTAAGATGAAGATTACCTGGTTTCATCATCGTTCTTGGATTATACAGAGCCCTTCACAGCAAGTGAACATTGACTGCTTATTTCCTTGTCGTGCAAAGCTGAGGCAAAATTTTGTGCAAAATTTTCTTCCGTTTTATAATTACCTAAAACTTGTTTGAAACCGCAGTTAATATGCATGTCTGCTGAAGTAAAAGCTCAATTGTCATTATTGGGTTCCTTTATGCTGCTTTGATTTGACAAACAATATCTTATCTACCATCTACACAATCTGACAAATTTTTGGGTTCATAATCATTGTACTATAACACTTTTATTATCATGTATCAAGATTGCCACTCTTTCCAGTTGAAATATTTCTTATCTTTTAATCAATACTACTTACTTATTTTATCCTGCTGTAATTGATGTAAAACTTTTATCAAATTGCACTTGTCATAGTATAATTTTTTACATGATGAATCATTTCTAAATTTCCAATTCTTAGATTATGGATTTTATTTGTAGAGTATAATCAGATGGAGTCTTAGGTGGGTTAATTCTGACAAGTATTGCAAGTCACATACAGACGTTTTTTTTTAATTACTAATTTGTTTTCCTTTTGTTACATTATTGCTTTGCATGATGTAGTTATGTTTTTGAAATAGTGTTTATGATAGTGTTTCCTAAGACCCAAATTGATGAAAACTCTTTACCATAGAGTTCCCCTGGCTGGTTAGCCCCTGTATTAAGGTGTTGGCAGTAATAAGGAAGAAAGCCCAGTGGCCTTAAGCTAGCATAATAATCTCTGAAATATGTTTGGTGTCACATAGCTATTTGTACAAGGAAGGGAAAGAAAATATTAATCTCCTGTACTTTACATATTTGACATATATGTTTATATTATTATGACCAATTCGGAGTGTTTTTAGGACTTTTAGTGTAAATTTGTATCTGTTTGATATCTAGAATATCGCTCACAAGGTTTTAGTCTGGGAACATTCACATCTTTGTACCTTTAAAAAAAAATCCCTACTCTGTTTAATGAAAACATGTTAATATTTTCAGGCCTTACTTGAAGGACTTGTACATCAATGATGTGTGAAAGTATGTTATTCCATGTATGATACTTTGCTTTGCCCTTCTTGTTATCTTTTCAAAACTTTTGTAAATGAAGGTTGAATGTGAATGCATTATCTTACATGTATTGTTTTAATTTGACATTTATTGATATTATTGAATAATTAATTTAAAATCATTGATATCAATACATTATTCAATTAACATTTTATATTCTTTATTATCCCAAAGGTATATAATCATGTGTATCTGCAGTATTAAGAATCAATGCACATATTGTTATGAAGATAATATGGAGTTCTCCGGAAATGCAATTACAGTGGAAATAATTATAAAGAGGTGTGATATAACTCAATTCCTGATATAACAAGGTAATTTTGTTGGTCTAGCTCTTAGTAATCTTTTGTTTTTGTACCCTTATATAATATACATGTGGGCAATTCCACAGAAATCCGGACATGAAACAAAAAAAGAAAAAAGAAAAAAGAAAAAAGAAGTGTGTGTCCCAGTTTATTTAATTTATTCATCTCACTCCTAATGTCATGGTTGTTGTTAGATATATAAAATCTTTCAAATTCAGTTAAAAAAACAATTTGTCACTGATTTCATTGAAATCTGTAACCCTCATTAAAAATGAATATGTGGGAAAATACATGAGCAAAATTCAATCTTTTGCAGATTTTGATTGTTTCTTTTATTATTTTTTCCTTTTTTTCCAAATTGAAAAGGGTGAATACTTTGGTGTATTAAAAAAAATTAAAAAATCATGGGAGATTTGTTAAATTACAAAGTGACAGAAAGCATGGCAGACATAAGGGTAACGTCAGTTACTGTCACCCCTTCAGTGAATTTGTTATAGCATAAAAGATAAAAACACAAATTATATATTTTTTTGTTTTCACATCTTTTCTGAAGAGTCTAGGTATGATGTCTTATGAAACGTATCACTCTACCATGTCTCGGACATGAGATAATGTGATTAGAATCCACGCCATGAAAATCCATGTCCGTTTTCTGTAACGTCAGTTACCGACACATATTTGTTTGTCATTTTTGGTCAGTTTTTTTTCTGCCCAATCCCTTCAGTATCATGAGATTATTGAGCTGTATTGGTTAGAAGACTAGTGTATTATTATCTTCCGAGCTACAATACAAACAATAAAAAAATATGTGTAACGTCAGTTACTGTGGAATTGCCCATGCATATCAAGGTAATTTCCATGGTCACAAGGAATCCAAAGGACCTTATAATAACGTGTTGTCATCTTGAGATAAAGATGATATATGTCTTGAAAACAAAATAAAAGTTGAGAGTGCTATTTTGTAAAGATTTCAATGTAAACGTTTTTTCATTTATAAGATTGTGTTGGAATTTTATTAGCATGAAGTGGATCAGTAAGTGATTGGTGTACATCCAGCCTATCATTGAAAATAATGATAGTGTGTATCAATCAGATATGATTATTTATGTCTGGGACTGACCTAGTAACTTCACGTCACCATCCAAAAGAGCCCACTGAGATTCGAGTGTAGTCTGGTTGTAGGCTGCAAATTTTTGGGAGTGTTTGAGGTGATGATTTGTTGTGTTTAATACACAGAGCCCCGTGCTTACAGAGACGGGGGCAAATAGAGGGAAGGTGGGCAAAAAACAAAGGCACATTAAAAAAAATAACATAAACAAATAGATTAGAGTCATGTTTCCGTTTATTCAGAATTTTTTTATAATGTTTTATTAAGATATCTAGTCAACAGAACCTTTACATTGAACCATAAACTAAAAGTATTTTTCCCCCATGAAATATTATGGAGAGTTGTTTTTCTTGTATGTGATTTATTTGTCTCTCTGTGTAACAATATTTGTTATAAAGGTCTGCTTTCTTTCATAATTCAGTAATATGTATTAATTTTTCTGTATAGTGGAAGATATATTATTAAAAAATATATGCAATATCGAAATATAAAGAAAGTAAACATTATATACAATAAGATTTTTACTCAAATTCATTTCGTTATATCATTTACACAACTACTTAGCCAAGAAGACCCATAGCAAAAACAAAGTTCTGCAAAAAAAAAAAATATATATAAACTGGCCAGCAAAAGAAAGTACCCACTTCTTTCAAAGGCTGCACACAAAAATTCACCCCATAGAAATAAACAATTTTGTACACAGGTATGGTGCAATAATCCATTACTAATCATGAAGTGATTATCTTTATTACAAAGAAATAAAATGGCATATACAGCATCTTGGTCACTGAATCAAAAGTCACAAAATGTAACAGAATGAGCCGTCCATGTTTTACACAAAAGTCAATGTCAAAGGATGAAATAAACCAGACACAAACAACAATGTTCAATAATGTGTATGTCCTCCTCGTGCCTGGACACATTCCAGGCATCTCTGACGCATGCTTTGGACAAGTTGTCTGGCGTAGTCCTGGGGAAGTTCTGTCCATTCCTCCTGCAGAGCTTGGATCAATGTTTGCCGATTGGTAGGAGGCTGTTCCCTTGATCTCACCCGTCTGCCAAGTTCATCCCACAGATGCTCAATGGGATTGAGGTCAGGAGAGCATGCACACCATGGGATGACGTCAATGTCCTGCTCCTGAAGGAAGTTGGTGGTGAACCGTGCTGTATGGGGTCTTGCATTGTCCTGTTGAAACAATGTGATGCCATTCAGTGGCCATTTTTGCTTGGTGGAAAATGCTTTTGTGTGGGACTTTTGATTCAGAGACAAAGATGCTATGCATGTCAAGTTCTTCTTTGTTATGAAGATATTCAATTGCTTATGTGTATGTGATTAGTAAGGGGTATTGTAGCACACCTGTGTACAAAAATTGTTTATATTTATGTCGTGAATTTTTGTGTGCGGCCTTTGACAGGGGTGGGTACTTTCTTTTGCTGTCCAGTTTATATAATAAAACGCATTTAGAAAAAAAAGATGGCACAAGCAAAGATGATGGAATGAAATAAGTACATTGTGCTTTCTAATATCAAAATTGAATAATTGTTAACTGTTTCAAATGCTTTTGTTTTGTTGTTGTTGTTGTTTTTTTACTTAACTCTTCATAAAAAAAACAAAACAAACACAAAACAACGAAATAAACAAACACCAAAAAAACAAACAAACAAAACAACAAAACAACAACACAAACTTCACAATGTTTACATAATGCTATTAATATAAGTAACGTTGTGATGTCTTCAAGATGCAGGATGCTTAACCATCATCCCAGTGATTTTTTTTTAATCACTCGAGTCTATGGGTGGGGGGGGGGGGCTTCAGATCTAGGCCGCCGATTGCGCGATCGCTTCGAAAATATGTACGATAGTGGTGTGCGATGTAATCCCCAAGAGTTAAAGTTATTTTTAAAAATAAGTATGCCTATTTATGCATGAAATCCTACTATTTGCTCTAAATCAATCAAAGATCATAGAATGCTAATTTTAGTGTAAATATTCTCCGTAGCAGAGATGTTCACTGCATTGGGAGACTTTGGGGTGTCACAAATAACCAATTTTGCATACAAAATCTACGATGATGGTCATTTTGCAATAAAGATGATGAAATCTGTGTTCATTGCAATACCAAAGAAGCCCGGTGCCAGAAGATGTGTCCAGTTTCGAACTACACTGTGTTCCTAAAAAAAAGGTAATCGAAGTTCAAAGGTCAGTCATTTCAAAAGTCTTTGGTTTATATTTGTGATTTGTTTATTAAAATACTAAGTAACTCATCAGCTTTAATTTAAGATATTAATACGTCTAAACTGTAATGGGTCACAGAGTTAGGGTCCTTTGAAGGTGATAGGCACAAAACCCATTTTCCCCCAAGTTTTTCGTTTTTAGGGTATGAAAATTTTTTATAAATTTTTGGATTCATAGTTTTGGGGGGTTTTGTCACACAAAGTTTCAATGAAATGCAATCTCATTTGTCAAAGGACCTATTTCAATGGCAATAAGATGAGTTCGCAAATTATGAGTCTCTTGAGTCTGAGACTTCAGGGCATCGAGGGAAAAAGGAACATAAGTAAATTTTTTTTTCAATCTTTTAGTAGACTTTATAAGACGCCAGCAAGTCAAAATTATTAGCCCGTTTGATTTCTTTTAAGGGTTAACAGTTCCGACAACGTCTCTGCGACGTTGTGGATACTTAGGCCTAAGGGACGTCGCAGCAACCCCCACAAAGACATCAAAGAGACTTGCTCGCGTATTAAAGAAGTCTACTAAAAGATTTGACATGTTTGACATTTTGTTTGATTTTTTTCGCGATTTCCTGCAGAATCAGGAGACGTCGCGGCGACCTCTTAAAGACTCGTGCATACTCGAGAACCCATGTCATTGCCAGTGAGATAGGTCCTTTGACAAATGAGATGGCATTTCATTGAAACTTTGTGTGACAAAAACCCCTAACACTATGAAACCATAATTTTATAAAAAGTTGGTGTCATACCCTAAAAACGAAAAACTTGGAAAAATGGGTTTTGTACCTATCACCTTAAATTGACCCTAATTCTGTGACCCATAACAGTTTGGACGTAAGCAATATCTCAAATTAAAGCTGATGAATTACTTAGTATGTTAAAAAACAAATCACAAAAAATAAATAATATACTTTTGAAATGACTGACCTTTGAACTTCAATTACCTTTTTATAGGAACACACTGTATAGGCTAAACCGACCAGCCCCCGTCGCGAAGCGACGGGAACTGACGAACCAGTTGACATATTTGGCGAAGTTTTAAAAATATCTATACATCCCAGCTAACAATTGGACGTTCTCTGAACGTTTTAAGAACGTTCCAAGTTCGTTCTATGGACGTTTTGTCAAAACGTTTTAGGAAAACGTCCTTTTGTGGAAGGTTTTGGACGTTAATAAAACGTTCCAAATGGACGTTTAGAAAACGTTTTCTAAAGTTTAAAAACCCAAAAGAACCTTTCAAAATTTTAAGGACCTGTAGAAAACCTTTGGAACCTTATAAAGTCCAAAACCTTTTTACAACGTTCTGTGGGACGTTCTACGGACGTCCAGAAAACTTTAAAAACCTTTGAACGTTCCATGGACGTTCTGCGGACGTCCAGAAAACCTTTGGAACGTTCAGAAAACGTTTTAAGAATGTCTATAGGAACGTTTGGAGAACCTATTTAAAACTTATGTAAACAATGTAATAATAAAATAGTTATTATTTGCACCTCAAGCTCCTGGCCAATTATGGAATGGCACTTAAGAGTGAAGTGTCTCCAATCAAAATATGCTTAAAGGGCAGACTTGAGTGAGATTCATTTGGATTTAACTCTATATATTGTCCAGTAAATTTATAGTTTATTGAAAGTATCGTTTGTATGGTTAGTTTTACTTCTTTTGTATGTTAGTACATTCAATACTGAATTAGTGTTTTTTAATCTTTATTGTGTGTTCAGAACAAATATTACAATAAAACGAAACACCAAAGCATGAATTAATTACTGCTAAATAGAAAAAAAATCATAAAACGTTATTTCCATATGTCCAACGTATTATATGCAAATTACCACTCATTTGCATAAAGTCCTATTGGCCGTTTTAAAAACGTTCATAAACGTTCAATAAAATATGTTCAGTTATAAGGTTCCAAATAAAACGTTTTGTGAACGTTTTGATTAAAACGTTCCATTTTGTAACGTCCAAAGAACGTTTAAAAACGTTCTTTTTGGAACCATTGTTTTCACAAATTGAAAGTCCAACTTGGACGTTATATAAACGTTTTCTAAACGTTCATTTCAGACGAGGACCTACGGGACCTGAATAAAACGTTTTTAAAACGTTCTGAAACGTTTTGTGTTTGCTGGGATGACCACAAATTTCGTGGTCAAAAATACCTTATTTGAATTCATACTCACATTGAATCAATTCTTTGAAGTTTTTCTCGAATTAGTGACATCTGCGAATGTTTCACATGAAGTAATCAACTAAAAATGTAGAAAAATACAGGAAAATGAGTCCATCAACGTATATTCTCCGTGCGTGCGTTGTCTTCGCCATACGTCTTCGCACAGTAAAATGACGTCATAGAAAATGGCAGCGATGGCACCAACACTATGAGAAGAGACAAGCATGACAAGGCCAGCGGAAAATTCAATTTGGTAAGTCAGAAGCTCTTATATACTTTCATATTTAGTCGTTGTTAGCGCGTGAAACATCATAGAAACCTTACAACAACATTTTAACATTAGATTGATTAAATTGACCAGTATAATCACTTTGCGCTCATCATCACTGAAAGTTACGCTGTAAATAGGGTGGTGGAATACAGCCCCGTCGCCTTCGGCAACGGGCTGTGATATGTTATTGTAGGCCTGATAATCATCAAACAATGCTGATTTTCGTGTGCTTTCTGAACATACAAGTCATGTACTCCGTGGAAGAACCACTGGTGTAATATCAGAAGAACACTATGGATTTAGACCAGGTAACGGACCAGGAATGCAATCCACGTACGTTCTCGTCTATTGGTGTTGTGTTCTCCTGGCGGAGGGCGCCAATTGGTTTGAGGTGCGCGCGCCATGCTAGTTTTCGTGTGCAACCGAGCGGTCGGTAATTGTTGTTAATGTTTTCTCAAGCAGTAGAAACGAGTTGGACAGCAAAATTTAAAAAAACCCACCGAAATACATCAAAAGTGGCAAAAAATGGTTCATATGCATCTTAAATTTGGAGATTGTGTATCAAATAAACTAATTCAACAAACAATTGGGAATTATTTCCTCAGTTATTTATGCATCTTGGAAGCCTGATCAAAACGACGAATTTGGGTTAAAAATCATAATTTTTCAATATCTCTACCCTTTTTGATATTTTGAAAAAAATATGAAATGTTAATTAGAAGTTACCTGAACCGATACCGTTGTTGGTTTAAGGAGGATAGTTTTTTTGACTTGGAGACACATCCTGGAATATCACTTGTGAAAACCCACGTGAAATATTACCACAACACCGGAATGGGACTGGAAAACTTGGCCGATAGTCGCGGCGATACAACCTTTTAACGCGCGCTGACATTTATTTCTGCTAGTTTCAATACAATTATTAATTATTTTCCTGTTTACTGCAGCATTAATCCAACGAACATAGACATACATTGTATTTCCACACTCCAAATTTTAATTTCGATTATTAATATCAACATTAAAATCATAAATGAACGATTGACATAATGATGAAAATGTACTTGTTACGAATCTATGGTTTTATTTGTAAAAAGAGAAGATTTACCTGATTTCAAAGGGGCGTCCCCAAGTCAAAAAAACTATCCTCCTTAAACCAACACGGTATCGGTTCAGTTAACTTCTAATTAACATTTCATATTTTTTTCAAATATCAAAAGGGTAGAGATATTAAAAAATTATGATTTTATAAAAGCACATATAATTTCTAAATTTGGTTTTAGTAAAAAAATAAATCGTCATTTTGAGCACTTTAAAGTGACCATAGAAAAACCAATGTTGTGTTTAATTAGTATATTTCAACACCAATACTCAAAGTAGAGGTGTATATTCACAACGTTGTCGCTTTGGCGTTATTTCTGTGGATTTTTTTACTCTTTTGTCTTTCGGTGTCATTCTGTTGCATGAAAAAACACGAACATAAATGAACGTCGCACAAGATGACAATAGACCGCGATGGTCACAACACAACTTGCATCTATCTACGATTTCTTTGTGTATGGCGTGGGAGTGAACGTTTCACTTAAGACGTTGATGTGACCATGGAAATCCAAACATGTGACCACCGCACAATATGGCTGCGCACGCCAAGATCCAAGGAGGAACGTACGTGAATCTTCATCATTCGAATGTTATCTGAGAGGGCAATCCAGGTGCAGTCAGACCTCTACTTGTGCTTCATTGACTATGTCAAAGCATTTGACAAGGTTCAACACCAAGCATTACTGAAAGTTCTAGAGGCACTATACATTGATGGGAAAGAAATTTAACTGATAAAATTTTTAAACTGAGCTTGCTGCAATCAAAATTGAGGGGAAGATGAGCAGCTGACTCAGCGTGGAACAAGATTAGACAAGGATGTATGAAAAGACCCCCATGGGATGAATGATAAATATCCAGTGTTTTTGTTAGGCAATTACCCCTTGCAGTTGTGAAGGATTATATCTGTATTATGTACCACATATCATTGTAATGGCTCTTTCAAGGGAGCTATGAAAAAGCAAGGTAACAGTACGGATTCGTTTATTTTTTAGTATCATTATTATTATTATTATTTTTTTTTCTTATTTATTTATTTATTTATTTTATTTATTTTATTTATTTATTTATTTATTTATTATTATTTTTTTTTTTTGGGGGGGGGAGGGCACTTAAAGAAAAAAATAGTGGCTCCCCCATGCTTGTCCCCGCACCCTGAAAATAAACCCTAAACGTCTCATTGAATGAAGTCAAATTTGCACCCCTTTTCGACTTTGGACTGAAAAAAAAAATACCCTAAATGGCGTAAAAACCGTGAAATTATAACCCCAAAACAGCAATTTCCACCGAAAACATCCCTATTTTTATGAATATGGCGATTGACATTAAAAAAAAAAAAAAAAAAAAAAAATCACCCCTATTTTAAGGAAAGCGTCGACGCCGCCGAAAGGCCTGAAAACCCTTTTCAACGCTTTTTGGGGACACGCATGCGTAGCACATCATGTGGTGAGTGACCCCCCCCCCCCGGGGGATTTTGCCCTTGAACAAATTGTTAATGTATAAAATATTCCAATATTTTTGTCGAGGCATGTCTTTGTAACAATTCAATTTTCAGTTTAAAAAAATGGTCTTTATTGATAAACATGAAAAATAAATATTACGAATCGTACGTGAAAAACAGCCATAGCCGTAATGTTCGTGTTTACATGTATAAAAAGGCACATATTATGAATATAACTTTAAAAAGTTAAAATGTGAAATACAGTTAGCAATAATCAAAAGACACATGGCATAAGATTCGGTATTATTATTAAGTGTATGTACAAGATCAAAATAGATAAATTCCATATACATGATATAGTTGACTTAAAAAGAGGAGACTGAACATACTTGTGATAATAATAAAGATGGTAATAGGAGTGTTCAGCTTTTGTTGAGTATATCAACCAAAATGGGCAATGGGCTATTTTTGAACCTTTCTGTTCTGAAGATATGTAATTGAAAGCCGATAAGAACCAGCAGCATATATACTGGGTGTAATGGGGGGAAAAGGAAAAAAAAAACATGAACGATGTGCGTGCATTGACGCCTTGACTAAAATATTTCAAGACTATTATAATTTAAACGTATATTTTGAAATATATTGGGAAACGGAAGTAGCCTTTACATATACAAGATGTGTGTGTTAAAACCGATACGTTTGTGTACTTCAGTGCAATTTTGAAAACTCCGCTTTCCTACGACCCGGCGTTCACATAGCTTTGTCAAATATGCAATTATTAGGCAAGCGGGTATAATGGCTCCTACAAAAACGTGATTTACTCAAAATTTTCTGTGACACCTATATTATATTATGGTTATCAATGGAAAGGCAATTTCAATACAGTCATTGTGATGTCAATTTCATAAGCAAATATTGAATTACAATGATGTAGTACCTTGTGACGTAATGCATTGTAAATTTGGAATTTTTTGTCCATAACTTTTTGATCACGTCCTCAAATTTTACGCAAGTTAGCAGATAGTTGTAAAATGTATTGATACATATGTCTGCTAAGTTTTTAAGTCTCCTAGATTGAATATTCTCAATTTAGGGAAGTTAATTTGATTTCCTGTGTCTATCGATATTTTTTACATTCTACAAAACATTTTTGAGAGCAATTGTCGGTCAATGAATCGATATATTTTTCTTTACATGCTGGCAAGGACTTAGTCTGAAGTACCTAAATCCAGGAAAGGGCTAATGGTACGCTTGTGAGCACTACAAAGGCGACAAACGCCAGATGGCAAGAGACCTCTTCGGGATTTTAGCCAAATTTTGAAACTTTAGAGGGCGCTATTTGCATTTTGCGTATTAACTATAGCGTGAAAGTAGTGGATTGTGTGCATACTTATTAGAATAACGTGACATGAAAATTTGAAGCAAAATATAATTGATTTCAAAAAGTTATAGCCATTTTTGTGTGTTTTTAGTCACAATTTATTATTTCATAACGGAGTTGATTTTTAGAATTAATTTAAAATAAGATGATTTTGAAATGAAGAGTTGTTGGATACATATGAAAGGCAAACTCATGGACTATTAATTCATTTTATTAGAAGTCTGTAAGATTTCGGATAATGGAGCTAGGAAGGCTGGAAGAATGGCTTTCATATGACCAAAAATGGACAAAATGACCGATGGATGGTCCTGGATGAGTGATTTTGAAAATTGAAATGTCAGGGGATCAATAATGGATCATGGATGACATGTCTACGAAGTCTGAGCGAATTTGGATGAGTATTTGGACCTGGAGAGGAATAACAAGGATCACGTGTTAAATGAATGGCTTTTTTTGGAAGAAGAACGAGAAGAAGACGACGGAAAAGGAATGTGGAACAAGAACATGGCATTGTCGCTGTAGCGTCAATGCAATGAAACGAGAATGCAACGCTGATTTAATTGCACGCTTCTCTATGAAGCGGCATTGAAGCGTGCGTCTAATCGTACGAATGTAGATTCGGGTGACGTCATTCGAGATCAGATCTGTACAAACATTTCTAAAGAATTCTAAACTAGGTGTATAGGTGGTTTAGAATTTGATTGGGCTTAGCGAGTTTTATGTCGGAGGAAGCTAATTTATCTTTTTTTTTCTCGTTAACTTGAAGTTAAATGTTGTTAAAACTTTGTTTAAGAATGAGGTGCATTATAGAACTGTCCACAACGATTAGATTAATTGCATGTTAATCATCAAAAATGACATTTTACGACACGATTGAAGTGTTAGTTTGACCTGACATATTGAAGAAAGGACAACTGACGCGAAAACCAACAATAAACTAATGGTTGCAAGTCACTTGTCATTACACTGGAAAAACGGATTTGGAACTAGTTTGAGACTAATTTGAGACTGGTTTGGAATGATTTTGGATGTTTTTTGTCGCGCAGATTTCTCAGAGACGTCTCCGAGATATTCCCACGACCAAGCGCGGCGATTTCATGTTACGCGGGGAGGAGGGGGGGGGGGGGGGGGGGGGGGGGGGGGGGGGGAGTTGACAGAAACACCCGAAAGTGAAAAAAATAATACACTAAAAATTCGCATACTTCGCACATTATGCAGAAACTAATGAAAATGACTGCGAGCGCGAACCGGACATTTTGCCTTATAATAACATTTAGCATCATTTGACATACATTTTACCTCTTTATTAGCTTCGCAAGCAAATCACCACATAAAAATTGTTTATTTTTAAAAATCGAAGGGGGACGATCCCCCCATAAAAAAAATTGTCCCCCACGTTCCCCCGGGATCGCCTTGAATGCCCGCGACAAAAAAAAAAAAAAAAATAAATAAATAAAATAATAAATATATATATATATATATATATATATATATCGGAGACGTCCTGGAGTATCCGAGTCGCGGGGACGAAGTGAGATACCACCTTTATGGTGGTGTCTCAAGGTATTTGCCATGAGACGGATCTGAGACTAATTTGGGAAGGATTTGATACGGTTTTGATTTTTGTCAGGGAAAGATCTAAAAGTGGTCGCAGAGACGTCTAATGGATCTCCGCGACATCTCATGAGTCGAGGGAAAATAGAACATGCTTACGAATGTGTGTGTGTGTTTTTTTTTCTGTCGTGGAGACGTCTCTAATGAGACATAAAACAATTATCTGAGACGTCTCCGAGTGTTCGAGTCTCAGAGACATCTCTGCGACGTCAGATACCACATATAAGTCCATAATTTCTACAGAGGAGAAAAACACCATTATCATTTTCAACTGAGAATGTAAACTAATGTTTTCTTTCAAGACTACTGAATTATTAATGGCACTTGACATAACATAGGCCCACTCGATTTCCTTTTTTGCATATATTACTGTGTTGCTATGTGAGACAAGAAACGTGTTTGTCAGTCATAGCAACAACTAGTTATGCAAATTGGATTCAAAATACTAAACGAGTAGTTCATTCAGGTAACTGGTTCCGCCCTGAATTTGAGACCTTTGTCCGTTGTCATTGTGTTATGTCAGCCATAACCTGGAACCGCTAAGCTTCCCTAAGAAAAGATAATCCGTGCTTTGATAATATACCTCGTTAAGCATGGACTACCTTTTTCATCACTATAAAAGAATTTCCCGCTCCATTTCAAATATAGCGAGCATACATACATAGGGGAGACCTGGGGCAATTGTAACAGTTTTTTCCAAATTTGACCTATCAGCTTTATTGAAGCTAAATACTTGCTTAAAACT
>CALNVZ010000174.1:65220892-65236203 GCA_940671915.1 Paracentrotus lividus
CCGCGCGTCCCCAAAAAATGTCCCTCTGATTGGGTGCTAAATAACTTCAATAACCAAGAACTATTGCCAATTCCATATGCATATTTTGAAAGCCCACATAATACTGCGATTCTTGTGAAAATGTCAAACTTTCGCTTCATTGGTTTTTAATACACAGGCTCTTTTGTAAGAGTAGTCATTTTTGGCCCATGTCCAGGCGCGTATCCAGGATTTCGCACCCCGGGGGGCCCGACGTGAATTTGGCGCCCCTGTGTACTTTTCAAAATATGGCGCCCCCCCCCCCGCCAGGAAAACATAGGCCTACGGCTTAAATGTATGTTGAAGGATTTTGAATAGTAATTTATTTGAATTTTTTTTTTTTTTTT
The DNA here is from genome assembly GCA_940671915.1 of Paracentrotus lividus. Taxonomy (NCBI): domain Eukaryota; kingdom Metazoa; phylum Echinodermata; class Echinoidea; order Camarodonta; family Echinidae; genus Paracentrotus; species Paracentrotus lividus. Next base: position 65,221,258 of record CALNVZ010000174.1, read on the forward strand.
TTTTTTTTTTTTTTTTGAATACTTGCCAATGGTGAGTTCATGGAAGAGAATTTCTAGGAATACGAGGTATTACCGCTATAGATGAAAATACGAATATTTCTAAATACGAGCGCGAAGCGCGATCAGATTTTTTTCCCCCTCTACTTCCCCTCTACAAAGAATTCTAAGCAATTAGGGGAATCAATTTTGTTTAGCTCTTCATCAGAATATCATATAAACGGGAGCTGTAATTTGTCCATCAAAACGATTTGAAAGCAAGCCATATAAAATCATGTGAAATTTGTCCATCAAGTAATGTGAAATCAAACAAATGTATATTGATGTTTTGTTGTTCAGAATCCTCATAATCTGGTTACAAGAAAGAAAAAATAGGCGAGCGTGAATCGCGAACAGAAATTTGATGTATCGGAATGATCTCTGAAAACGTGACATTTTATGCATTCCTCAGGAACACAATGTAATAACTCTTTGGAAAATGAAGCGAGCGCGAAGCGCGATCGAAATTTTGCTCTATGTAATAGAGACCTGAAGTTTAGGATCAATTTGGCCTCCATAATTTAAAGACCGTATGTTGCCCAGTAATGTTACATTATTATGAAAGAGAGATGAATATCTATTTATCTAGCTGCTTATCTATCCTTCTGCTTCCCTCCCTAAGTTTAAGATAAATTTGGCGCCAACTAATCATTTGGCGCCCCCTAAATGTTAGTTTGAATTGGCGCCATACATGTACGATTTAGGTGATTTGATGCCCCTGGGAAAATGCAAAAATTTATGTAACGTGTATTCAAATAAATTTAAATGTCTTGATGATTAGTATCCTATAATGCAAATTATGGTCAGAGGAAAAACACAGGCGAGAGCGGAAGTTTGATGTCTTTGAATGATGAGAAAACATGGCATTGCATGCGTTCCTCAGGAACACAATGTAATAACTCATTGGGAAAAGAAATGATGCTCGCGCGTAGCGCGAGCCAAAATTTTGCTATGTATTATATAGACCAGGAGGAATTAAAAATTTTAGAGACCATATTTCAAATACCAAGTTGTTGCCCCTTAGTTTCAGGTAAGTTCGGCAAACCTCCCTAAGTTCAAAATAAAGTTGGAGCCCCTAAGTTTAAGATAAATTTGGCATCCTTAAGTCTCAGGTCAATTTGACGCCCCTACGTTTAAGCTCAATTTGGCGCCCCCTAAGATTTAGGTAAATTTGAAATGCAAAAATGAATGTAACGTGAAATAAAATAAATTGAAATGTTTTGATGATGGTTAGAATCCTATAATGTAAATTTTGGTAAGAGGAAAAACACAGGCGAGCGCGAAGCATGAACGGAAGTTTTGATGTATTCAAATGATTAGAAAACAGGACATTTCATGCGTTCCTCATGCAGGAACACAATGTAATAATTCATTGGGGGGGGGGAATGATGCGAGCGCGAAGCGCGAGCGAAAATTTTGCTATGTATATACAGACCCGGATGCATGAATTTTGAAATTTTGCTCTATTTATATAGAGACCATATTTTAAAAACCTATTTGTTGCCCCCTTAGTTTCAGGTAAATTCGGCGCCCCTTAGTTTCAGATCATTTGGGCGCCCTATAAGTGTAAGCTCAATTTGGCGCCCCTAATTTTCAAAATCGATTTGACATCCCCTTAACTTCTATTTAGTGCCCCCATAAGTTTCAGGTCATCTTGGCGCCCGTACGTATAAGCTCAATTTGACGCCCCTAATATTATGTTGAACATAAATTTGAAATGCAAAAAAAAATTTTAAAAAAAATTAAAAAAAATAAAAATAGATGAATAAATAAAAAATGTAACGTGAAAACAAGTAAATTTAAATGTTTTGACGGTTAGAATCCCACAATGTAAATTCTGGTAAAAGAGGAAAAACATAGTCGTGTGCGAATAGGGAACGGAAATTCCTCGACACAATGTAATAAATCAATGGGAAAAGATGATGCGAGCGCGAAGCGCGAGCGAAAATTTTGCTATGTATATACAAACCAAGAGGCATGGAATTTTAAAATTTTGCTATTTCTAGATAGAGACCATTTTAAAGACCCCTTTTGTTTTGTGTGTGTGTTTTTTGGGGCCCCTTAGTTTCAGGTAAATAGAATATAGTTGGAGCCACTAAGTTTAAGATAAATAAGGCACCCCTAAGTCTCAGGTCAATTCGGCGCCCCTACATTTGAGCTCAATTAACTTCAGGTTAAATCAGTGCCCTTAAGTCTCAGGTCAATTCAGCGCCCCTTAAGTTTTAGATCATTTTTGCGCCCCTACATTTAATTTTAATTTGGCGCCCTTACGTTTAAGATCATTTTGGCGCCCCTCTAGGTTTAAGTTCGATTTGGCGCCCCCCTAAATTTAAGGTCGATGTTTTGCGCCCTAAGTTTAAGGTCGTTTGCCCCCTCCAAATCTAAGGTGATTTTAGCACCCTTAAGTTTTAAGGTGATTTGGCACCCCCAAATAAGTTTCGGTCAATTTGCGCCCCCACCTTAAGCTCATTTTGGCGCCCCTTTAATTTAAGTTTCATTTGGCGGCCCCTAAATTTAAGGTCGATTTGGCGTCCCACCTATGTTAAGGTCAATTGGCGCCCCTATGTTTAAGCTCAAATTTGGCGCCCCTTAGTTTAAGGTCCATTCGGCACCCTAAGTTTATTGGCGTTGCTTAGTTTACTGTCGATTTGGCGCCCCCTAATTTTTTTTTAAGGGCGCCTTCCCCTCCCCCTTTTTCAATTTGGCCCCTTACTTTAGTTTAAGGTCGATTCGGCGCCCCTAAGTTTAATATCAATTAGGCGCCCCCTGAGCTTCAGGTCAATTTGGCGCCCCATCTAGTTTCGGGTCTATTTGGCGCCCCCTACGTTTAAAGCTCAATTTGGCTCCCCCTAGTTTATATCGATTTGGACGCCCCCTAAATTTTAAGGTTGATTTGGCGCTCCTCTAATTTAAGTCGATTTGGCGCCCCTATAAGTTAAGGTCAATTATTGGACGCCCCTTAGTTTATCTGTCGATTTTGGCGCCCTAATTAAGGTCGATTTGGCGCCCTTCATAAGTTTAAGGTCAATTTGGCACCCCTTAGTTACTGGTCGATTGTGCGCCCCCCTAATTAAAGGTCGATTTGGCGCCCCCCCTAAATTAAGTCGATTTGGCCCCCTATAAGTTTGAGGTCAATTTGGCGCCCCTTAGTTTAACTGTCGATTTGGCGCCCCTTAAATTAAGTCTGATTTGGCGCCCTAAGTTTAATTTCAATTTGGCACCCCCTAGTTACTGTCTGATTGGTGCCCCTCTAAATTAAAGTCGATTTGACGCCCCGCCCTATAATCTTGGCAAAGTCGAAGTTGGCGCCCTATAATTAAGGCAATTTGGCGCCCTTAGTTATGCTGATTTGGCGCCCCCCCTAATCTAAGTGGATTTTGCGCCTCCTCAAGTTTAAGTCAATTGCGCCCTTCAGTTTACTGCGGATTTGGCCCCCCCATTTTTTGTAAGGTGCCCCCTCCCCTCTTTCTTCTTCCCTCTCCTCTCTCTCTCTCTTTTTTCTTTTTTTATCTTACTTCTCTTTCCCTCTTTTTCCCTCCTCTTTCCCCCTTTTTCCCTTTCTCTCTTTTTTTTCCTCTTTTTTCTTTCTTTTTTTTTCTTTCCTTTTTCCCCTTTTCTTCCTCTTTTCGGCGCCCCCCTGCCGCTGCGCCCACGGGGGGCCGGGCCCGTAAAGCCCCCCCCGCCAGAATACCGCCATGATGTCAAGTTTGATGAAAAGGAATACATTAAAAAATGCCTCTTAGCATTATTCTGGTCTACTATTTCAGTTTAACAACTCTGATGTTCATGCTTTTGTTTTCAAGGAGCAATGCCATATCTTATTGGCCATGAGTCTAGACTAGTTAGCGATTTGAGTCTCAAGAGTCGTGGAGATGTCTCCTGAGTCTCCGGAGAAGTGTATGGAAATTGAAATAAAAGTTTTAAAAATGAGTTTTTCCAGTAGTAACTGCAGTCAACCTGACATCACCGATACTCTTTTGTCTACTAGTGATACACAAAATCGGTCTCGACTAGTTTGCGACTCCAGTCTCTTTAGTCTTGAAGATGTCGCCGCAATGTCGTCTGGGTCACCAGGGAGTCGCCCCAAAAATCCATTAAAAGACTTTGTAATAAAAAAGTGTAAAACCATACAGCAATACCATACAAATGGTATTTGTGCCAAAAAACCATACAGCAATACCATACATATGGTATTTGTGCCAAAAAAAAAAAAAAAATAAAACATACAGCAATACCATACATATGGTATTGTGCAAAAAAAAAACCCCATTACAGCAATACCATACAATATGGTATTTTGCCAAAATCCACTACAGCAATACCATACATATGGTATTTGTGCCAAAAAACATACAGCAATACCATAACATCATAGGTATTTGTGTAAAAAAAAAAAAAACAAACCATACAGCAATACCATACATATGGTATTTGTGCAAAAAAACCATACAGGCAATACCATACATATGGTATTTGTGCCAAATACCACAGCACTGCTGTATGTATTATATCTTATGGTACCCTTTCCTGTGTGGGTATTTTCCTATGTTGTACTAGTTTGCGACTCCAGTCTCTTTAGTCTTGAAGATGTCGCCGCAATGTCGTCTGGGTCACCAGGGAGTCGCCCCAAAAATCCATTAAAAGACTTTGTAATAAAAAGTTGGAAACCATACAGCAATACCATACATATGGTATTTGTGCCAAAAAACCAATACAGCAATACCATACATATGGTATTTGTGCCAAAAACCCTACATCAATACCATACATATGGATATGTTAGTATGAATGTGCCAAAAAACCATACAGCAATACGTATGAGCCAAATTTACATATGGTATTTGTGTCAAAAAACCATACAGCAATACCATACATATGGTATTTGTGCAAAAAACATACAGCAATACCATACATAATGGTATTTGTGTTTAAAAAAAAACCAAACCATACAGCAATACCATACATATGGTATTTGTGCAAAAAAAAAAAACCATACCAGCAATACCACATAACATATGTGCTATTTGTTGTACCATAATCGAACACAGAACGACTAGCTGTATGGTGATATTCATAATGTCCTACTGCTGTAAGAACTCAGTGGCTGGATATTATCCGTATGGTACTTCTATGGTATTTTATTGTACCATAGAAATACCATAGGAATACCACAGGACATTCAAAAATACCATAGGAATACCACAGGACATTTTTGTAAGGGGACTAAGTGGTGTTTGACCAAGTCGACTTGATTAGACGAAATGGGAATTAATTAGACCAAATGGTAATTTGACGAACTGATTGAAGACAGACATTCAACAGGGATGAAACCAACGGGCATTAGTCAAAGTGGATTTATGGTAGTTTACTGCTGAAGTTTGGTAGTCGTATGGTATTCCCGTGTTACTTCATGTGGTACTATGGTAATTAGCTCATTTGCATACAATGTTTTTGTATGCACAAATCAGTATTTTTGTGAAGCTTACCTCATTAACTAGTAATTAACTGCATATTAATATTTTTTCTTTTAGGGAAATATATTTATTAAACACAAAGTAACATCAAGAGCGATAGTTTTGACATTTGCATTATTATGAAGAAATAAAGAAAATAACTAACTGTGACCCAAAATATTTTTGCTAGATAGTGGTATATACCGAGTGAGTCAAAAAAAACTTTACACCTAGAAAAATGTCAATAAAAAGAAAACCAATTTATAAACCCTAAATTATTTTCCATATTCTAAAAGAGTAACTCATCCCGCATCTTCTGGTACCATTTTTGTGTGGTATGTCTTTACGCTTGGATGAACACGACGCATTGTTTGCGAACATGTCAATTTCGAATTGTGCCAGAATGGGAGTAAAATCAAAACAACAAAAAGCTAGAAAAAAGCAACTTCATCCTGATTAAAATAGCATAACTTTTTAACGAACATGTCTTCCGCTTAATAACATGGCAGGGATGTTGGTACACATATTGACTACATTAAAATGAGATAGATCTGTAGAGTCAGGCGTGAGCACACGTCAAAGACAAAATAATCACTTTTCAAAAGTATTAGGAGGCCTTTTTATAGGTCTGTCAGTGGCAATTTGCTCTTTAATGTGTACCCATTCGTGCATTACTTCACGAGTTAATCTAATTTTCATACAAAATGTAGTCAATATGTGTAACATCACCCCTGCCAAGTTATTAAGCGGATGACATGTTCGTTAAAAAGTTATGCTATTTTAATCAGGATGAAGTTGCCTTTCTCTAGCTTTTTGTTGTTTTGATTTTACTCCCATTCTGGCACAATTCGAAATTGACATGTTCGCAAACAATGCGTCGTGTTCATCCAAGCGTAAAGACATACCACACAAAAATAGTACCAGAAGATGCGGGAGGAGTTACTCTTTCGGAATATGTAAAATAATTTGGGATTTATGAATTGGTTTTCTTTTTATTGACATTTTTCTAGGTGTAAAGTTTTTTTTGACTCACTCGGTATACCAGTGTATGGTATCCTTGGGTGTCTGCAGCAGTCCTGTGGTAACGGCGTGTGGTATCCCAGAATTAACGGCGTGTGGTGTTCCGGTCGTAACGATATGTCGCAATCCTGGTAACTGTGTGCGGTATTGCCGTGTGGTACTAGTTTGGGATAATGCTTTGAGGTATTTTTGCTGTATGGTACTGCTGTATGGTACTGCTGTATGGTAGTTTTTGTGTATTTTTGCCAAAATACCATAGAAAATCCTGTGGTATTTGTGCCAAAATACCATAGGAAATCCTGTGGTATTTTGGCTGTATGGTACCGCTGTATGGTATTTTGTGTGGTATTTGTGCCAAAATACCATAGGAAATCCTGTCGGGTATTTGTGCCAAAATACCATAGGACACCCTGTGGTATTTTGGCTGTATGGTACTGCTGTATGGTATTTTGTGTGGTATTTGTGCCAAAATACCTTAGGAAAATCCTGTGGTATTTTGTATGGTACCGTTGTGTGGTACAACAGGATATTTTTGTTAGGGAGGGGGGGGGGGGGGGGGGGGGGAGTGTCAACGAAGACAATTTCATATGTTTCCATGGAAATAAAAGCGCGGGTCTCAGTGGGGTTTTATCTCTTTCTCTAGCATGTCGAGTCGGAATCCATTCATAATTTCGTACCACCTTTTAAATATGAGCAGCATAAACAAAGGAGCTTTCAGGTTCTTACATCTTCTTTTCTTATTTTTTGTTGTCAGCCGATCAATGAGAGTCTGTTTGCTAGACTAGCTGTGCACGCTTTACTATCGATCTACTGGTGTCTGGAATTGAAGAGTGTTTTTTCTTTTCACCTTGGGGGGGGGGGGTTGTTTCACAAGAGTTAAGTAGACTTAAAGTCGCACTTAACTTCTACGCGCATCTTGTTTTATAACGCGCAATTTAATTGGTAGATTTCACAATGGCGCGCATCCCATGAGCATGGTCAATCTAATGTGTGATGCACTAATATTAAACACACGAAAATAACGATTTAAGTGCGATTTTAAGTCTACTTAACTCTTTGTGAAACACCCCCAGGTGTTAGTATAGAACCAGAACGACGTCATACGGTTTGTGTTTATCGCAATGATCCTAGTATTTGCAACGATTGATTTGTCTTCTTCTGAACATAGGACATATATCAATAATAATTAAAAAAAATAAAATAAATTAGATTAATAAAAAAAAAAAAAAAAAAAAAATGCCAGAGAATTGTCATGGAATCTTAGGTAAAATGTTTTTAGGACGTTTTGAACGTACAGGTCTATCAGCATAATAACGGTGAAAAATTTAGTGGCTACATCAAAATTGGAGGAAAGAAAACAGATTTTTCAAAAATGTCACTATTACAAATAATATCCTTAAAGGCGATCCTGCACGAGCATCGCTAAGCTAAAACGAGGACTGAAGATGCGATCTGTGTGCAAGCCGCCATTGTTCCACGAAGTATTCGCGAAGAGCATGACTTAATTTGCATACAGTTTTATGCAAACACACGCCAGCCAATCGCAATCGCGCTGTACATGTGAGTCCGATTAGCGTACAAGCGTGTGTGTGTGTGTGTGGGTATAGAGCACTGTATCAGTGTTCGGATCTTGACATGTATGCATCGCCACCTTAGTCTTACCTTATCGCTTGCACAGGCGGGGACAAGCTGTTCTCTCATATGCATCCGAGCATGCGAGCAGTCGAATCAATGCCGATAACAAATTGGCTCATGACTTCGGCAATCGTTCTAGCTTTCGGTTTTTGGACCACTGCGTAAGAGTCGCACATCGTTGGTATGGATGGGCAGCTTGCAGAGGCGGCGGAACAAATTTGAAAGTGGGGGGTCACGATGGAAAAGGGGCACTTTTTCTGATAAGGGGGCACTTGAGACCAGAGGCTTTAAGAGAAATGTGTTCAGATAAGCAGGGGTGCGCAGAAAATTTGCCTTTAATTTTATTAATGATAAACAAAAGGAATGCGAGCGCGAAGCGCGAGCCTAAGATTTTGAGATAATTGTTCCTTATAGACCCTATTTAGTATCCGCGAGCGCGAAGCGCGAGCTGAAATTTTTAACCTGAAAATTTGAGTTAATTGTGCATATAACCTATTTACTATCTGCGAGATCGAAGCGCGAGCCGAAAATTTTGAGTTAAGTGTGCATCATATACCCTATTAAATATCCGCAGCGCGAAGCTCGAGTTGAAATTATGAGCTTAAAATGGAGTTTATTGTGCATTATAGACCCTATTTAGTATTTGCGAGCGCGAGGCGTGAGCCGAAAATTTTGAGCTCAAAATTGGAGTTAATTGTCCATCATAGACCCTGTTAAGTATCCGCGAGAGCGAAGCGCGAGTGTGTTGGAAATTATGAGCTTAAAATTTGAGTTTATTGTGCATTATAGACACTATTTCGTATATCCGCGAGCGCGAAGCGCGAGCCAAAAAATTGGGTTATAAAAGACATATGGAGTAATAAGGGGCACTTTTTTGTATTCAAAGTGCCCCTTTCTAGTAATAAAAGTGCCCCTTTTTACTATAAAAATGGCATTTTATTAGCTGATAAAAAGGGCACTAGTCATGAAAAGGGGCACTTTTAGGGTGGATGAAAAAGTGGGGGGTCACAGTGCCCCCCTGCCCCCCTGGTTCCGCCGCCTCTGGCAGCTTGCAAAGTCCGTTACCGCGTACGTATTTTGAACTCCCTCTACACTATGAGGAACGTGCATCTTTAAATAAATGAAAACGCATGTATTCACCACAGAAATGAACTTTCCTGAAGGCCACCAATCAACATGATAAAGAGTAAGCATCTGCCTTATAATAAGAAATATTCTGTTTCTTACAACATATATAAATCCTTTTTTTTTCCTTCAATAACCATCCCAGGGTAAATGAATTAAAAAACACGTTGTTTCTTGTAACAGAAAGATTTTTTTTTCTATTAATGGCAGATATGCATCGAAGCATCATTGAGTGATGACGCACATGATTGTTATTATGGCAATGAAAAGCACTCTATTTCTTTTTAATTTTTAACGTTTTTTTTTTTCCAGAAAATAATAATAGCTACCTCTTCTGCTTCCACAGCATTCGCAAAAAAGAAGAAGAAGAAGAAAAAAAAAAAACTTACGAAACTGAAATAACAAACAGATGTAAAGTAAAATTGATTGTTATATATATTCTGCATTAACATAATTCATATGTTTACACAATGCCAAATTATTATCATCATATCATATCGTCATTCCAAAAGGGACATGATTCACTTTAAATGAAATGTGTTTTATTTGTATCAGACCATTACGGTAAATATACCTATCTTTGGACAAAATATTGAGCAAGTATATTGCTTTTATTAGAGTTTCGCTCATCCACTTTCTTTTTATAATGATATTGTGATGTTTCGCATTACACGATTTGTGTTTATTCTGTAATTTGGAAACATAATAAATGAGCATATAATTTAATTTGATTTAAAAGTTTAAAAGTTGTATAGGCCTATAGTTTGATTTGTTTGTATATACGTACATCTTTCAAGCATGAGTACACATAATAATGTATTAATGCTTCACGGGTATTTGAATTACGTGATCTTAAATGATACTTGTAATGATAGACAATATCAATTCTAGTTGTAAACTTAAGGGGAAGAGGGCGCTATCACTCTACGCAAAGCGAACGCGGCCATAGACATTTTGTATTTTGCACAGTTTTTTCACTTTGTTTTCTTGATTATGGCGAGCAACTACCTTTTAAAAGAAATGTTCAACTTGAATAAGTACGCTAAGAGTCTGAATTTTTCAAAAATAGGAATAACTTATTGCAAAGGGGAAAAAAAGTCCTGTCACTTGTGTCAATTCGAAATCCTAGTCAGATCAAATTCCTGTACAATATGGCCAATTTTGCTCTCAAAATAACTCATACGCCGCATAATCATCTTCCTGGATAACGCATAATTATATTACAGCTTACTGTTCAAGCAGTTTTTAAAAGCTTGAATTTTCAGCTTTCCAAAGATGGTAAATTCATTTCGATTGGTTAAGAAAAAGTCCTGTCACTTTGAACATTATCACAATAGAATCTTTACTCGATGGGTCGATATTTCCGCATATCACATACATATCGCATGTGGACGGCGTCTTCGCAAGAGGTGACAAGATCACTATTTATATCAATAATCGTTTGGAACATCAATCTATGTGAAATAAAGATTCTGATTAAAACTTCAGTACAATCGTGTAATAGTCTTGCTAGAATGTCTTTTCCCCAATCTGGTCTGAAGCATCTACCTACGAAAACTATGATAAAAGTTTAATTATTTCTTTCATGTCCATGAGTAATTTGCTCTAACAGATCGACGGACAAATACCATTCAACCACAGGGAAGTCTTCTTAGGCGAGTTTTTGTACGCTTAGTAATAATTGCATGCATTTGTCAACCGTTCGCTTCCCGTCGTCAGCGCGTGTTTAGTTGACATTTATGTGGAGCCGTATAATTTTCTGCGCCGCTCAGCTGTATTTCCACTAAACTCATGAATGCAGTGTTGCGTTTCCCCTCCCCAAATAATGGACGCGTCTTTATGTTAAGATTTAAAGTGGAATATTAAAGAAGAGGCCAAACTTGTTGAATTCAATTGCATTATCAAGTTTAGTACATGAGAAACAGAACACCGTTTAGTTGATCCCTTTAGCATACTGCGTTCACGAGAAATGCTGCTATGAACACAATCGGGTTCAGTTGGTAGATCCATGGATATTTTTATGGGCTATTTGATGACGTCACAAGTGTGAGGAGCAAACCCGGAAGTAATGCATGAAGCATATCTATTACTTTCTATAATGCATTGTAGAAAGATAAAACAATCGAGACAGAACAATAAATACCATTAGGAATAAAGAGAAATCAATGAAAAAGAAAATAGAAACAACAAATAATTATGTTTAGGAAATAGAGAAACAACAAATAACATAAGGAAAAACAATGAATAAAATAAAGAAAGAGAGAAAAACAATGAATTACATAAGAAGGTGAGAAAAACAATGAATAACATAAGGAAAGAGAGAAAAACAATGGATAACATAAGGAAAGAGAGAAAAACAATGAATAACATAAGGAAAGCGAGAAAAACAATGAATAACAAAGAAATTGAGAAAAACAATGAATAACATAAAAAGAGAAAAACAATGAATAACATAAAGAAAGTGAGAAAAAAAAAAAATAACATAAGGAAAGTGGGAAAGACATTGAATAACACAAGGAAAGGTAGAAAAACAATGGATAACATAAAGAAAATGAGAAAAACAATGAATAACATAAGGAAAGAGAGAAAAACAATGAATAACATAAAAATAGAAAAACAATGAATAACATAAAGAAAGTAAGAAAAACAATAAATAACATAAGGAAAGTGGGAAAGACATTGAATAACACAAGGAAAGATAGAAAAACAATGGATAACATAAAGAAAATGAGAAAAACAATGAATAACATAAGGAAAGTGAGAAAAAACAATGAATAACATAAGGAAAGAGAGAAAAACAATGAATAACATAAGGAAAGAGAGAAAAACAATGAATAACATAAGGAAAGTGAGATTAAACAATGAATAACATAAGGAAAGTGAGAAAGACAATGAATAACACAAGGAAAGATAGGAAAACAATGGATAACATAAAGAAATTGAGAAAAACAATGAATAACATAAGGAAAGTGAGAAAAAACAATGAATAACATAAGGAAAGTGAGAAAAAACAATGAATAACATAAGGAAAGTGAGAAAAACAATGAATAACATAAGGAAAGTAAAAAGAAAAACAATGAGTAAGATAAGGAAATAGAAAAAAAACAACAAAGAATAACATAAGGAAAGATAGAAAAACAATGGATAACATAAGAAAAGCAGAAATATTAACACCATGGGTATGGAAGGAGATACAACGGATTACATCAGGAAATAGAGAAACAATAAATAACATAAGGAAAGTGAAGAAAACACTGAATGAAAGAAGGAAAGGGATAAAATGTAATGCATTACAATACATGTATAAGACTTGTATAGAATAGTGCAGCATTCAAGCTGTGCAACTTTCCCTCACACTTATGACGTCATCAAGAACCCCTCCAAATTTTACTTGATGTTTAAGATTTCAAGGAGGGGACAGATAATGTCCTCTAACTCCACTTCAGGTTGTCCGTTTTTCACGAAATAAAAAGCAAGTTGTTCTACACACCCCACTGATTCGTTTCGTATATGAAAATAAGTCTTTACTATTCCACTTTAATGCCATACGTTAGATTTACATTTCACGTGGAGTAGGATTGATATGATTACTTTTTTTTAGCACTTAATACAATGTTTCTACGTGCGAATCAAATTGATATGAGTTTCATAACACCGTGTCATTTTATAGGTATTTTTTTTTCGAAAGAAATGCCTATGAGTAAACATTGTATCATATTGTAAAGTAGATGCTCTAAACGAATATGACATGCTTGCGTCGTAGATGTTTTTCACCATTTTCGGAAAAAAATACAGTCATGTCCCTGCTATAAAGTGCGCATTCTCCTTAAATATTTAACGATATTTAGGATCGGGATATAATGATTAATATATAGGCGTTACGTGACTAAAGCTGTGAAATTCGAAGAGATTAGCGAAAGGCTATATAATCTAATAGATAGCTTTTAATGTGCGATTCTAAGAGGTCACCACATGATGTGCTACGCATGCGTGTCCCCAAAAAGCGTCAAAAAAGGGTCTGTTTTCAGCCTTTCGAAGGCGTCGACGCTTTTCCTAAAATAGGGGTGTTTTTTTAAATTTCAATCGCCATTTTCATAAAAATAGGGGTGTTTTCAGTGGAAATTGCTGTTTTGGGGCCAAAATTTCCACGGTGTATACGCCATTTAGGGGGTGTTTTCACCAGAAATGGCTGTTTTGGGTTCAAAATTTCACGGTGTTTACGCCATTTAGGGTATGTTTTTGCAGTTTGACGTCGAAAAGGGGTGCAAATTTGACTTCATGCAATGAGACGTTTAGGGTCCATTTTCAGGATGCGGGGACACGCATGGGTAGCACTTTTTTCTTTGAGTGACCCCCGGGAGGTTCAGGAACTTCGTGCGCAAGATACGAGTACAATAAAACAAATACAATGATAAGATGGAGGGGGGCGGGGTGGGCTAGAAAGAGAGATAAAAAAAAAAAGAGATAGCAACGTGATCAAAGAGAAACTTCAATGTGTAGGTCACTCCCATCTCTCTCCCTCTTTCTTTCGATCGGTCTCTCTCTCTCTCTCTCTCGCTCTCCCTCTCTTTCTCTCTCTTTTTCTCTCACTCCATATGCCAGTTCCTTTCCTTACTATCTCCAAATCTTTATACTGAGCTCAAATTTGTCCTATCTCAGGCTTTATCAGCCTCCCTTCGCTCCCTCCTTTCATCTTCCCTTCCCTCTTTCTGTTTGTTCTCCCTCTCTTTCTCCTTCTATTATTCCCTCTTTTTTTTTCTTCGCCTTACTTTTACTTCCTTTCTGTTGATACCTTCTGTTTTGCTCCCCTTTCTCTCCCTCTCTCTCATCATACACTATCTCTATCCTTCTGTTTATCATATCCCTTCATCTGCTTCCTTTACAAAACCTACCATCTTCCCCTCTTCCAACATCAATACCTCTTTCCTAGATCCTTCGCTCATTTTATATATCTGTCTTCATATATTCTTCCTTCTCCTATATTGTAATCTCTCTCTGTCTGTCCAGTTGCTTATCATTACACATTTCTCCTTCGCTCTTCATTTACTTTCTTTGTCAACCTAACAACCCGGGCCTAACATCTCACTCCATCTTTCTCCCTATAGAAACATTCTCTCTTCTCTCATTAAATATCTTTCTACCTCTCTTCATCTACTTCTTATCCTTCCCCTATAAATGCCTCCATCTCTCTCTCCCTCCCTCACCCCCTCTCCTATCACCACACATCTCTCTTCCCCTCTTCATGTACTTCCTTTCCACAAGATACCTACAATCTCCCTCCCTCTCCCAACAACTCTCGATAAACTCCTTTCCTATCTAAATGTCATCTTTATACACACACACACTCTCTCTCCCTTCATACTTCTTTCTCCAACCTGTCATGTCGTATATTGCTCTCTCTCTCTCTCTCTCTCTCTCATGTCTCTTCTCTCTCTCTCTCTCTCTCTCTCCCTTCTCTCCCCATCTTCATCTACACCTTCTTCCTATCCCCCAACCTACCGAATCTCTCCATCTCTCCCTCTCTCTGTTTCGAGCCTCATATCTTAGCCGTGAGAGGATGTAAAGCAAGAACCCGCCACGTACATGACGTACTCGTGCATCGAGGCGGCTTGCAACGATCGTCTGCGTTCGCGGAGCGGGGTGGAGCGGGGATGGCCGCACCCTTTCGTGAACACCG
>CALNVZ010000174.1:65236303-65254053 GCA_940671915.1 Paracentrotus lividus
AGTTCACAATCTATGTCATTGTTTTGAGCATCAATTTATATGAATTGCATATTCTGATTACAACTCCAGCACAATAATGTTATAAGCTTGTCCAAATGTGTATTTCCTCCATCTAGTCTGGAGAATCTATTAACTAACAACATGATAAAAGTTCATCAATTTCTTTCATCTCCACGATTAGATTGCTCAACCGAACGGACAATACCATTCCACTGGAGGGAAGTCTTCTTACGCGAGTTTTTGTGAGCTAATTTATTATTGCAGCCAGCTGTATAGATTTCTGCGCTTCTCAGTCGTATTTCCAACGTCACTTTGTTGCGTCTGGCCTCTTAGATAATGGACGCGCCTTGTTTAATTACGATTTAATGCCGCACATTGGTATACGTTAACTTTACATTTTACATAGAGTAGAATTGATATGCATTGGTTTTGTATACAAATTTTCAGATTTTACCCATTAACTTCCAAAATATGTCTTATTTACTTCTGAGCTCAAAATATGTCATGGAAAAATATATTTCACACAACCTATGTTGAGCTCAGAAGGAGGTAAGACATATTTTGAAAGAAAATGGGGAAAATCTGAAAATTTGTGCACAAAAACCAATGGAGAGTTGTCCATAAATTCGGCCATTTTGAAGCTGATGTTGCCAATTTGAGGATACCCATAAAAGGTAAAACAAGACTTTTCAAACTTCCCTAACTCTCCTATTTTATAACCGATTTTGATGAAACTTTTTTTTAAAAATTGCTCCTCTTATTATGCTCTTTCCTATGAAAGTGATTATTCCCTTGGGTATTGGTTTCCTTTAAATATAGTCTCATGTTGTTCACATTGCACTAAAAGATACGTGTGAGAGATTTTGTGATATTCCTCTCACGATTTCCGGTGAATTTCAGTGAACTGTCTGAACCCAAACATAATGTAGGACCATACTTGGTCACGTGTGTGACCGAAATTATGCAAAATCTTGACTTTAATTGGCTATAACTCTAACGATGTTAAAGATATACTGATTTAATGTTTATATTATGCTGGCATATTTTGTTGGCTATCATTTGGAAATATTTTTTGATATTTACAATATGCCTGTTCAGGGTCAGAGGTCAAAAGAAGTGGGTCACTTGTGTGACTTCACAGAAAGGCATGATTTTGAAAGTTCAATTTCATTTTGAAATTCCTGTGAGTTTTAAAATGATGAAATATTCTTTTTGCTGTGAGATATACATTATGGACCTGCTAACCATAAAATACCACTGGATAGGAGTCATCTCTAAAATTTCTTTTTTAAAATCTATTATTTTATATCGTGATGTCGGGTCACGTGTATGACATTTTAGTGGGTCACGTGTGTGACCTATGGCAAATTGTACAGAAAAATAAATATATTATGTATTATGCAATAAATGTACATTTTGAGCAATTACTATATCCGCTGTGGTAATTTTATTAACTCAACCCTAATCAGTCACTGGGGTGTTTTGGTAACTCAAGACTGGGGTGGGGTTAGAGGGGGGCCATGATGCCCCTATAAGATCTCGGCTGTTGTTCGTGCGACCGCGCTGAAAATTTGCACGATGGTAGTGTGCGATGTAAACTACACGAAAGCACTGTTAATTTTCGCGAAATAATATTAATTTATTTTATATGAATTAATTATGCTAATTTATGCATTGCATGAAGTCATAATTTGTGGTCTAATTGACAAACTAAAGCTTCTGGAATGCTAATTTTTTGTTTGCATAACCCTTAAAGGATTCCTAACAATTGTATTTGGAACATATCAATTCTACTCCACGTGAAATGTAAATCTAACGTATGACATTAAATCTTAACATAAAGACGCGTCCATTATTTGAGGAGGGGAAACGCAACATTACATTCATGAGTTTAGTGGAAATACATGCATCTGAGCGGCGCAGAAAATTATACGGCTCTACATTAATGTCAACAAAACCCGCGCTAACGGCGGGAAGCGACCGATTGACAACTGCATGCAATTATTACTTAGCCTACAAAAACTCGCCTAAGAAAACTTCCCTGTCGGTAAAATGGTATTATCAGACGATCCGTTCGAGGAAATTCGTCATGGACATGAAATAAATAATTGAACTTTTATCATAGTTTTCGTAGGTAGATGCTTCAGACCAGATTGGGGAAAAAGACATTTTGGCAAGCCTATAACACCATTGTGCTAAAGTTGTAATCAGAATCTTTATTTCACATAGATTGATGTTCCTAACGATTATTGATATAAATAGTGATCTTGTCACATCTTGCGAAGACGCCGTCCACATGCGATATGCATGTGATATGCGGAAATATTGACCCATCGAGTAAAGATTCGTTTGTGATAATGTTCAAAGTGACAGGACTTTTTTTAACCAATCGAAATGAATGTACCATATTTGGAAAGCTGAGAATTCAAGCTTTTAAAAACTGCTTGATCATTAAGGTGTAATATAATTATGCGTAATCGAGGAAGATGACTATACAGCGTATGAGCTATTTTGAGAGCAAAATTGGCCATATTGTACAGGAATTTGATCTTACTAGGATTTCGAATTGACTCAAGTGACAGGACTTTTTTTTTCCCTTTGCAATAAGTTATTCCTATTTTTGAAAAATTCAGACTCTTAGCGTACTTATTCAAGTTGATCATTTCTTTGAAAAGGTAGTTGCTCGCCATAATCAAGAAAACAAAGTGAAAAAACTGTGCAAATTACAAAAAGTCTATGACCGCGTTCGCTTTGCGTAGAGTGATAGCGCCCTCTTCCCCTTGATATGAAAAAATTGGTATCGAAATAAATTCCTTATGTATTTCATTGTTCTTTTCGACCTTTTGTTTTTCTTTGTTTTTTTATTGCAGAACCATTTTGGAGCATAATAATGCTAAAATAAATTAATTTCAGCCTACGAAAGTGAAAATAATCAGACATTTATGACCGCCCCCACCCAGCGGGTCACGTGTGTGACCAATTTGTTTGCCAATTAATAATCAAATTAAAACTTGTCATGGATTCATTTTCGGTGAGATGCAAGGTACATTAAATCTAGCTTTGGATAAAAGATAGTAATAATACCAGAGCCACAGTTAAGGCGGGGCATAAACTTTTTGTGTTTTCTGGTCACGTGTGTGACATTTCAGGACAATTATTTTTTTCAGGGTCGATTATCTTATATACAATAAATTTAACAACATTATTTTTTGGGTTAGATTAAAAGGAATAGAGGTAAATAATAATATAATGACAGTAATCCAAGTAAGGAAGTCAGCATATCCATTCCAGCCAGGGTAAAAAAAAAAAAAAAAAAAAAAATATTATGTTCCGTTTTTCCATCTAATTATCCTTTGTGTTTATAATTTATGCAAATGAGCATGACCAATCGCAAAAATCATGAAAAAAACATTAGGTCAGGAAACTTCAGACATTGCTCTATTTGAATATGCAGCTTAAAATCAAAAAGCAAAAATATATTTTGTTCCAAAAAGGTTCACTTTTCAAAGAATGGCCCTATAACGGTTTTTGAGACCTTTGCTGGGGTGTCCAGTCCCCCGAACTTACCGCATGAATGGAGCGTAGCGATCTGTGTGTATCACCCACACAAGATAATCCCCATTGGTTTTCCATGTGAACGCCTAGTGCACACTGAGATGAGACGGATCCCCGACTTATCTTTTTTTTTTTTTATATATATACTTATATCGTGAAATAAAGACATTAAAACGAGATTTCATGAAATATAACTTTCTTTATTACAGTTACAGGATTCAGTCTTTCATATTATCTAACTGTGAATCCAAATAAAATGTTTCCTTCTCCCAACACTATACACCAGCTTTAAGGTGATCCAGCCTTGAAATATTACATTCCACGGTTAGCTGAATTTATTTAAATATATAAAATAAATTAATAAAAAAAAAAAAAAAAAAAAAAAAAAAAAAAAAAAAAAAAAAAAAAAAAATTCGAATGCCAAAGTTTGGATTTAAGAAGGGGATGATTCATTTATTATGCAGTTGAAGCTTATAAAATGTGACAAAAAGAGCACGAGTATGGATGGGCATAAGGTAGAAGAAGAAGAAGATCCTATTATGGAGCTTGGTTATGAAAAAGAAAACTCTCATTATTATTAGGGATGGCCAAACAAAAGCAAAAAGCCACTAGAACGGTTTCCACTTCACTGTATGGATGGAGTCACCCATGCATTTACAATGCAAACAATAACCCATGCACTGCCTACTCAATAATACACAGGCAGAGAAACAGCAAAATTTTCAATAAAAAACAGCTTTCGAAATTGTCTTTTGGCCAGTGGTAAATATCAATCATTTTTATTCCTAATTGGTCAGTTTCTTCCTTAGAAAATACCTCACCAGAAAATCAACTTCTCCTGTTGGAAAAATTGCTATAATAAAAACTACAGCGTGTTCAAAGTCATGCTTCTGTGTGATGTGTGTTATGACTGGAATTTCTCATGATTGGAATAGATTCAGATAAGGAGAAGTGGATATCTATAAAATTTCACTATTTTTGAACAAAAAATGTATTGGGGTGAAAAACAAAGAACAATGTTTACCACTGGCCATTTAAGTTTTAAAATTACTCTACCCTGTCTAACACTCGGCTCTGACCCACACCACCATGAAATAGCCCATTATCTAGGGTGTTCCTATTGAAACATGCTCTATGGAGTATTTTTCCACGGTGGTCATATTGGATCACATACGGTAACATACATGTTAAACCATCAGTTTTTGTACTGCCATAAATAGTATCTTTGTATAATCTACTCAATTGTGTTACTATAATCTCATTTCATTTTGATACACACATAGAAAATGTTTGATATGATTTGGTTTAATAAATCAAAGACAAAAGAACCATAAACTTGAGCTTTATTGCATTTTCTGGCTTTGTCTGAAACTTGGAAAAGTGTTCTAGCAGCTCATTAGTAATCTGAGACACCCTTTGGGTCATATCTTTGAAACGGAACATCCAATTGTGATAATTCAAGTACCAAAATGTTTCTTTCAAAATGCTCTATCAAATAAGCCTAGCAAAAACAACTTTAAAATAACTTCAAATTTTAGTGGACATCCCTATTATTATGGTGTCTGTGTGGTATCATGACGATCAAGGCCCACAGGAGGGCGCCATTGCTCGCGCTTCTTCACAACAGAATGACCCGAATATTACTGCTCACAAACTAAAAGCAAATATTTCCATATAGTTTCTATTAAAGAAGAGGAAACTGGAAGTTAAAATGAGACAGAAGAAATTTTGTTTTAAAAGAAATTTGGGCAATGGCATATCAATTCATTAGCACTATACGATAATCTACATGAGAAGATTATTTATAAAGCGGATTATAAATACATAATGTAATAACAACAATTATTAAAAAAAAAAGCAGCAATACAACACAGCAAAATTCAACAGACACGGTAGAACACAGTATGTCACAACTGTTTGTTTTACAGATTATGTTGCAGAGTTCCCCAAGATTAAAGTTGTTCAATTTTGTCCTCTGATCATCGTTCAACTCCAAAGGGAGTTTAAATAGTTGCCCACCTGTGAGCTGCAGAACTGATTTTTTAAAATCTTTCTTGAATTGTTCTTACACATCATGAAAGAACACTCAGATAGACTAAATAGATTTAAGTTCATGCATTGTGTTAATAGTTGTAGGAGTTCAAAATTTTCATAGCATGTTGTGTTTATGTGATAAAACAGTATTTTGTTTGGTATTTCATTATGGTTTGAAACGATCACATTCACCTCTTATCCCCAAAACTTGACAGGTTTACTTCCATTAAATTGTACAAAAACAGGAAAATCAAAGAAACTGATCAATGAAAATTTGAGAAAAAATGAATGAATAATAAGAAAGTTATGAGCATTTGAATGTTGTGATCACTACTGCTATGGGGATCCTCACATTGGCAACGGGCCCAAGATGTGTGATGTCATACATAAACAACTTCCCCATTACTTTTGTACATGTTTCACTCAAATTGTCTTTTTTTATTAATTCCGTTAAAAAGATCTGAAATTCTTTTCATGGGAGGACATGTAATACAAGTTCACAAAATATAATCATGTGTGAAGAGTCTGTACTACCATTAGAATGAGGAAAAAGAAGAATTTTTGGTATTTTTTTGTATGTCATATGGGAGAGTTGTTCATGTGTGACATCGCACATCTTGGGCCTGTTGCCAGTGTGAGGATCTCCATAGCGTTAATGATCACAACATTCAAATGCACATAACTTTCTTATTGTTTATTCAATTGTTCTCAAACTTTCTTTGATTTTTTTTGTTTCATACAACTCAACTGAATCCTAGGGTTTCATGCTCCTTTAAGTACCCCAATATCAGGCCAGATTGTAAGTTATAGTGTTGTAGCTATCCAACTATTACTATCAGTGGCGTAGACAGGTCCTCGAATGTGAGGGGGGGGATGATTCGTGGTCCAGAGACTCGTATTGCCAACAAATTAGAGGTAAACGAAAGGTGTTTTTGTATCTATACACACACAAAGAAGGGGAAAAAAGGCCGATTGGGGGGTGGGGGGGGGGGGGTTGCGCGCCGAATTTCCTCAGCAAATATACAATTCCAGGCGAGCGCGTAGCGCGAGCGGAAAATTTTGAGGTAACGAAAGGTGTTTTTTTTTGTATCTATATGCACAAAGAAGGGGCAAAAAAAGGGCCGATTTTGGGGATTGCGCCGAAGTACCTCAGCAAAATATATACAAAGCGACCGCGAAGCACGAGAGGAAAATTAAATGAATCAAATCTTGCATAATATAAATAGTAAATACTGAATTGATTATCAAAGAAATTAAACAAACATGCCGTACCAGAAGGGTTTATGTGCCAACTTTTTATTTCCTCTAAGCGAGCGCGAAACGCGAGCTAAAAAAAGAAAAAAAGAAGCAATTTAGAGGTCTAAGCCCGATTTCATATCAACAAAGGGGTTATTCTGCAAAATATACCGAGAGCTGCATACACTTCTAATAGATAAATGTAATTTTAGACCATTTATTTTATGTTAAAGATTTTTTCACTCTGCAAATGAATACAATTAAAATAAACATATAGGGTAAATAGACTAATGAAAATAGAGCTCTAGGAAGAAAAACAAAACAATTTCCATGGAAATAATAAAATAAATATAGGCCTAGGCCTAATTATAAATAAATATATAATAGATATAATAAAATAATATAATATAAAAATAATTAATCTGGTTTTAAAAATGATAATGATAATAATAATAATAATAATAATATGCGAGCGCGAAGCGCGAGCGAATTTTTTTAGAGCTCCATGGAAGAAAAAGGAGTGTGCAAAGCCTATTTCGGCTTGAAAAAAATACATATCACCAGTGAAAAGTGGTGGGGGGGGGATGATTGTACATGCCATCCCCCACCTTTTGAGTTGGGGGGGGGGGGGGGGGGGGGATGCATCTCCCCATCCCCCACTGTCTACGCCGCTGATTACTATACAAGAAGGAGAGCAGAGGTATGTACACGACGGTAACTTTCAGAAATCAGGTGCGTCGCTTGATGTGCATTTCATGTTTTCATAACTTATGAAATCCATGTATTAATTGATAACAGCCTCAGATTTGGTTCTGGATTGTGCATGTCAGTACTGGAAGAGTGTGTGTGTGTGTGTGTGTGTGAGGGTGGGTTCCTGACAGCGTTATTACTATTTTTGTGTGCCAGATTAGTGCTATCAGAAGGATTATGCTTTAGGATTAGGGTTGGGGCTAGGATTTTAATTATTGTGTTTATTATTATTATTTTATTTGGCAGAAAACAATCAATTGCATATAAAAATATATGCAAAAACACACAAATATTAAGTCACTGGATGCACATGGCTGGGCTTCCAGGCATTAGGCAAAGTTAACCAAATAACTAAAGTCAAAGGGTATTATGATTTCGAAAAGTAAATAGCCAGAACAAATCTTAAAGAAAATAATTTTGAAAAGGAATGGCTTCAATTCACAAAATTCTTTTAAAGTAGCTAACTTGCGTTGTCATGTGACTGCATTTGTACCTTCAAACTATATAATTCTTTATTGTTGCCATATTTTGCAATGTAAAAACTATATATGAAATGTTCTCTTATGTTCAATAAAGGAACCCCGTCAAAGGGGGGGGGGGGGGGACTAAAGTCCGCGGACCGCCCTAACCTATAATCGAGCCAGGTAAATCCATTATTGAAGACCCCTTTAGAGAAAATAACCCATGTCTATACCGTACAGAAAAAATAAATAAATAAAAAAAAATGCCATCAGGAACCTGTCTTAAGTTAAAATTCATGTTTTCTCTTCTAATTTGATGACATTATGACAATTAGTTTTATGTTGTTTATGTTGGAAATGAATTAACTTAAATCGGAATCGGAATCAATAGTTTCTGGTGAAGGATCCGGATTTACCTACAGCCGATGAAGTGTGTTTATTTTTATAAACTTTTGAATAACTTTTTAGGGTTAACGTCATTTAAGTTGATGGCAGAAATATAAAGACATTTTGTGCTCATAACACAAATTTATACAATACCTTTATAAGTAAATTATGAAAACGTTAGTTTTGAAATGTTTCAAAGTATGTCTTAGATGGCGCTCTTTAATCTATATATGTTAGCATAGTTTATCAAAACTCCTATATACAGTCTGTGTCAAAAAAAAAATGGTACAGTCGGGGAAAAATTTAGGTGTGAAATCTTTAGATATTATGTGTGTTTGTGGTGCAAAATTAAAGCCAAAAGATTTTTCTTGTTGATGCGCTTTGTCCTGTATAATTTGCTTTAGTAGAACAAAAGTTATGCTAAGTTTTGTGCGACAAGGAACAAATCGAAATTACGAACTTTTATTGTTCTGGGGCCGTATTCATAAAACCCTCATAAGCCTAGTTACCCTGATAGCAGAGTGACGTCTTAAAGACGTCTTAAAGACATCACGTCAGACGTCTTAAAGACGTCAGGAAAAGACATTTTATGACGTAATTTGCACCCATCGAGCTTTTGACGTCTTAAAGACATCGTATTTTACGCTGTCATTATTTACGTCTAAAAAAAGAGCATCTTTTATGACGTAAAAAATACGACGATCTTTTAAGACGTCAAACGCGGAGTGCAAATTTACGTCAAAATTTTTTTTTTCTGACGTCTTTAAGACGGTCACTGTGCTTCAGGGATGTTGACATTATACTCGAGTCTATCGCTATCCTATCACTAACCACATCCTATGCTGGTCCTGCACAAAGGCGCCCCTTATTTACTTGGGGCAGTTTGTCCGGTCCTGCTATATAAAGTGCTACAGACAATGTTTGAAGAAAGACAGTTACTTTATATTTTTTACAATTTTGTTAATGAAATAATGAAGAATTGTCATTATGAAGCACCTTGAAATTGTGTTTATACATAAATATGATATTAATTTACATTTTGATTATGTCAATAAGCCGAATGCCGGTTACATGGCTTAAAATTGTATATTCTATTCTTTTCCCCCTTTTTCAATCTCAGAATACTGTCTTATGAATAGTTCAGTACCAACAGAAACATTGTATTTTGGTCCAAATGAAGGCAAAAAGTTTCTTATAGACGTTTTAAAGACGTCTTAAAGATGTCGTATTTTGGTCAAAAAATGACAAGGAAAGTGATCTTTATAACGTCGTAAAGACGGTCTTAAAGTATCATATTGGTAATATAATAGACAAAAAAGTTTGTCTTATAGACGTTTAAAGACGTCTTAAAGATGTCGTATTTTGGTCAAAAATGACAAGAAGTGGTCTTATAGAGGTCGTAAAGACATTCAAAAAGTTGTCGTTATAGACGTTTTAAAGACGTCCTTAAAGATGTCGTATTTTGGTCAAAAAATGACAAGAAAAGTGGTCTTATAGAACGTCGTAAAGACATCTTAAAAAGACGTCATATTAACTGTCATAAATTTTTGCTGCCAAAAATAGAAAATTCACGTCTTTGAAAGTCATTACCAAGAAGACATAATCACAATCGCATAGAAACATGTAAAGATATTTAATATCATGTTCTATAAATCGTTTGGAGCCAGTCGTTAGACGTAAAATGTCAGTGTTTACGCGGTATGACGAGTTGACATGCAGTTTGACCAGAGACTGTTCTAATACGCTCAGTTCCATCAGGTAGCAACTAAATTGACGAAGTCTCACACTAAAATAATTTGTTATTCACAAAAACCTCCTCATATTGCCTATTTTCTGGTGTGTCAAGTATACAAGCTCATTAGGCTATTCCACGGTACTCACGTTACATTTGAGAGCACCCTGATCATACTTGCAGCTGATAACTCCATACATTAATTATAGGAAGTAAACATCTTTTATCACAACAAATACACAGTCTGATCTATCCTTTGTATAAAAACAAACTTGAGAATTTTTTATGCTCCTGAATTCTTTTAAAATGTGTCGGTTACTCACGTAACATGAATTTGACATGGCATACTATGAAAAGTCGACATCAGTTGAAAAGTCGCTCATACCAAAGCTTTTATGGAAGTTATTTAAACCATTTCAAAAGAAGTATACTAGAACAAAATTTGTAAATAATTAAAAAATAAAGAACACATGGTTTTTTATTAGGGTGTGCAGATGAAGTGGTTACTCACAGTTACATTTTGTCCATGTATGGCCAACAACATAAAAGTCACTAATCAATAATGTGTGTAGGATGCCTTTCTTCTTTACTCCCTGCTTTTGATGGCACAGTGGTATAACCATGTAATCACACTTTAACCCGTACACTGCTAAGGGGCAGAAAGTGGCCATTTCCATGTTTTTCTTTAATTGAGGACTAATTAGGTCACCTAAACTATGATGAAATGATGAAACATATTTAATTTGAAGATATAAACATATAATTTGATAATTGGAATGATTATGTGAGATTTTTATAACAAAATAACGGCTAAAAATGGCAAAAATTGTGCAAATACCGCTAAATTATGCACATTTCGGACTACCGGCATTTTGAAATTCAATGGCTTATGACGCAAATATTTAAAACAAATGAGATAAAACAAAAGTTTCATTTTTAGGTTCCTATTATATCATTCTATCAAGATTAGATCATAAATTGAGATAAACTAAATGTTTGATATTGAAAATATAATAATTCATATAATTTTTTGAAATATATTTTTCGATGATAAATTTTCATCTTGAAACGTCCAAAATGTCCTCTAAAATTTCGAAAAAAAAACTCGTCAAAACTATTGAAAATCAAAATTCAATACATATGAATAATATGATTATTAATTCAATTAATGAATATGAAAATCATATTTTTGCCTGAATATTCAAAATTTATGGGCTCTAGAATTCCCCCAAAAAAACTATAAAAAAACGCCTCAGCAGTTCACGGTTAAGGGCATTCAATGTTTGTTCGAACACTCTTTAAAGGGATGCAGTAACTGAATGATATTCAAATCACATTTATTGATTTAGCTTATTTGCCAAACTATTATAAACACTTAGGTCAGTCTGGTATCTCTTCAAAATTGCAAGCTATTGCTGCTTTACCTTCGAGATATCAATGATTTCATACTCAAAATTATAAACGACAGAGCCGGATGGTTTATAAATCCATGTGCTTTTCACACACCCATTTCGTGTTGTAAAGTCCCCCGTCTCTAGCGGCCTGGTGCGCCTATCAGAAGAGGTAACTGGTGTTCAGCGTTTTTTGTCTGCTTGGCATTGTTTTGACACTGTTTTAAGGTAGTAAATGACTTCCATTTGATCTGAAACTTTCAGTAGTTTTGTTTTTACTGTTGGATCAATATAATTTTATTAATCTTGATATAATTGCTCTGTTTTTGAAAGCTACTTAATCCCCTTAAGTTTGGTTTATCAAACTTGATCTTACTAAATGCACACTCGCATTGTGAATACTTCTATTAAATTTGTTGTGTGATTGTTGACCACTGATATTTTGATGAAAAAGAGTCACATCAAAGAGGTGTACCCTCATTTTGCTTTTAATTAAACAAAAATAACTTCAAACTCACATGAGACTTAAACTTGACACCTCCCACAGAAAATGTTACCTACTTCATAATTTTACGGTTACTCACAGTTACATGATGGTTACTCACGTTACACGGTTACTTCACGTTACAGTCTTTTTCTTTATCATTTTATTAAAATGGGTTACTCACGTTACTCGCGTTACAGTTTTTTCTTTATCATTTTTATTAAAATGGTATTTTTTTTATTGATTTTGATAGTCATCACCGTGTCAAATATTGTTTGAAGGAGAGAATTTAAAGTCCCACCACATTAACTGTGAAGAATTTTTCTCTCAGAAAACACAAAGTCAGTTTTTTTTGGTTACTCACGTTACATCACCTGAGGCGGTTTACAATATTTCTTTTTGAATGAGTACTCACAATTTTCTGAAAAGCTGTTTGTGTATTTTAAGTAATTTGACTCTTCTAAACTTCAGAAATATATAAGTGGTATGATGTTTGCAATAACAAATGGTAATAAGGCATATTTCATTTTTACTATTTTTCTTGTATTATTGGTACAGAATGGAAAGACACAACTTTCGACATTTTTTTCAAAGTATATGAACAATAAACTTTTAATTTTTTGTTCCTGAAACTATCATGTATGAAGGACAAAAGTATTTAAAAATTTCAAAAAAATATTGAATTTGAATTTTAAGCTCATGTCCACCAACCTATGGAATTGCCATTAGTTAATAGGTATTTTCTTTCACATGCTTGGTATGAGCTTATTCACCCTCCTCAAATATCAATAAAAGAACTCCAGTTGAAAAATGTAGATGGTGACAACATTCTGTGATTCAATATTGTTGCCATATACATTCCTTCAAACCTGCAACCGGCTCTAGTTAGCAAACTAAAATTGTTATTCACAAACCTTAATTGCATTAGTTGTCCACACAATTTCCTTCAAAAAGATATAGTTGATCAGGAGCACCTATAGCGTTTTGATGTAACTTATTTTAAACCTCAAATTTGAGTTTCTAAAGCGATATTGGTTGAAAT
The DNA here is from genome assembly GCA_940671915.1 of Paracentrotus lividus. Lineage (NCBI taxonomy): Eukaryota > Metazoa > Echinodermata > Echinoidea > Camarodonta > Echinidae > Paracentrotus > Paracentrotus lividus. Next base: position 65,249,376 of record CALNVZ010000174.1, read on the forward strand.
TTTAAGTTTTTATGTTAGTTTTATTTATAATGTCAAATGAACAATCCACTAAATTTGTATTTCAATATTGTTATTTTCTGAAATATCACATTTTTCAAAATCAATGAATAATTTATGGTAAGTTAACCTGATTATGTCATGAGGTCTGAAGGATGAGACTAGTCAGCACAAAACCTATTATGTGGAAAAGTTTGGTGGGCTGACTGCTCAAGACTGCACATTGCATAGACAAAAAGATGTCTCTATTCTATGTATTTGTATCACATATATTATATTCACATTCTTTATTGTATTTTCACTGTTTTTAATGCATATGACCTATCTGAATATAAAACTACTTATTGGGGTTCTTAGTAAGGTTTTGTGAATAACAAATTAGGTGTATGCTACTTGTTGACTTTGGACTTGTTATTTTCCTGATTAATGATGGCGAGAAGGGTTTTGGAGCTAGAAGAGCTACGTAGAGGGTTAAGAAGGGAAAGAATCTTTAGGGATAGGAGAAATGTACTGGAGTTATATAACGATGAAGAACTTTTTCAAATATATAGGTTGTGAAAAAATATTTCTGTCGCCAAAAATATATCCCAGAAGCAAACAAAATCCACAAATCTGAAATTTGACAAATGAAAAATAGATAGAAAAGCGGAAGTCCAATGCTTGCTTCCCCCCCCCACCCGATATGAATGGACCACTGAAGATATATATGAATGAATGGGTAATTAATGGGAGCAAACATGTTGCTAGACAAACCCTCATTATTTATGCAGGATAGCTGCATGAACAAAGAAATTGCAATGTATTGTGTTTGTGTGTCTGTGTTTGGGGGGGGGGTGTGCATATTTCTAGTGCAGTTCACTCACATGTTTTGGTCATCTGAGTGACTATAGAATAATTGAACACCTGCAGTATGGCTGTAGTTACACATGCAAATTATGATCTATTGTGTTGTTGCCTTTATATCAAATGAGAAAGTTACTTGATAGCTAGTTTGAAAGAAGGGGATTTATCTTTAAGCTAAGGCCTAGTTGGCGACTGACTTATGAGGGTTTTATGAATATGGGCCCAGGAGCGCTGAATTCACGGTCATTATGCGCAATCATACATAAAGGCATGGGACGGCGTGCGAAAAACGGATTTTTCTTGATTGTAGAAAATTAGTCATATCTCAAAAAATACTGCTCCAAATGTGATGAAAAAAAAAATCGCAGATGAAAGTCTAATTACCCTGCTTTATGAAAGTACTAAACAATACCAGGTTGTGATTTATCTTCATGCTATAAAGAAATGTTTTCAACTTGTAACATTTTATTTGACACAGACTGTATAACGTCAAGGCTCACATTGGAATCATATTATCCACCTGGATCAAACGAGTGTCAATAATATATACCCCCCAAAATGTAGCATTTTATAGAAATTTGATTTATGGCTAATTCGATACCATTGATTTCGGAAATGTAAATTGTATATGTAATAAGATAGAGGGAGATTTTCAATAAAATCCCTGCATTTATTGTTAGTCTCGACCCCATTCCGTTTCATTTCACTCGCCCTCTCTCCCTCACTCTCTCTCTCTCTCTCTCTCTCTCCCTCCTTCCATCTTCATCTACTCATATCAGTTTCTCCCTTCTTCTCTTCTCCTCACTCTCTTCATCTTTTTATCATCTTACATCTCTCTCATATCAATCCTCACTCTCAAATCTCTCTCCCTCACTTCCTCATATCTCTCATCTCTCATTTCTACCCAATCTACACTCTCTTTCTTTCTCCTCTCGTCACACTCTCATCAACTAATTCTCCAACCTCACCCTCCTCTCTCTACTACCATCTCACCTACTACTCTACTACAATCTCCACTCCGAACCCTTCTCAGACTCTCTCTCTCTCTGTTTCCCCTCTCTCTTGTTTGTTTTTTAGTTTTTGTTTTCAATCTTTCTCTCGTCTGTCTTTTCAAACGTATCTTCTCCAATCATTCCCCGATGTACCCTCTAATTAATTTACCTTTCTCTTCTCCATCATTTCTCTTTCTCTCCCAAACCCTTACACCCACATGGACACAAACACACACACACACACACACACACACACACACACACACACACACACACACACACACACACACACACACACACACACCCACACCCTCACACACACACTCAACCCCTCACACCAACACATACACGCGCGGATACACACACGTATTTACACTCACATATTCGCTCACACCACCTTCCTTCCTGTTTGTTTTCTGTTATCTCTTTAAAAAAAAACTCTTGTCCTTCATTATGTACAGGCGTGTAGTCCTTCTCTGTCACTCTTGAGCCACCCCTCTCTCTCTCTGTCTCTGTCTCTCTCTCTGTCTGTCTGTGATTGTCTATATCGGGCAATCATTCGACTAATCAGTGCTTCTCAAACAATATTCTTGTTTTTATTTTTTCTTCGCCCTTGAATAACATTATGAACTGATTAAAAAAGTCAGTAATCAAATATTCGTATAACTTTTTCAGATTAAATACGTTTTAATAATGCACAGCAACCGACATATCACTAAAACACAATACATACTATTTTACATTACTGCAATATAAATCTAAAAACACAGCAAGTGAATTTGAAATAAAAGAAGAAAAACACGTTTAACATGTTGGGTAAACGTGATAAACCTAAATTAACTCAATGTACTTTTCTCACCTTATTCATAAAGATATGATTGCTTTAAAGTTTAATTCCTAAAATCAATTTATTTTAGCATAATTATGCTGCACAAAGGTTCTGCAGGAGCTTCATTCCAGAATTGTAGTAAAAATTATGATTTTATGCATAAATTAGTATAATCATGTTTAAAGGCAAAAAATGATACCATTTCAGAAGAAGTAACACAACAGACTAATATATTATATCGCATAGTTTTTATTTTTACCGCGCTCGCGCGATCGGCGGCGAAAATTTTAGGGATGCATCATAATGCCCCCTTTCAGTCTTAGCAAACTACCGAAACATCGCAGTCTAATTAGCGTTAAGTGTTTGTATATCAAAAAGCCTTAAATATATCAAATTGATTAAAATTTCACGAACCCTATTCCATTATCTGAATATTATGTCAATTGAAACAGATTTGGCTATATCATTTATATGGCGTTGTACAACATCGTCAAAGTCGTATAAATAATAAATAAATGCACACTTATCGCGAGCATTTAACCTATTCAAAATTCAGAATCTCAAAAAAAAATATTTCTAGGCTCAAAATATTTAAACTCTACTTGTGAGTTATAAATGTTTTGCAAAACCAAGCGACACGATTATATGATACAGCTAGATTGAATAAAACATATAATAGACTATAATTAATCGAGATAAAACCTGCGTAAGCACAACTTTGAAAAAATACACAAAAAAGATGTAACCTATCATAATGAAGGGAATATCATCCATTAAAACGCGGAATTGACCCACTGTATTATACAAACTAAACATCGATCCTCAAAATGCATGGGAATTGCTAAACATAATCCGATAAAATATCCTAAACACACATTAGTAACACATCAATATAGATAGAAAAACTATATCTATAATCATTATTCACACGTATACATCCCTAATTATTACGTCTCCTAAATGATATCTGAAACTATAGCTATTATAGTCGAACGGTACTACTCAATGTAGGGTTTCTTTTTAAATATTATTTAAATATTATTTACATTATACACATCAAATACACTTCATAATGAACAACATTATGGCGCTCACACCGGTTACCGGTTTACGGTCACGACATGATTTGCTTCAGGTGGCCATATTACCTGCTGGCCCATATTACCTGCATGTACCCTATACGTTTTTGTTTTGATGAAGAATAAATGTTTGCCATGCAGATATAGTCTACAATGAAATTGGTCATGCAATAAGATATCTCATTTCTATTCTATGTACCGTAACTCTTCAAATTAATTGGGGCAGTCGTCAACTTACACTAATTATTGTCCCGTATTCACAAATGAGGATAAGTTATGCCAAAGCTTAAATCTGTGGTTTATATGGCTAGTAAAATGCAACAAAATCTGTCTACGTTGCATGTTCCTTACACGTTTACGGGATTCTGGAATCGTGCTTTGATGGTTGGACAACTTTTTGAAAAACTTATTATTAATATTCATTCCCAAATAGTTTTTAATAGTTTTAGTACTAAATGTTCTGATAAATAAAACATCCACTTTTGGGGAGTGTGTAATGTTGTGCTAGCCACAGTACCACAGATTTCAGTTATGGCTTAATGTGAAACATCTTTGTTAGTAAGTTCCAATGGCTCCCAAAGATAGCTCAATATAGATCAAGCTGAGGGAAGCTCCCCACAATTAAGTCTATTTAAGTATAAATTCATAATTATTTTTCTCACTTTTTCCCTTAAATTACAACAAAGATAAGCCCCCTACACTCGTTACAACGTACTGTACAATACGTAAAATGTATCTTTTTTAAACATAAATTACAGCTATGTCACAACGGTTATAGAATTATGAAAAAAGAATAATGATAATTAAAAGAAAACCCTCGTATTCAGAGCTTACTTATCATAATAATATACAAATATCAAGGAAATATAAGTACATGTAAAAGCAAATACCAAGCAAAAGCAAACAAATAGTGATATGTATGCCATTCAAAGGACAAT
>CALNVZ010000174.1:65304324-65345313 GCA_940671915.1 Paracentrotus lividus
ACGTGTTGTGACATTTGAGGGCAATTTTTACATTTGTGGTTGACGTGTTGAGACATTTGAGGGCATTTGAGGGCATTTTTACATTAGTGGCCGATTTTTACATTTGAGGGCTCAACACACCCCCGGAGTGACCAACCCCGGGTAGACAAGGAAACTTAGTCATTTTTCGCATGTATACAGTATCACTACACAATAGCATGATTATTTACAATAGGGCCTGCTAGTTTTCCATCGTAATCTCCATAAGCATTTGGTAGTCATTGCCTTCATGATATCAATTTCGTCAACTACAAAAGCTGTACAAGCTGTCAAGCAAATGTAGTTTAAATGATATTCAGTTGCTTTGAATGTCGAATTCAATGTTTGATCAAAACTCCTTCGTTTGATTGCTCTTCTCTTGTTGGTCAATACAATAATGAAAATAACATAAGGGAGGAATTTTGGGTATTGGAACAGCCGAAAAGTTGGTATAGCCTTTATCAAAGGCGATAACTTTAAGTAATATACGTCTACCCTGGGTTGACCAAATGGCACCATAGACAACTCTGGGTTGACAACAAACTAAAATCTAGAAGACGCTTGTGATGTTGAGAGTTGGCATTGTTGTCTACCTTGGGTTGACCAAATGGCATCATAGACAACCCTCGGTTGACAACTAACTAAAATTTAACCTTAGATGTGATATTGACAGTTGGCATTGTTGTCTACACTGGGTTGACCAAATGGCATCATAGCAGGGCCGTCGCCAGGGGGGGGGGGGTGCGGAGGGTGCGAACGCACCCCCCTTCAGAACAAAACAAAAACAAAAAAAAAGGAAAAGAAAAGAAAAGAGAGAAGGAAAAAAAAAAAAGAGGGATGCGAAAGAGGAGCAAAAAATATATATGGTCGTCGCCAGGGAGGGGTCGGTGGGTGGGGGGGGGGGGGGGGGTACTAATCCAGTCCCGCTTGTTTCGAAACCGGAAACTTTTTTTCTATAAGGATTAGGCCTACATCTTACAAATAAATTTGATGACTCCTAAATGCCTAAAGAAATTGGCATTATTTTTATTTTTTCCAAGCACGCTTCCTATGGTTGTCTAATTCTATTACAAAAATTATCATCAAATTTTAAGAGATGCTTAGTCAGTTAGTTGCAAAATTATTTTAACTGCCCCTGCATTCAGGTCATTATACAAAAAATGTGGGCATGCATGTATGCTATAAACTGAAAATCAAACAAACAAAGCCAAATGATAATACTTCGTTTTCAGTTCTCTACGTAGGATTTTCCGCTCGCGCTTCGCGCTCGTATGTTCACAAAAATTATCAATCAATTCAGAAAGGGATTACAAACTTAAATTTATAGACTATTAACCAATGTGATTTTTCATTCGCGCTAGGCGCTCGAATTTTGTCAAAGGGCGGGGTTATAGCTCCTAAAGGAATTAAAAAAAAAGTAAGGGGCAAAATATGTGTGAAATACAATGCCTTCATGTTGTTAATATAGCAAATTTGCGGGCCCGCGCTTCGCGTCGCAACCAAAAAGATAAGACAATTAATAAACAAAAATATTCTTTCTTCAAATAGGTATAATTATTTGAAAGCTTTGCCCCGCTTCGTGTTGGTATCTTTTAAAAAAAAAAGGAATTATCATTTCCGAAAGGACTACAATCATTTATATGAACATTCTTAAATAGGATTAATTTCGCTTGCGCTCTCGCATTTTGTTAAAGGGCGGTGATTATCAGCTCGTGGGGGACTTTAAAAAAAAAGTCATTATAAGGCAAAATTCCGGCTCGCGCTTCGCGCTCGAAGCCAAATAGAAGCAATGATCAAACATAATACACTGACTTCTTCACGTTCGTTCAGAAATGATATACAGACATTATTTAGAACATTAATACAGACCTGTTAATTAAGAAGTATGTCGCACAATAATGTGAAAATACAATACCTTCAATGGTTATAAAGCAAAATTTTCGGCTCGTGCTCCGCGCTCGCAACAAGCACAAAACAATGGTTAAAACGAAATTCTTTTTCTCAAAGTCGATATACAGAAAGCTCTCCTCTCGGCTTCGCGCTTACATGTTTAGGCCTCATCATAAAGGAATTACTTTTTTTTCATTGCGAAAAACAAAAATCTCTACGGTTGTATAAGAAGTGCCGTGAGACACCCCCTCCTATCACCCCCCCTGCTCGCTCGCTAGGCTCACGCGGTCCGGTCGCTTCGCCCCCTAAATGGATATTGACTCCGAAACGCACCCCCCTACAAAAAGCTTGTTTTGACGGCCCTGCATAGACAACCCTGGGTTGACAAAATGACATCATAGACAACCCTGTGTTGACTAAATGGCATCATAGACAACCCTGGGTTGACAACAAACGAAAATCTAGAAGATGCTTGTGATATTGACAGCCAGTGGCATTGGTGTCTACCCTGGGTTGACCAAATGGCATCATAGACCACTCTGGTTTGACAACAAACTAAAATCGTCATCCTTAGAGCAGTGTGCCATTTTTAGTTCCACGTAAGTTAAAGACTAACTTTCATATGTTCCTGTTCAAGCTGTAACGGTAGATTCAGTCGATGGCTTGCTTTAAAAAAAAAAAAATCCAGTTCTGGAAAACTAAAGTTAGATGCAGCTACACAGCGCAGTACACCACGGCCACATTCTGCACAACACACTCAGTCAGCGAGCTCGCAAGCTCAGCTAGCTAGCTAGAACTACGGTACCGTACCACTAGCAAAGAACCTGCGTAGCACTATCGCTGCTAGCGCGAGCATGCAACCCATCTAGCTCCTTGCTGGAATTAGTCTACAATGTACGTATAAATAAGCGCGCAATTTCCAATCGCTACCTATAGCGCCTTTGAATAAGGCTATATCGTTTACGAATACCTTTTTCGGCTGTTCTAATAACCGAAATTGCCCCCTAATGCTATATTTTCGTATTATATCGACCATGAAGCGAAGAGCAATCGAACATTGAATTAGACATTCAAAGCAACTGAAAAATTCATTTCAACTAAAGTTCTTGTCATCTTGTACAGCCACATCATATAATAGATGTATGCAGTTGATGAAATTGATATCATGAAGGTGATGACTACCAAATGCTTTTGGAGATTACGATGGAAAACTATAGCATGCCCTATTGTAATGCTACTGCATGTGTAATGCTACCTGTATATACATGAGAAAAATGACTAAGTTCCCTAGTCTACCCAGGGTCGGTCACCCCGGGGGTGCCCAACCCCGGGTTGTCTGTCATGTGGGTATTTCCATTGCTGCATATATATATATATATATATATACTATATATAGGGTAGAAAAATACGCGTTGTGATTGGTTAGGTCAGTACCACGTGACCTACCTTCAATTTGTTATATTGTACATATGTACAATATAACTTTCGGTTTTTGGAGGGTAAAGCCCGTGTTAAATGAATGGGGAGAGTATCGATTCTATCGATTGCCTTGCTGCGCTAGCGCGTAATAACAGTAAAATGGTGCGCACAAAAGTTAATAACAATGGGTACGCGGAGCAACAATATACGTCACAATAGCATAATTAGCACCAAAATGTTGGCAAACATAACATCAGATTAGGCAAGGTCAAAGATATAGTGGTCTATTTACTATAATAAATAGTGAACGCTCCATCTTGCAACATTACTGGACCATATGAACTTCAAATACTAAATTATCCCTCGTGCAGATCTATATCACCTCGGCCTGCGTCCTCGGAGAAACAAATCTGCACTCGGGATATTTAAGTGTTTGTCGTACTTATACTCCAGTATATTGCGCGATAGATTGTACACTATTTATATAATATAAATTTGTTGATAAACTTAATGTAACGGTTACATATTCTAACTGTTATAGACAGGGGCCGCGGAGCGTTTTTGAAAGTGGAGGGGCTGAGCCGAATGTGGGGGGTTGATCAAGCTAAAAATCACAAATCTATGGTCATTTTTGCGTTTTTGTACACGTTTGCTGAAAACAAGTGTAGGGGGGGGGGGAGGCTGAAGCCCCCCTCCCCCAACCCCCCGGCTCCGCGGCCTCTGATAGAGTGAGGCGTCGCGAAACCACCAATAAGTCGAATTTGGGGGTTTAATCCGCACAGTTCAATTGTGGTCTGTTGGTAAGCTCAGTTACGTCTGGTTTGGGTTAATTTCAAGGACTTCAGAGTTATCTTTAAGATATATAGACAGAAAGGGAGTTGCATAATAATCAGAGTTTGTGCTCTACTGATGCATCTCTCTGTAGCAATTATGAGAAGCAATCCTATTAGTTTTGATATGCCGGATTCTTTTCACAGAGATTAGTTGAATGACGTCATCAAGAACCCTTCCAAATTTTACTTGATGTTTAAGATTTCAGGGAGGGGACAGATAACGTCCTCTAACTCCACTTCAGGTTGTCCGTTTTTCACGAAATAAAAAACAAGTTGTTCTACACACCCCACTGATTCGTTTCGTATAGATAATAAGTCTTTACTATTCCACTTTAAGGTTGAAATCTTCGCCCATCATAAGTACTAATTATGACATAAATATAAATGTTTTGATACGAGCTGTGATGTGAGGAAATTGTTGAAATGGTTTCGATATAAAACAAACATTGTTTAAACAGGGCAATTAAAATTATGGGATGGGAGGGAAATAGAGCTTTGACTGCTTTGCCGAGAGTGAACATAAAGCTCTAGAATCTCTAGATTCACTATGCCTGAGCTTACCGTAACAAAAGATTGCGTAATACGGATGATCAAGCAAGCGTGCCAAGCATGTCAACTACGATAACGAAAATAAATTTCACATTTTGGGTATCAGATGAGCTCGAGATGAGAGTCCGAATTGTCAGTGGAATGGGGGTATAAGAATGTCTTTATAAGATAGAAAGAAAAGGGAATTGCATAATAATCAGAGTATGTGCTCTGATGCATCTCTCTGTAGCAATGAGAATCAATCCTATTAGTTTTGATATGCCGGATTCTTTTCACAGAGATTAGTTGAATTTTGGGAAGATAGAAAGAAAGAGAGAGAGGCATAGAGAAGTACAATCGGCAGTGTATATGCTCTGATGCATCCCGCTAACAAAATCATCCAACAAGGAGAACCAATCCCATGTAATTTTGTTATAAGTGCTTTTCATGGTGTAGGCCTAATGATTTGAACACAAAAAGAGAGTACCTTAGGCCTATATAGGGAAGGACAATTATGCTCTGATGCATCCATCAGTAGCGACGGGAACCAAACAAGGCGAATCGTTAGCTTTGTATAGCTTGTTGAACATTTTCAAGACAGAAAGTAAGTAGGACGCTGCCTCCTTGTCTTCTTCAACGGTGTTTACGTGTGCATGGTGAGTGTATTTGGAATATTATATTTGATGGCCATTTTTTAGTTGTTGAATATAAGACTAAATGGCTATTATCCTATTTATTTGTCTCCTCTCTTCCCATTGTGTGCGCACTCCCTGTGTACAAATTTCAATGGGACACATGATGGAAATGGATGTCTCCGCCACTGACGAAATGAACGGGAGCGAATGGCTTATTCCAGGATAATGCGGTCTGGTTTTTTAAATGGCTTTGCAATTATTGTTATTATTATATTTTAATATCAAGGGCCATAGCCCATGGAGAAAAACTCGGATTAGCCTACTGCGAATAATAGGGCCAATTTATTGTCCTTCAAATTTTACAAGTTGGATTAACTTTAGGCATATTCAGGGACGCACTTTAGAGTATTGTCCCAGTCAAACCCGTCTCAAGATTGCTTTCTTTAAAGGCCTAAACGCTTTTCGTGACGACTATAATCAAGGTACATATGGATAAGTCGTTTTTCTGTTTCAGTCATGAAGGATGAAAAACACTTACACTTATGCATGGTCAATTCATAATTGACCTTGCACTGGGAAGTACCTTATTGCAGCAGTTTACTACTAATGGAAAGTCAATGAAGAAAAGTGTCTTGAGTACCTCCAGCCAAGTCAAGGTGGCATATCAAAAAAGGGTCTAAAAATTCTAAACAAAATTAAAAATATCTAATAGAAGAATTATATTGCAATGGGACTATAGATTATCTTAATTTATTTTGAGGTAGGTTTAAAGCTGGTTTTGCTAATTATTATTGAGAAGTTTCCTCAGCAACCAAGAGGGCGACAGACAGCCATTTGTCAGTACTGACTGATGTTGGTTTGCAGCTGTGGATGAAAAACGGCATTTGCCTTCGCCATTTCATTTTTGAAACACAAAAACAAAATCGCAACGCAAAAAAACGTGTTGTGATTTCGTTTTTGGTATTCAAAAACAGAAATAAAAAACACCTCTTCTGATTTCCTTTTTCGTTTCGCTTTGACAAAACAGAATATTGAAGACTACCCTCTACATTAGTTTTTCCTCAATGGGCGGAGCCAGAACAAAGACACTCCAAAGGGAAGAGAAGACACACCGGTGTGAAGTTGGTTACTTATTCAGTTACTTATTCAAAATTTTATAAGGACTCGCTTTCAAAGTTACAAAAGGTACCACAAGGACAAGTAGGTCACGGGCAATTAAAAAAATTATGTCTCGTCCCGGGCAAGTGGGGCTAATGGCCTTGAAACACCCAAAATAAGAAAGAAAACACAAACTTATTCTAAGTTTTCAATAATTTATCCCTCTGGCGGTACCAGATATGAAATGGCCGGGCAGCTAGGTCTTGTCCCACGAGGTCAGGGAGGATCTGGGCAACCAAGGGATACCCAACTTGCCCCGGGCAAATCGTTTTGAGAACCTCTCAGCGCACTCAGAACAGGGACTATTGATTTTCATGATTGCTTTTAACGGATCCTGACAACACTTGCCCCTTGGCAAGTACCAGATATAAAATGACCGGGCAGGGACTGGTTCCACAATGTCGAAAAGGGTCTGGGCAAGCCAAAGATACCCAGCTTGCACCAGCCAACTCGTTTTGAGAACTTCTCAGGCCACCGTGACTGTAAACAGGAACAAATAATTCAATAAATTGACTAAACGAACCTAAAAAGAACATGCCCCTGGCAAGTACCAGATATGAAATGGCCAGGCAAGGACTGGTCCCACATAGTTGAAGAGGGAACCAACAGGGACAGACAATTTTTTTTTAGATTGTTCTAAACGGTATAAGAAATAACTATCCCCCTGGTAGGTACGATTTGGCCGGGGCAAGTTCGGTATCCCTAAGTTGCCCAGACACTCCCTGACCTTTAGGGACCACTCCCTGCCTGGCCATTTTTATATTCGGTACCTACCAGGGGGCAAGTTCTTTCCTAAACCGTTTATAACAATCGAAAAACAATGCTTGTCCCTGTTTCCAGTGACCTGAGAGCTTCTCAAAACGATATGGCCAGGGCAAGCTGGGTATCTCTGACTGGTCCAGGTCCTCCCCGACTTGGGGGACCAGTCCCTACCCGGCCATTTCATATCTTGTAGTTGCCAGGGGGCAAGTTCTTTTTTGATGGGTCCGTTTAGTCGATTTATTATAAACCCCTCAAAAAATGTCTTGCAATTCATCTTTGAGTCCTCGTATCTTTTTTGTTAATTGTCTATAATTCATTAATTTTATACCATTGGAAAGTTCATTTATTCCTCTTTACACTGATACCCCATTTGTAAAGGTTGTGCAATGCTTGAATGCACAGTATTCCCGAATACAAATCAAAGTCAGAAGTGGAAAGTTGCCAAATGAATGGCTATTGTTGAAAGGCAGAGTTTCTATTGAGTATCATTACATGGGTCATGCATTATTCCTCAATGTTTTCACTTATTGTTTGGAAGAAGAAATGTGCCTTGCCCAAGCTTTTTGCTTGGCAGTGCTTATTTTTCATGAGTAGTCGTTTGATAAAGCTAGGATGGCGCGCTTATCAAATGTTGAGATACGGTTCAAGAACAGAGAACGATTGTGTGCTGAACACGTATGTTCATGATCGATCATAGCGGCAAGACTGAGCGGGTCGCCATCTTGTGAAGAATCAATGCACCTGAACAATGCCATGAACAACTGAACAATGCCATTACATGAACAATGCCGCAAGCGCATGCCTAACCCTAATGAATATTCATGAAGCATAGTCCCACGCTATGTATTTTGTGTATGTACTTAAACGACGATTTACAAGAAAGCACACAAAATACATGTTTGCCAAATATCACAGAAACATCGTAGGTATACTTTTAAATAAGATACAAGATACAAGATAGCCACGGAAATTCAGAGAAGACGACGAACTGGGTTGAAAGTTAGATGTTCCAAAAAATCAAATTATGATAGTAGGCTTGCTTCAATTTCATAAATCATCAAATTAGTTTGTCATTGCCTTTGGAGCCTGATTACCTAAATTGTTTATATCGATGGAAGATTAAAGGGAAAACGTCACCAAATTTGTAAGAAGAACATTTTAAATCTCATTAGATATTTTACTGATTTTTTTTTTTTTTTTAATCAGCCTTGGAGTGAGACAACCTCGCATGACCTTGTTAGCATAATGATACATTGTCCCACATGATGTATTTTGTGTATGTACTTAAACGACGAATTACCAAAAAGCACACTAAATACATCTCTACCAAATATCACAGTAACATCGCATTATACTATCACATTAGATCCAAGATACAAGATAGTCACATAAATTCAGAGAAGACGACAAATTGATGAAAGATAAAATCAAATTATGATAGTAGCCTTGCTTCAATTACGTTAATCATTAAATGAGTTTTTAATTGCCTTTGGAGCCTGATTACCAAAATTGTTTATTCAGATGGAAATTTTAGGAGATAACATGACCAAATGCGTAAGTAGCACATTTAAAATCTCAATAGATATTTTACTGAAAGTTTTAAGAAATTTTTTCAACCTTGGAGAAAGACAAAAAGAGAAAATACTCAGCGGCCTCTTGCGCCCATGCCTATATATCTGTCAACATGGCCCCGCCTTCAGTTCCCCCATTGGTTGTACATATCATAAACATACGTGTGAAATGGACCAAATAAAAGTTTGTTTTGATACTGCTTGCTTTGTTTGTTGGAGATGGATGAAAAAGAGATGAGTAGCGAATTTGTTATGCTGGAAACTTGCAATAACCTGTATGTAACCAATACACAAGTAATGATCAAACCACTCGCTGGTTATTAAAACAGTTCTTTTTACAAACAAATTAACAACAAATACTACCTTAAATTACCTGAAATATTATTTGACATTCAACCAAGAGTATCCAACATTGTATTGAGCGCCTAACGCACAAACCAAACAAACACAAAATCACAAAAACCTTTTATACAGTTAAGAGCTCGATGTAAGCAATAGCCATTCATTTGGCAACTTTCCTTTTCTGACTTTCATTCGAGTTTGCGAGTACTGTGCATTCAAGCATAACATAACCATCACAAATGGGGTATCAATGTGACAAGGAATAAATCAACTTTCCAATGATATCAAATTTAACCATCATAAACAATCAAATAAAAAGATATGAGGGCTCAAAGTTGAATTGCAAGACATTTTTTGAGGGGTTTATTATTTGTTCCATGTTTACAGTGGCCTGAGACGTTCTCAAACGATTTGCCCAGGGCAAGTTGGGTATCCCTTGGTTGCCCATAATCCTCCCTGTCCTCGAGGGACAAGACCCTGCCCGGCCGCGATATCTGGTACCGCCAGAGGGATAAATTATTGAAAACTTTGAACAAGTTTGAGTTTTATTTCTTATTTGGGGTGTTTCAAGGTCATTATCAACACTTGCCCTGGCCGAGACCTACATTTCTAAATTGGTCTTGTGCTACTTGTCCTTGAGGCATTTAAAAAAAAAAATCATTTTAATTTTTGAATAAGTAAGCATAGGCTTCACATGTGTTATTACTTATTTAACGAGTTTAAAGGACATTAGCCCCATTTGCCCGGGTCGTGACCTATATCTTTGAATTTCCCGTGTCGTAGGCCTACTTGTCCTCGAGGCACCTTTAAAAAAAAAAAAATTTTTTTTTTTAAGGTCTTTCTAAAACTTAGAATGAGTGTATGTTTTATTACTTATTTCGTGAGTTTTAAGGTCATTAGCCCCACTTGCCCGGGTCGTGACCTACATTTTTGAATGACCCGTGTCCCACTTGTCCTTGAAGCACCTTTTGCTCTTTGAAAAAAGTCATTCTAAAATTTTGAATAAGTAACCATAGGCCTACTGTGTGTTATTTCTTATTAAGTGAGTTTCAAGGCCATTAGCCCCACATTTGTGAATTGCCCGTGTCCTACTTGGCCTTGAGGCACGTTTTGTCTATTTGGAAAAGGTCGTTGTAAAACTTTGAATAAGTGCATGTTTTATTTCATATTTCTTGGTTTGCAAGGTCATTAGCCCCACTTGCCCTAGCCTATCTGATATGCGCCGGGCTTGTGGGCAATTTATTGGTCGCGCGAAGGAGACTGACTGACGGGCGAGGGCGAAGCCCGAGCTCGTCAGGCGAGGGCGGCAGCCCGAGCTAAGCGCCCTCGCCTGACGGACTCGGTGCTTCGCCCTTCGCCGTCAGTAGTTTGCCCACTACTACATAGCCCGACGGCATATCGGATAGGCTACACTTGCCGGGTCGTGACCTACATTTTTGAATGACCCGTGTCCCACTTGTCTTGAAGCACCTTTTGCTCTTTGAAAAAAGTCATTCTAAAATTTTGAATAAGTAACCATAGGCCTACTGTGTGTTATTTCTTATTAAGTGAGTTTCAAGGCCATTAGCCCCACATTTGTGATTGCCCGTGTCCTACTTGGCCTTGAGGCACGTTTTGTCTATTTGGAAAATGGTCGTTGTAAAAACTTTGAATAAGTGCATGTTTTATTTCATAATTTCTTGGTTTGCAAGGTCATTAGCCCCACTTGCCAGGGTCAAAACCTACATTTTTGAATTGCCGGTGTGCCATTTGTTCCTTAAGGCCTCGCTTTTCGTTTTTTTTTTTTTTAAATATCATTCTAAAATTTTGAATAAGTAACCATTACTGTGTGTTATTTCTTATTTTGCGAGTTTCAAAGTTAATTAGCCCCACTTGCCCGGGACGAGACATAATTTTTTTAATTGCCCGTGACCTACTTGTCCTTGTGGTAACTGAATAAGTAATACCCCCATTCCACTGACAATCGGACTCTCATCTCGAGCTCACCTGATCCCCAAAATGGCAATTTTGATGAGTTCCGATGAAATATCACCCGAGGAGCCTGTTTTAGTGACCCTGATTTTTTTTATTACCCGCATGAAATCGGATGAAAGACTGGTATCTGCCCGACATCTGTCCGCCGTTTTTATCGGCTTGGCCAATCCATGAATTTGCTTTCGGAGGGTAATTTGGGGGCTGTCTGACTCTAAACTGGCACTTCCAACATCTATCTGATACCGACCAAACTCTAATCTAATTAATCAGTCACTACTCGGAGATCGATTGTACATTGACCCGATACTACCAACATTCCACTGTTGGGTTGAAAACGACACTTCTTTTCGAAAAGTTGATAAAAAAACGCTAATTGCAATAAGTTGAGTACCTGATCACCCGATTGTAATCAGATGTCGGCCAGAGACGTCGGACAGCTGAAAACAATAGAATTTTATACACGTCAGACCGACTGACACATATCCAATATTGACTCGAGGTCGAAAATGGAAATGGTGTCCGGTCAGTCCGATAGCGAACTAAGGCCTGAGCTTAGTTCCCTGACCGGACTATTTTACCTCTTCGCATGCCGTCCAACACGTCGGACAAATACCTGATAGACGTCAAACACAAGCCTGACCATCAGACTTTGACATGAGACCACTCGGTGGGCAGTGAACGACCCTCAAAAATTCTCAGTGGAATGGGGGTATTACCAACTTCACACCGGTGTGTCTTTGTTCTGACTCCGCCCATTGAGGAAAAACTAATGTAGAGGGCAGTCTTCAATATTCATTTTTGTCAAAGCAAAACGAAAAAGGAAATCAGAAGAGGTGTTTTTGATTTCTGTTTTTGACTACCAAAAATGAAAATACAACACGTTTTTTGCGTTGCGATTTTGTTTTTGTGTTTCAAAAATGAAATGGCGAAGGCAAATGCCGTTCTTCATCCTTCATGACTGACACAGAAAAACGACTTGTACCTTTATTGACTATATACGTACATGTTATTTTTCTGACATATAACAGGAAACCAAAATCATAACTGTGTTGGTTTGTTTTTTAATCTCTGTTTGAAGATCCCGTTTGTTTTAGTACGACGATGTCGGTTGAGGAGGTACCAATAACAACCATTAAAGAAGGATGGCTCCAGAAAAGAGGTGAGAAATTTGAAAGGCCGGTTTTATAATATATTCACAGACTTTCAAATGTTTACATAGTAACGAGGTATTCAAACTTAAGAATGAACTGCGATATTTGGAAACCAGTTAGCATACATTAGTTGTTGCTGTATCGGAAAGAAAACTGTTTACAGCTGCAGCAGCACAAGTTCACACTAAACAATGTTAAAAGTAGCCTATCAACAAACTCGGAACTAATAGGCGGGTAGATATCCAGGCGAGTTCCGGATGACCGCTGAGGAACCCCGATGATGGTGGTATCTCACTTCGAGGAAACTACTTTGAGACGGATTTGGGACTACTTTGAGACGGTTTGGAAACAGTTTTGAGACTGTACTAAAACTTGTCGCGAGTCTCCGCGACATAGCAGGTCCGTTTACATATCTTCCGTAAATCGCTCAAAACATATATTAGACTATAGGATGGTGGCTCAAATTGTGACTTCTCCCAGGGTTAGCCATCCCACCACACCTTAGGGATATGATAATATATAAAATAATATAATAAAGCAAATTCTAAATGTCGCGTATCTTAGATTTTGCACCAGCATTCAAAATAGAATTTAAGAATAATGAACATTACGAAAATCGATCAACTTGGCAATGTCCCCATTTGTTGCGTGTATTAAGGCCACCGCACACCTTACGACTGGTCTACGATCCGATTTTGGAGCAAATCGCATTTTGCTTATTTTCCGAAAGTATGAATGAATAGAATCTTATCATTAGAGGTTCAAATTAACTGTAAGAATACTGATATCGAATTTCCGAAAATTGCAAGACTTTATTTAGGAGTAAAAAGCAAATTGGTTTGAAATCGTAGCCAATCGTGCGATTGCTATGACGTCTTTACGATTAGATATTGAATTCGCTTTTATTTTAATAAGGAGGTTACATAGTCCCTGATTTGAACATATAAGTTTTCCTGCGATAATTTAGAACTCTACACAGTATGATATTCTATTTCTAAATATCCACACCAATGTTATGACGTTTTATTACACAATCAGGTCGCAGACCAATCGTAAGGTATGCGGTGGCCTTTACACATTTCACCACCTATCAATATTAAGTGCGTGCAATGCTACGAGGCATTCTCAGCCTCGTTCGGTTTTATTCGTTAGTCGTCTGAAAATATTCCATTTCGAAGGCACCGATGGATCAGGATTCCGGTTAATGTGCTTATAAAAACAATAATCATGTGCACATGAAGGGTCAAAATGACAATGACAGCAGAGCTGTATCAACACATCATTAATCTTCCGATGTCCGATCCTGATGTGTTGATATAACTCTGTTGTCATTGTCAATTTAACCCTTCAAGTGTACATGATTATTGCTTTTATATTTCTCTCCCCACCCCCTATGTCGCTCTCTCTCTCTCTCTCTTTCCCACGATGGCTAGGAGGATTGGAAGGGGAAGAGGTGGTACATGAATGAGCATTCCATATGTTTTCCATATCTTGTAGATAATAGAAAATTATATTTATTTGAATATGTTTTGTGTTGTAGTTTTTTTTTTTTTTTTTTTTTTTAATTTTTATTTAAGTGTTTTATTCAATCAAAACAAATCAATGTACAGGTCATCAAAAACATCGTATCAACAATTGTTTTGGAGAAAACTGCAATATTTTCTTAATCATCAAATAGCAAAAGCAATCAAGTTTTGTACGTTACTCATCAAAACCATGATACCGACTGCCTAACCTGTCTGTATAAAGCAAGAATGGAGTGCAAAATGAAATTTTAGCCTACATGAGGGGCACATAGAGTTAGATACTAATTAAAAATGAATTATGCCACAATTGTTTCCAGTTGCCATTAAAAGACGGCAGCGTGTGGTTGCGTTTCAAACGAGTGGAAATTAAGGAGACCATTTGTTTAAATTTGTAGTTCTGGAATGAATACAATGATCACATTTCTCTTCTTTCTTTATAATAGGGAGAAAATAAATTGAGGGAGTAGTAATTTCGTTGCAAAATGCCAGACCCAAGCCCGCACCTGTTTTCTTGCAACAAAATTGATTCAGTTGTGTTCAGATTCATTACTCTTTCATTAGCAAAAGTGATTCGAACTTAGGTTGTGGTTCTCTCAAATCATTTCTAATGTGTGGTTACTAGAGTGACTGGATATTTCCTGATGTTGGGACATATTTTGAATAGTTTAGGTAAAGAATCCATGATTATGATTATTTTCTATATAGTGCTAGAAGTATAAAGCTAATTTGGGGCCCCAATAATCCTGTCTCAACAATCACTTTCATTTTTTCACTGGGAATCAAAGACGTCGAGGTTTGATCTCGTTTGTTTACATACGCAACTATCGCTAGGGGGTAAAGAAGTGTGAATTGTTTTGAACGAGGCCGCATAGATTAATGACGGGTACATGCCGTGCATTTGCTTTTAATATACGTAAACACACAGTTAATGCCAGCCTTTTCCAGTTGATTCAGCTGAGTCAGATTGGAGTGAGCGGTGATATTTTTTAAATTTTTTTCTAGCTGTATTGCAAATTAGAAGATGCGCGACATATCGCATTGATGTTGCCATGTTTTAAAATGGATTTTCATATGATAGGAGCGTGGTGGATTTTTCAACCCCGCGGAAATAGAAAACTAGCGACATTATCGGGAACCATCCCATAGTATCATGAACCAAACCTGAATAACCTTTACTCCCTTGATTATCATCTTGTGACTTGTTTGAAATAGGCAAGCTAGCCTATATTGTAAATATTGTAAATGCGTTTTTTCTTGAGAATAGTTTTGGGATTACTTTTCATATAAATTGAATGTCAACATGTTAATTACACGTAAGCAGAATGTCTGACAGGTATATATCAGACCCGATGAGCATTTTTGCTTATTTTTCTGATAACATGTATCCTTTGTTTTTCATGTATCATGTGCATATGCGTTGTAAAATGTATTTGGATAATAAATAAACTTCAATTTCATGAATTTTGGGAATCTCAAAACATTCTCAGTGTTGTCCCAAATCCGTTTCCGTGACGGAAAAATAAAGTATCGGAGACGTCTATGATCCAAGTTTGTATCGAGTAGTACCGGATGTGTCGAATAAAACAAACCCAAGTTTGACCATTACTACTTTGATAATTATTTAAGTAGTGATTATGAAACTTATATCACTGTAAAGTGCAACTCATTACCATTCTATTGATACATCTTTCAGCTCACCAATATCATGTATCACTGAATCCCATTGTTTTAAATATGTCTTGCAAAGTTGTGAGTGGTTCACTTTCACGCTCATCGATGATCAAAGTTGGGCACATTTTGAATAACGCATCTCAAGGAGCATGAAAGTGAACACTCACAATTTTGCAAGACTTTTTCAGAACAAAGGGGCTCAGCGATGCGTGATATTGGTGAGCTGAGGGACATATCATTAGAATGGTAATGAGTTGCAATTTACAGTGATATAAACTTCATAATCACCACTGAAATATTTTTCAAATTATTAATGATCAAACTTGGGTTTTTTTTATTCGATATACCCGGTACTACTTAATATAAAACTTGGATGGAGCGGTTTCCTGATGTGTGATGAAAAAATGCTCATATCTTTGTGATTATTGGACCATGGGGGTGTAACACAAAGACTTACGATTGATTAAAAGTTACGATTGATTTTTTTCTTGGTAGCCTCATCATTGACAGGATGCTCCAAAGCTGATGATCTTAATCCTAACTCTAGCCCTAATCCTACTCTTAATCATATCCAAATCCTAATCCATGACTGTACCTGGTTTTCAAATGAGGTTACCAAGAAAAAAAATCAATCGTAACTTTTAATCAATCGTAAGTCTTTGTGTTACACCCCACATGTCACATAAAATTTCATCCGGTTACAGAAAATGAAATTTATTTTACGGGTGTACTGTAGAGATAAAAATAATATAATATTGTAGTTTTTATGTTATACCCATCTAAAAGGCCATTAGCATTTTTGTGGGACACACTGTATAGGAGCGCGAAGCGCGATCGGAAAATTGTCTTCATATTGACCTGAAAACAAAGAATTTATAGAAATTTAAAAGTTTATTTCCATTAGGGGAAGGTGGGGCATAACGGACCCTAGGGGCAAAACGGAACTTTCTCATAGCTTGACATCAAAAGTATTTCTTTCTATAAAAGTATGCAGTAAATGGGCATTGCTGCACCAATTTACCACTGAAGTTTCATCGAAAAAATCAATAGCTACAGAGGGGGGTGCCATTCAAAAATTTGTACCCCTCTGATGTAGGTATTCTGCTTGGGCAAAATGGAACCCAATGTGTGGGGCAAAAAGGACCATAATTTGGCTGACCCTGGGAGAATTTGGTGTGCTCGCACCCTTCTGGAGACTTCCAAAAGTACATTTTATTTTGCCAACTTGAAAAATTTTGACAAATCAGTCCCCAGGAGTTGATTATTTCTACGGGGCAAAACGGTACCCCATATAGGGTACCATTTGCCCCAACAAAATATGCACGGAGTCAATTTTGCCCCACTAGTGGGGCAAAGCAGACCTTTTCCGATATTTTTTCAGCTTCATTTTGCCGGAAGTATGAAAGAGATGAGAATTATTGATCGATTGTTTATCAAACTTCAATAAGAACTCGTCAAGGAAATATCATTTTATAGTCTTGCTCCTATCTGTGACGTCACAGAAGCCACTTGAAGTTACGTGGTCCGTTATGCCCCACCTTCCCCTACATTTATCTTTTGGACAGGTGGACAAATAAACTATTCAAATCTATTCAAATATGCTTAGAATATAGAAAAAATGTTAAGCTTTAAATATCGAGGGGATGATTCCTAGATAAAGTTAAGGGGGACACGTCCCTCCTCCACCCCCGGATCGCGCGCCATACGGAGGGAATATATACACTCGAGCGGAATAATTAAAGCATCCAAAGACACATATATATTTGTATATTCAAAATTCGAAACAGAATGACCTACTTTAAACATTATGCATTGTTAAGAATAAAACGTTCATTTTGGAACAAATAAATCATACACCATGAATACATATTCGACCTGAAGAAAGAGTATTATTTAATCATTGTCTGGGTTTCTGTTTGCCAGCGCGAAGCGCGAGCCGAAATTTTTGCTTTTTAATGACTGAATTTGGTCAATTTTACGCACATTTTGCCTTTTGGTCTAAGATATTTGTATATTATATATATATTTTTTTTTGTTAAAAAAAAATATTAAATCGGATGGGGGGACACGTGCCCGTCCCCCCGGGATCGCCTCCAATGCTTCATTTAGGCATGGTCTGAATGTTTGTTAAAGGGATTGAGTAACTTTCAAAAACAGAGCAATTAGATCAAGATTAATAAAATTATATTGTTCCTACAGTAAACACAAACTACTGAAAGTTTCAGATCAAATGGAAGTCATTTACTACCTTAAAACTGTGTAACAAACAATGCCAAGCATGCAGCAACACCAGTACCCTCTGGTGCCAGGTCACTAGCCGCTAGTGACGGGGTTATACAACAGAAATGGGTGTATGTTGTGCCATGTGGAAAAAGCACATGGTTTTATAAACCATCCGTGTGGTTTATAAAATTTGAGTATGAAATCATTGATATCTCGAGGTAAAGCAGCAATTATAGCTTGCAATTTTGAAGAGAAACCAAACTGACCCAAGTGTCTATAATTATGTTGGCAAAATAAGCTAAATCAAATAAAATGTGATTTGAATATCATCAAGTTCTAAACATGATTTTGATAATTTCAGGTGAATATATAAAGAACTGGAGACCGAGGTACTTCAAACTCAAATCCAACGGTGAATTTTTTGGCTTCGATGAAGAACCAAAGGGAGAAAATGAGCTGGTGCTTAATAATTTCTCTATTGCAAGTAAGTTGCCTCTAATGCTTATAAGGTATTATTTACAGGTGATTGCGGTGATGGCGATGTTGTTGAATATGATGATGATGATGATGATGATAATGTTGATGAAGACGATGATGACGATCGTGATTTTGATAAAGATAATGCGGGTGAGGGTGACAATTAATGATAAAATAATGATTGTGGTTGTTGTGATGATGATTGATATGATCATGGTGGCGGTGATGATGATTTAGATGATGATGACGATGATGATAGAAATGATGATGGTAATGATTAGTTGCGGTGGTGGTGATCATGGTAATGTTTGGTTGTGGTGGTGATGGGTGATTGTGATGATAATGATGTTGATGATGGTAATAACGATGATGCTGGTCGTGGTTATTACGATTGTAATAATGACGTTGATGATAAAGATGATGATGGTTGGTAGTGGTTAGTGGTGGTCATGGGGATGGTGTTGAAGAAGATGGTGATTGTGACATTGGAATGAGTATGATAACAATGATAATCAGAGTGAAAATTATGGCATTAATAATGTTGATGATTTCGAGTTAACAAAAAAAAAAAATCGCTGTGCAGTGTGGCAAATCTAGAAAAATGCTTACCAAATGAAGTGATATGAACTCTAACCCGAACCTTTCTACCCCTACAGGTTGTCACATCTTGGAGACCAACAAACCAAAACCTAACGTATTCATAATCCGTTGCTTCCAGTTGACCACTTTAGTAGAGAGAACTTTTAATGGAAATTCAGCCGATGAAAGGTACGTGAGAAAGGAAGCATTCAAGATATTGACCTACAAACAAACTATCTCTTCTCGATATTGCTTGTAGCTCTATGTATTGTTGGCTGCATATTTAAAACGATATTTACGTTGCACATTTTTAAAACTGTATGTTATAGGACGTACATGTGGATCCCCCTCAAAATCAGGCGGTCAATCATGGTACACTCTTAAAAATCCCGGGTCAAAACTGACCCTTTCCGAGTCATTCATGACCCGGAATCTGTATCCGTTGGGGCACACACCATCCGGGTGAGTATGACGCGGAAAAAATAGTCAATTTCCTGGTCAGCTTTCTATAGTGATCCGGATGGTCAAAATGGTCAGAATTCTGACCCGGGGTTTTTAAGAGTGTAGATCATGTATATAAAATGCCTTGCTTGAGGACATAAGTGTCCGCGCCTGGAATCGAGCTAGTTCAACTCATCCTAGTCCTTTATGAACACTCCAGCAGCATATAGTGCTCTAAAACAACATGGCAGGAGAATTCTTTCCAACAACTGTTGGTGGTGTAAGACATGGAGTGCCTCTTTTCCCCCTGTTCTTTTCAATCTCTTTCTGGAGTAAATTGTTTTGGGAGACCTCGAAAGTTTGCAGACTTCAATATCCATTGGTGAAAGGCCTGTCTGTGATCTTCGCTTTTGCGATGACATTGGCTTAATGGGTAGTAGCAATGAGGATCTGCAAGATCTCACCAACAGGCTTGGCTCAAGAGCCAGGGCATGATGTATGGAAGTCAGCACAGAAAAGTCAAAGGTCGTGACAGCACTAATGTCAACATCACTATGAATGGAGAATCCTTGCAAGAACTTACCAGCTTCAAATACCTAGGAGCAACACTATCAAAAGATGGCACCTGCACAGCAGAGATCCACACCAGGATTGCCACAGCCACTGCAGCTATGGCAAGACGAGCCAGGATCTGGAAGAGTAACATCAATTTCCCCACCAATTTCAAGCTGTACAAGGCTATTGTTGTCTCCATCTTTCTTTACGGATGTAAGATGGAGACTGAACAAAGAATAAAGGCTTTTGAAACTAAATGTCTGAGGAAGCTAAATGGCATCTCCTACAGAGAGCACAAAAACCAACGAATACGTATTAACCATAGTAAGAAACCTAGTGGGCCCCCAGCAACCTCTACTCGCAACCATCAAGCGACGTAAGCTGGCATGGTTTGGTCACCCCATTCAACACAACAGCCTATCAAAAACCATTCTAAGGCACAGTTGAATGTGGGCGCAGAAGAGGACGTCAAAGGACAAGCTGGATGGCAAATACATGGACAGGCTTGCCAATGGCAGAGCTACTGTCGATTGAAACTGACAGGAAGGCATGGTGGAAAACATGCTTCTTCTGCTCTTAAATCCCCCCAACGACTCTGGAAGAGAGTCAAGGGATTGAATGAGTGAGTGATCTAAGATCACATATTATTTGTTCAGATATTTTATTTTGTAATAGTCTAATATTTATGACTTTTGTTTTTGAATTATTATATATTTTTAAAGATCACTGTAGCAACATTGACTCATGTTCTCTCTCTTCCTTTCACTCTCCAATCTTGTGTATCCGTGAAGGGATTCTTGGGTACAAGCATTACGGGGAGTAGCAGATTCATTGAAGAGGCAAAAGGAGAATAAACTGTCGAATGATCATGATGATAGCGTCTCGGCAGCTGTGGTCAGTTTTTCCTAAACCCCTTTTCATATAATGTCTTCCATTATAGGGGAGACCGAGGACAATTGTAACACTTTCCCCCCAAATTTGACTTATCAACTTTATTATAGCTAAATACTTGCTTAAAACTAAATAAAACGAAATTTGGATATCTTAGCTCAACATATAAATAGGTTTGAGTTAAGTAAAACTATTTATTTTGAAGCCATCATTTCAAAACAAGAGGTCGAGTGTTACAATTGCCCTTGCACCAGGGGCACTTGTAATACACGTATCTGCGTATGGGGCAATTGTAAAACATGAAATTGTAACATTTTGATTTACTTCAATAGAACTATACATTTGCCTACCATTGCTATTCGACCTCGAATCGCCCCAAACCGAAATTTACACCGAAATTTTTGCCCTATCATTTGCCTATTTACCCCCCCCCCACCCCCCATTGAATAGCGCCCTCCATTGACGAGGATGCGGCCGCATGCGATCCTATACTCTTCCTCTAATCTGTTCGCCTCCGTCGAGATAAGTCGTGTTTTTTTTGCCCGCGCCAAAAATAGCGTGTTTTTCTCCATTTTGGGACTTCCTTGCGGTGTTTTGCGAGGTTATTTTTCTCAGGATAATCATATTGAGTATTCTGAGCTCTCTTTTTGGGTCTAGCTTTTGATTTTACCGAGATTTGATAGTTTTTATCTCTCGGTGATCTTTATTTTCACGCTCTCTCTTCCCGTAGACTTTCGTACGTTCATTACTGCGTGTATGTAATACGTGTCGTGGTTTACTTTTGAGTGTTAATTGTGTGTGTTTTGCGGCGCACAGAGTTTTTGTGCTCCGCTTCTTTGTTAGACCTGCCTATTTACCCCCTTTGTGTATTAACACTTTTCTTTCTCTTTTTATTTACAGATTCGTCTTGTCTTTTTTTCTTCTCGTGTCTTCTTCAAATAAGAAGAAGCGGGGGAAGAAATTAGCGAGCAGGCGTGTGTTTTCTTCTGAGAAGTCCCCCCTGCAGGGGGTGAGAGGCTTGTTGTTTGAAGAGGCTTAGACGCCGTCCTCTTCACCACCTCGGATTTGTGGGGGTGAGTATAATTGGGTCGAACACTGGCGGACAAAACCTCGCTGCTCGGGATCGTCGGTCCCTCAAAGTACGGGACCGTTGATACCTGACAGGTTTGGCAGCGTCCAGGAATATGACGGCTACGGCCCTCGTGCCGAGTACGATTATCCTTTGCCCCGTTCGACTAACGGGAGATCTAAAACGATTTATACATCGGTTTCACAACCGGTGGCCGGTTCACTGGCTAATTCAGTTCAGGCTGAAGGTGCCGGGTTCATTTCTCTCACGGTGCCGAATCCCATTGTGCCTCAGGCTTCGCCTGGCATAACCGGATCGAGCTCGGTTTCTCTATCGAGTTTGTCCGGACCGGATATCGGCGCCGTACCCTTAACTGAGGTAAATCGGATCCGCGAGTCGGTTTCCGTACCGGTTTTGGGGGTGAGTACCGTTCAAGACGGACCTATATCCTCGGATAGTAGGCCGCTTGTCGGTTACTCACTAGCCCGGATGACATGTCCAGAGCCATCGCTCTGTTACTTGTCGGCGGATATCCGGCAGAGCGGGACGTCCCCGACCATATCCGGTCGCCCACCTTTGGTGGCGGGGGTCCGTCTCTCTCCGTTTTTAATCTCGGAGTGTGTCCCCTTCCTTTTCGGATACTACGTCGTTGAGGCGTGAACGTGTTTCGGATCCCGCTCCGATTTCTGTTCGGAGCCAGGGTCCGTTATAGGCGGGCGTTTCTTTTTGAAGCCAACACCCCGTCTTCCAAGTCGGTTTCCTTTCGGATCGGCACCGCATCTGAGGCGGGCTCTTCCGTAGTGAAGCGTCGTAGACTTGCAGTTCCGGATCCCGATCCGGTTTCCCGCACGGATCAGTGCCCCTTTTACAGGCGGGCGCTTCGGGTTCAGAGCGACTTTGTTCGTTGCCGAACCCGGATCCGGCTTTCTTTAGGAACCCTGTCCCCCTCAGGTTGGACACTTCCTTTTCGGGTAGACATCAACTCCCGGATGCCAATCCGGGTAGTTTGGGTGTACCTCCGGAGGTTCGCGAGTGGGTTGAACGTTACGAGACAGCGAGTACGTCACCACTTCCGACTCACCTCTATGGGTGGTTCCCACCCTCCTTGTGAGGAGCTGGATGCTTCCTCGTCAGACTATGAGATCTTTTCGGTGGCTGATTCTCACGACTCATGGTTTGAATCTCATCCGACTCCCTTGTACCGCCATTCGGTTTTGGTTGATACGCGGGATCCCTCCCAGGTTAATGCTTCGGTGGATATTTCATCCGACGAAGTTGTACCTGAAGTCGTTGTAGAGCTTCCTTTGGCGAAGCGAGTCACAGGCTTCGGGTATAGGTCGAAAGCTATTACGCCTTTTCAGCTTCGAGTACAGGACTACCTTTTTGAAATCTGACATATCTGATTTTGACTTTTCGTCCACGAGTTGGGCCTTTCTCCGCCAGTCCGGGCCGAGATTCTCCTGGCCCTTAGGGAGGTTTCTTCTCTCTTGTTTTCTCAGTTTGCGGCTACATCTACCTTGCTGGATAATGCCCGTAGAGTTTCATATGCTTGAGACTCTTCTTATCAAGCAATCCCTCATCCCGGATATGGTCAGGAGATTGACGTGACTTCCCCCTTCCTTTACGGGAGCAACTTGGCAGACGTTTAAGACGCAATAAGAAGTTGACTCACGTAAGAAGGCCCAGGAACTGTCTACATCTATTAGAGATGTTCGTCAGGCCCCATC
Source organism: Paracentrotus lividus (assembly GCA_940671915.1). NCBI lineage: Eukaryota > Metazoa > Echinodermata > Echinoidea > Camarodonta > Echinidae > Paracentrotus > Paracentrotus lividus. The sequence goes on from CALNVZ010000174.1 coordinate 65,327,765, forward strand.
GTCTTCTAGGTCTGATATACTTGGCTTCTTCAAAACTCCTCCTTTCAGGAAGGGCAAGAAGAAGAAGGACAAGAGGGCTCCCGTTCCTGCCCGGTCGGCCCCGGCAGCTCCTCCTCAGGATCGTAGGGTAACCGACTTTTCTTGATTCTTATGATCGACAGGTGTCTTTTCAAGACCAGACTCCTCGTCGAGGACGTGGAGGTGGTAGGGGCTCTTCCCGAGGCTTCGCGAAGAATCAGCCCTTTTTGTCGGGGCGGGAAGCATTTTCCAGATGACTTCCCGAGTTCGCTTGGAGATCCGGTGAGTGGTCGACTTCGGGAGTTTCTTCCGGCTTGGAAGTCGATCCCGGACGATGTCTTCGTCCTCTCCGTGATCAAGAACGGATTTCGGATAGATCTAGAAGAGCCTCTTCCAAGGGGTGTTATCCGAAATCGATCACCGCCACATTCGATCCTTTTTCAGGAACATATTTTCTCGGAAGAAACTTCACTCCTGAAAAAGGACGCTGTCGGACGGGTGAGGGGTCACGACTTTCTGTGTCTCTCCCCCGTTTTTGTGATCCCCAAACGTTCAGGCTCGCTCAGGATGATCCTCAATATGAAGAGGATCAACAGGCACATCGCAAAGTCACCCTTCAGGATGGACCATCTAGCCTCTATTCTTCCGGCTCTCGGTCAGGACGACTTTGCGGTGTCCCTCGACCTGAGCGATGCCTTTTTCCACATCCCAATAGACCCTTCGTCGAGGGATCTTTTGGGGTTTTGTTGTAGGAAAGGAGACGTTTTCGCTTCAAAGCCCTTCTTTCGGTCTTCGTCCCGCTCCCAGAGTCTTCACCAGGGTGGTCTCGGCGTTGATGTCTTTCCTCAGGGGCAAGGACCTTCGGATTTTCGCCTTCTTAGACGATTGGCTTCTCGTCGCCAATTCGGAGGTCCTGCTTTCACACCATCTTTCGCTGTTAGTGAAAACGACCGAGAGTTTGGGATTCATGATCAACTGGTCCAAGTCGGAATTCGTTCCCTCCCGAACTCCGATCTACTTGGGTGCCCAGTTGGATATCAAGAATCAATTGGCTCGGCCGAGCCTTGAGAGGATAGAGGCTCTGGTCAGTCTTACCAGGTCCCTCCTGAGCATGTGGAGGGTTCGAGCCGAGGTTTGGTTGAGATGGCTGGGTTTTTTTTAGCCAGTCTGGTGGACATCTTGCCAAATTGTCGTCTCTTTATGAGACCTTTCCAGCTGCATCTCCTGAAGTTTTTCAGGCCGAACCTCAGCTCCCCTCTGGTCTGGATTTCTTTGACGGTGGAAATCAAAAAGCTTCTCTCTCCGTGGACGAACCGTACCTTCCTTCTTCAGGGAAAGAGTTTCAAAGACCCTCTTCCCTCGTTTTCAGTGACCACGGACGCGTCTTTGCAAGGTTGGGGGCGGGGGGCCATTGTCAAGGTCGGATGGTTTCCGGATCTTGGGTCCTCCCGAGGCCGCTGCCTCACTTCAAAGTTCTGGAACTTTTGTCAGTTCTGTTTGTCCTTCAACGTTTTCGCGACCTATTGGTGGGCCGTTCGGTGTTGATTCTCTCGGACAACACCTCTCTGAAGGCCTACATCAACAAACAAAGAGGGACACACTCTTTGAAGTTGAACGGGGTAGCGTTCCTCCTTTGGGGAATGGTGCAATCGGGAGAAGATCGTCCCGGTTGCCTCCCACTTTCCGGGGGAGGACAAATCTGATAGCAGACTTTCTATCCCTGAACAACAGACTTCCTCGGTTTTGCTCCCGAGTCAGGGAGACTTCTGCTCTCTTTCTGGACGCGTTTTCTCTTCATTGGTAGGGGTGGAAGGCGTACGCCTTTCCACCATCCAAGTTGATCCCTCTGGTTTTCAGGAAGATCAGGGAGGATCAGACAATGGTGGTCTTGATTGCTCCCTACTGGCCGGGTCGGGCCTGGTTTCAGGATCTGTTGCTCCTGTTAGCAGGGGAGCCGCTGCCCCTTCCGGCTGTACCGGACTTAGTTTCTCTACCGTTGTCAGGGGTTTCTACATGCGAATCCATCGCACCTTCATCTAACTGCATGGCCTCTATCGGCCAGCGGGCTAGGGATGAAGGCTTTTCAGACCGAGCAGCTGAGCTGCTAGTTGAAAGTAGACTGAAGTCGACTAGGATTGTATACAATTCGCGCCTTGAGGCTTTCCTGACCTGGTGCGAACCTCTTGGAGGGTCCCCCAGAGAGGCTCCTTTGCCTCTTATTGCCGATTTCCTTATTTCTCTGTTCGATAAGGGTAGGTCTCTCTCGACGTTTCGAGGGTATCGTTCGGCTATGTCGGCCATTCTTACTGGTTTTTGTTTATGGGGGATCGGTCTCGACCGCCCCCCTTCAGCTCTCGGCGTTGCTTAGGGCCTTTTCCTTAAAACGCCCTATTTCTAAGCCCTTGGCTCCAGGCTGGAGTCTTCCCTAAGTTTTGGAGGCTTTGTCCAAACCTCCGTTCGAGCCTTTGAACTCGATTTCCCTGTTAAATCTGTCATTTATAGACAGCTTTTCTCCTAGCAATAGTCTCTGGCAAGAGGAGGAGTTTCGCTACATGCTCTCTCAATATCACCTGGTCAGATTCGTTGGGAGAATATGGGTTCGTCTGATCCTATCACATCCTTCATTGCTAAGAACAAACAGCTTCGTCGGTTCTATCGAGATCTTCATTCGCCTCTGACGGGGTTCTCATCTATCAGAGAAGACAAATTCTAGTGCCGTCAGGGCCTCTAATGGTTCTCAAGAAGACTGAGAATCTTGCAAATCTTCAGTTATTTGTTACTCCCCGTGAACCCCATTAAGGGGTTTCTAGAGATACGTTATCCCGGTGGATAGTCTCCGCAATCAAGGCTGCGGGAGTGAAGACCCTTGAAGAGGGAACTACTCCCAAGGCCCATCAGACAGGAGCATCAGCTCCTCTTGGCCCTATTTACAAGGGTAGGGGTAGAAGATATTTGCAAGGCGGCCTTTTGGCGTTCTGCAAATTCTTCACCTCCTTTTACCTGAGAGATGTCGCCGCTAGTGAGGGTGTTTTCTCCACCGCATCCTCTCAAAGCAGCGGCGGCTCCTCCATAGTTTCTTAACCGTTATGGTTGCCCCCCGATTTTGTCGGTGCTGGTCGTAGCAATGGTAGGCAAATGTATAGTTCTATTGAAGTAAATCATAAAAATTACAATCTAATTTATTATTTACGATATAGAAAATATACATTTGCCTACACCTCCTCTCCGTCCCCTATATCCGTTGCAACATACGGAAGTTTTTGGGGCGAGAGAGTAGAGGAAGAGTATAGGATCGCATGCGGCCGCATCCTCGTCAATGGAGGGCGCTATTCAAGGGGGGGGGGGGGGGGGGGGGGGGGGTGGGTAAATAGGCAAATGATAGGCAAAAATTTCGGTGTAAATTCGGTTTGGGGCGATTCGAGGTCGAATAGCAATGGTAGGCAAATGTATATTCTATATCGTAAATAATAAAATTAGATTGTAATTTTATGTTTGTACTTATCAAAGCTATGCACTTGACAGATCCAAGATTTAAACAACATTAACCACATAAGCTAATTATTAAAAAAACATGACCATGCTTGACCCAAGTTACATTATATTTTCCACTTGTTATTGCAGAAGTTTACGTGCTCTGTACGGGCGATGGCAGCGCGCTGAATTGTCCCGGGGCTAGGTACGGGGAAAAAGTACTTGCTTAACGGCATTGTTACTATTGCCCCTGTGGTGGGCGACCATATTTGGAGAGATTTTCATCGTTGAAACTTTAGCAAAATACATGCCTAAGAATATAATTTCTAAATAAATAAAAATGACAGTCATAGCTCAACCACATATTTATCCAGAAAAAAAAAAACATTGGGTAGTGTGACATATTACTTTCCTGCTCAAAAAACTATTTTTTGCTGTAAAAAGTTCAAATAACCGTTAAAAGTGTTAACACTCAAACAGCATGTGGAGCGATGAAATGTACATGCTCTGTACACAGGTTAAGTTTTTAGCGTGTTTCTGCTAGAAATGGGAGCCTCTGTTACAATTGCCCCGTGTTACAATTATTGTCCCCGGTTTCCCCTACTTATTTTCTTTGACAAAAAGAACATGTCTTTGTTCATTTTAAGGTAGGGGAACCTAGAGACCCGTAGGGAAGACCGGGGACAATCATTGTAACACGGGGCAATTGTAACAGAGGCTCCCATCCCTAGCAGAAACACGCTACAATCTTAACCTGTGTACAGAGCATGTGCATTTTATCGCTTCACATGCTGTTCGAGTGTAAACAGATTTAACAGTTCGTTGAACTTGAAAAATCGTTGAAAAATCGTTTTTTTTGAGCAGGAAAGTAATATTTCACACATGCCCAATTTTTCACTTGTGCACAAATAGGTTATTGAGCTATGGCTGTAATTTTTATTTATTTAGAAATTATATTCTTTTTTAGGCCTGTATTTTGCTAAAGTTTCAACGATGAATACCAAAGTTAAGATAGAAAAAAATATCTCCAAATATGGTCGCCCACCTCAGGGGCAATAGTAACAATAACGTTAAGTAAGTACCTTTGCCCCGTACCTAGCCCCGGAACAATTTAGCGCGCTGCCATCGCCCGTACAGAGCACGTAAACTTCTGCAATAACCCCATGCGAAGCATATAACAAGTGGAAAATGCAATGTAACTTGAGTCAAGCATTGTCATGTTTTATTATAATTAGCTTAATATGTGGTTAATGTTGTTTAGATCTTGGATCTGTCAAAGGCATAGCTTTGATAAAGAAAACTAAATGTTACAATTTCATGTGTTTCAAATGGCCCATAATTATGTCTGTTACAATTACCCCGGGTTCAGGGGCAATAGTAACACTCGACCTCTTGTTTTGAAATGAGAATAGCTTCAAAATAAATAATTTTACTTTACCCAAACCTATTCATATGTCAAGTTAAGAGATATCTATTTCGTTTTACTTAGCTATAATAAAGTTGATAAGTCAAATTTGGGGGGGGGGGAAGTGTTACAATAGTCCCCGGTCTCCCCTATTCTAAACCTGAACGGGTGTCTTGAACTGCTATTGCTGTTTGCTCATCCGGCGTGACATGAAACAAGTCGACTGCAGTGTCATCTTTCGCTTTCTAGCATATTTTTTTATAGGGATATTTCAGGCCCTATGGCCCGAATTCACAAAGGTATCGTAAGTTAAGCTATAGCTTAAATTTGTGGTTTAACTATGGGTAGCAAAATGTGAAACAATCTGTCTACATTGCTATATTCCTTAACACGTTAAACGTTGACTGCATTCTGGAATCGTGCTTTAATAGGTAGAAAAATTTTTGTACCTATATACGCAAGCAGTATTTAATATTTTCAGTACCAATAATTCTGATAAATCGAACATCTACTTTTCGACCACTTGCTACCCATAGTTAAACTACAGAATTAAGCTATGGCTTAACTTAAGGAAACCTTTGAGAATACGGGCCTATGAGAGGATGTGTCGACAAAAAACGATTTGGGTGTAATTAACAAGAGCATATATCTTTGTATATGTAAACACATATTATGTCATTAACATATTCCATTTCTTTCTCTCCTTGTCGACATGGCGTTTAGACATTGGAGGACTTCGAGATAATGAAAGTTCTTCAAAAAGGATGCTTTGGAGAGGTGGTGTTGGGGAAAGAGAAGAAAACCGATGAAATATTTTCCATCAAGATTCTCACGAAAAAAGCTATGCTACTAAATGTTAGTATAACTCTCATTCTGTTTTGATACCCCTGGAGAACTTCCTCTAGACAATGATTACCCCAGGCATCTGCGCCCAGAAAACTACCCCTGGACAACTATTCAATATTAACCGAATCCCAATACATTATAATCATTTTGGATGAAATCTCTAATAAAAATATTTGGAAAAAAAGGTGTCAGTAAGTGTTTTGGGATAACAATAGCAAGTTAACTGTTTTCTTCAAACATTTAAGACTTTATAACAAATGGCGTTTTACATCACATTTACAGTGCCCCATGTTCAAGCGTAAACCATTATGCCACACAAAATGGTATCAAATTAAGCGGAAAATACTTTTTGAAGACATAATTACATAAAATGTATTTGTTCATGGTCTATACTTCTTCAAAGCTGAAAATTTTTGAGGTTCGCATTTTCTATTTCTCACTCGGTATTTTTTTTTTCTCGACGTCCTTATCATATTCTCTCACACTCTCTCTACACACACAGTCACGACAGCACTCAAACACACACACCACAATCAAACACACACACACACGACAAACCATGCCACAACACCCTCACAAACAACACACACACACACACACACACACCACACACACACACACACAAAACACACGCGCCTGCGCACTCTCTCTCTCTTTATTGATCTCTTCTTTGTTTTACCACAGGATATGGTACGCGACACATTTCAGCAGAGAACATACTGGTACAAAAGATGAATCATCCCTTTTTAGTGGTAAATTGAATTTGGCCTATATCATTTACTAAACCTAATTATTTCACTAAAACACTACTGATTCAGGCACTAGGCTCAGTCTGGGATAAAAATGGGAGAACGGTGGGTAAAGAGCAGAATTGAAAAATGCAATTTTGGAACACTGTGAAGGAATAATAATTATTTTTTTTATTAGTTTAATGCATCAGGAGATTCTGTGATTGTTGTTTTGCTAAAGAAAATCAAAACTCCAAAAGATAATCCAACGTTGGATAATCTTATAAAAAAGAGTGAATAAAGAAGAGCCATTAAAATAAAAAAGCGTTTCATCAAAATAGGTTGTAAAAATCAGAAAGTTATGGAAGTTTTAGAATATCTTTGTACTCTCTAATTTAAGAGGATCCTAAAATTTGGCTGATTTTGTGGACAATTTTGTTTTGAACATAAATTTTTTAGACTCCCCACTGATTTTTTTTTCTTCAAAATGTCACAAAGACGGTAAATGACAAAAATGATGGAAAAAAGGGGAAATATGACATTATTTCTAAACAGCAAATGGAGAGTTCACGGTCCTCAAAATCAGCCCCCAAAATGTATCAAATGCACTTGTGAAAACCGTAAAGACGTCCAAGTATATAGCCTTTTCCTGCTTCCGTTTCTCAAGTATTTGTTCCCGACATAAAAAAAAAATCTCTTTTCTAAACGCACCGAATACTTTGCCATTTATATTTTTCATGTTGGCAGCACCTTTATAGAGGAAATTCATCCCCGGTATAAATATGAATTCCATTTATCTATTTTTCCTGCAGTCACTCAAGTATATGTTCCAGACGTCGGATAGTCTTTGCTTTGTGATGGAGTACATCAGTGGAGGTGAGATGTTCTTCCAATTATCACGAGAGAAGACGTTCACAGAGGAGAGGACGCTGTTCTACGGTGCTGAGATCGTCTCAGCCTTAAGCTATCTTCACTCCCAGCGTATTATCTACAGGGATCTCACGGTGAGAGTGTGTATGGAGAGATCGAGATTAGACGATCTCATTAAGGAATCTTGCATGTACGTAATTTTTTTGATAAAAATCGATAATTTTGAGTGTCTGGTATGATTATCTGACTTATTGAATATGGCAACGCTGCCTCGAGAAAATCTCTACTTTTGCAGCAAGTAGTAGTACACCATGCTTGTGCATGGCTAATCTTTCGAAAATGGAGGTCATGCAGGTGCAATTGATAATACAAATGTAACACCTTTCTCTTTTTAACTTTATTAATTTTAACATGCACAGGGTGTAGATCTCCTAATGTGATTTCTATATAGCAGCGGAATATTTTTTAACCGAATTCACATCTACGTGTAAAACAGCAGTGTTTAATGAGGCACACTGTCTACCATCTTTTTAAAAGTTTTGAATAAAAAAATTTTTAAAAAAGTTAGGCTGTATTGTGTAACCCTTAAAATAGCGTTAAACAGTGATATAAATTGGTTTACATCAACAACGATTTGATGTTTTTATCTGTTTTTTATGATATAGCTGGAGAACATTCTCTTGGATCTAGAGGGACACATTTTTATTACAGACTGTGGACTACCGAAAGAAGAAGAAGAAGTACCCTTTGGTGGCACGACGAAGACGTTTGTTGGGACACCTGAATATCTATCACCAGAAGTAAGTAATGATATTACAAATATAAACAAGTCAGTTTTATATCTGTTATAATGATAAGTTCAACCATATACTTAAAATCGGGCTAGCCCAAATGGGATGATCGCGAAGCGTCTAGTAAATTGCGCATTTATGCAAATCATGTTCATATATTGTGTTTTATGTTTCTTTTCTCCCGACTAACATGACTAAAGTCCTTTGCCGAGACATTCACCTGCATTTCTCGTATTGCACTGTAAGTAAGATGAAAACGGTTGGCGCGAATATTCAAAGTACCCTTATAAAGGTGCATTAGGCTATTATAAATAGACATTCTATCATTATTTTGATAAGCTTTACAAGAATGTCACATTCTTATTATCATTGTATTTATTTTTATCCACTAAATTTTTGCAGGTTTTGGAAGACAAAGAATACGGAAGGGCGGTAGACTGGTGGGGTTTGGGTGTGGTCATGTACGAGATGATGTGCGGTCGCCTGCCGTTTTACAACAGGGAACATGAGGTGCTATTTGAGCTGATTCTTACTGAGAATATCAAGTTCCCCAGGAAGCTGTCCGACGAGGCTGAATCACTCTTGAGATGGACCTATTAGAGAAGAACCCCGAGAAGAGTGTAAATTATTTGCGTGGTTTCGATAAGCCCCCCCCCCCCCGAATAAACTTTTGGGAGATTGTTACCTTTCAGGTTATTTTTTTAAAAAAACTTTGATATGGTTTGCAATTTAATATTCATCATTAATGTTAGTGTTTTTTAGAATAATATCCTAGACGTTTTAAATTCACGATGGACACGTTTTTTTTAAGGCTAATCTGCACAGGAACTGATATGCAGCTACTTGTTCCCTGTGAATCATGGGAAGTGAATGAGGTAGGTAGTCGCAAAGGAGCGTCATCATAAAAATGCACTGATTTTTGACCTTGGTTATCTTTCCTCGAGCACCCTCTCGTAAAACTCAAGTGGAAATTTGCCAACATTTTCTATCACCGGCAATGCTTGTGTCGATAAACCGCAATACTGTGCGGCGAAAAGTCTCTCCATTTTTTTTTTTTTTAATCGAATGAATAAAAAAAAAAAAAAAAAAATACGTTTCCCAAGCATTCACCGTGACATGGTTGATGACGAAGAGAACGATGTGCAAACAATAGCGATGCCCGGAATTTCTTGCTAGATGGTACTTTATAGATGCCTATATTTCTCATAATTTACTTCCAATTATTATACTCCAGATTGGGAGGTGGTCCGGACGATGCAAGAGAAATCATGAAGCATCCATTATTTGCCTCAATTAACTGGGATGACCTCTACGAGAGGAAGGTGGGTACTTTGAAAACAGATTTTATTTGAAAATATGTCATGAAAGGGACTTCATATTTTATGCAAATTTCACAATAAGAGTTTGTACAGCCATTATTGTCTATGTCGTATCCAACTCATCATTCATTCATTGCAATACGTTGAATGCTTTAACTCCTAACATATATGATTTCAACATATACGGAGAGATTACAAGCCAAAATAGATAAATATGTAAAGTAACCTATAACATTCGACAATAAAAAGAAATGGAAAGAGGTATGAGAAATGAAAAGAGTGTATGTGAGTGAGTGAGTGAGTGAGTGTATGTGTGTGTGTGTGTGTGTGTGTGAGAGAGAGAGAGAGAGAGAGAGAGAGAGAGAGAGAGAGTGAGTGTGAGAGAGAGAGAGAGATGCGATCTAATTAGAATTTGGAGTGCTTCGGTCAAGGATCAAGGAGGTCAACTTTTAACAAACTCAGGTTTTGGCCTTGTTATTTTGATTATTAAGAACTATGTGAGATGATTATACATAATTATTAACCTATACAGTGCGTCCCAAAAAGAACTATACACTTTTGAAATGGCTACCAAATAAAGACAATAAGATTCTTGGGTAAAATGTATATAAATATATGAAGCTCATATCCTCAACTATCATTATGATACAAAAAATTCCGAAAATAACGCATGCTTCAGTGAGTAATGCCCACTTTTGTACAGGACATAAAAATTACCCTGCGCAAGAATTCACTATTCATTTTGCACCTGGTTATGGAACGCCATGAAGGAGTCAAAATTAATGATGGAATAAATCAGCAAACAGAGTAAAAAATAAACCAAAATTTAGAAAAATAATCAATATTATGCAAAAATGTATTGTTTTACTGTTTTGTTTTCATATCATTGATTTTTGCTTGGACTTCAGTTTATTTTTGTCGTTGTTGGCCGATTGATTCCATCATTAATTTTGACTCATTCGTGGCATTCCATAACCAGGTGCAAAATGAATAGTGAATTCCTGCGCAGGGTAATTTTTGTGTCCTTTACAAAAGTGGGCATTACTCACTGAAGCATGCGTTATTTTCGGAATTTGTTGTATCATAATGATAGTTGAGGATATGAGCTTTATATATTTATAAACCTTTCCCCAATAATCATATATTTTTCTATTTGGTAGCTATTTAAAAAGTGTATATTTCTTTTTGGGACGCACTGTATAATACCTTTTGAAATACATGTATATCAACATAATGTAGACATTCTGATTAGACTTTTTAGTTTGTAGTTTAAAGGTGAAGGGTAAAAGAAATTATCTTAAGAGATTTGAGCTTCAAGTTAATGATATGATATGATAAATAAGAATACATCGGATTAGATTTTGGGGTAGTGATACAAAGTCAAAGATCATAGGTCACAGTATTCAATTCTTTGGCCAAGGCATAAAGTAGACACTGTTGAATGTGTTGTGTTGTTCATATTTTAGGTGCCTCCTCCTTCTACGTGAGAGCGAGGAAGAGCCGACAGAGATAAGTGTGCGTTCCAGCCGATTGATTGCCGCCCCCAGTGATGGAATCCAGAAGGTATAGCCCCATATTCCCCGTTAACTGGTTTTGCTTATGGTCGGGCCAAAGCCGCAAGGTCATATAATTATGAGGTAGGTCTTCGGGTATTATCGGCGTATTGCATGTGATATTTTCCTTTTTTCATTTATTAATTTATTTATTTGCTCAATTTTGGCGCCCCTCTAAGGTCAATTTGGCGCCACTTTGAGGTATATTTGGCGCCCTTTTGAGCGTCTACCCGGAGCGCAGGCCCGTAAAAGCCCCTCTCCCCCTCCCCCCCCTGGAATACGTGCCATGATTTTGCAACCAACTGAATCACAAATCACAAAACTGAAAGAAACGTCCGATTATGGTAAGTGATGCAGTTCAAATGGTCATAATGATTAGCATGTTGACAAGGGGTGATTATGGTGTAGATGGTAATGGTGATGGCAGTTATGACAATTTTGGTGTTGGAGGTAGGGATGCATGGTCGTGCGGATTCTGCTGCTGCTGCTGCTGCTGTTGATGATGATGGTGGTGGTGGTGGAGGTGGATGTTGTGGTTTGGTGAGGATGATGTTGATGGTCATCATGGAGATGATGTTGTGGATTGTTATTGTAGTGAGGATGATGACGTTTTCGGTGTTTATTGTAGCGATGGTGGTTTTGGTGGTGGTGGTGGTGATGATGATGATGATAATGATGGTGGTATAGTGGTGGTGGTGGTGGTGTTTGTGGTGTAGCGAGGATTATGGTGATGATGAGGATATAATGGCCATGAGGAGGATGATGGTGGTGACGGTAGTAGTGGTGAGGATGAGAATGATGATGATGGTAGTGGTGGTGATGGGGATGATGGTGGTAAGGGTTGTGGTGAGTGAGGATGATGATGGTAGTGATGACGGTGGTTGTGATTAGATGATAATGATCATCATCCTTTTAGTGATGGTAATGATGAAGTATTGTTGATGGAAATGAAATATTATAATGCAGAATCCTGTGTGATATTGATTTGCCGAGAATGAACAAGAATTTAAAGTTATCACAAATATAATTATTGATGAAATTGGAATGCAAAATTGATAACAAATTTGTGAATAAATCCACTACACCTCACCCAATGCATCTTCATTGGTTATTTTTGCAGATACAAGAACATTCGTAATTTGAGAAGTTCTCTCTGTACTATACGGTGACGTTGCAATCAAGTGAGAGTCAACGTCCCCAGAGTGGCCCGACTCTTTCATCAAGACTGAGGTCTGCCAACGTGATTCATCCATATCATGAAACCTTGTTCCTCTGTCTGATGCGAATTACTTTTTGAATATTTACTCGTATAATACAAAATATGAACATAGCGTCTATGTCTGAGTAATATATCACAAATGGGATATAAAATTCCGATTCACGACCTGTTTATGTTCATTAAACAAAATTGTAAGAGAACTATTTCACGTATGTTCCTCGCCTATATTGGTTGTGTGTTCTCTTGGCGGGGGCGACATTTAATGGGCGGGTCTTGTTTGTGTGCTCAACGAAGCGTTCGTTAATTATTTCTTTTCGTGTTTTTCTCATGCTGTCAAAACAAGTTTGATAGAAAATTCTAAAATCCATCGAATTACTCCAAAACCGGCAAAACGGTGAATAAGTTAACCAATTCAACAAACAATTTGGAGATTTTTTGCTCAGTTTTATGCATTTTGAAATCGTCATCAAAATGATCATAAGTTTTTGTAAAATAATGCTTTTTCAATATCTGGCATATTTTTAATAGTTGGAAAATGTTTCGACAATGTATATTAGAATTTTTCTGAAGTGATGCCGTTGGTCGTTAGTTTATTCATTTTTTTTTTTTTTTTTTTTTTTTTTTTTTTTTTTTTTTTTTTTTTTTACAAATAAAACCTTATTTTATAGTAACATGCATATTTTATCGGCATGTCAATTGTTTATTTTCCATTTTGATTATAAAATCAATCATGGAGATGAAAATTGGGGGTGTGGAAAAACAGTGTTCGTCTATGTTTCATAGGATCAGTGCTGCTAAAAAGAGAAAACTGTGTGCATATTTTATGAAAAAAGTCGCCAAATTAAAAATGCCAGCGTGCGGTGGCGGCCTTATTGCCCTGTCTAGTCCACCCAGGAATCTAGTCCTAACCCGGTATTACGTAATATTTTACATGTACCATGATGACTTCTTGCTTGTTAGTACTGTTTCTTCTAATTTCTTGGACATGTAGATATTCCAGTTTACCTATAATAAGGATGCACGGAAGATGCCCAACACATATGGATAACTTGGACATTTTTTAAAGTTTAAAGCTCGGGTTTATGTTGAATGAAAATCATTGAAAATATGCTGGCAACGTGTCATCACCTTACTGAAGGTCCATGGGAGCTGGTCGGTCTAGTAGGCCTAATCACAATGATCACGGGTTAGTTCAGTCGGCCGGCTCTCAGTGTGAAATGTTAGGCATGCATTATCGGAGTGGGACTGATGCCTGGACGGACTAGCCAGGGCAATAAGCACACCACCGCACGCTGGCATTTTCAATTTGGCGCCTTTTTATAAAATATGAAGTTACCCAGTTTTCTCTTTTCAGCAGCATTGATCCTACAAAACATAGACATACACTGTATTTCCACACTCCCAATTTTCATATCCATGATTGATTTTATAATCAAAATGAAAAATAAACAATCGATATGCTTGTTACTAAAATAAGGTTTTATTTGTAAAAAAAAAAGAAGATTTTTACCTGATTTCAACTGCGTGTCCCCAAGTAAAAAAAAAAAAAAACCCAACTAGAATAAAAAAGAGACCAACGGCATCAGTTCAGGAAACTAATAATTTACGTACGTTGTTACATTTTCCAACTATTAAAAATATGCCAGTTATTGAAAAAGTATTATTTTACCAAAGCTTACATAATTTCTATATTTTGATGATCATTTTGATGACGATTTCAAAATGCATAAAAATGAACAAAAAATCTTCAAATTTTTTGATGAATTGGTTGACTTAAAACACCGGTATCCAAAGTAGAGGTCACCGTTTTGCCGGTTTTGGAGTATTTCGGTGGATTTTAGAATTTTGCTGTCAAACTCGTATTACAGCATGAGGAAAACACGGAAAGAAGTTAACGAACGCTTCGTTGCCCACAGCCCCACCCACTTTCCCCACCAAGATACAAGGACGAACATACGTGATTTACATGTAAGTCCAGTTTATTGAGGGGTATCTATCACGTCCACGTTGTGAATTACATCTGACTGTTACGTTGGTTTTTTTTTCGTCGAGTGCTGTATTTGTACATTGAACTAGAGGTTTAGGTTATTTTGTATATCACTTTTATATCTACAATTTTCTTTTTTGGGTTTATTCGAGGTTAAATGAAGACAAAGTTTATAACCGACAACTAACTTTAATGTGACGCCTGTAATCGTTATGTCTTATTTGTATCACGCAAAACTATATTACCAAAGTGACAATTCGGTTTACGTTATAAATTTCACAAAGTTTATATATTAAAGTTCATATCTTATATATTCATTGTCTATGATAACATGGAAATTCATTTTTGTTACAAGCTTTAACAGTAAGTGAAATCATATGATTATTTTATTTGATCCTACAAAACAAAGACATACACTGTATTTCCACACTCCCAATTTTCATCTCCATGATTGATTTTATAATCAAAATGAAAAATAAAGAAGAGATTCACCGTGAATCAAGAACGGTCTTCGGACATTCTAGTAGAGGCCTTCTTCGAGGGTTTTAATCCGAAATCGAATCACCGCCAACATTAGAATCCTTTTCAGGAACTTATTTCTCAGGCGGACGGGTGAGGGATCAACGATTTTCTCGTGTCTCTCCCCGTTTTTTTGTGATCCCCAAATCTTCAGGCTCGCTCAGGATGATCCTCATTATGAAGAGGATCAAGGCACATCGCAAAGTCCACTTTTCAAGATGGACCTTTTGACCTCTATTCTTCCGCTCTCGGTCAGGTCGACTTTGCGGTGTCTCTCGACCTGAACGATGCCTTTTTTCCACATCCCAATAGACCCTTCTGTCGAGGAGATCTTTTGGGATTGTGCTATAGGAAAGGGACTCTTTTCGCTTCAAAAGCCCTTCTTTTGGTCTTGTCCCGCTCCCAGAGTCTTCACCAGGGTGTTTTCGGCGTTTGATGTCTTTCCTCAGAGCAAGGACCTCGGATTTTAGCTTTCTTGAGACGATTGGCTTCTCGTCGCCCCTTTCGGAGGTCCTGCTTTCACACCATTTTTCGATGTTAGCTGAAAAACGACCGAGATTTTGGGATTCATGAATCAACTGGTCCAAGTCGATTTAGTTCCACTCCCGAACTCCGATCTACTTGGAGGCCCAGTTAGATATCAAGAATCAACTGGGCTCGGCCGAGCTTGAGAGGTTGAGTCTGATCAGTCTTATCAGGTCCTCCTGAGCATGCGGAGGGTTCGAGCCGAGGTTTGGTTGAGATGGCTGGGGTTTTTAAAGCCAGCCTGGTGGACTTCTTGCCAATTTGTCGTCTCTTTTATGAACCTCTTCCGGCTGCATCTCCTGAAGTTTTCAGCCGAACCTCAGCTCCCCTCTGGTCTGGTTTTTCCTTTGACGGTAGAGATCAAGAAGCTTCTCTTCTCCGTGGACGAACCGTACCTTCTTCAGGAAAGAAGATTCAAAGACCCTCTTCACTCATTACAGTGACCACGAACAGTCTCTTCGAAGGTTGGGGGGGGGCTATTGTCAAAGGTCGGATGGTTTCCGGATCTTGGGTCCTCTCCGAGCCGCCCTCACTTTAACTTTCTGGAACTTTGTGTCGTTCTGTTTTCCTTCAACGTTTTCGCGCCTTTTTGTGGGCCGTCGGGTGTGATCTCACGGACAACACCTTCGGAAGCCTACATCAAACAAACAAGGAGGGACACACTCTTTGAGTTGATCGGGTAGCGTTCCTCTTTGGGAATGGTGCAATCGGAGAAGATCGTCCCGGTTGCCTTCCCACTCTCCAGGGGAGGAACTTTCTGTTAGCAGACTTTCTATCCCTGGAAAACAGACTTCCTCGGTTTACTCCCGAGTCAGGGAGACTTCTGCTTTCTTTTGGAGCACGTTTCCTCTTCTCTGGAAGGTTGGAAAGACTTTCCGCTTTCCACCATTCAAGTCTGATCCTCTTTTTCTCAGGAAGTTCAGGGAGGATCAGACAACGGTGGTCTGATTGCCTCTACTGGCCGGCGGCGGGCCCGGTTTTCAGGATCTTTTGCTCCTGTTTAGCAGAGAACCGCTGCCCCTTCAGGCCGTACCGGACTTAATTTCTTCTTCCTCGTCGGGGCTTCTACATGCGAATCTATCGCCCCTTCTTTAACTGCTTGGCCTCTTTCGGCCAGACGGCTAAGGGATGATAGGCTTTTCAGACGCGAGCAGCTGAGCTGCTAGTTGGAAGTAAGACTGAGGTCGACTAGGATTGTATTCTTTTCGCGCCTTGGGGCTTTCCTGGCCTGGTACGAACCTCTGGCAAGGTTCCCCAGAGAGGCTCCTATTGCATTCTTAATTGCCGATTTCCTTATTTCTCCAGCTCGGAGTTCTCCATAACTTTTGGAGGCTTGGTCTAAGCCACCGTTCGAGCCTTTTTACTCGATTACCTGTTAAATCAGTCCTTTAAGACTAGTTTCTTCCTAGCAATAGTCTCTGGGCAAGGAGGAGTTTCGCTACACGTTCTCTCATATATCACCTGTCATATTCGTTGGGAGAGATATGTGGTTCGTCTGATTCCTTTCACATCCTTCATAGCTTAGAACCAAACAGCCTCGTCGGACTCTATCGAGTTCTTCAGTCGTCCTCTGACCAGGAATCTTTCAGAAAAGACATTTTTAGTGCCCGCGTCAGGGCCTCTTTTGGTTCGTCAGTTAGACTGAAATCTTCGCACATCTTCACAGCTTTTTGTTATTTCCCGTAACCCCATAAAGGGGTTTCTCAGAGATATGTTATCCCGGTGGTTAGTCTCCGCAATCAAGACTGCGGGGGTGAAGGCCCTTGTAGAGGGAACTCTCCAAGGCCCTTCAGACCAGGAACATCAGCCTCTTGGCCCTATTTACTAGGGTAGTGGTGAAAGATATTGCAAGGCGGCCTTTTTGGCGTTCTGCAAATTCTTTCACCTCCTTTTACCCTGAATGAAATTGCTGCTAGTGAGGGTGTTTTTTCTCCACCGCACCTCTCAAAGCAGCGGCGTCCTCCATAGTTTGAACCGTTATAGTTGCCCTCCCGACTTTTGTCGGTGCTGGTCGTAGCAATGGTAGGCAAATGTATAGTTCTATTGAAGTAAAATCATAAAAATTACAATCTAATTTTATTATTTACGATATAGAAATATACATTTGCCTTACAATCCCTCCCTCCGTCCCCTATCCGTTGCAACATACGGAAGTTCTTTGGGGCGATAGAGTTAGAGGAAGTGTATTGGAATCGCTTTCCGCCGCATCCTCGTCAATGGAGGCGCTATTCAATGGGGGGTGGGGGGTAAATTAGGCGAATGATAGGGCAAAAATTTCGGTGTAAAATTTCGGTTTTG
>CALNVZ010000174.1:65349407-65376350 GCA_940671915.1 Paracentrotus lividus
CGGCGATTTGAGGTCAAATAGCAATGGTAGGCAAATGTATATTTCTATATCGTAAATAATAAAATTAGATTGTAATTTTTATGATTTATCATATAAATATAATAAATATATCAAAATAGTTTTATATGTAGTCCGATTAATTGAATCAGTAATTAAACACCTGGAAAGATGAGGTATTTCTCTAAAACTATGAAAATATTCTAAAATACTTTTTTAGTTATTCAAAGATACGGTTTTGAAGTTTTTTTTTAAAGCAAATGTACATTTAATTTGTAAAAGAGCTTGTACTTTAGATCAATGTATACAGTGTCTTTCTAAGGGTATGTACATGTATATATCAAAGAGTGGAAACTTGCAATAAGTAATTTCAGTGAATTTTTTAAAAGTAAACTTCAGTCATTTTGTTCCTGTACATTTCCTCCTCCTGTTTCTCACTATCTGTTTATCTCTCTTCTCTCTCTCTCTCAATACATCCCTTACTGTGTTTGTCTTTATTATTTTATCTTGTCTCAGTCCCACTTAAGTCGGTCTATCAATCTCTTGTTTCACTCCCCATCTCTCTTTTCTTAATCCTTTTCTCAATTGCCCTTTATCTTTATATTTCCTTTTTAAATACCTAATAAAAAAAACCACCAGTAACAAAAGCCCCATAATAATAATGGTGCAGAAGAAAGAAGGCTATGAATTCAATACTACAAAACATAGACACAAAAACATATGACATAAGATGAAAACGTTCTTTTCTGATTTATTAGTTTACCTCGGTAGTATATTTAATTAACAAACCCTTTATATGATTGCAACGGATCATTATCAATGAATTCACCAATTTGGGTCCAAATTGAAAAGCTTTACTGCAAGAAAAGACATTGAAAATTTTATTTGAAAACTTAACTTTTACAGGTCCAAATGATACTTCAGTCACAAGACACATCTGGATTTCATATCATTCTTTATAACTTAAAACCAGCACCATTGATCTGAGGAGTTAAAAAGCAACTCATATAGATTTGCTCATCAGGTTGAGAAGTCTCGAAAATTTCTCTGAATTCACAAAAGTCAGAAGATTTAAGCCATAATGAATAAAATTAGCACGCCACACAGAAGAGCATTTTTTTTTTAAAGCAAAACAATATGGCCAAAGCTTAAAAGTTAAAACCAAAATTTAAAAATTGTGAATCTGATATGAGACAAAAGGCGATGTCTATTGAAAAATTTATCTACAACTGTCAAAACTGAAAACGGCGAAACAGAAGAAGAAAATAAGATTTTCATTTGGAAGAAACACGTTGATGAATTACTGCAATTCTTTCAAAGTAGATAACTAGCTTGATATCTGCTGTGGCGTATATCCTCCTATGTCCTTTATAACCAAAGATGACAATCTCCTCTTCCTTTTACTTCTTTTTACTCTCTTATCTCTTTACAATCTCAAACTAAGCATTATTACAACGGATCGCTACCAATTTGAGTGCAGCTCACTAAACGATATAATTAGTGACATAGGACCTACGTAAGTTGTGTTTGGGGATATTGAAGCTGTTCCTACTTTCACAACACCTGCTAAGATGCTCTGTACAGACAACAAACAAAAAAGCTATTGTATAAAAAGATACACGGGCACAGCAAAACCATCAGCAAATGTTGTATAGAACAGGAAAGTCTAAGATATATCTATAAATCAAAGGCTAAATTACTTTACAACTTTGTGACCAACACGCAAGTCCTATTCAAGTGGGTTTCATTACTCAATGCAGTAATTTCATTCCCAGGATCAAAGTAAAATCTGCTCACAATGTAAACATGGGGGTACATGATTGGACTATACAAGGCACCATGTGACTATTGGCAATATCTAAATCTTATTTCTTCATATGAATGCAATGGATGAATCACGTCTAAGGTTTAAGCAGATAGAACAGGTATCTACATTGAGTTAATCCTTCTGCCGGGATCCAGAAGATTGTTAACACATGTTTTACATAGAGGAATCATCCTTCTGGTTCACAGCAGACGTAACAATGTATCTCAAAGGAAATGCTCAAACAACCATTTGACAGGACACAATTTTCCACAAATAATATGTTTCTCATTATCAGGATGCATGAGCTGACGTAACAGGGAAAAAGCAATGATCGGGAAAAAGATAAATTCTACTTTATAAAGGACTACTCAAGAACTGCAAGCAACAATCTGAAAGAAAACATGATAAAAAGTTCCATAATACATACAAACAAAAACAAGGCACATTATTTTATGAACTCCCAGGGTTAGAAAAGAAACCACTTTAAATCAACTACAAAAACATACAATCGGTAAAAACATTCATTATTCTTGGTATTGAATTAACAATGAAAGATTTTGAAGTTAGACATACTTTTAACAAAGTTATGGTATGTATATTTACGAATTCATAAAGTGTACTTCATTTGTCTTTTATCCAAATCTAGTGCACTTCCATATCACACTGCAAAGTTCAAAGGTCAACCCACAAATTTCTGAACCATTTCTAACTTGGATCACGCGATGTACCGGATTTCATTCAAATATTTTCCATATGTAACCTTGTGACTTTGCATTTAGTCTTGATCAGCTTTCTCCCTCTGAACTAGCAGTGTAAAGTGATATTTATCTACATGTATACAGATTTAATCTTAATTTACGGTCACATCCATTATTCTCAGTACCAGACTGATTGATCCTTTTTCCCCAGTGATATATCAGTTGGCAATAAAACGTATAAGAAAGCTCTTTCAATTCTTCCAGGGTTCCTTGGATCTCTCCACATAAAAAGTCCCGACTGAGATGAACTTCACAGCTAATTCAAATGGATTGAGCTCAGGTGCACATTATTTGAATATTAATGAGCTCATTTGACTGCAATCGATTGAGCTAAAGTGTAAAAAATCTGAACGTTGATCAGCTCATATGACTGCAATTAATTGAACTCAGTTGTACATTATTTGAATATTGATGAGCTCATCTGACTGCAATCGATTGAGCTCAGGTGTACACTATTTGAATGTTGATGACCTCATTTGACTACAATCGATTGAGCTCAGGTGTACACTATTTGAATGTTGATGACCTCATTTGACTACAATCGATTGAGCTCAGGTGTACACTATTTGAACGTTGATGACCTCATTTGACTACAATCGATTGAGCTCAGGTGTACACTATTTAAATGCAGATAAGCTCATTTGACTACAATCGATTGAGCTCAGCTATACACTATTTAAATGCAGATAAGCTCATTTGACTGCAATCAACGGCAAGGTTGATCTTAGTCAGGATTGTACAACAACTAAAATATTTCCATCATTCATCTTACGCTACATAAGTAGTGATAACATTTAAATCAATATACACAGCTAATAAATATATAACATTTAAATATCTTAATAAACCCTACTAGGTTGCAGACCGGTCAAAACTTCGCTGCAATACAGAAATAGACCAGTGTTTACTCTTTCTGTATTTCTTATGTACAAGTAATAACTCACATTTAATGTTTGTCTATGTATAAACACTGCAGGAAAATTTTTTTATTGAAAACAGCTTTGTTTCTGTGATTTATATCAATAGGTATTCAAAAATCAATTACTGTAAAACCAGATATATTCACGAATTGGAGCCGATGTCTTTATTTGCGAGATGACACTTTCACAAATTGCCAATGCTTAAAAAAAACGCGCTGGTTGAACAGTATTTTACAGGAATTCAATGCATTAAGTAGGCATACACTCTAGTGGCTATTTCACTTTCGTGAATCTTGCTCCTAGTGAACTTCGTGAGAGTATCATGCAAATTTCTGGTAATACAGTAATTATTAGTCAACTGCAGTCAGTTTATATGCACTGTCCAAACCAAAAATATGATGGCATGTCTTGCCCATCACATACCTAATCTATGAAGTTATTATAATCCTTCATGTCACCACAACTGCCATCCTACTATAATACAACAACCCACTCACTGTTCAAGTCTCATCTCATCAAAGTTGGCATGTTCACATCAAGAAATTCCAAACTATGAATATTTTGGGCCTAATTTGCAGATCATGCAATTACCTTCAGTACAAGTTTACATCATGTCATTCTGTTTATATATTGATTTATGGACTCAAAATTTCCTGGCAGTTAATTCTTGAAAGTAATCATTTCTGTCATGTAACGCTAAGGTATGTGAACAGTGCCCTGAAGGGTTGCAACCCTCCACTTGGGTGTATATATTTATTTCATAACTATCAAAATATGAAAGAAATCTTAGTATATATATATTTGTTGCCCTCTATTTTCTTGCATTCATTTCACAGTGCCCATCAGTTGCATTGCATCGAGAGAGAGTGAGCATGGCTCAGGGGCTGTAGTAGAAAATGATTATGAAGTCTTCCATTGGTGGTGACGACCCTACTTCTTCTTTGCTTGTCCCTTGGGAGGGGTGCCAGGTCGGCCTGAGTTGATGCCAGCATACTGGTACTTGGCCTTCTTCTCTGATGGTTTCAGGATCTGTCGTAGTAAAGTAGAAAACGTAATATCAATATTGCATCAGACATAAGAACATTGTAAACCATTGCAAAATTATCTTTCTATTGTAACCCCTGCACCCTGTTGCATAAAACTTCTAACCGGAGTTTTTTCCGGTTAAAATCTGAAAACACTGGTTAAAGTCCAAAAACTCCGGTTACAATATTTTTCTGGATTTTTTACTGTTTTTTCCATTGCATAAAAACATACCAGAGTTTTCAAAAGTATTAATGCAATAAATTTTTAGGGCGTTTTAAAACTCAGGTTGAATAACCTAAGAAATAGGTCTACATAAGCCGAGTTTTCTAACCCGAGAAAACTCGGGTTAGAAAAAAAGTTTTATGCAACACCACCCTGGTATGAATTAAATTTAGAAGATGTATGTGTATGATGAATCTAGGACAACTACCACCCCCCCCCACAGATAACTAACCCCTTGAGGGTAGTTGTCCAAGAGGTAGTTGTCTTCAGGATTTAGTTGGCATTAGACATTACTTCTGATGGAAGTACCATTTTAGAATATGCACCATTGATTTTTAGCTAACACTGATTTCTGTAATATAAGCTACTATGGACTTGTTTTCCGAGTTACAAAGAGTCCAAAATGCATGTGCAAGACTTGTCTATCGTTTGCCAAAGTTCAGTTCCACCACACCCCTTCTGAGAGAGCTCCATTGGTTACCAGTACGTCAAAGAATTTCATTCAAAATTTTGTTAATTGTGTACAAATCATTAATTGGTCAAGCTCCACGGTACATAACAGAATTACTCAAACTTAAAACCCAATCACATGATCGAAGCCTGCGAAGTTCCACTGATGAATTGTTGTTACAGATCCCCTTTCGCAAGACAAAAATCACACTTGGTGATCGTGCATTTGTACTTGCTGCCCCCAAACTATGGAATAGTCTACCTCTTGATATAAGAAGCTCTCCATCATTAACCATCTTCAAATCTAAATTGAAAACGCATCTGTTCAGTTAAGGAAATTGCCTATGTATATGTCGAATAAAGTAAAAAAGAGCTCTGAGCCAGCGCAGCTGAATATATCCATATAAAAGCTGCGCTATACAAATTTATGTTATGTGAAATTTTATGTTATGGACTTGTTAGGGATTAATAAATGTTCATTCCAACTATAACCTTACCTGAAATGAGCACATAAGTGTCTCATCTACACTCATCATTCCTCCAGCATTGTCAAATTCTCCACAGTAGTTAGGGGCTGAAAACAGTGTGACCAATTGACGCTTTGCAAAGAACTCATACCCATCTTCTACAACCTGTGAAATTAGATAGAGAATGTATGGTTTGTTTAAATTCATCAGTTCACATTTATAAGGTGGCTCGTAATTTAAATATAATCATTGCAGACAATGAAAACATTCACAAACTAGATTATAATGGAATAGAATCAATTTCCCCTTTTCATTATATTCATGTATCTCATTCGATAAGTGATTGCATATTTGTAAGTTTGGCTCTTCATTAGATATAAACAATTGCCAAGTGAAAATGTTAACAACTTATTAATTTTACATTGGTAGATAATCAATTTTCCTTCAAATTAAATTTTAATGTGACACTCCCTTATACAAATATTTCTTTGAAAAATATTTATATTAATCAGTGTTCAAACTATTTTTCTTTTTGTTGAATTAATTGTTATGATTAAAAATTTAAGTGTTTAAAAATTTACTCCGGTGACAGCGGACTGTGATTACCTTGTCCAAGATGTACATGTAAAGTTTGTACGATTTAAGTATGGTGTAAGATTCCAGGGCAGAAATTTAGGCATTTGATAAGTATACTGGAATAATCGTAAAGAAAATGAAGGCCTGCACAAATGTTGCATGACCTCTTAATAATACTTGGTTTGTTTCTAATCAATGGATTTCATAAACAAGTTTGCTCACCTGATGAGCCCTGCAGATCAAATCAAGATCATGTCTGTTGAGGAACTTGCCCACGATATCATTGCCGAATGTGAAGGAGACACCACGGTCATTCTCACCCCACCCTGATACATCCTTGTCAGGATCTGACCACAGCAGGTCACACAGAAGACCTAACAGAGGAATGTCAATCAATATATACTGTATAAGCCAATATTTTCGCGATTTTGGACATGTAGTTGGGAAAATTCGCAAGAGCAAAATTTCTCAATTTTGGTGATAATTTCATTACTATAAATAGCCTTGTATTGAAGTGGAAATTTTCGCGATGACTGACTCACGAAATTCGCGAAAATAACCTCTTATATAGTAGTCATACATGTGCATTGCTTAATATAACCCATTTTAAGAATCTTTACTGATCCCGTCATTTGATTTGTTGATGGTGCAGTCATGGTCTTAAAGGGATGCAGTAACATTGAATGATATTTAAATCACATTTATTCAATTTAACTTATTTTGCCAACATAATTATAAACACTTAGGTCAGTCTGGTATCTCTTCAAAATTGCAAGCTAATTGCTTGCTTTACCTTCGAGATATCAATGATTTCATACTCAAAATTTATAAACCAACACCGGATGGTTTATAAAACCATGTGCTTTTCCACACACCCATTTCCTGTTGTAAAGTTCCCCGTCTCAGTGGCCTGGTGGGTTATCAGCAGAGGGTACTGGTGTTCGGCTGTATGCTTGGCATTGTTTGTTACACTGTTATAAGGTAGTAAATGACTTCCATTTGATCTGAAACTTTCAGTAGTTTTGTTTTTACTGTTGGAACAATATAACTTTATTAATCTTGATATAATTGCTCTTGTTTTTGAAAGCTACTAAGTCCCTTTAACAAGTCTACCAAAAATGCAATTCACATTAAAATTGAAGTAGGGCATAATAAATTTTGGCTAATGTCTGAAGTTGGCTTTATGCATGCACTTAGAGCAACCCAAGTAACATTGGTCTTAAACATAGGTACTGCAAATAAATAAGCATTTCATAAATGTACATACAGTTTTTAGTCTCCCCATCCTACTATTACGGCCCGTCTTCAAAAGGTGTCCTAAAGTTAAGCCTAGCTTAAATCATAAAAATTACAATCTAATTTTATTATTTACGATATAGACATATACATTTGCCTACCATTGCTATTCGACCTCGAATCGCCCCAAACCGAAATTTACACCGAAATTTTTGCCCTATCATTTGCCTATTTACCCCCACCCCATTGAATAGCGCCCTCCATTGACGAGGATGCGGCCGCATGCGATCCTATACTCTTCCTCTAACTCTCTCGCCCCAAAAAACTTCCGTATGTTGCAACGGATAGGGGACGGAGGGAGGGAATGTAGGCAAATGTATATTTCTATATTGTAAATAATAAAATTAGATTGTAATTTTTATGATTTACTTCAATAGAACTATACATTTGCCTACCATTGCTACGACGCAGCACCGACAAAAGTCGGGAGGGCAACCATAACGGTTAAGAAAACTATGGAGGACGCCGCTGCTTTGAGAGATGCGGTGGAGAAAACACCCACACTAGCGGCGACGTTTCTCAGGTAAAAGGAGGTGAAAGAATTTGCAGAACGCCAAAAGGCCGCCTTGCAAATATCTTCTACCCCTACCCTTGTAAATAGGGCCCAAGAGGAGCTAATGCTCCTGGTCTGATGGGCCTTGGGAGTAGTTCCCTCTTCAAGGGTCTTCACTCCCGCAGCCTTGATTGCGGAGACTATCCACCGGGATAACGTATCTCTAGAAACCCCTTAATGGGGTTCACGGGAAGTAACAAATAACTGTGAAGATTTGCGAAGATTCTCAGTCTTCTTGAAGAACCATTAGAGGGCCCTGACGGGGCACTAGAATTTGTCTTCTCTGATAGATGAGAACCCAGTCAGAGGACGAAAGAAGATCTCGATAGAGTCCGACGAGGCTGTTTGGTTCTTAGCAATGAAGGATGTGATAGGAATCAGACGAACCCCATATCTCTCCCAACGAATCTGACCAGGTGATATTGAGAGAGCATGTAGCGAAACTCCTCCTTTGCCCAGAGACTATTGCTAGGAGAAAGCTTGTCTAAATGGACAGATTTAACAGGGAAATCGAGTTCAAAGGCTCGAACGGTGGCTTGGACAAAGCCTCCAAAATTTAGGGAAGACTCCAGCCTGGAGTCAAGGGCTTAGAAATAGGGCGTTTTAAGAAAAGGGCCCTAAGCAACGCCGAGAGCTGGTGGGGGGGGGGGGCGGTCGAGACCGATCCCCCATAAGCAAAAACCAGTAAGAATGGCCGAAATAGCCGAACGATACCCTCGAATCGTCGAGAGAGACCTACCCTTATCGAACAGAGAAAATAAGGAAATCGGCAATAAGAGGCAAAGGAGCCTCTCTGGGGGACCCTCCAAGAGGTTCGCACCAGGCCAGGAAAGCCTCAAGGCCCGAATTGTATACAATCCTAGTCGACTTCAGTCTACTTTCAACTAGCAGCTCAGCTGCTCGGTCTGAAAAGCCTTCATCCCTAGCCCGCTGGCCGATAGAGGCCATGCAGTTAGATGAAGGTGCGATGGATTCGCATGTAGAACCACTGACAATGGTAGAGAAACTAAGTCCGGTACGGCCGGAAGGGGCAGCGGCTCCCCTGCTAACAGGAGCAACAGATCCTGAAACCAGGCCCGACCCGGCCAGTAGGGAGCAATCCAGACCACCGTTGTCTGAACCTCCCTGATCTTCCTGAGAACCAGAGGGATCAACTTGAATGGTGGAAAGGCGTACGCCTTCCACCCCTACCAATGAAGAGAGAATGCGTCCAGAAAGAAAGGCCAAATCTCCCTGACTCGGGAGCAAACCGAGGAAGTCTGTTGTTCAGGGATAGAAAGTCTGCTATCAGATTGTCCTCCACCGGAAAGTGGGAGGCAACCGGGACGATCTTCTCCCGATTGCACCCATTCCCAAAGGAGGAACGCTACCCGCGTTCAACTTCAAAGAGTGTGTCCCTCCTTGTTTGTTGATGTAGCCTTCAGAGGTGTTGTCCGTGAGAATCAACACCGAACGGCCCACCAATAGGTCGCGAAAACGTTGAAGGACAAACAGAACTGACAAAAGTTCCAGAACGTTGAAGTGAGGCAGCGGCCTCGGGAGGACCCAAATCCGGAAACCATCCGACCTTGACAATGGCCCCCCCCCAACCTTGAAGAGACGCGTCCGTGATCACTGAAAACGAGGAAGGTCTTGAAACTCTTTCCTGAAGAAGGAAGGTACGGTTCGTCCACGGAGAGAGAAGCTTCTTGATCTCCACCGTCAAAGAAATCCAGACCAGAGGGGAGCTGAGGTTCGGCCTGAAAAACTTCAGGAGATGCAGCTGGAAAGGTCTCATAAAGAGAACAATATGGCAAGATGTCCACCAGACTGGCAAAAAAACCCAGCCATCTCAACCAAACCTCGGCTCGAACCCTCCGCATGCTCAGGAGGGACCTGG
Organism: Paracentrotus lividus; assembly: GCA_940671915.1. Classification (NCBI taxonomy): domain Eukaryota; kingdom Metazoa; phylum Echinodermata; class Echinoidea; order Camarodonta; family Echinidae; genus Paracentrotus; species Paracentrotus lividus. Next base: position 65,359,359 of record CALNVZ010000174.1, read on the forward strand.
TAAACAGACCAGAGCCTCTAACCTCTCAAGGCTCGGCCGAGCCAGTTGATTCTTGATATCCAACTGGGCACCCAAGTAGATCGGAGTTCGGGAGGGAACGAATTCAGACTTGGACCAGTTGATCATGAATCCCAAACTCTCGGTCGTTTTCACTAACAGCGAAAGATGGTGTGAAACAGGACCTCCGAATTGGCGACGAGAAGCCAATCGTCTAAGAATGCGAAAATCCGAAGTCCTTGCCCCTGAGGAAAGACATCAACGCCGAGACCACCCTGTGGAAGACTCTGGGAGCAGAACGAAGACCGAAAGAAGGGCTTTGAAGCGAAACGTCTCCTTTCCTACAACAAAACCCCAAAAGATCCCTCGACGAAAGGTCTATTGGGATGTGGAAAAAGGCATCGCTCAGGTCGAGGGACACCGCAAAGTCGTCCTGACCGAGAGCCGGAAGAATAGAGGCTAGATGGTCCATCCTGAAGGGTGACTTTGCGATGTGCCTGTTGATCCTCTTCATATTGAGGATCATCCTGAGCGAGCCTGAACGTTGGGGATCACAAAAACGGGGAGAGAGACACAGAAAGTCGTGATCCCTCACCCGTCGACAGCGTCCTTTTTCAGGAGTGAAGTTTCTTCCGAGAAAATATGTTCCTGAAAAAGGATCGAATGTGGCGGTGATTGATTTCGGATAACACCCCTTGAGAGAGGCTCTTCTAGATCTATCCGAAGTCCGTTCTTGATCACGGAGAGGACGAAGACATCGTCCGTGATCGACTTCCAAGCCGGAAGAAACTTCCGAAGTCGACCACCCACCGGATCTCCAAGCGAACTCGGGAAGTCATCTGGAAAATGGTTCCCGAAGCCTGTGACTCGCTTCGCCAAAGGAAGCTCTACAACGACTTCAGGTACAACTTCGTCGGATGAAAAATCCACCGAAGCTTAACCTGGAGGATCCCGCGTATCAACCATAACCGAATGGCGGTACAAGGGAGTCGGATGAGATTCAAACCATGAGTCGTGAGAATCAGCCACCGAAAAGATCTCCATAGTCTGACGAGGAAGCATCCAGCTCCTCACAAGGAGGGTGGGAACCACCCATAGAGGTGAGTCGGAAGTGTGACGTACTCGCTGTCTCGTAACGTCAACCCACTCGCGAACCTCCGGAGGTACACCAAACTACCCGGATTGGCATCCGGGAGTTGATGTCTACCCGAAAAGGAAGTGTCCAACCTGAGGGGGACAGGGTTCCTAACGAAAACCGGATCCGGGTTCGGCAACGAACAAAGTCGTTCTGAACCTGAAGCGCCGCCTGTAAAGGGGCACTGATCCGCGCGGGAAACCGGATCGGGATCCGGAACTGAAGTCTACGACGCTTCACTACGGAAGAGCCCGCCTCAGATGCGGTGCCGATCCGAAAGGAAACCGACTTGGAAGACGGGGTGTTGGTTTCAAAAAGAAACGCCCGCCTATAAACGGACCCTGGCTCCGAACAGAAATCGGAGCGGGATCCGAAACACGTTCACGCCTCACCGACGTAGTATCCGAAAAGGAAGGGACACACTCCGAGATTAAAAATGGAGAGAGACGGACCCCCGCCACCAAAGGTGGTGACCGGACATTTGTCGGGACGTCCCGCTCTACGGATACCCGCCGACAAGTAACAAAGCGACGGCTTTGGACGTGTCAGCCGTGCTAGTGAGGAACCGACGTGCGGCCTACTATCCGAGGATACAGGTCCGCCTTGGACGGTATTCACTCCCAAAAACCGGTACCGAAACCGACTTGCAGATCCGATTTACCTCAGTTAAGGGAACGGCGCCGATATCCGTTGAAAACGGAGAGAGATGGACCCCCGCCACCAAAGGTGGGCGACACGGATATGGTCGGGGACGTCCCGCTCTGCCGATATCCGCCGACAAGTAACAGAGCGATGGCTCTGGACATGTCATCTGGCTAGTGAGTAACCGACAAGCGGCCTACTATCCGAGGATATAGTCCGTCTTGAACGGTACTCACCCCAAAACCGGTACGGAAACCGACTCGCGGATCCGATTTACCTCAGTTAAGGGTACGGCGCCGATATCCGGTCCGGTCAAACTCGATAGAGAAACCGAGCTCGATCCGGTTATGCCAGGCGAAGCCTGAGGCACAATGGGATTCGGCACCGTGAGAGAAATGAACCCGGCACCTTCAGCCTGAACTGAATTAGCCAGTGAACCGGCCACCGGTTGTGAAACCGATGTATTAACCGTTTAGATCTCCCGTTAGTCGAACGGGCAAAGGATAATCGTACTCGGCACGAGGGCCGTAGCCGTCATTTTCCTGGACGCTGCCAAACCTGTCAGGTATCAACGGTCCCGTACTTTGAGGGACCGACGATCCCGAGCAGCGAGGTTTTGTCCGCCAGTGTTTGACCCAATTATACTCACCCCCGCAAATCCGAGAGTGGTGAAGAAGGAGAAGGACGGCGTCTAAGCCTCTTCAAACAACAAGCCTCTCACCCCCTGCAGGGGGGACTACTCAGAAGAAAACACACGCCTGCTCGCTAATTTCTTCCCCGCTCTTTCTTATTTGAAGAAGACACGAGAAGAAAAAAGACAAGACGAATCTGTAAATAAAAAGAGAAAGAAAAGTGTTAATACACAAAGGGGTAAATAGGCAGGTCTAACAAAGAAGCGGAGCACAAAAACTCTGTGCGCCGCAAACACACACAACACTCAAACGTAAACCACGACACGTATTACATACACGCAGTAATGAACGTACGAAAGTCTACGGAAGAGAGACGGTGAAAATAAAGATCACCGAGAGATAAAAACTATCAAATCTCGGTAAAACCAAAAAGCTAGACCCAAAAAGAGAGCTCAGAATACTCAATATGTTATCCTGAGAAATATAACCTCGCAAAACACCGCAAGGAAGTCCCAAAAGGGAGAAAAACACGCTATTTTTGGCGCGGGCAAAAATACACGACTTATCTCGACGGAGGCGAAGAGATAGAGGAGAGTAATAGGATCGCATGCGGCCGCATCCTCGTCAATGGAGGGCGCTATTCAATGGGGGGTGGGGGGGTAAATAGGCAAATGATAGGGCAAAAATTTCGATGTAAATTTCAGTTTGGGGCGATTCGAGGTCGAATAGCAATGGTAGGCAAATGTATAGTTCTATTGAAGTAAATCTGTGGTTTAACTATAGGTGGCAAACTGTGACACGATCCGGAACAGTAGATGTTCAATTTATCAGAATTTTTGGTACTGACACTCTTAAAAAGTGCCCATGAATGATAGAAATGATACGTACAAAAGTTTTCCTAACCATTAAGGTATGATTCCAGAACTCAGTAAACATGTAACGATCATAACATTGACAGACTGTGTCACATTTCACTACTTATAGTTAAACCACAGATTTAAGCTAGGCTTAACTTTAAGACACCTTTGTGAATAAGGGCCATGATTTGTAATTGCAAGGATCACCTCATGGATATTCAAACATGTCTCATTTTTTCTTTTTTTTTTTCAGATTGGATTTCTAAGCTGAATTGTGACAAAGGTCCATGCACTTTTCAAAGAGCAGTTTCTAGCTTTTGTGCAATGTAAACAGACCTTCTCATTGCCACAGACAGAGACTGTGTGGAGTTCTTGACTATAATTGTGCAGAGTGAACACCCCTCTACCCCTTATTGCATTATGTAATGACTCATTATAGAGAAACAGGATGTGCATCATGTACTGTACCAGAGGAACTAGGAGGTAACAAGTTATTCGCTTCAAGGAAATGCCTTTAATAAGCGCAGACTAAAATACCACATGCTTCAATTCCACACATGTGCATATTCCAGTATTACCAGACTGGAATTTGAGCAATACACAAAATATCACCCTAAAACCAGTGAATAATCCAAAGATTAAACAAAATATGAAATATAATCTTTCTGGAAGTAAGCAGATTAAAATTTCCAGGAATCCCTTCAAATGTACTTTAACGCAGGAGGTGTAACATTAAAGGAAATGGTGTATTTCCTCAATGATCACATGCTTCCAAGCTATGAGTCTAAAGGGATTGAATGTCTCTCTCTCTTTCTATAACTCATTCTAAAAAAAGGCAGAGATGTGAACATGTAAAGAGAACTTTCATTTCTTGTAATTTTTAAAGTAAATTATCTAAAATGCAACTGCACAAGCTGTCATTCATTATTAGCAGAATCTACAGGGAATGAATCCCCTCTCTTTACAGTGGCTTCAATATCCTAAATGAAAGTGAAGAGAAACTTCTCATTTTTACTGTTGTAAACAATATCAGCCTACATTTTATTTATATGTTGGTGTCAATATCAAATGTTTCTTTAATTTTAATTAATTTTTTTTTCAAGCTATAGAAAATCAAGTAAGGAAAACTGCCTGTTTAATGAAGAACAATAATGTTTTTTAAAAATGCATCTAGAGGTATCCCACACCCATAATCATTTGTGTCTTGGGATTAGTCATAAAATATTAATTTCAGAAAGGTTTATATTACCTGTCTCTGGGACATCAGTTGGTCTCATTATTCTCCTGATCTGTTCCATACACTGGAGGTCAGGTGAAAGACCTAAAAAAATAAATGTAAGCCATGGATAATAAACCATGAACAAGTAACTACTGGACTTAAACATGTACATCTGGTACATGCAGCAACATTCTATATTAAATTCAAACCTTACTTTCATTGAATGTTTACAAATGATTGATACCTGCTATTGAACATACCTAAAATACATTTACCACATGAATTAATAATGGATTTCCATATGTGACATGAGATTTAAATGGGGTAACAATGGTAAATAAATTCCAAATGTATAAAAAAAATATGATCCCCAAATGTTTATGTATATGTGCTAAATGATTCTGATAGAAAATGAGTAATTGTTGGGTAATTAACAATTCACCGGTCACATTGCCAAATTAAAATTTCAATCGATTACAACAGGGACTATTAATCAATCATGACTAGGTCACATGTGCCATGGTGTGCTAATCTTTGTTGGTATATTAAAAGTGTGATGCATTTTTTTTTAGCTGTTTTCCATTATTTAATGACAATTGACTGAACAAGCACTGGAAATTAAAAGAAATTTCCCTCATTTTTTTCCCCGCTCAAACTGAATTTCTAATTGCAAGTACCCAACTTTTGCCATCAAGTTTAGTACAATAATCTAATTTTCCTTCATGACAATTTAATTAGTAATGGTTCTAAGACAGTGAAGGAATGATCGTTTAGAAAAGATAAATCCTGAGATTATATACATGTACCTCCATGGCAGCAGAAGATCTTCTCATCTACAATGGCTGCGACTGGCAAACAGTTGAAGCAATCTGTAAAGGTTTTCCAGATTTTGATGTTATACCGCCTCTTGCCTGCAAAATAATAAATAAGTACTCATAAATGATATTCATTACAGGATATTACAAAGAATAGCTTTGGCCTGTAAATAAATCATATAAAAACTTCATTTAAAAGAATAATTATTTTTTTATTTCAAAGTTTAGAGTAAAATCTTTAGGGTTTCTTTCAGATTATGAATAATTATTATCCACAGGCAATTGCAATCATGGTATTTAGTAATCTATACACTTGTACATACACCACCCTAGACTTACATGTATGTCATACTGATTGGACTAAAAATATCAATCACAGATACTTGTGCAGAAATATAAAATGTCCATGTAGCTACCTTTTAATTACACAAGTACAATGATAAACTAAAGTCTTTTATGATGGGGTGATGATTGATATTCATACTTCATGTACAGGTATAAATTTCTTAGTCACTTTATAATACAATCAAAATGTACTAGTACATGTACATGTACATACTTAAATGTGAACAAATTTATGGGTTTTATAACCATTTCAAGGAAATAAATATAATGTGAATCAATCAACATGGCGGTAATTGAGGGGGAAAATGTAGGATGTTCTTGTTAAAAATCATTTCCCTAAGCACACAGAGAAATGTGTACTTTGTACCTCAATAGTTTGCTCATGATTGAAATATTGATAAAGCAAGTCCAAGTCTACTTGTGTTAAATATAAATCTGCATTTAAGGAACGATGAAAACTATAATTTCACTTAGTATTTGGTTAGATCCAATGTCTAGTAGGGCTCTAGTTTGCGTATAATTCATCACAAATAGTGTAGAATAAATAATAATCTTGTCTCTGGCGAAGATTCTGCTAGGATCGAAAGCTCAGGCTCCTTTTGACTTAAATAATAATCTTTATACAAGTAAGGACAACTCACTCTGCATTTGCATCAACATGTCAATTCAGTCAGACAATGAAAATAACCAACCTCACAACACGTAGTGTGAAAATTCCCAGACTTTCTAAAAATTTTCAGTAGCTAATGTATGGTCAATAAATTCATTTTTTTTTCCCCCCTAAGATCTATAACCTAAAAAGTTGCCCTTATGTGTATATTAGTGTCTTTTTGTTATTTCTAGGCAATTATTTTCATGTGAAATAAAATACATGTAAAGCTCTGCTATTAATTATTACTTGACTTGACAATTGATATTGTATATAAGAGAGGGGAATTAGATTTATAATTGATTATTAAAGACTATTGCAAAGCTGTATGTTTGGGGGGGGCACGTGTGGAAAAATTATTTTGAAGGATGCCCAGTTTGCACTTACATTCATCGTAGAAACCATAGATTCTGTTAATGCTGGCACACTCATGGTTGCCTCTCAGGAGGAAGAAGTTCTCTGGGTACTTGATCTTATAGGATAGGAGAAGGCAGACTGTTTCCAGGGATTGCTTGCCTCTGTCCACATAGTCACCCAGGAAAAGATAGTTGGAATCGGGAGGGAAACCCCCATACTCGAATAACCTAAGAAGATCTGTGTACTGACCATGAATGTCACCTGTGAAGAGAGAAGGAAATAAGCGAGAATTGTTTAATAGGCTTGCAGACTAGTGTATGTCTTCGTACCATAAACAATGTTAAGGTTGATTCATGGACACGATTTGAAGAATAACAAATTTACTGAGGATATGATGATGGCATCTGGAGGAAAGACCTCATAATCAAATTCACTGCCTGTCATGTATAGGTGTGTGTACTGACTGGGTATGTCACCTGTGTAGAGGGAAGGGAATAAATGAGAACTAGTACAGAATGAACATCCTGAGCATTATTTTTACAAAGTGGCCTAAAGAGTGAATGTACATGTACAGTACAGAAACATATTTTGGAAAAACCTGTATACCCATTCATACTGTATTTTTTTTTTTTTTTTGGGGGGGGTAGAAGGTGGATATAGACAGTTAAAGATACATGTACATGTATGTGTACTTCTACAACATAGGCTACACATTAGCTAAAACAATTTCACATCAGAAATACATAATGGTATTCTGACCAATCACATTTAATTGCATCATTGATCACACGATGTTCAGTATTAACAAAAATATATAAAAGATACATTGTATGAAGCAGAGTGACTCTGGGCTAACTGTACTTGTATTACTGTACAAAAATAAATGCGTTCATAAAGGAACCTCTGTACATGTATGTACTTTACGTCTTGATTTAGCAAGCCTTTACAACAAACGAACATTGTAAAGAGAGACTATTCAAGAGGGAAAGGGCACCACTAATCACAGTAGTGATTGTTTGTAGTTTCTTGTCAACTCAAATACTTTGGAGCATCTCATCAATGCTTCAAGAGAGTCAGCGGCACTCACAGTACACCTTACATTGTACATGTAAACTCTACATGTATCAACTTGTACAAAATACATGTAGGAGAAGTACTTGAGTGGATGGACTCTGAATGGAAAGAAATATTCTTGTTATTTACTGCCTTGATAATAATATTTCTTCCTTGTATTACTTCCAACAGTCAAAACTTTAAATAGGAATAGTTTTAATTCAGAAGAATCTTTCAAATTTTCAAATCTACATTGTAGGCCTACATGTTCATTATAAAGCTCATTTCACAAATGAGGTTTGATAGAGAACAAGCAAGATGTGGAGATACATGTAGACATACAACTGAAAGAATACACCACACCCCTTTTCATTACAAATGAATTGAATGAAATACACAAAGAGCACAATCAGTACCCTAGGAAGCCATAGTCCTCAGTGAAAATATCTTTAAACAAAATATCTCTGTAATGTGCATGTTTTAAATCATTAAACAATCACCATACAAATGATGAATACAGCTGCATACATACATGTAATGATAAATTTTAACCCCATTTCGCTCTATGAACAGCAAATCAAATTACATTTTACCAGTGCTTATTAATATGAACGCTTTATTAAAATTATTATTATTATTATCAAATCTGTAGGGCCTAGATGTCAATGAGTAATGCCATTGCTCAGCTGCAATGAAGATGCAGTACAAGAACACCAGGCATATACCTAATGGTTTGCTTGATATTTGAATTGGTATGTGGCTGGTATGCTGTGTGTGACAGTAGGAGCCCTGGAATGTGTGCATCATCCACTGCTCCCCCAGGGTTGCACTTGCACTACATAGACATGTACATCATGCACTGTACTATCCGAGATTGGTACACAACGTGAAGGTACCGTACATCTACACGGTTGACTTGTGTGAACAGTCTGTAACACAATTGTGAGGATATCAAGCCTGGCTGGCCTTGGGCAATTTCTCACCAAATTTCATTTAAATTATATTTGGCAAATCATGAAATACATTTACTTAGTAACTTATAACTTGCATGTAATCCATACATTGCAGACCACAGTACTTACACGTACACGTACGTTTATGTTCATACTCTCATAATCAGAGTATACATGCACTCTTCTAGACATGCTGGCGATGTTTTAAAACATGTAACAACATTACTTTAATACAAATCCACATAAAGTTAGTGCATGTAGCCTACATTGTATAAATGCTTTGTTTTTCATCACATCTTAGTAACCGGCAAGACGACAATAGTCCTAATAATATAGGCTTTCAAAATTCATGTAAGCATGTCATCACTCACCATTACCAATAGGGCAACAGTAAAAATATTAATGAATTAACTCAAGAATAATTAAAAAGTGTCTGAAAGGTTATCAGGACAAAAATTTGTGTTGCAGAACAATTATTTTTCAAGATTGCAATGTTGTGCAGCATACTTCTCACAATGAAACAAATTCATGAACTTTCAAATAAATATTACAAAGAGAAAAGTACATGTGGAGAAAAGGAAACTTTGCTTGGAGAATTATGATCTATGGGATTTAGCAATTCTTTCAATTTAAAAGATTTGTAGTACTTCAACATCATTGTATAGTGAAGTATATTATAGCCTTAACTTTGGTAAACCAAAATGACCAAGTCCTTGGCATAAGTCATGAACTAGTAGGCTATAATGTATGCATACAAGTACATGTACATGTACAGTAGTATGGACCCGAGTACGGACAGCAACAACAAAGCCACCCATGGATAAATCAATAACATTTGTAACCACAAAGATGTAACAGCCTTGGTACAGCCTTGATTGGGAATTGTATCTTGTCAAACTGTATCTGGCCAGTGGCGCAAGAGTCTGTCATACATATAATACGTACATTGAAATTTTCATTAACAAACATTTCAAATAGTATATCTGTATAAGCCAATATTTCCGCGTACAGATATTTTCGCGATTTTTGACCAGTTGGGGAAATTCGCGGGAGCAAAATTTTGCGATTTTGGTGATGATTTCATTACCATAAATAGCCTTGTAATGAAGTGGAAATTTTCGCGATGACTGACTCGCGAAATTCGCGAAAATAACCACTTATACAGTAGCCTATTATGTCATTGAATTTGTACTATTTGAAATATATGAAAGTTTGCATGACCTCATCTTTGGCTTACACTACTTACATATCATTTTTCATGACAATCCTGCCATTTGAAAACAAATAGCAATGAACTTGTTTTTATGGAAATAACAGGAATTTAGACACATAAATATAGTACAAGATAATAAAAATCTATAAAAGTAGGGTAGACTGGGGTAATTATGGCCCCCTTTTTCACATTTCCTATTACTACCATAAAATGAAAAGTCCAATAATTTTCTACTTAAATGTAATAGGTCGTGTGTTATGAACTCGCCACCCAAATAGGGTGGTGCTGTTACGCTTTTTGCTTTTTTTCAGCATTAATTTATCAATTTTTTCCAAAGTAAGAAAGTTTATGTACCAAATTTGATATCATTTTGAAGCTATGTTACTGTGCTAGCTCCCTGTGAAGTTTCATTGTTCTAGGTAACATTCTGGTGGAGTTACAATGATTTACGTTTGGGACAGTAGGGGTGGTGCCGGAAGCGGAGACGCCGGAAGCGGAGACACCTGTACAAAGTCAATGGGAAATTTTACATTTTGTGGTTGATTTGGGGAAAACTGGAATTTTTCTGCCAAATTTTGGCTTACGACTGTAAATTTGGTACCAAACTAAATCTTATAAACTGCTTTATACCATGAAATCACTGAACAATAGGTTTGATGTTACAATAGTACCCTGGAAGACTCAACAATCACTATTTGACCTAAAAAAGCAATGCCTCCTGTACAAAGCCATTAGGAATTAGAGATATTGTAGTACCATTGGGAAAATGCAATATCTCTGCCAATTTTTAGACTATGATTATAAATTTAGCACCAAATTAAAGCTAATTAACTGCTTTATACCATCATAACACTTAAACAATATGTTTGATGGTGCAACAGTACTTGCCAGGACCCAACCCCTCATGAATTTGAAAAATGATATTTTTTTCAGGGCTAAATTTCAGATCGTTATATTTTTCACTTTAAAATTGTAAACCATAATGAATTATACCTTGTTTAAAAGGTCTGAATATTCTCTACAAGAATATAATAATATGATTAATATTCGGGTGATTATGGATGACTAGACGACAAAAACGATGAAAATTTTTAAACATCTAAATTTTCTGAAATTTTTCCTAATAACTTTTTTATCTTGCACCTAGTATAATTTTCAATGCAGATTTAGATTCCTTAAGGAATTTCCTTTCAGAAAATGTATAGTTTTGATATAGTAGGGTGTGTACTTCTCGAGATACAGGTCCTTGAAGTGAAAAAAGTGCTGTTTGTAGTCAAATTGGCATGTAACACAAAAGGCGGTGAACTCATAACACACGGCCAAAAATACAGTCAGCTTATATACCTACAATATACAAAGGAAAGTCATGAACCTATGACTTCTCATTGGCATATTAATTAACATTATGTTAACAACTTTGTGGGGCCATAATTACCCCACGGGTTGGGGTAATTATGGCCCCCATTGTCATGACTGTATGAATTTAAAGATATTATGCTAATTCACTATGGTAATGTATAATAAAAATGTTGTTGGGTATGCCTTATACACTTATCAACCACCAACAATGAATTAATCAATAATTGGTTCAGCCAAAATTTTGAAATTTTGCAGTCATAACAATACATAATATTTATGTACATAATCATAAAAGTTAATGTCCCCATCTGCGCTTATACACTGTTCATGCATTGGGGGCCATAATAACATTTTCAATTTGAATCCTATTTACAGCTCTACTATTGAAGATATTCAGATGAAAGTTTTTCTGTAGGGTTTTGTTAGTTCCTATAGTTTTTGTTTCAATCAAAATTTTATCTAAATGATTTTAATTAATGATATCACACCCCAAATAAAAAGCAGACTTGCCACTTTCCAACGAACAGAATGTGATTGCCGTACATTTTAGGCTCCCTAAGCACAAAATTTGAAGTAAATGGCTTATTTTTCTCATATGATAGTAGGAAGGGTTTAGCTACATGTAGGCATGTGTAAAACTTTAATTATCATTGTTTAATGCAGCAAAGAATTATAAGCTCAAAGACAAAGGGGCATAATTACCCTGGGGCCATAATTACCCCCAGTCTCCCCTACATGGTACACAAATTTAAATTGGCAATCAAATTTAAATTTCCTCGTATTCTAATACTACATGTACACATTAAAAACACTCAAATCTAAAAGATCAGCATGCTTATCACATTAGATGCTGCAATCAATGCAACAATAGCCCGTAAAACTAATAAGTTCATTCTCAACGAAGTATATCACAAATGGATAGATGGAAAACCCAACAGTGTCCAACATGATGCCTCTAGCACCACTTTAATGGTGGAGGAATATAAAGTCAATGAACTTTGTTCCTATCACATGATCCCACCAAACTTAGAATAGATGTAGTACATGTACATGTATCTCAACAAGACCTGTCCAAATTGAACATTTCCCTTCCAACCCTTCACTCAAGGATCTAGCTGTAAATTGTAGTAACAGACAAGCAGCTGTAAACTCTACCAACCAATGACTCACAACAATAATTGAACACCTTCCTAAAATATACATTTAAGAGCCATACAAAATATGAAATCACTTTTAAAACACTTGACAAATTGCCCACTTGAGATGAAATGCATACATGTGCAAGCTTACATGTACATTGGAATTGTTATAAAAATTAAAAAAAGTAGGCCTACAGCAATGCTCAACACTAACATTTTTTAGTAGTTGCCCTTACAGGGCACCAACAGGGCAACCAAATGTTTGATTTTGTTCCAAAATGGTTTCCTGAATTAAAAATCTTGGTGGCCCTGCGGAAAAAAAACAACAACAACATTGAAGTTTTGATTTTTATGTCTAAAATTTTGCATAGAATGTGATTTACAATATGTTTTTATAATGTAACCTACTTTAAAGGGGCTGAAAATGATCTGGCAAATACATAATACACATTTAATTCTGTCATGTAGGCCCTTATATTGAAATACAAAAAAAAAATGTGGTTGCCAATTCGGGCAACTACTTTGATAAGTTCTTCCAAATTTTGTTGCCCAAGGGTCAAATTGGTTGCCCCAGGCAACAGGGCACCTGTTAATGCGAGCGCTGCCTACAGAAAGATAGAGAAATGCGATGTTTAAAATTAAATGCATTGAATGTGAAGACCCTTTAATAATTGCCTACAAATTTCACGGGGCACACAACTTTTTCCGAATTGAGAAAGCGACTTCCCAATTGGCAATTCGTAAAACGTTTGTTTTTTTAATTAAAAAAAAAAATCTAATGCAGCAACAGCAAAAACTTTTGCTGCATAAAAAAAGTAGTGGTTGTACTTTGCAAATTGCAATTTGCAAAAACCTTCGCGAGTCCCATGAAAACCCCCTTTGGAAAAAGATAATAATTAATATATACATGTACTTACCGCATATTTTGAAGAAGGTGCTTCTAATTCTAATAAGATTGGTTGACTTAGGAATTTTTCTCTTGATTTGACACATAAACCTCTTACTTCTGCTTCTGTAGATTGACTGTTTTGTATGGTTTGCCTCTTGCTGTGGAAGAGAAATAAAAGAAAAAACAAACAATTATTAAGTCATCTGCAAAGATATGTGCCTTTGAAAAATGATGAGACTAGTCCTATGAATACACATTGCATACAGATAGGTCACGTTGGCATATAACTGTTCATAAAGTTTTTTTTTAGAAAATGAAATATACAGTACCTTGAAAATTTAAGGATTTTCTATAAAGTTATCTTGACACACTTTTAAAGTCAATTATTGTTAAACTGGAAAGATTAAGCCATCATCCAGGAGCCTCTACCCTGACTTTTAAAATAGGGAGCTGTATTTTAGGAGACATAACAAATGGGGGTAGAGGGTCCAAATATAGGGGCCCATAACAAAAATATGTGCCCTAAAGTTAAGCCTAGATTCGTAACAGTAGATGTTCGATTTATCAGAATTTTTGGTACTGAAACTCTTAAAAGTAACTGGGAAGGATAAGTACCATTACAATTCCAGAACCCAACGTATTCCATAAAAGCATGAAATTTAACATTTTTGCTTATCTTTAAAAATGCGTATTCCATAAATACGCCTTACTAAGATTTCTGTCCAAGGCCATTTTGGTAGTGAAGCATAATTCTTAGATTTTTGCGAAGTCAAAGTCTTAAATGGAATTGCGCCTTCAAATCGCACATAACAAATGAGAATTTTATCCTAACTTTAAGCCTACTACCTAGTGGCTTAACTTTTATGTTGATGATATGTCAAGCTGATTTGAGACCACAAAAATTAAAAATGACGATATTAATAAAATTCAGACTTTTGCTTGATGCTTTCTGACCTCAGACAAAGTGCTTAACATGTTTGGTATAAAGACTAAGAATTTTTTTTTCTTGGACAAAAGCTTAGAAAAATACATAGACTTAAGACAAATTGCTTAAGTATAGTTCATGGAATACGGGCCCTGATCCTGGTTGTCTTTGTCTAGAGTGTGGTTGCCAAGCAACATAAACCTGTTTACCTCGCATAGGCTTATCCAATGTTTCTACAAGTTATTGTAGGAGCAGCCAATTGGTGTAATATTTAGTTACCCGAAAAAAAGAAGCCACTTCAGGGCGCTACAAACCCACTTGCCCGCTTGCCCGGGGCAAGTGAAAACCACTGGTGGGCAAGTAAAGATCAAATTCACTTGCCCAATTGGACAAGTCATGATTTGAGAGCAAGATATACATGTATGTGCGACATTTCACCTCAAAAACACAATAAAATATGTGTTTATGAATATGAATCAGACAAAATATCACACACAAAATGCCAAAATATTCTTGTATGTGATCTCCCTATATGATCATCATTTATGGACTCTTATTAGGTGTCAGATGGTAGTTGCTATTATGAATACAATCATGATTAGGGTCTAAAAAAAAAAAATGAAAAGAAAATCCGGGCAAGTGTCTTTTTCTTGTGGGCAAGCAAAACCAAAAATCACTTGCCCGACAGGGCAAGCGGAAAATAAATTTTTTGTAGAGGCCTGCACTTAATTCAGGTAGCACGTTCCAATATTAACAAAACTTGCTAACTGAAGAATTAGCCTCTTACTTGTCTTCAGTAGGATGGGGGTTGGTTGCCCGGACACTTAACAAACATAAAATACTTCTCATCGTCATCAATAATTGTTCTCCACAATATTTTCTGAAATTTTGTGCTAAAAAACTTCAAAGACATTGCTTTTAAATCCTTTCAAATGACTGGTTAAAATTGAGTGTCCGGACATCCAAGTGGCTTTGTGCCTTGTGGCGCACGTTTTGTGAAGTCCAGTCTTGCAGTTTTTCTTGCGAAATGGGTCCACTTTATGATTGACAGCGCGCACGACAAAAGCGGTCTTTATCGGGAACAGCTGAATCGCATTGTTCAGTCACGTTCAACGCACTTCAGTCATCGCAACCAGGTGGCAGAGCTCCACGCGATAGCTAATCAGAGCGCCCAACAATCAAAATGCATTGTCCTCTGGCTTTGTACGAACGAACTTGTAGGCATTTCGATATGAATTATAGGAATAATGCATTACGCGGAGTTGTTTAGCGAGTGTGCAGTGCACGCAGAGGTTTCTTCTGAGCATGCGCACTCCACACGAGCACGACCGGAGGCGAGTGTGGAGTGTGCATGCCGAAGAAGAAACCTCGAGTGGCACTTCGCATATCGCTGAACAACGACGGGAAAATGCATTATTCTTTTATAAGATGGCTAAGTAATTTCGAACGGGAGGTCAATATACCTGGAATGAGAAAGAAAATAATGAAAATAAAATCAAATATCAAAGATATCTGAAAAATATCTAAAACTGTGGAGAGGTTTTGCGATACTTTACGTGACCTCATTTTTACGTGACCTTATTGAGCATAAACTATGGTAACTAATCGAAATCCCGACTTTTGAGAACGCTCACTATTTTACGTGACCTCATTGAGCATAAGCTATGGTACTAATCGAAATCTCGATGTTTGAGACACTGCACTGCGCATGCCCCAAATCCAGTGCATTAGACGAATTTGGGTGCGCAAACATGCACGGGCGTGCAGGGATAGACATTTTCTGCGTATGATCAGTGGTACGCTTTGACCAATCAGCAAGCTGGAAATTACTTAGGCCATCTTATAATGTGCAATTGAAACTTAAGAGGAACCGACTAACGTTAGTAGATCTAACTTAGAGGTCTAAATAGTAATATAGAGCAGAGCTTGTGAAGGCCTCCTAAATTTACAATGTCATGGCTTACTTGAACATTCAACTCGCCATAATCGTTTGCAATTTTGTAATTGTAAATATCTCTTGTGAACAGTCACTCAAGCTCCAGCTCAGCAAACACACAATACGCGCTGTCGTACCGCCCATCATTTTGCCACGGATTTAAATGCAATGCCAAGTGCACTGGCGCTGGCTGCGGCGGCGGCCGTGCAGCAACAGCGCAGTGCCAGTGACTGCAAAACGCTCCTGGTTTTAAAAGGGAGACGGTTTTTTACTCTTAGTGAGTTTCCAATTTTTAATTTAATTCACCATACACAACCACAACAACAGATCAACCATCATTGCTAATGAATAAATGTAATCACACAATACCTTCCAACAAAACGGGTGAGTAATGCTGTCGATATCTAGTTCCAAATCCAGCCATGATTACAAAACGTGTGCCGGTGATGATTCGATTGCGATCGACCGATATCATCAATCTCTGTATCGCGCTCGCGATGCTGATAAACTATGCTGATTTCAACCGGTTTTTTGTCATTATTTTGAAAAACCATTCACCGAAAACAGGTTATTTTGATCATCAAAGCAATATATACTAGAAAGAAGCACTTTTATCTACAAATGATTCCAACAAAATAGCTTTGAATTATAATTACACATGTATCGTACTTTCGGGAGCACATTAGTACCATGACGTCATAAGGTTTGGGAAATTTCTCTTATTTGGAAAGTAGAACACCGCAGCAGGGTCGTTTTCGGGACATACCGCTCTTGTAATTTGCACCGAAAGAAAAGAAAAGCGGATTCTCGCAAATTACTGGAGTCAAATGGAAATAGGGCATCGACACACTTGATAGTAGATTATTTATACACACTA
>CALNVZ010000174.1:65402193-65453500 GCA_940671915.1 Paracentrotus lividus
AGGCCCAGGGTCCATCCCAACCCCCTATGGGGTCAGTTGTTCCGGCGCTTTTCGCTTGAATAAATCTTCTGGGATGCCGGACTATAATCAATGCTGTCATTGTGATGTGAATAGGTGGATTCACACCTGCCCGATCTTGAAAAGGTCTCGTAAACTCTGATCGGGTATTCTTACCCCGATCACAAACTACGCGTAATTTTGCAAGTGTGAAACCAAACTACGCGTAATATTCCCGAAGATAAATTCCCGTAAATTAGTAGGTACTTCGTCGAAACTACGCGTAGTTTCGCCAAGGTCGTGGGAACTTTTGTAGTGTGAACATAAATTACGGGAACTTTCTATTCCCCCTTTCTTTTTCTTATGTATTTCTTTGTTTTTCCTTCTTTCTTCTCGTTCCTTATGTATTTCTTTGTTTTTCCTTCTTTTTTCTCTTTCCTTATGTATTTCTTTGTTTTTCCTTCTTTTTTCTCTTTCCTTATGTATTTCTTTGTTTTCCTTCTTTCTTCTCTTTCCTTATGTATTTCTTTGTTTTTTCTTCTTTCTTCTCTTTCCTTATGTATTTCTTTGTTTTTCCTTCTTTCCCCGCTTTTCTTATGCATTTCTTTGTTTTTTCATTCTCTCTTGTCTTACCTTATGTATTCCTTTGTTTTTCCTTCTTTCTTCTCTTTCCTTATGTATTTATTTGTTTTTCTTCTTTCTTCTCTTTCCTTATGTATTTCTTTGTTTTTTGCTGATTTTGTAGACAACTTTTTGTACTTCACAAAAGGGAGAATATCAAAAAGGCCTAAAAATTGTAAAATTGTCCATAAATCAGCCATTTTGAAACAATTTTGCCAATTCGAAAAATCCCCTAGAACAAACAGATATTTGTTTTGTCAATAATTGCTCCCTCCTTCCTAAGATTGATTATTTTCTGTGGTTGGATTCCCCTTGTATTAGGGAATGTGAAATACATTGTAGGTATCAGTGGCGTACTAGCCTGATTAGACACATAGGCCTACTTACGGGGGCGGCGCACTATTGTTTGTGCACAATAGTGTGCCCCGTAAGTATTGTGTCCAATCAGGCTAGGTAATTTTATATACGCCACTGGGTATACATCATTGCAACAGAGATTCTAATCCAGATCTTTTGTTTCACATGATCAGGATTTGTAATGACTAGTGCCATAATAAGAGATAGAAAAATCGGCAGTAAGATACACACTACAAAAACCAAAAGCAAACAAACAAACAAACAAACAATCACTCAAAAAATAAAACAAAAACAAATATTATTGGGAATTTATATCTCTAGCTCTGCTACTACATAAGTCATTTGGGTCAGCTGTTTCAAATATTTTGGTTTATTCGCGTTCTAATTTCGAATGTTATAATATACCGTATAGGGTTGGCATCGTGTGCATATTATTTGAAGATCTACTTCTAATTAATCTGCACATGCGCACAAGGCACATTACTATGGAAACTTGGCGAAGCCACTGCAGTCCGAGACGAGATATATGGACCATAATCTTCAAAATTTTTAGCAATTAGGTAGTCATATGCGATATATTGAGCCAACTTAAACTTCTATAACTTTCAGGTAAGTAGTTAAATTTTATCATAGGCTATATTAAATGCTCAAAATGAGGCAACAAGGCTTGCTTCCACCTCAAAGTTTCGGAAAATCTAACCCTAACCAGTCCCACTCGTATAATTTTGTGTTTGTCGATTGTCAGGTGTATGATGGAGGCTTAGTCCACGCACTTTGTTTTCAACTGCTTAAAGTAAAATAATTCAAACTTTTCACGGAAAATGGTTCTCTGTATTAAATGTCAAATATTCCAAGGAACATTTATAGAAAAAACTATGACAGAAATATTTGGCGAATGCGCAAGCTGAGTCGATTCCGCGATCGTGTCAATTTTATTCCTTTGTTTTTCCTTCTTTCTTCTCTTTCCTTATGTATTTATTTGTTTTCCTTCTTTCTTCTCTTTCCTTATGTATTTTCTTGTTTTTCCTTCTTTCTTCTCGTTCCTATGATATATCTTTGTTTTTCCTTCTTTCCCAGCTTTTCTTATGCATTTCTTTTTTTCTTCTTCTTCTCTACCTTATGTATTCCTTGTTCTTCTTTCTTCTTTTTCTTTATGTATTCTTTGTTTTCCTCTTTCTTCTCTTTCCTTATTTTTTTTTTTTCCTATCTTACTAATTGTTTAGAATTTCTGTAATCTTTCCCTGGAAAAAGACAGTTCGGGCAGGTGTGAACACAAAACACAATTTACAGGTATTTTGGTGATTGCAACAGTTCTCGTAAATTACGAGAACTTTTCCTGATCGGGTAGGTGTGAATTCACCTAATGAGGTTGATGCAAGAAAGAGTTACAATGATAAATTCCTTGGCATTTGTTAGATTCTAGTTTTTATTTTGTCTTTGAATGATTACTACGTCAAATATCAAGTCACCATCAATGAGACTAAGTTCAGGAGATACCCTGAATAGGAAAGTCTTCCGATATCGGCAATTCATACAGTAGTTACTGTCCCCCAAAGAGCGTGCTCCACACTACCAAATTTGGAAGTGTATGATTTAGCACACATGTGCCAATAATCAAAGTCACTTTATAGGGTCTACATTGATGAGTGGATAATAGACATCTGTAAAATTTGCAACTGGTGGATCTAAGTACAACTGTGCAGTAGTTAAATTTTTACATCTATTTTTGAATGTGCTTTTCTTCAACTTGACTCTAG
Organism: Paracentrotus lividus; assembly: GCA_940671915.1. Classification (NCBI taxonomy): domain Eukaryota; kingdom Metazoa; phylum Echinodermata; class Echinoidea; order Camarodonta; family Echinidae; genus Paracentrotus; species Paracentrotus lividus. Next base: position 65,404,926 of record CALNVZ010000174.1, read on the forward strand.
AATAGCACCAGTGTCTTCACCATGGCAACTGAGGAGGACCAGCAAAAGCAGCGTCCTCCAGAGCCTGTGAACATCACAATCTTGAGAGCAAGGAATTTGGTGAGTGTGTGTAAAATTCAATCGTAAATTTACCTCATACAAGTAAGAAGGGGTTTTGACAGACATTTATCAATCATTGTGTCTATAGGGACAGACTTTTAACAATACCAGTCGAAAGACAATAAAAAGTTTCAACCAGGTTCCTTATGAGTCGGCTTGAAGGCCCAGGAAGCTAACAGTAACCACTAGACCTATATCAAATCACAGTTTAAAATTACCATTATTAGTTTGTAATTATTCAACTGAGTATATTTTGAATTATTATATGCATGAGAAGCAATTTCCTTCCTTGTACAGGAGTTTTGATTGTGTTTGTATTATTCCTAAACTGACTAAAGACCAATCAGGGGGGAAAAAAATTGTTCCCATATATAAATAATTCCTGATATATAGATTACCTCTTTGTTGATTATAATGCATAAAATCATTATTTTACTCTCATTCTCAATGAATTTTTTCATAATGGTGAACTCTAACATTACTATTTTTCTAATCATAAACATTACTTATTCGCTCAACAGAGAGGTAGCAAGGGGGATACTCTAAACTCTCTGGTCCGCGTGGAGTATGGCACCAACGTCCTTGGGGAATCTACCAAGGTGGATGCAGGGCCCGACCTGACCACTGATTATAACTTCAATGCTAAGTTTGACTGCAGCTTTGATGACCCGGCCATCATAGATGAAATCTCTTACAAACCTGTTCTGGGTAAGTTCTTTCCTTGATTACACCCTCTCAAGCATTCTTGGAAGTCACATATCCCCTATCCTATCAAATACCTACATGTATAGCAGGAATTGTTCCATTTACTTGTGAGTTCTGTAAATTAACACATTATTTTGCTTTTAATTTTTATTGCTCCATAGTAAAAGAAAATATGATATACAGTATGTTCTGAAAGCTTAGATGAAATTGAATATACTGTACATGATAGGGGATGAAATATAATTTTTTGTGCTCTACCAAATGCATTGACACTATTTTCTTTTTATTCCAAAAGTCACTATTTACAAAATTTATTTCCCACACCCAGTAACATTTGTGGAAGTGCTACCAAAGGAGAAGAAACAAAAGGAAGAGAAGACAGTCCTTCTGGGTCAATGCACTATTGACCTTTTGCCGCTTGTCAAAGGAGAGACGAGGTATAAGAGTACCCTCCAGGTCCATCCCTTACAGGGCTCACCTCTGGAGGGCATAGGGGCAGATGCTCCTAGGGTAAGTCCTCCCTTAACCTTTTTATGGCAGGAAATATTTAATGACTTATTTGACCAGCTATTGTCCTGCAAAATTTGCAACACTTGCATTTGTCTTTTATTGCAGCATGCTTTAAATTGAAAGTGATGTGTCTAAAATCAATTTACAAAGACACTAACTATGTTTAACATTATTATACTTGCCAATTTGCATGGAAAACACTGATATTTGATTGAATCAAAATATTGCCAATTCAAGGATTTTGATGTTTAATTTCTGTCTTTTAAATCCTGATGCCAATGCAAAGTAACAACACTACAAAATTTGCCATAATGTGTGTAGAAATAATTTAGCTGATCTGGTACTTTTTTTAAGGCCTGGAATCAACTTATCAATTCAAGTAATATATATGTTTATGCAAAATGGATGTATGAAGGATCCTTGTCTTTTTTTTGTATTGAAATTGATATATCAATGGGTTTTGAAGCGCTGAATCAATATTAGATAAATAAATAAATAATGTATGTTCATAAATGTGATGAAGATATGCCATTACAAAAACATTTCTTTTTTAATCATTATTATCTATTTAGCCTGAGATGGATGTGGTGGTGTATGTCAATGACCCACTACTGACCGAAGACCAGCTTAAGAGTGGTAACCTGATTACCATCACAGCTGAGACACTCTATGCTGTCCCAGAATCATGGAATCCAACAGGAACACAGTACATGTACAATGTGACTCTTCCTTTCCCACTTACAGAAGAGGTCAGTATGATGATGTAATACAAGTTATGACTATGTTCAAATTGACATTTCCTCAAATCGATTTTGTCTGAAATGTAATTGCGAATAAAAATCTGCAATCAAGTTCGTTTATGAACAGCCAAAATAAAAAACTTTCAATCCAATTGCAGATTGCGCCGATCAATTTGATTTTGTTAGCAGTCATATTCAATTTTTGCGGAAATGTGATCGCGAATAAAAATCTGCAATCAAGTTCGTTTATGAACAGCCAAAATAAAAACTTCAATCCAATTGTAAATTGCTCCGATCAATTTAATTTTGTTAGCAGTCGTATTCAATTTTTTCCGAAATGTGATGGCGATTAAAAATCTGTAATCAAGTTCGTTTATGAACAGCCAAAATAAAAAATTTCAATCCAATTGCAAATTGCACCGATCAATTTGATTTTGTTAGCGGTCGTATTCTTTAATGGTTGCTCAAATATGTCCATTCATGCACTTTGACAAAATTCATTGCATATATAAACAGTTTTGATCGCTCAAACACAAAATTGAGAGCTCATTAACAAATTTGAAAGAACACAAACAAAATCGCTTGCTCAGCCAGGTATCATTTGAATTGAAGGAACATTTACGGATTCGATTGCAAAGAGTTTAAAACGTATAATTATGATATTATGATTATTAGCACTATCATCCAAGAAGAATAAGAGTATGATGACAGTTTAAGATATAAGAGTATATGACCACTGTAAAATTGACAGCACTCTATAGTCTATCCCTGAATCATGAAATCCAAATAGGTGAGTATGATCATGGTAAATTGTAAAATATCCTGGTTGTACATTGGCAAATTCTAAATTGAACAGGCCATGGAAATTTAATATGAATATTATTTAGTCATGAAAATTGTGTAGTATGATCAGATTAAATGAATGATTTTTTAAAACTCTACAATACAACTTCATTTTGATGTGAAATGAAGATCTTGCATTGAATGACTACAGTAATAAAAGCTTTATGAAAACATTCTTTGTATATATTTTTTTTTACAGAGGGAATCTGTGGTGGTGATGTCTAATGGTGTCCTCAAAGCAGTCAACGATAAGGAAATACCATCCAAACAGAAGAAGTGGCCTGTGCCAGGCGGAGCTCAGGGTGGCGCTATTTACATTCCAGACAAGTATGTTCCCATAGCACTCATTTCTGTTTGCAAAAAATATTGGTTGCATTTTCATTATTATCATTTACAATGCTTGCACTGTCTTTATTATTTTCCCCGCTTAATCTTAATCTCAATGATATTTGGGAGCTCAGCCCTCTGTAATAAAGTCTTATCTCTAATTGATCAATGTGACTTATTGTGTGGTGACATCCGGGCATAATTCTTTTATCAAAGGCTCCAGCTGATTTGTATATATGTTTACATGTCAAAAAAGGACCTACATACACTACATGTACAGACATTTTGTGATGTGAATGCTCTTGTATTGAATATTTACCCTTTTGTTAGTCATTAATGCCACATTAATTTGTCTTTAATTAAAATATATATATATATAAAGATATTGTGGTACATAAATATTGGAAATTAGTCCACAGATGTGATAAGGCAACATTGTTTTCTTTCAACTCCTTTAGTACCAGCATTAAATTGAAAATGAATTTTTGCAATTGTATAGTACTAATTGTGACTAAAGTCGACTATGGCAGTCAAAGAGTTAGATCATAAAGAAAACAAATAAAAGTATGAGACCATCACAAGGTATTTGGTTTGAACCCATTGTGTGTGATGTTTTGCATTTTACTTTTGTAGATTTGTGCAACCAAGTTGTGCAGACCAAGAGGATGGGGAGATGACAAGCAAAGAGGTATTGATTATGGATAAATTTCAGAGACTGACATGTATATCTAGAAAGTATTATGTTTTAGTTAATACTTCATTACTTACAATAGCACCCTTCTAATTAAATGTAGCTATTCTTGTAAATGTAATGGTCTTGTTTGATTACAGTGACAGTATTTGTTTTAGTTGTACATGTACAATGCACCTATATTTTCAAAAGCCATAAAAATTCATTATTAACATCCAAGCAAAATTTTTTTTTTGGTTCAAAACCTTATTTGAGTTATTTGGGGTTTCTTTAATGACAATATGTAAAATCTAAAGTAGGAAATAGCAATTTATTTGAAAATTAGAATTTTACTGCTTAGAAACAAAACAATGATTATTATTATTATTAATATTATATTTTCTAATTTCTAGGATCGTGAGTTCAGGACAGAGGCAGAGAATGAAAAGAATAGAGTATACTGGAATTGTGAGAGAAGAGCTTTCTTGCACCCCTCAGCTGTTCAGAGGTAAGACTTATGATAATAATAATAACAACATGACATAAGAATAATTCTGATGATAATATGTTACCTTAGATGAAACTATTCTATGTTAATACATATGAACTACTATAATTGATTTAATGTAATGTATCGGTTTCAGAGAACAATAACAGATTATTTTGTGATGTAAGTTATCATTAATAGTTTTATGAATTTTCTAAAATATTGTTGTTTATTACAGTCTGCAGACAAAGATAGCGAAGACTAGGTACTGGCCTGTGGAAATAATGAGGATGCCAATGCCTTCAGCTGCTAAAACTAAGGGAAAGGTAAATCTTTACCAGCAACATAAGAAACAGCAAAGTTTGAATGATTTAAAGGGAGAAAACCATTTAAATCTAATTCCCATTGTATTATGTTTGATAATATGATATATATTTATCATTAGATATACATGTAAACTTTGCCTGATTGTTTTCAACATTGTTGAAAAGTCTGTTTATGAAAATCTGTTAGTGTAATTAGTGTACATAATATATAAATCTATGACCTGTATATTCTTCTCATTTTTTTTTTTTTTTGTATATGGAATAACAAATCTGTAAATGAAAACAAAAACAAAGTTTAATAAATTTAATGTTAATCCTTGATATATTTTTTACTGTGGTGACTTTTTAATTTATTGAACAAGGCAAACCCTAAAGAGCCTTTGCTATGTGTTAGCTCATATTGCCAATTTTTTTCAAGCAGTAGTTCACATCTGTATGTAAAATTTTACATTTTGGTAGTGAATATGATACACAATATTGTTGTTATGTAACCATGTCATGTCATATGATAATGATGATTGATTGATACTTGATACTTGATACTTGATTCTGATTCTGATTCTGATTCATTTACCAGGAGGAAGACAATCCTATATTCTTCCATGGAGTGGCTTTCATTAATCTGGCTCCCCTACTCTACCCAGGAGGTAAGATCATTATATTTTTTTTTATCGCCAAGACCCCCACCCCACCCCAACATAACACACTCCTATGCAACAATTTTCTATCTGTAACGCTATAGACACACTCCTCACCCTTAATTCATTTCTTGGGGATGATAATCAAAGGGGTGGTTATCCTTTATAGCGTCCCATGGGGCTGTCATTGATAACATCGTAACCTTTCATATTGTTTGTTTTCTTTACTCAATGATAACTCAAATGCAATTATTGTCATCCTAAAATGCCAAATCCTGAATATCTTTAATACTGCATGTTGCAAGTTTAAAAAAATAATGATTTCTATTCATTTCCCAAACTGTACATCTGTTTGTTATGCAAATTACCTGTGCAAATGTCTTTGTTCTAAACAGATAAAAGAAAGTTATGTATAGAGTATTTCATGTAAATCATTAAAAATCAAAAAGATATTTCTTGTGATTATCCTACCATTGTTTCATTTCCAATTTATTTCTTATGAACAGTTAAAAAGATCAGAGGTGCGTACAGGGTCCATGCTTTCACAGAACAAGAAGTCATGGAAAAGGTGAGTCACTCATATCTAGGAAAAGTTAAATTATTTTTGTGTGGTGTTACATAAGAATGTGTGGTTCTCTGCCCTAGTACTGAAGCCTTTGCATATATTATGATGCTATCATTGACTTGTCACAATGCTCCGTATTTTAAAACCGGAGTTAAAACAAAAGAATTCACTCCCTGGAATCCAGCAGGAAGTGTATTCTTGCAACACTGATTTTAGAGCAGATTTAGACTGGATGTAAGCCACTCTTAGACTTCAGTATATAGGCTATATATTAATTTTGGATTATTTTTTTCCAACCACAGTGTAAGAGAAAGGGTGGTCTAGCAGATGAGGCTGCTCGCATGGCAACTAACATGCTGAGGAATGCATCTCCTTTCACCAGGGGAGGAGGGAAAGGTGGTAAAGAGGAGAAAGGCAAAGACAAGGATAAAGAAAAGGAAAAAGATGCAGGAACAAAGAAGGTAAGACAATTATATTTCATAAAGGTTAAAGAGATGTTTGTCATGTAAAAAAAAAAATTGTTATCTTTTATAAGTAGGTTTAGCACCTGCATGTGAATGATAACAATGGATGTGTGTCTTATCGAATGGATAATACAGTTTACATTTTCATAATTTTCTTTCAAAGCTTAACTACCATCTCCCCCCCCCCAAAAAAAAGTACCTAATTATGTGAGTCTCATCATAGATTTGGGAAGTTGTACACACTCCTCTTATCTAATTCTTGTAGCACATCTTGTTGAGGGACATAATTTTGTAAGTCCTATTCAAGGTACGAAAAGTTTGTCTCACGTATTCTTTAATCCTTTACCGATAGCAAGCCTTCAAGATCATGAGCAAGGGGACCTAATTTTATCCTTAAAAAGTCCTATTGGAGGGACACACATTTTACACACTCTTTCTCTGTTCCTATTCCTGTAGCAACCCTCCCAGATGATGAAGCTTGGTGCCCCTGGGATGGAGGGTGCATCAGACCCAGATGCCCCGCCCCCTCAGAACATTGAGGGCATGCAGTATGATGAGGCACGTACCTACATCATTGTAGAGTTTGAGCTAGAGTCACCCATTGTTCCAAAAAGGGCTCCTGAAGAACTGGCCAAGAGGTATGTGAGACATTTTTGTACTAATGCTAGTGTGGTATGAAAACATGCAAGATGAATTTAGTTTTCTATTGGATATTCTATATTTAAACAATATTTTCACTGTTACTAGTATTATTATGTCAAAAGTCACAGGGTCATTAGTGATTATAGGAAGAAACTCATTGGAGATGATATCCCAAAATTATCCTTGCTCTCTCTCTCTCTCTGTCTCTCTCTCTTTCATCCTCATATGCGGACTCATACATTTGTCATCTTTCCTTCTCTTTATCCTACTTCAATCTATACTAACCAACATTTGATGTTCTTTTTGTCACCAGACCTACGTGTCTTCATTTATTTTACTTTGTCGCATTGTTTTTCCCTTCTGATTTTATCTGTGTTTTTTTCTATTTATTTCCCTCTCCACTTTGCTAATTGTCTATATGCAATTATGATGACAACATATTTAATAGTTTATTATTCTGCTCTCATATAGTTTGTAGGATATCCTAAAAGTGTTGCATGCAAAATATCCAGAAGTCATTACCTAGATGATGGGATTGAGTCATGGACTATTTTATCAATGAGTCACATCACATGTATTGCAGTTTGGAATACTTGCATAGTTTTGTGGCAGCCAAGTATGATATCAAAAGTTTAGTACAATATCCTATTAACACAAAATACTATCTAAATTCTTAACAATGCATATGGATTTTTTTTTTTTTTAATGTCTAGAGTTGCAGAGATAGTCCCACCAAGGCCCCTCTTCCCCAGGAGGACAAACGGAGCTCAGAAAGCAGTCGAAGACTTTCATTCACAGGTGGCTAGTATCAGCAAGCTAGTCCTGGAAGAATTCAGGTATGGATGTCTCCACATAATACATGTTTACCTATACTAATATTGAAGGAGGAAGCAAGGACTTTTATTACGCAAACTATCTTTTGGTTCAATTTTTTTTTAGTTAGAGGCAGTTTGTTCTTTATTTCTTTATTTTTTTTTTTTAGAGCTGCCAAGCATTACATTACTTTTTATGCCTCTGGCCCCTGAGTTGGTGTCAGAAGTCTCATGTTTTTATGGTTTTCGTTCATCCATACATCCCGCTTCCCTATTATTTTGTTATCTCACGAACCGTGTAAGAGATGAACTTCAAACTTGATAATGTTTTGTACGTGTATGACCATAGCTAAACAATTTGATTTTACTCAGGAGTCTGTAGGTCAAAGATCATGGGTCATGGAGGTCTCCTTATGAAATTTTAGATATTGGTTTCTTTAACCTCTTGCAACCAAATTTTATATTGTGTAGAGGATTGTTTGGAGATCTAGGAGATCTGAGCAAGAGCAGTGGGGAAGCTCAGGAGGAGAGGAGACGGAAACTGATCTATGAGCTTAATACAACCGGGAAATACTTTGCCTTCAAGGAACAATTGAAGGTGAGCTCATCATATTATCTTAATGTAGGAAAAACAAACAATATATGTGTTTCTGTAGTTATGCTTTTATTTATGTAGAGGATAAAAGAAGTCCCTGAATAGAAAGAAGAGTAGAATAATTATGTGCTCAAAAGTAAGTTATAGATATTGAGTTGTTTATCAGTAATCTGTCTGGATCGCTGTTTCAGAGAAATACTTGAATACATGCATTTATGATCAACATATCTTTTTATAGGACTAACTCTCTTTCACAGATATTTAACTATGTCATTTATGTCATTTGCTTGTCGTTTTATGTTATTCTTCCTATTTATATGGTTTTTTTTTTTTCAGCATTCCGTTGTGAAGATTGTAAGAGAGAAATACCTAAAGACAAGTACTTTTGAGGACAAAGAAGAATTACAGGTTAGTTTGAAGGCTGATGATATTACCAACTGATTTAGATACATTTATTGCAAATATATGTACAAAAGCAATACAAAATCCATGTCATGAATCAGATATCAACATGTATAACAGGATGGGATTGAGAATCTTGATAAAAATTAAAAACATTGGGATGTTAGTAAGTATGAGAATCAAGAAAAGTTTGAGAGAGTACAGGCTTGTAGTAGAAATTTACATTACTCTAATTTTTAAACTGATCACAATTAATGTTATATAAATGATATATGGGAAACTAAATAAGTTGATCATAAATGGATTTGGTATGTTCATTTTTGAAGAGCATGTAATGATGCCTGTGGAATGCAATTTTCAGGGTTTCACTTTCACATAATGTTACATGCACTGATAGCATGCAAGGCCCAAAGCTTAGATTTGTTTTATGCCGATACAAATGTATTGAATGTGCTAAATGCCAATGTACTGAATCTCTGTAAGTCAGCCATTGCACCACTTAATCTATCCTTTTAAATTGCTCTCCTTGTATTCAGGCATTTTTAAGTGAGCTGTACGTCTTCCTGGTTGACCAGATGCATGTTGGGATTGGTAAGGTGCTGTCATTGGAAGACGAGACTCCCGTACCTGCCCCTCTCACTGATTCGGCCCAACTCAAGCACTTTGCCAGAGAGGCTGAGGTTAATGAGAACTATGAACTGGCATCCAAATATTACCAAGAGGTATGTAGTCTGAAATATGTGACCTGGGGGGCATTTCATCAAAGGACTTGTCGGACGTTTTATCCGACAAAGTGTTATAAGCTACTGAAATGCTTGCATCTGATTGGCTGAGAGCAAATTTGTCGGATAAAATATCTGACAAGTCCTTTGATGAAATGCCCCCCTGTTCCCTTAACATTTTTAAAATAAATTTCATTAAATAAGAGATTCACGACTTCTGAATAGTATATAACTTGCATATTTTACTGCATTTGTTTTTTCTTACAACTTATTTGGTATTTAGAGAAAATCAATAGTGTCTACAGAAATCAGAAATTTGGTTTAAATTGTGGGGCAAAAGAATGCACAGGCTTAATAGAATCCCTTTTTAGTGATGCCTAGCAAAATATGGCCATAAACATATAAAGGAATTATCACAAGTTTTATAATTACAACCAAACACATATGCACCTGTTGACAAAGGTTCTAGGTCACGGGCTACACTCTAAGTTTTAGATGAGAAAGTGTACTTTTTAGTTGGAATGCCAAAGGTCATGGTTGGAAATATAGATGAGAAAGGATACAGTTAGATGTTATTAACAATTCGAAAATACATGGAAAAAACCAGTTGATATCTACTGTAGATAAGTGTAAAACATGAATCTTATGATGATGTATAAAACCCAAACGCACTTTATGGGAAACAAATGGATTTTATTTTCTATTAGTGCATTCAGAAATACATGTGAAACAAGTTGATATCTACTATAGATAACTATGAATCTAAGGATAATATCCAAAACCCAATGAAATCAACCCCTTCATTGTGAACCAAATTTAATTCAAAATTTTCAGTCAGCACATTCAGAAACTCCGAAATACAAGGAGGCAAGTTGTCATCTACTGTAGATAACTATAAAGCGTAAATCTCAGGATTATAAAATTTGAGTTAAATTAAATTGTTTCTTTCAGCGCATTGCGAGGAATAGGAATGATGCAGACCACTGGTTTGACTATGGTAGCTTCTGTCTCTACATCAATGACATCGCCAAGGTAAGTAATACTAATAAGAGGATAACAAAAATAACAACAACAATAACCACAACATCAATAAATGTAACAACAACAACAGCAACAACAATAAACCACAGGCTAATAAAAGCATATGTTTCTGTCATGCATTGACAGTCCTGGGGACGTTTCACAAACAGCTAAAATGTAAAGATCAGCTCACCAGAAGGGGGATTGAATCGCCTATCAATAGTATCCAGTACAAATTGGGATGATTTATCCCATCTGTTATAAAAAATCATCATGCTGGCTTTATCTTGGTCTTCTACTATGGTGCTGTGGTATTTGAAGTAACTCGTACAGACGTAATTCCAGAATTTGATCATTATTTCTCTTGATAATCTTGTAGGCTGAGGAATGTTTCAAGGAGACCATCTCTATTAACCAGCAGCATCTACATGGTCTGTTGCTCTATGGGGTAGTGTGTGCTATGGAAGAAGGTAACCAAGCAGCTGAAACCTTTTTTGAGGCTGCCACCTGCGTTGCCCCATCTAGCATCTTAGCTTGGACTATGCTTGGTGAGGAAAATTCATTTTGAAATTTCTTTCTCTTTCATGTGTTTCAGTACGCTTTTTCAAGTTTCATAAAAGTGCCTTAGTTGTGCATGTATATCGCAGGGACATTTTGTTTTCAAAAGTCTTTTTTCGCAATTCTAGTTATGAGGTAGAATTTGTCATTTGTCAATAAAAATTGGTCCACAAGAAATTGCTTGGACAATGGAATCTGGTTGATATTAATCATGTAGTATGGAGTACCTCTGATAGGACTTACCGCCATACATCACCTGGATGCAAGAGCCTTAAAAAACATTTTAATAATCATCAGATAAAAAGAATGATCAATCAGTCAATAACATTTCAATTGGCAATTTTTTTATCTCATTGTCTCCTATTAGTACATCCTTGTCTTTACCTTGTAAATACATACTTTGTTAACATATTTGATAAATTCCTTCATTCCGTCCCCTTCTACTTGCAGGCCTGTACTACGATGGTACCGATTGCGACATCCAGGCAGAGTATGCCCTCATGGAGGCACGACGTCTCAACATGGCTCATGCCGCCGCCAAGCAGAGGGAGTCAAAGGTCGCGGCTGCTGCTGCTGCTGCTGCTGCCGCCGCCATTGAACCTGTGATGGAAGAAGAGGAGGTTAAATCACAAGGGGAAGGTGAAGACCAGCAGTCAGCCATTGAAGGTGCAGAGGGGGAAGGATCCAAGAATGGTGGTGAAGATACGTCAAGTGAGAAAGGTGAGGTGTTGCTCTTGGTGTCTTGAAACAAAAAGGTAGTACAAAGGTTATGCCATATATGGTGGCTTTGGATAGAACACTTATGTGGAAGAAGAAGAAGAGAGAATCAATGCTATTAAACATAATGCACAAAATCACCAACCTGAAGAGAAGATGAATGATGCTCTTGTGATATCATATTTTGAAGAACACAATGAACTCAATTGGCCTTGGAAAGCAACCATTTTGCGCTACAATGAATTTATATAACACAAATTAATATATCATTTCACTTGGGTGCCAACAATTGGTCCAACCACAATTTCTCCTTAAATTTGTTTTGATTTTTGTTTTTTTGGTGTAGTTGTAGGGTTGGGGTTGCAATACTTCATGCTAGGGTTAGGAATAACGTTTAGTCTTAGGCTGAAGTTCTTCATATGGAGCTAATGTCGCTGGAGCAAGTGTCATGGAACCATTTTACTAGGTGCCCAGCAGAGGTTTTTCTATTGTAAAATTTATAAGATATCAACATCAAGAGTGAAGAAAACTCCAAAGCAATTGAAATCTGTCCTTGAATATTGTAGGAAGTAGAATCCCGACTGTCAATAAGATATCAGCGACTCCCGAGCTGACCAAGAATACAGCCAAGTCCCCAGCAGTCAAGCCTGCTCCACCGGCTGGTCAAGTCAAGAAGAGAATGTCCATTTCATCCAAAGGTAAACAATAACATTTCATTTCTCTTCTAAAAATCTTAACATAGTAGATCAATGTGTAGAAGTAGCTTTTGATTTACATGTATAGTCAAATTCTCTAGAACAAGGGGAACAGAAATTAACCTGCCACATTTTGACAGATGACCTTTGAGGTATATATCGATATATTCTGTATTTAAAAGAAGAAGAAGAATATTTGTGACCAACTATAGATACGGAAGTGGAGAAGGAATTCATGTAGCGAGTTGATGTTAAATCTGTTGAAGGTGATAGATTCCTCACCTTCCAATTTCCTGATTTAATAGGGACAGTCTATTATTTTGATGGCGGAAAAAAAAAAAAATCTTCAACCATGAAAAACCGTTGTCCCTACTTTTGGAAACATCTGTATATAGATATTCTTTGAAGGTTTCACTGGTGGTAGAACGAGAGCAGGTGAAGGTTTCACAGTCTGTCTGTAGCAAGATTGTATAGGAAATTTTGAAAAGTCTATTTTTTTTAAAAACACTTTTTTCTTAATAATTTGTCCATGTTTCCTGACTTCAGGCTTGACAGGTATGAAATTCAATTTGTTAGGATTTTCAGTCGTTATACAGTCTTACTTAGTTTACTTTGATTTTGAATGGATACTGGTGATTTATGACTTTATATAACAAGCTGGTGTTATGTGATACTTTTATGTGATACTTTATGTGATTACATAACATGTTTGCTGGGTGTATTATTTTGTTTTTGTTGAGAGTGGAGTATCTCTTTTTAATGTTGTTTGATTGCTAAATTTTGTCCACTTGCTTAGACTCGTTGCAGTCTATTAACCAAATTGGCCAGAAAGGTAATTTGTGATTTGTTTTTTGCTTCAAAATAGTAATAAACCAAAAAGATTAATATGTTTGCTGAATAATATCAAAAGTTTTTGTGTGGGTTTGTAACAAATGCAAATAAGCTTAACTAAATTCAGCCATTTGGTATACATACTAGTAAACCAAAGGATTTAATCTAGGTGTGAGTTTGATCTAACAATTCCCTTTTCTTCACAAACTCTTTAATCACTTGATATTTGCTTTTTTTTTCCTTTGGCCAGTGTAAAGATAAGATTTGATTTTGTAATAATTGGAGTGTTCTAATCCCAGCTTGTGTTACAAATATATTGTTACACAAATGGCAGATTTTTACAGCTCATTAGTAAAGTGCTCGCATTTGGAATTTTAACAAGAAAAATATATATTCTGCTGCTTCTAAAGAATAGTTCACTAAATTGGAAAGAAATAAAATCTTCAAAGCACACAATGTTTCAAGGTATTTTTGCCTGTTTTACATGCATTTAAAGAAGCATTGAACATTAGTGATATTAATTGGCTCCTCATCGTGCATATAGACATGCTTGCTGTTTTAGCGGGTAATATGAGATTATAGTAAATAGTGGTAGTATTTTACGAGCTGTGATTGGTTGAAAGGGTGTCATGTGTCGTTCAACATTCTGGTATGTTGAACACTTTTTTGTTATGTTGAACGGTTTTATCCTGTGTTAAATTGAATGGCGAAATCGATTGCTTTGTTGCGCTAGCGCGTAATAACAGTAAAATGGTGCGCACAACAATAGATACGCGGAGCAACAATATACGTCACAATAGCTAAATTAGCACCAAAAGTTTGGCAAACATTGGCAAAGATAAAACCAGATTAGGCAAGGTCAAATATCTAGGGGTCTATTTACTATAATAAATAGTGCATGCTCTATTAATGCAACATTACTAACTATGTGAACTCCAAATACTAAATTATCCCTCGTGCACATCTGTTTCAACTCGGCCTACGGCCTCGGTGAAATAAATGTGCCCTCGGGATAATTTAGTATTTGTCGTGCACATAATCTAGTATGTTGCATGGTAGAGCATGCACTATTTATATAATATTACCCTTTATAATCCAGGAACTTCGACATGATGTCAGTGCAATTTATGATGTCTAAATCGGATGAATGATAACATTATTGGCTGTAGATGAATGATGATCAGTTGGCTTGCTCTACATTCAGGGAATATCAAACATATTCCCACTGAAAGAACCCTATTACCCTGATCTTTTCTGAATTGGACAATATGATTGTATTATGGACAACAGTATTCTTGTATCTGGGTTAAAGGCTTCCAATTTAATTATTTCAATATAATGATGATATACATTCCTAATCACTTCTATTCTTCCCACAAAATAGAGTAGTTTCCCCCTCTCCCATAATGATAACAGTTCCTCTCCAAATTTTTAGTTGTTTTTATTCTCAGGTATGTTTTACCTTTCAATTCTCTCACCGGAATTGGGTGTCAGTGTGTAAAATCTGCTATTAATAATTTTGCACAATAGAATAAAGCAGTAATTATGTGTGCCTCTAATGTTACCTCTGTAATACCAGTTTATGAAAAGCCAAGTCTTTCTCAAAGTGCAATTCCTATACAAGAGATACATGTATAAAGTTGTTTCATGAAATGTCACTCAAATTGAAAATATAAATTTTGCAAGATTTACAGTGAGTCACATTAAGGCATACTTCTTTAAATCAATAAGTATTCTTTGTAAATTAGTTTACAAAGTAGAACAACTTGTATGTGAAATTCACTATGTACTTTTATTTTCATTGCGCAATTGCTGAATTCTCTCAATTCTTTAGCATTCAATAGTACATGTATACCAGCCTTCGGTACATTATTCCAAAGTACATGTACATAATCATATCCCCCAACCCATTTTCTTATCATCCTTCTATTTTATTCTTGATATACCTCTCTCATGATTAACATCATATAATTCTACTTATATTATTTATATCACATTTGCTTGGCATGCTATATAGTAACCATGCAACATCCACACAAATCTGTTAACAATATGAGAAATGTATTTGAAAAAAAAAGAGAGAGAGAGAAAAAAGAAGACTTTGCATAGAATAAAAGGTCCAAGGAAGAATGGTCCAAGAAATACAATAAAAGGATGGGGCTGATTTAATATTGATTTCTTTGTTGGAAATTTATTGTTTGTCATTATGATTGACAGAGTGACATTCATAAATTACCATTCTTTTATTGTGATGAGGCTTGCTTAATTTACTATAATGTTGTGTCAGTTGTATACATTTATAACTTTCCAGAAAATGATAGGGAATCTATCTGATTAACCTTTAACACACGAACAACTACCAGCCCCATAGCACCACTAATGATGAAATAAATATAAATTCTCGGACAGGTTAATCTATATGCATTTTGTATTGAAAATTTATTTGTGTGGTTGAATTATCATATATCTTCTTCGATGCCACTAGATTAGTACTAACATTTTCAAAACAAACGTATAATCAGTGTTCTTTAATCCGATATCAAACCATTCATGTATGTATATTCACTTTTATATATTTTGATTAGAAATATAATACCATGAGCAGTATCTTCAACAAAATGGAATAAAACTTGCAATTATATGCTATTGCATTTTTTCTTATCTTTTATTACTTCGCCATATCAAACCCCACAAAATATGCTAATCCATTGATATGTATGCATGTAGAAAATATATATAAAGTTCACCTTCATCGTCATAATCATCATCGTCGCAATCTCTTAGGGCCAGAGCTTGCCAAGCGAACCACCAGCGCCACCAGCCAACGAGGAGGTAGTATCAAGGGTATCAGCAGGCCAGGATCAGCTGCAGCAGTTGAACCTCAGCAGGAGGGGGAGGAAGAGGGGGTATCAGCCCAGAAGGAGACCCCTCCTGTACCGGAATCAACCGTCTTCATGCTTGCTGTAGAGTTCCTACTAGAAGTCAAAGGCATGCAGGTAGGTTGATTGTAGTGTTAACAAAAAAAAACAAAAAAAAAATCATGACTTTGGGTAATAACTATGATTTTCCCGTCCTGAAACTTTTGGGATTTGCAAAAGACTACTGAACTGAGGAATGTACATTGAATGTGGAATATTTCAGTATTTAGAACTCTCATTAAGTGTGAAAATCAGATAATCGTACACTTTCAACGGGTTCTTGATAAGTTAAGTGTAACTTGAAAGGCACTATATCAAAAGAGTTTTTATTATTATTACTGTGGCACTATATATTTTTTTTTATTCCTGAGAATATCTTATTTGGTCAACAACCAGGCAGATGATAGGATACTTAACAGTCCATTTTTTCCAGATATAGTTCTTTAAAAAAATTCTTATTTTATTTAGTGACTAACCCATGAGTACAACCAATAAATAAACGTTATTTTTAATTCAATAATCCTAACAGTTCTGTGAGCGTGCACTAGCCCACGAGTTACTGGACCCTATGGGAGGACCAACGACAGCCTATCATGTTGCTTTGGCTCGACTCAAGCTACAGAAGAAAGCTTTAGAGGAAGCCAATGAGAGCCTGAACCAAGCACTAGTACTCAACTATCAGGTAATGATAATAATGA
This sequence comes from Paracentrotus lividus, assembly GCA_940671915.1. Taxonomy (NCBI): domain Eukaryota; kingdom Metazoa; phylum Echinodermata; class Echinoidea; order Camarodonta; family Echinidae; genus Paracentrotus; species Paracentrotus lividus. The sequence continues at coordinate 65,421,910 of CALNVZ010000174.1, forward strand.
TTGCTTTTGTGCAAGCATATATTTAGGACCAATAACTGGAATCTTAAATTTGCTTAAAAAAGATAAAGGAATGATTATTCTAGTGATATGATTCATGGTCCTAAGAATAATGTCATAATAACATCATAGCTCAATTTGTGCAAGATATTTTTACTCACTATGATTTTATTGCAACATTTACAATTCCAATAATTTGACCTAGATTTGTGTTTGTGCCGTTCTACCAGGCACATTATGATATACAATTCATGTTGAGTGTATATCACCACAATGTACTCTATGTACTTGGAAACACAAAAGTGACTGCTTTGCTCAAAACCACTTGTAGCCAGTATCAATGTTTTGGCTTTTATGTATTTTTAGAGATTCCAAGCTGCTTTACAAAAATATTACAATTTTCATAGATTCACTAAAAACACTTTACATCATATCACATAGCATTGTTGCTGAAATTATCAAAATTTAATCTATTCTCCATCCTGTTATAGGACCCTGATGCCTGGTCTATCCTGGGCCATCTACGCTACCTGCAGGGGAACTTTGAGGAAGCCAAGGATTGTTATGAGAGAACCCTCTCCTTTGTAGCCGATGCTCGTGAGATGCACGCTATCTACCTCCGTTTGGCATCCATTTATCTGCAAGATGGACAGGTAAATAATCATATCTCTCAGTTTGCGATTGGTTTTTCTGGTGGGTTATTCCCTGAAAATGTATGGACAGTCTTTTCTGGTGTTATTTCTCATATTCATCCATCTACGAGATGGAGCGGTCAATATCCCATCTCTCACATTTGCTGGTGGATGTCCTAATGGGTTACTCCCTAAAGATATATAAACATTCTTGTAGTTATGTCTTGTATCCATTTAGCTACATGGTAGACAGGTAAATATTTCACATTTACATTGTGGTTGACCAAATAAGCCATTGTTTGTAATTTGTAGAAATTAAAAAATTATTGTCATCATAACTTTACTCGGTGCAATGTATTTGCATGTTTTGCAGGGAAATGAAGTCATTCTTATTATTATGGATAACCGGAATATGTCCTTGGGTGCTATATAATCTTATTCTTAATCGTTTAGCACAAGAACAGGGGGGCATTTCATCAAAGGACTTGTCGGATATTTTATCCGACAATTTCGCTCTCAGCCAATCAGATTCAAGCATTTCAGTAGCTTATAACAGTTTGTCGGATAAAACGTCTGACAAGTCCTTTGATGAAATGCCCCTTTGATCATCAGTTGTACAGAAGGTCTTTTGTAACTTTTGACTTGGTGAAACACCCCCTGGATATTCATTATTGTAAATGTATTAGATATTTAATTTGAAATTTCCCATTCATTTTTGAGGTATTGATAATATAAGAATCCTAAACATCTGTGACTTGTTAGAATGACATCTTTATTAATTTATCAGTATTGTGATTTATAAATTACAGTTTGACAACAATCTAATGAAGATATGAATGTTGTGTTTCTCTTGATCAACAGTATGATAAATCCAAAACTACTTTCCTTCTCGCCTGCAAGAATTCTCCATCCTGCATATCCTGGCTTGGTGTAGGCATCGCTTGCTTTCGGGTGAGTCTTAAGTACAAAGTTGATAAAGTTAAACATTTTGTTATATCATAATAAAATTAAACCATCATGATAAATATCAGTTGACAGTTATTTACATTTATATACATGTACTAGCAGTGTATTTTGCAAATATTTAAGGAGTACTTTACAGTCTTATTGTCCGTGGTCAGCAGATTTCAACCTCATATTACACAAATGTGCACAATCTTCAATCCATGGTGTGTATTCTTGCCATGATTTTTAACAGGGTTTCCATGCATGAACGTTACGAACCACTTGATCCCCAATCTGACGAGAAGACTGCATCTATTCCTACAGTGGGATTTTGGAGAAATTTTGTTTGTTAGCGCTTGCCCTTTGATGTCTGAAAATATAATTATGATGGTGAACTGGAATACTAGTAGAAGATAAAAGAAGACAGGAACAAGCCCCAACAATGTAATGTTAGGTGTGTTGGTACATGTACCTCTGTAATCTGCTGCATTAATTTCTGTGGTACATGTTGTTTCCATCTTCCATGCCAGCTCAAGTTTTGCAGCTCTTGGTCAATCCATCTTGATATATTTTCGTTTTCATCTTCAGCTTGGTGAACTGTCTGAAGCGGAAGATGCCCTCTGCGAAGCCAACATCCTGAACAACAGCGACCCTGAGGTATGGGGCTACTTGTCCCTGGTATGCCTCAGGACGGGTCGCCAGCAGGAGGCTGAACAGGCCTACAAGTACGCCCTGAAGGTCGGTCTCAATGACGAAGGGCTCCTGGAAGAGGTCCATAAGACACAGGAGGAAGTGGGCTTTGGGAACCCTCAGTTCTGAGGACAATGCTTATTAAGGGTGTGATAGATAATGCATGCTCTAGTACAGTCCACTCCTGATTTAATGAATATGGATACTACTAATTTCATGACAACTAGGCCATTCTTCTGTTCCCATTTTGGAATAGTCAGTGCCTTTAATACTAAACATAACTTCATTATAATGAACTAATTGCATGTGTCCTGAGCACCTTATTATATTGGGAGTGGAATATTCTTATACAAAGAAATAAAGTTTGTAAAGGGATAATGAAATATTAATCAATGCAGAAAGAATAGAGGCATAGTCCTATGTCTGTTAGTGTTGTACTGTGAGCCCTTTCATCGGCCAGCTGTGCTATAAACCAAATCTTTTTTGCTATCTGAATTTTGCATGCTATTTTCGTACATTGCTACTTATGTGATAGGAGATCAATCATTTTCAACCCTATCTGTCTGTATCTTCCAATCTGAATTGGTGTTGATTTATTTCACACTTTTTCTTTTTATGAATTTAAAAAGCAATATACTTCTCATTCACCTTTTGAAAATACAATATTCATGACTTGGTGAAAATAACTATATTCATGATTAAACTTTGAGAGAAAGTAATATCTATTCAATTTCTCATTTTCCGTCCAAATCACTCCATCTTGATGCAAAAAAAAAAAAATTGCCAGGTATATAAAACTATATGTAAATGTACTAGATCTTTTACTTGAGATGACTTGTAAATATATTTGTGCACTACGTGTCATCATGTAAATATTGTAAACGTGTATATAATGATATACAAAATAATTTCATTATTCACTGATATACATTCATTTTAAATTTGTGAAAGTTTTAATAAACATATTTAAGTGATATCTCTTGTCATACAAATCTTCTTGTTTTTTTCTTCTGGTAAATGGACTTGGGATTAAATTCTGTAAGACGTGTGAAAGAGAAGAAACTGTGAATTGAGAAGCACAAGGTTTTTACCCATAGAACATGTGGTACATTTTCTGTTTATGTTTGAATGGTCTTTTTTTTTCCTTGGCACATGTACTCCAACAAACGTAGCCATATTATGTTGTTTTTTTTTGTTGAAAATCATAGAGCATCCAGAAGTTTTAACCTTCTTTTTCTTGCCCAATTTTTCTCTCAACAAGACTTTCTGAAACAATTGTTTTGCAACAACATAAAATAATTTGTAGTACCGCCAAAGAAAGAAAAAACTATTGATAATATTTTCCAGACCGCAAACCACATATGGCATGTTCATGGAGCTTTAGGATTTTTGAATTACTTAAAAAGACAGGTGCATGTGTGGAGAAAAATATATATATATATTTTTTTTTTATGAAAGAAGAAGACTGTTCAAGTCATTGACTATGGATGAAGGTCACTTTTATAAACATGTGGTGAATTATTAATTGGTGACAAAACATTTCTTTGGCAACTATTGCTCCTAACCCAGTAGAAAATAAACACAAATTCTAAAAGAGATTTGATATATTCACTGCCCTCCAAAAATTTGGGTACACCTGATGCCAGCTATGTTTTGGTTTATTCTAAGGCATTTTATGTCCAGTATTTCAGTCCAAATGTTGTTAATAAGTACAAAAAATACATTATACAACCAATATACCTCAAGATTATCACACCAAATCTCCTTGGAATTCAGAAATCAGTCAAAAATATGCAAAAAGTGCAAAAACATGATTTTGCACTAATTTATTTTATTATTGAAAATGTAAGATATCTCGGCCTATAATGGTCTGATCAATGTAAAATTTTGCATGGACGTTGAGGCACATGTAAAATATAGCCCTGTACTATTTGTTTGTATTTTGAGACAACAATCTATTAATTATGATTATTTATTCAAATTAATGGTCTATTTTTACACATTTATCAATATTTTGTTTTAAAAATTGCTATGAAGCCCAATTTCTTCTTAAAAGCTGCTGAGTATAATAATCAACAACATTGTGATAAAAAATGGAGTTCCTCTTGAATTCCTTTGTATTCTTTTGTTTTAATACTTTCTATTGTCTTTGATTGTTTTTATTTTAATGTATTTCTAAATGTTTTTGCGTCTTTTATGTTTCAGAAATGTACCTAGATTGATTTCAAGATATCCAAGATGATGCTAAAGGCCTTTTAGATGCAATTAAATTAAAAGTGTGCATTCAGTAATAATTTGATAAATTGAATAATTTGAATAATTGAATTTTTTATGAATTCATTAGAAAATTCAAACTTTTTACCAAAATGTTGTTGACTATTACACTCAGCAACTTTTGAAAGGAGATTGGACTTCCTAACAATTTTTTGAAGCCAAATATTGATAAATATGTAAAAACACACTTAATTTGCATAAATAATAATTAATAGATTTATACTTCAAAATACAAACAAACAATGCAGCGCTATATTTTACATGTGCCTAAAACGTCCATGCAAAATTTCACATTGATCAGATCATTATTGACGGAGATATTCTATTTTTTCAATAATCCAATAAATTAGTGCAAAATCATGTTTTAGCCCTTTTTGCATATTTTGGCACATTTCTGAATTGCAAGGAGACTTTGTTCGAATATTCGCTGCAAAATGTATTTTTATTACTTTAAAGCTGGTGTATAGTGTTGGGAGAAGGAAAAATTTAATTTGGATTTACAGTTAGATAATATGAAAGACTGAATCCTATAACTGTAACAAAGAAAGTTATATTACATGGAATCTCGTTTTAATGTCTTTATTTCACGATATTATAGTATAAAAAAGATAAGTCGGGGATCCGACTCATCTTTGTGTGCGCTAGGCGTTCACATGGAAAACCAATGGGGATTCTCTTGTGTGGGTGATACACACAGATCGCTACGCTCCATTCATGCTGGAAGTTCGGGGGACTGGACAACCCAGCAAAGGTCTCAAAAACCGTTATAAATTGTGTTTGAATTAAACAATTTCACTGAAATTCACCGGAAATCGTGAAAGGAATATCACAAAATCTCTCACACATGTATTTTAGTGCAATGTGAACAACATGAGACTATATTTAATCGGTTTTATGCCAATTTTTTTTTGTTACCAAAACTATACACCAGGTTTTACATCATTTGGACTGAAATACTGGATATAAAATGCTTTAAAATGATCCAAAACATAGCTTGCATCAGGTGTACCCAAACTTTTGGAGGGCAGTGTAACTACACAGTTCGAGATTGAATACTTGGTTTAAAAAAAATCATTATTTGAATATTTTGTCATGTTGTTGATCAATACAGTTCACACCTACAAAACTATAATATTGGAACATGCAAGCGGGAGGAAATTCTCGAGAAACTCACAAACACATGTCCTACATTAAATTGAAATAGTTTAGTTTACAAATCAACTCGATCTTCATAGGCATTATTTCTTTGATGAGGCCAATGTAAAACTGATTTCTCAAAAATACCATTATTTAATTCTGCACCTATACACTTCCTTGGGCAAAGTCAGTGTAATTTTATTGGTAAAGGCACTTTTCTGTAAAAAGCCATCATGATCTTTCCTCAGCACTTCTTTCATTTGAGTAAATCAAATGAAGTAATTGTTTTCATGGAAATTAAATCATACATAGTTCTCTCCTTCTCTATCTCTCCTTGATTGATATCTTTTATTTTGTAATGTATGAACAAATGAAGCAGTGAATCCATAAAGACCAACAAAAAAAAAAAAAAAAAAAGGCAAAAAGAAATATCAACAATTAGGGTTAGCAGTGGGAGGTTTCACTGTCCAACAATTTATCTCTAATGTGGTTATGAGTGGTCCTGCAAAGGACCTACTCGCTCTCAACTTTTTGGTGAGCATTTTTCACTATCCTCAGGCCTGGGAATGAGTCATGGTAGAAATAGTAATCATGCTATATAGGAGAGACTGGGGTAATTATGGCCCTGGGGTAATTATGGCCCCTTTGTCTTTGAGAGCTTATAACTCTTTGCTGCATTACACAATGATGATTTAAATTTTACACATGCCTAGCTAAACTCTTCCTACTATCATATGAGAAAAATAAGCCATTTACATGAAATTTTGTGCTTAAGGGAGCATAAAATGTATGGAAATTACAATTCTGTTCGTTGGAAAGTGGCAAGTCTGCTTTTTTATGTGGGGTGTGATATCATTAATTAAAATCATTTAAGATGAAATTTTGATTGAAACTGAAACAATAGGAAGTTAAAAACACGACAGAAAAACTTCCACCTGAATATCTTCAATAGTAGAACTGTAAAGGGGGATCAAATTGAAGATGTCATTTGGGGTAATTATGGCCCCCAATGCATAAACAGTGTATAAGCGCAGATAAGCGTAGATGGGGACATTAACTTGTACGATTTTGTACATAAATATATGTATTGCTTTGATTGCAAAATTTCAACATTTGGCTGAACCAATTATTGATTAAATCATTGTTGGTGGTTGATAAGTGTATTAGGAATACACAACAACATTTATTATACATTACCATCATTAATTAGCATACTATCTTTGAATTCATACAGTCATTACAATAGGGGCCATAAATACCCCAACCCGTGGGGTAATTATGGCCCCCAAAGTTATTAACATAATGGTAATTAATATGCAAATGAGAAGTAGCAGGTTTATACTTTCCTTTGTATATTATAGGTATATGGACCGACTGTATTTTTACATATTTAGAATATCATTGGACTTTTCATTTAATGGTAGTAATAAGAAATGTGAAAAAGGGGGCCATAATTACCCCAGTCTCCCCTATACACTTTCAAGGCGGTCTAAATGCACAGGAAACATCCCATCGCTAATTGTTCTACCACAGTTAAATCTTTAAAAAATGAATAATCAAGGGTACACACAGTTTGCTTAAAATTGAAAAATAATTTTTATTGTGTCACTTTTCAATCACAGTACAAAGAGACATGATTCATACATGTAAGATTTGTTTGAAAATTTGAAATTCTTTGATGGGCCAATTTAGAAAAGCAATACAAGTATCCAAGAGACATAGGCCTACAAAGAAATGTGTTGGGACAGTTTCATTAAAGTTGTAATAATAAACTTTTTTGTTTCCAGGCTTCTACTACATAAATACATGATGAGAATATTCCTTTGACAGTCCAATTGGCTGGTTAAACTGGGAGTGTTGGTTGTCACAAGCAATACCATGAAATGCAATGGTGTTGTGTAGACACAGCATTTATCAACAGCACTTACATGTACATGTATCTAATAGTATTGGAGAAGCCTGATAGTTACAAAAAACAATATTGTATTTCCAGGATTGAAAAGGTAATGCACCCACATGAGTTATAATTGGAAACAATCCAAGACATCTTCATGACTTCTAAATCCTACAGATGTACTGTACCCAAGTTTTTGTTTACAATGGCAATCCATTTCTGAGTACAAATGTACCTAATCTGATAGTTTTTTTTATTTCTAATTTGTTGGTCTGCAAGATTTTACTGAGAAATTTTCCAGAAGTAATAATGACAATGTTGTTGAAATTGTATGGTCTCTCACTCGGGGCTACCATTTTGATTTGTCACAAGCACTTGTTCATGTTCATGTTGGGAAATATTTTAGTGAGAAAGATATTTTAATCTTTGAGTAAATTTTTGGTCTTTCAATAACACAAAATCCTATAACGATAACAAGAATGTCTCAATGATATAAATCATTTGCAATCTGGCCAATTGTTACTAGTACAGCTGTATGTCACCATTATTTTCTTAGTAAACCGTCTTTATGTCACATTCTCAAGAAAATGGCGGTCTCCAGCTAGATGTGAAATCATGTTGACAAGGTCATCTTGATTTATTCTTTTCTCAAAGATACTTTAGTGAAATCTAGCAGACCAAAATATTAAAAGTCAACAAAGCTGTCAGAATAAGCAAATTTGTACTGTGGGATGGATTCCCCTTAAAGAGCCATTTTTTAAAATGGAAATTCTGAAGAAATAATCCACTCCTCTTCCATTGCATTAATAATACTATTGAACAAGGAAAGCGCTAAGCGTGGTCCCATAGGTGCACCCCACGATCATGCCAAATTTCGTGAGTTGGAGAAGAAACACAGAATCAGTACCATGCATAAATGTATGTTTGTTCAGTGGAGGAAAGATCACCAATTTGGAACGTAAATTTGACGACATGCAAATGTCCAGCAGGAGCTGTCTATTGTCAAAATGACTGCAAAATAACAGCTTATAAAACATCAAAATACTTGAAAGCTTAGTTTGATGAGTAATCCTAATCTAATAGAGTCTGGTTATGGGTATGGCCATCGGGTTGGGTCAAAAAGTGTGACATCTCAGCATAACTCAAAACTACAAATGATATATGTTTTAAGTACGTAGGCATTACATTAGTATCATGACCCTGAATGTCCTTGGAAAATATGGGCCATTTAGACTAAATTTTGATGAAGTTATTGAACAAAATATGCAATAACTATGTGACATGGACATCATGTCCATGTCACATAGTTATTGTGATATTTGGTCATAACACTCAAATTACACCAGCTATATTGACCAAAATGTGATAAAATATGCATATTGACTTGATTAATCAGTTAGCCAAATATCTCAAGTATCGGGTGCTCGGCTTAATTTTTAAGAGAAAATTAAAAAATGTATCACTACGTGACAGAAGTCCATCAAATGTCACAAAACATAACGTAGTAAAGGACTTGATGTCCATGTCACGTAGTGAAACAAAAACTCTGCTAATGACATCATTGATGAAGTCCTGAGTAAATTTTGATAAGAAATAACATCCCCTGTACTGACAGTAATCAAAATAATCCTTTATTTTGTATAAAACATAATACAAGTGTTGCTATAATAGAAATTATAAAATAACTATGTGACATGGACTTCGCGAAGTCCATGTCACGTAGTGATAGCTTATTGGAAATTTCAGGTACTTAGTGCCCACCTATAAGAATGTAACTTTTTGAGGGTTGTAAGATCAAGCCCTAATTTGCATTGAGTACAAAATTGAAACCAAATAAGCTACTATTTTTAAATAAATGAATGTCAAGTGAAAAATTACCCCAACCCGATGGCCATACCCTTATAACAAGGTGCTCTGACCAAGCCAAATACCTTGTCATAAGAATGTACAAATCTTAAAATGACAAGGTCATGGAATATAATCAACATCCATAATACCACAGCCCTGCCCAAAATGATTTGTTGTCTCTGATTCATGGAAACAATAAATGAAATGATTTAATTACATTGAGATTACTTGGCACCTGATTATTGTAATTGAAACAAGTTCAGAGTCACTAGAGCAGGACAATAATTGTTCGTTTTGGATGACTTATCACAAGATAGCATGAATACTAGGCAAGTTCTTGGTGGGTGGCATTCCAACTCTCTTGAACATTGTCTTTCTTTTACCAACAGGTGGCATCTTAAGGTTGATCTTCCATACTTTACTCTCCAAAGGAACAGTGTGAAGCTTCTTAGTCAGAGGTTTCACAGGTTTTATAATCTGGAATATGTCTCTCATCCCACCCGACCGCGATCTGAATCTCTTGCTCACTTTGCCATGTCTTGTCGTCCTGAAGGTCTGTAACCTTTGACCTGTTGATTTGCTTGGGTTCTTCCCGGCAGCTGTCTTGAGAAGCTCGGGCTTAGCAGTCCTTGGTTTAGTTGGGATCGGAAGCACTTTACCAGCATTCTTCACATGATGCTGTCTAAACATGGTTCCGTCAAAGGTCACTCGTTCATTCACCAAGTCCTGTAGACTCGCTGTCTTCTCCATGTGCTTGTCTAATCTTTCCATGACCTGGAGAGAATCAATTTCAATACCAAGTCTTATGCTTAGACTGTCCCCAAAGTATGAATACAACTCAGAATACAGGTCCATGAAGTTATTGTGCTTCTTGGGAGGTTTCTCTTTCAGATTTGGAGTGAGGTTCCCAGATGAGGCACTCAGTTGAGTCACATAGCTGGCAGTGCCGAAGGCGAACTCTGGCAGATTTCTGGGGCTATCACAAGGAGAGCTTGCCTGGCTGGGTAGGTCAGTCTCTTTCTCTCCTTTCTGATACTTGTGCCTTAGAAGTGTTTCAGCTGCTGTCTGTACGAAGCAAGGATTAAAAGCAAATTATGACTTTAATTCCACATGGCACTCATAATTCCTGAATAAAACATGTTTACATTAATTTGAATTGAATGAATTGAAAATGTAATAAAAGTAATATTTGACTACTGTTCTTGATATGACCGGATTCTTTGGTCGCTCAATGGGAAACATGTAATTAGCATGTGTTATCTATTTGGCACTTATGACTTGCATAAAATTTCTCATTTATTTCTGAAATTATTAAGTATCATTTTTTATTGTTCTTGTCTATGATGTGTCATATTTAAGGAACTCAAAACTGATAAATCATGAGGAAATCAGGTTATTTCAAAATTCTGAAGTAAACTCGACCTATGTTTTGTATTTTTAAATTGATCAGACAAGACGTCTCTTTGAGTTGAAGTGATGAGACCCTTAAGAGTTTGAAAAACTAAGGATTGTTGATAAATATGAGCACCAAAAGCTATGGACTGACTGAATTTGGTCAGTTTCTTTATGTTTGTGCTGTCTTTAATTTTATCAAATGTAGTCCAACACTCGCTCTCATCTGAAGGACGGGTTTTACTGTACAAGCTAACAAGCCTTTTGCAAATTCAGTACGATTCCACTGTCCACATGATCTCTTGGTTCCATGAAGTCATGGATTTAATAATGCGATGGATAGTAAGGTGAACCAATTAATGAATATAGTTTTGACTATAACAACTACCACCACCACTACAGGTTCAAGTAAAGTCTATCCCTGTTATAACGATCATGGACACAATGCGTTATGTCACTTTGAGGGTTATATGTTACCATTATTTGCTAACGTTTTCTTCTTTTGTATATTCCTTTTTCGTTCCATTCATATTAATGAACTTTAATCAAACTATATCATTTGTCATCAAATTAATTTTTCACAATGCAAATTTTTTAATTGTAATATATGTTTTTATCTTGTACAAAATTTGGTCATACAGCGCGCTGGATTTTTTGTAGGGTTAATAAACCATTTTATATAAAATCAAAACATGACTTTGTTATAAAAGGGCGATTCTCCCGGTCCAAATTTCATGCGTTCTAAACCCACTTTAACTAATGCTCGTTTGGTCTCATCCCACATGGTCAATTCCATTTGTCACCAACCAGTTTGTCTAATTGACACTTCACCAATTTACCATTTCGTCTAATGTCCATTTCATCTAATTTCCACTTGGTCTAACACCACTCTAATAGTCAATTCCTGTAACAAACTGGTAATAGACCAAATATATTTGGGAATTAGATGAAAATGCAATTAGACCAAGATGTAAAGGACCAAGGGAAAATTAGACCAATTTGTTTGAAGACCTAATGGGTTTAGCCCATATGGTATTAGACAATCAGAGAATTGGACCAAGTGCTGTTAGACCAAGTTGATTTGATTCACTTACCAGGAGTGCTCCATGAACCTTATGTCCATCCTCCTTGACCCTTGTAATGGACGTATCTTCTAGAATCTGTTGAAGGGTCACCCAGTAACTAGGTAGTCTTGGACATAGTACATCCTCAATAGCCTGCAAGAGAATACACACCAATTTATTATACGTCTCAATAACACATTACACAACTCATGAGGGCTGAGACATTTGATCTGATGACATTTGCTCTGCGGTCAATCCCTAAAACTAATTGAATGGCCAACTTCAGCTAAACACTACCTAACCCTAACCCCAAAATACCATATAATTCTTGAAACATTCACTGGAAATAAGTGAAAAATTGCAAATAGAAAACTCACCCTCACCCTAACCCTAAAACTATAAACCCCTCTCACATAGAAGCCTAAACCTACATCTTAGACAAAATAAAGAATTTGCTTGTTCTACCGCTCATTAAACCTGAAAAAATATCTTGCTCTGCAAAATACATCCCCATTCTCTCAACAGCATCAGCTACAACAACTCTGTCATCAGTTGTAAGAAGCTGTATGAACCAGCTGGCAAAAGATATTCCAACAACATTTAAACTATATGAAATGGTATACCATATCGTATATAAGCTATATATAGGTAACCCTAAACATCTGATAAGTGGGTTCTTTTGACTAATATTAACAGTCTATTCAATAAGGCTACCCGGTACCTCATGGTATTAACCAAACCGTTTCGGCAAACACTCACTAACCATAAAAAACTACAAAGAATATTCATGTGTTATTATGAAACTTCAAAGGTGAGATACCTTTTTTTTAAAATCTTCTTGAAAAAAAAAATGTTGGCTCCAAGTTAATATTATATGTTTTTGTTTTAAGTTTTTACTGCGCTATCATTCATAATATAAATATTTACACCAAATATGATTTTGCAACATTATGTCTTGAAGGACCAGACAAGACTTGAATTCATGCTATTTTCTGGTTGTTTTATCATTTAAACTTTTTAGCTTCATATAGCATAATATATGTGATTCATCTTATCAAAATGAGACAAAAGACACAGAGAAAAGAGTCAAGAAAATAGATAAAATAATTCTAAATTCCAGATTTTGGAATGTAAAATGTTTCAAGTGTGCTCAGTTAAAGTAATAAGCATAAACAATAATGGCAAAGTATTTAAAAACTGATTATTTTTCAGATTTCCTTCACTCTTTGCTAGGTGACTTGTGTCTCATTTTTATATGATACATGATACATCACATATTTCAACATCACTATACATCCTACCTTTGGACCCAATGCTATAAGTCCCATCACTGCTCCATAGTATGTACATAGAGGTCTAGCAGGGTCGTTCATTACCTCCTGGAAAGCCGTCAACATCTGATGATGGAATTTACTCTTGGATTCCTTCGAGCAACTGAGCAGAAAAAAACCCCCAAAACATCCAGGACAAAACAATTACATTCCATTTTATAATAATTAGATCATTTGTATAGAGTAGGCACTATATGCATGTATACAGTCTTAAAGGAGAGATAAGCACAGACACAATTTGAAAAGGATAGAACCTTAGCAGCGGTCTTCAATGACTACTCCAAAACTAGAAACTACCCCTGGCATTATAATTGGACCAAAACATGACTAAACCAAATTGATAGTAGACCAAATGAGTTCAGCCGATGTGGTATTACACAATCAGACAATAAGATCATTAGACCCAGTGGATATAGGCTTACCGTAAGATTGGAAGTAGTAACCTAGCAGCATAGTCTCTGAGACCCCAATGGTCATTCAGAGGATTGATAGAGACGGCTAGAGGTTCTAGGATACAGTACATCACAGTGGAGACAAGTTGGATCATCTAATTAAAATTGAAGAAAAAAAAAAGAACTTGTATCAGCACATATCAACATGACAATAAATAATAGGCCTTCTTTTATGTCCATCAAAAAATTTACATTAATAAGAAACAACAACTATAACAATTACCTCATATTCAATTTCTAAATCAGACCAACATAATTTTTCCGTGGGCATAATTGATACTTACATGTATTTAAAAAAAAATGTTTTCCTTTCTGTGTTTTTTTATAGTATAATCTAAAAGAAACCTAGAAACATTATATGTTTGGGGAAGTTAGGAAGTATAAATCATATTGTAATGTTGTAACTATATTGTAATATTATTTTCATAATTATAAATAAATTGTACTTTTGTACTTAAAATATATAAAAAATTGTAGAATTATCATATGTATACTTTCATTGAGATGTATTTCTTTTCCCTTCTAATTGTACAATTTAACTGTACAAGGTTTTGATTTGAAAAAAGAAAGAAAACTGAAATGAATTGAACATGGTTTCCATCATAGCAAATAAGTTGGGACACAATAACTAGGTCTCTGCCAGAACTAAATGTTCAGGCGAGATGTAAAAAAAAAGGATTACCCAGTACTAAATCTCTGCACAAATTTCGTTCAAGCGAGACATAAAGTAAAGGATGCTCTGAAAAGATACTTACATATGGACCAAGATAAAGGGATTGGTTCCTGACAAGAGAATTAATGATGTAGAGAAGACCTGTTAGTTGATAGAGCTCTAGACTAACTGTCTTCACACCAGCTGATACAAAGTTGACAAGGTATGGAAGCAGGCCTGATATCTTACTGTTTGTTTGAAGGTCTATCAGCACCACCTGTATTAAAGCACATACATCCAAGGGCAGGTTTACACAACAGGCTTACTGGTTAAACGCAACATGGAAAATCATACATGAAAGAAGTGTTTGCATAATCTTTCACCTTGTAGCTGGAATATAATTTTGATATTCATTTCACAAGTTATATAGAAAAGTACCAAATGCTCCATCTTCGCAACTATTTGAGCCGATAATATGTGTACGTGTAAGATCACAATACCACAGTCTAACTCAGCCCTACGCCTGCATGCTAACAGCTTCCTACATAAACCTCACATTTTGAACAACCTGAAGTTTCTTAAACTGTGTATCCGGCAATCCATACATGTCAAGGTGACACACAACAAATGCTTGCACTTATTTTTCTGTAGTTGTTTTGTTGATATAAGGGCAAATCAAAAACAACCCCAAGACCTCTTGGTTTCATAGCCAGAGGAACCGGAATGCCATCAAATTCAAGAGGTGGCAATGGCATACTCTAGAACGAAAACAAGATTTTATGTGCAGGACTTTGGTTTTTGTTATATTTAACTTCAGACCATTCAACCTTAACCATTCTTTGATTTCTTCAATACATTTTATCACTTAAGGTATTAGGTTTACAATATCGGATGATTTATAAAAATGTCATTAGCATCAAACATATTGGACAAACCATATAATACCTTAGTAGCTTCATCATCTGTGCCTAGAATAGCTTTGATGATATGCTGATAGTAAGTCACTTGATCAGATGATAACATGTCCATACTATGAGTCATACCTGTTATGTCAGTAAATAAAGAGTATTAAAGCAATTTTCTTTATTAAGTGATACACGTCATCTACAGGGAATCATAAAAATTGAAAAGCAAAATATAATGCATCAGTCACATGTACACAATTATATAGATGGCACAGTGAAATTAAAAAAAAGAGAAAGAAAAGGACATGTACAGTGTTTACATATAGACCTTTCCAACTTCAGAGCAATGTAACTTCAGTGGCCATAGCTGGGGGGGGGGGGGCTTCCAATGGGCTATCAGCCAATCCGCAAAGAGCTAAGTGCACGTATATACGCGGGTATGTACATTTTCCTTTGTTACGCATACTGGAAGCCCCCTAGCAATGGCCGCCACAAGACAAAACGTCACCCAAACAGAATTTGTCTATAGAGAACAGGTTAAAATATCCAATGAATGTACTACAGCTTTGGTCCTGTTTGGTCAATGAACACGTACCGGTAAAAAATGTTGATGAAGACCCAGTGAAAGAAATAGCACTGGCCAAAATAGCTATTTTTTTATGTGTGTTCACCCTACATCAAATACCTGTGACTGGGACTTAACATACAAACACACTAATCAACCAAAGAGGGTATTAAAAAATGCAAATTCAGCCATAGACTTAACCATAAAATGTTGGTTTAATCTGAGATTGAATTTCGTAGTCCAAGAATAAATAATGCATGAAAAATATTTGTTAATATAGATTGAATACTGGGGAAAGATTATTAAATACAAGGGAACAATATACTAAATAATTGCTATTACATACCTTGACCTTGAACTCCAAGAATCTTTTGAATTCCTTCAGCAGCTGCTTGGCCTACAAACATGGACATAACAAATCAATTCAGTTTTCTTCTTAAAGGGAATCTACTGTAGAAGAAAAGATGAAAGAAATAATAGTGAGCTTTAAAGTATGTTTCTCTCCATTTCTGATTCCATCATGAGTGCTGAAGATTGGTTTAACTAGTATATAATTCTCACACTGGACCTAACAGGCTCCTAAATATAATTTAGGTTTGGATGAAAACCATTTTTCCTGAATAAATTATAGTTTCTCATTACTAAACATTAGTGCCGGTATACTTTATCTCAAAAAGATGCCAGCGATTGGTCTGTGCATAGTTAGTTTATCAAACAGAAGTGCTGCCATTTTAGTAGGTATATTAATTTTTCATCACTTAACAGGTAAATGTAATAACAACTAGTTTTAAGATGTAGTAATAACTTACCTGGATCACTTGTTTGTACAACAGT
The DNA here is from genome assembly GCA_940671915.1 of Paracentrotus lividus. Lineage (NCBI taxonomy): Eukaryota > Metazoa > Echinodermata > Echinoidea > Camarodonta > Echinidae > Paracentrotus > Paracentrotus lividus. The sequence goes on from CALNVZ010000174.1 coordinate 65,438,522, forward strand.
CTTGTGAACCCCTTCAATTGCTAGCCAATTAGCTGGAAAAAATAAGAAGTCAAAATAATTTGAGAAAGCAAGCCATATCATTGAATATTGATTCTGAACATGTTTATCTATTGAAAAATTCCTAATGCACCACATAGTGGAAAAAATCTGGCTTAAACATGCAAGGTTGAAAATAAATTCCACTATTATTACTTTGTGAAAACTATGATGCCTTTTTTTTCTAAGTTTTCTACTTGCCATACTCAGCTGTTTGGATTTTTATATAATAATAATAATAATAATAATGATTATATATGTGCTATACACGAAAAGTATCACAGCGCTTACAAGTTATACAAAGATATTGAATATAAATCTTAAGTTACAAAAAACATAAAACATATTCCACTACAGATCTCAACAAGCCTGTTTTTTGTTTTCATTAAGTACCAAATGACTCTTCACTTACTCTGAGGAGACAATACAAGTGTAGATAGTGAAATATAATCATGGATTAACCAAGATTTAACAAACCTTTTAGTGAGGTGTTGCCAGCACTGTTTGGTATCTTGGTATCCATGGCAATCTCTGAGAGACTCAGATCTCGATCTTCAACGAAATAAAGATTGGTGTCTTTGATCTGTCTGAAGACAGCTGGTTCATTGGATCCGTAGCCATGAATGGACTGAAGAGGGAAAGAGAGAGAGAGAGAGAGAGATTACAAACAAAAAATAAAAATAAAAAACCAGGCAGAGAACTATTGCTTACAAAAGAGATCTAACAGATACAAAATATACGACTTCTCTTTTCAGGTCAGCTTATTTTATGGGAACTGTTCCTTTATTAATAAGCAGTTCCACTGACATAAGTACAGCATAGTAGAGTATTTAGTAGGTTTGGGTGTTAAAAAATTAGTTCTGTCATTGAAAAATTTACAGTAAAGTTGTAAGCTTTGATGTACATATATAACCTACATGTAGATGAATGGGGACTGAGACCAAATATATTCGGGTTGAGATCTATGGGAAATGTGTGTTATAGCCAAATCAGCTCGTCTCCAAAAGGTTAATGGTAAAAAATTATCTTGTATCCAGATAACTAATTCCAAGGTTTGAGCCATGGCAGATCAGGCTGTAAGTCTAGTATTTGATACAAATCTGGAAAGCTGGATACTCTCAACAACAGTACCGTACACTTGAAAAAGCCTAGGATTGAGAACTTTTCAACACCAATGTACAATGAAATTTAGATGACTGCTCAAGACATTCAATAAATAATTACCTCTACATCACTCCATCTCAGTGCTTTGTTAAAATCATCAGAGGTCATTCGCTTGCGCTTACTGTGCTTCATGAATTGAGCACTTGCCTGAAAGTGAAAAGAATATGGATGTTGGATGGTTAGCAATTATGCACAAATGATCAGACAAATGTTGCAATTAGGTTATATTGTTTTGTCTGTATCATTTGACATTGGTATACAGCTTTATAATAGCAGTAAAAATGTAAAAATAAAATAACAAATTAAGAATTAAAAAAATACATCAACCATGGTTATTCTAACTCTAGAATTCTCTAAAAATGATCTTTAAAAAAACAAAAACAAAAAACAAACCAGTGTTCTGCCTCTGGTACAGAAACAACACACATTTCTAAATAAGAAACATCATTTAAAGAGATTTCATCATTTATGAATAAAAGTGATCTTTAAAATAAAGGGCTAATCAGTATGTTTATCATAATGCCTGTTTAATTTATAGCAGTGTGACATAAGCACAGTGAATGTCTATCTCACGAAACAGTATAATAACAAATCTAAAAAGACTTCTTTTTTTTAAATTCAAATTTAAGTATGCAGTCATTGCATTATCTTTAAAAACTTTTACAAAAAATGAGGGAAATAGCCAAGTTACATACAACTTTTACGTGGTATGAGTGTAACTAGCCAAGTTACACACAAGTAGCAAAACCATGTGGGACTATGGCGAGATTTGATGTGAAGACTGACAAAAATGAAATTTATTTTGCATTTACTAAAATATATTTTTTCACTTGATATTGTTAAATATAAAGAGGATAGACTATATCAATTATTGAATAATTTTACTATTAAAATATCAAGTAAAACAATAAAGAAATCTATTTTTATACCGGGAGTTTAATAACGGAAAATTAAGTTCACTTTCTGAAAGTCTTTTACATTAAATATCACCAGTCCCGCATGGTTTTGCTCCAACTCATGTCAATTTTACTCATTGGACATTTTTGTGAAGTTATGACTAATGATCTTCAAATGTGATCATGATATGAGACATGATCTTTAAATTTATATCTTGTAACAACAGTAACAGCAAGCAACTCAAAGTAACAAACCAAAGCAAAAACAAATAAACAAAACAAAACAAAATCTTGCCAAGATTGAATTTACAGAAAGCCATTGGCATAATCGTGGTATAGGTAACCACCGTTCAATATGTACAGCAAAGCGCACTTTATTCAGTCGCATGCGCTGGTTACCTATTTCCACCCTCATTCATTTGTACAACTTCAGGGGTGCATTCATTTGAGCAAGTGGAACAGTGTCAGTAGGCCAAGCCATTTAATATTATATGATTCATCATTTTCACGCTAGCAGCAGCACTTCGTGGGACTATTACGAATGTTGCCTACACTGCACGGCAGTGATAGACAATATTTTTCCATTGAGAAATATATATTTTTACGTACCAATTATCCTTCCTTGTTGGCTACAATTATTGTTGAATCACGTCTCCACTCGATGTCATCAGAGAGGTTTTGAGTTGGATAAAAATTAAATAAGTCGCTGTTTTCTGCAGATAGGAACTGAGGTTAGCATTTCTCCCATTTGTAGAACTCGCGTCGTATGAGGGCGCTACGCGATATTAATTCGTGGAGTAGTCGAGTAAGATTACTTCGACCAGCTCACCACCAATCTCTCCAATAAATCAAGCGTGACTTGGCTTTTCTCCAAATCTGAGGGATTATTTATAGGCCTATCGAGTATCGAACTCGAGTCATGATGTTGAACAGAACATGCACTATTATTTAGCCCCCTAAAAAAATGGGGTCAACTCAACTTATATTTCTTCCAAATTTGAAATAATTAGCTTAATAACAATAGAAAAAAAAAACAGATCTAAATATATATATATACCCTCATATATGCCCGTATCCCCCCCCAAAAAAAATTTTTTTTTTAATGGGGCCATAACTAGGAAAAAAAAATATCAGCCCCAAATTTATTTTGCCCTCATTTCTTTTTTTTTTTTACTTTTCAACACCAGTTCCCCACTCCCCCCCCCAAAAAAAAAAATTGGGGGCCGATTTTTTTTTTCATTATTAGAAATAAAAAACAAAACAGAAAACAATGTGGGCGCCAGAACATTTGGGGGCTTCTTTCAGAAATTTTATATTAAAAAAAAAAAAAAAAATGGGAGAGGCAAACAATTTTTGGGCCATTTAAAAAAAAAAGTAATGGCCCAAAAATTGTTTGCCTCTCCCCGTTTTTTAAATTTTTTTAATGTGAAATTTCGAAAAAAAAAAGCCCCAAATTTTTGGCGCCCCATATAATGAAAACAAAATCGGCCCCCAATTTTTTTTTTTTTTTTTTTGGTGTGAAAAGTAAAAAAAAAAAAATGTGAGCCCCCCACCCCCAAAAAAAATAAAAATTGGACTTCCCAAAAGGCCCCCACTAAAAAAAATAGCTCCCACGCACTAAAAAAAGGGACAGCCCAGATATGACCCATCCATAAATAAAAATAAAGCCCACTGTATTACTATAGTGTAACGCGTCGCACAAAAAGACTGACAGCCAAACCAGATGTCATCGATGTATTACCAAAAGATTCTCTTCATTAATCTCGCCTCAACTAAAACGATGTCAACATGTACTAGTCTTTCAGTTTTCTACCCAGTGGTCGATTCAGTAAAAGAACGATGATATGATGTGGGTCAACTCACACGATAGAACGTAAGTATGATGTGGTACGAGTTTGTTTTTGAAACGATGCCGATTTTTCGTAGGGGTGAAGTTGATTTGCGACTCTTAACAATAGAGACATCCCTACATGCATATAAAGCATTGGAGGCGCTTCGGACGTACTCAGCACCCTGTATCAAGACCAGCGGTGAGTTTCTCTTCTTTTTCTCACTTTGAATACATAAAATTTTAAGTTTTTGTTGTAGATTTAAAGAACACATATATGATTAACATAAGATTGAATGTTCTTCGTAAATATCCTTCACAATAAGTCAATATCTATCAACATATTTTTTCCTACAACCAAAAGTCCCTTATTCAATACGAGGTCAATCTACTACTGTATATTGATCTCGTACATATGAGTGATCATTTTTGTAACAATTCAATTGAATGTATTTTATGTTGTGAATGTACGTAGTCTGAATTTATATTGTTGTCGTTGTCGTTGCCCACATACTAGGAGTAGATCTATACTCCTAGAAGGTTTTATGCACAGTATTGAAGAAAAAGAAGAGAGGAATATAAAAACAAACGCAAAGAAAAGGGGAAACATGTATTTCAATAGGTGGGGCAACACAAACCTGAACTGCTTCTCGGAGACGATAACAAACATCTTCTGCTAAAATTGCTGCTGTTTCGTCTGACATTCTCTCATGGCCTCCAGATTCCGCCATAGTCTTGATGGAATCTTTTGAAAATATTGCATATTTCTTATCATCATTTGTCTTTGGTTTCTCCTCTTTGACTTGCGGCTTCGTATCCGCCATTCCGTTGTTCGACATGATGGAAGATAGCGCGGGGCCGGGGGGCGGGCCGGGCGCCCGGGGGGGGGGGGGAGGGGGGAGGGGGGGAGTAGGCAAGGGCGAGAGGATGGATGCATATAGTGCGTTGTTTTGTTTTTTTTTTTTTTTTTGTTTGTTTTTTTTTTACCCCAAAAATATCTTTTACCAAAATAAAATTCCTGGGTAAAATAAAACCCATGAGCGGACTCCTGATGCTGGTCAAGCGACCCCCCTCCCCCCCCCCATAACTTGTGAAAGGTCAAATACAACCCATGCACCATTAACCCACTATGACTTGATCTCACAGCAGTTGGTCCATTTTCTTGGACTAAATAGGTGAAATTACCCCTTGGCCTAATACATATTTGGTCTAATTATTGCTATTCCGCCTCTGATAATTGTCTCTGAGTAGCATTTTGTCTAATTAATTCCCAAATTAATGTTTGTACCAGTTTATTCTGGCCAATTGAATGGTGTTAGACCAAGTCGGACATTAGACAAAATGGTAATTAGCTAGGCAAATTAAGTGCATTCAGACCAAAATGTGTGGGATGAGACCAAATTGGCATTATAGTACGGTCAAAATGGGTTTAGACCGAGTGGCAATTTACTGCGAACTATCTACCACAGCCCCCCCCCCCCTCCTCCATCCCCGAAATAAAATCATCCGAATTGTATAAGCAAGTGCATGAACACAAATATTACACAATACATTTTAAACTCTTTGCTTTTCCCATACAAATAAGACAATGATCTAAAAAGGAGAAAGTTATTTATATCAGCTATTTTTAAAAAATTTTTTAATTTTTTATTTTTTTTAACGATCAGGGTACACTTAAAAATTGGCCTTCTGTGCACCATAAAAAGAAATATACATATTGTAAAATCAAATCTACGATGGCAAGCTATTGGGCATTGTTAGAGCAACCTACAAGAGAAAAATAAATAATTGAAATACACATTTACTTCAAAAACATATGGTAGCAGTGATATATGGCATTTTATGGCAAAATCAGTGTCTCATTTTATTTTTTTCTGATTTTGAGCCTGCACATCTTTATTATTAGCAATCATTATAGGCTTGTTTTTCCAATCAGAATTGACTAATGAAATGCGATTGTTTAAAAACTGAAAACCCTCGAAGCTATAGATAATTTGATTTTTGTGACCATTACCCAAACATGGGGTGCCAATTCTGTATAAATAAAAAAAAAAATCTCTTCGAAATCGGTGGTTTTACAAAAGTTAGACGTCACTTGATGTGAAGAACAATGTTTTTGTCTGTAAGAACACTTGTACAGGGGCCAAGGAGCGTTTTTGAAAGTGTAGGGGCTGAGCCGAAAGTGGGGGGGCTGAACAGGCTAAAAATCACAAATCTATGGTCATTTTTGCCTTTTTGTACACAGTTGCTGGAAAAAATGGAGATGAAGTCCCCAGCCCCCCCCCCCCCGCTCCACCCTGCTTGTAAAAAACTTATAAAGTTTATACTTCACCCACATCCACTTATTTTTCAAACAGTTCACGTTACAATGTTGTCGAATCACGTTCCGTCAAAAACGTCCTCTCCGAAAAATGAAGCAATTGACTTTACGTGTAATGAAAAATTTGAACCCCTATAGAGAAATAAGTTGGTGATCTCATGCCTCCAAATTTAAAAGCAATATCATTTTACTTGTGTAGAACACATACACGAAAATTGAGGAAGAACAAATTATTATTTTTTTGTCCAGTGAGACAAAATGGTCTACCCTGATAAGTAAAACAACCTTTAAAGTACTTCCTGAAACTGTAAAGTATATGAAAAGAACGGAAAATAAAGAAATTTCTCCTAAATAATCACTTGAAAATGAAATAATACGAACTAGAAGTGCAAAACAGATAAATGTTTTTCTGATTCTTTTGAAACTCATGATGAAAAAGAAAATCGAGCGATCGTGACTCGAAACCGTGGCAGATGGCTTGTCGGTATATATATGGTAAATAGGGTTTTTAATTTTTTCAAATATCTTGTTTCAATTCATCCTGAGACTGATTATAACTCTTATAACCCTTATAAGTGTTATTCAGCGACGGGACAAGAATTTGAAAATAGGGAGAGGGCTCAGCGAAAATTGTCTTATTTCTGATTTTCTGACCAAAATATTAAAAATGTTTCATTTTAGTCAATACCAGATTATTATTATTATTATTTATTTTTTTTTGCCCCTCTATTTCCATATCCAAGATCCTCCACTAATGTGCACCAGATAGCCGACAGGGGATATTAAAATTAACCCAAATGAGCTATGTATCGATCTGATATCCCACCCGGAGTTCATTTTATTATTAAAGCTTTTGAATGGGACATTAAATAAATTCGTTGACAAAAGAGTCCAATGCGAGGTCATATTGATAGTGATGGTTGAATTATTGTCGCGATGGTGACGCGTGTGGGGTGCGATTTTTCCCCTCTCGTTTGTATGAAAAATGTTAATGGATGAATATGGTGTCAAAAGAAAAGAAAAAAGAAGAAGAAAAAGAGTGATTGTTACGGATATGAAGCTGCAATGGGAGGTGTAGGCCTAATGTGAGTCATGACTCGTGTAGACTTACATACGGTATAGCTACAGATGAATGAGTGGATCAGTAGGAATTGTCGCATAACAGGCGTGGATCCAGGGGGCCCGACCGGCCCGCCCCCCCCCCCTAGCAACCAAAAAAAAGCGAAGTAAAAGTAAAAATAGACGAGCGGGGTGATTGACCCCCACCCCTAACCCTTACATTGATGACCTATTTTATGGCCGAAGGCCACAAAAATGAACACCTACCCCCCCCCCCCCCGCTTATCGCTCAGTCAGCGTGACGTGAAACAATTTGAGTGTACCTTTTGCTCGCCCGATGTGATGGGAATTTTTTTTTAGGTGTACCAAAATCTGAAATTCCGATTTGCCCCCCCCCCCACGCCCTGTAATGAAATTCCTGGTCGCCATGCACTGCATAAAGAAAAAATTGAATCGTTTAACCCATGAGGTGCAGCCGAGTGGGCTTATACTATGGCAACTATATAGTTGCCATATAGTTACCGAATGCTCACAATTCCCAATGACCTATGAAACTATGCCATATGTTTTACAGAATGGTGAAAATCATTTTTTTTCCCCAACTATGTGGCTATTGACGCATGCATATGGCAAATTTACCGGATGCATGGATAAAGCCATTCTATAAATAATTTAATAAACTAAAATGAAATTCAATGAGCATGATCGATACGTATCCTATCTGTGCTCACTACATTTTGATCAAAAGTATCTTTTTAACAGAAAAAAAAAAAATTAAAATACAACTTGTACGCACTGTTTTGAACCCATCACTTTTATACTGAAATCATTTTGACACACTGTATCAATATACAATGATTTTTATACGCACGCACCCATGCAATACTCCTTTCATTATCATTACCATGATAACCACATACAGATCATAAAAAGGTGCTATTATAATACAAGCTGAACACGGAGTTTGGTCGCCTGCTACGTTTATTATTGAGTTGTGAGTAAATATACAGCGAGCTGAAGCAAAATGTACGCCTTGTGAAGACGGCTTCCAATCGATCAATGACCGGCAAACCTTCGGCTCTGAAACCACAAAATGACAACCAATCCAGTGTTTGCCGACCAATCTCTTCTTTAATTAACAATGTACTCTGGATGATTTTGTATGGGAATAGTACACACGATTCAGATTATCATAGGACGTGGCAACTGGTGTGAAATTTTTTCTTTGCCCTTTTTTATGCTTGTGGACAGATTTATTTAATGAGTGCGAATGGTTTTTCCTCAGAAAGTCATTTAATATCATGAATATAAGAAAATTTCTTGTGTATTTTTGTCTAGAGGCCTGATGCAAGGTGATAACAATTAGGTAAGTCAAATCTCTATTTACAGTAAAGAAACCGAAAACCTCAACAAGTCATGTATATTCATTATTCTGATAGTCATTCTTGTGTTTTTGTAGATGTGTGGGCTGTATGCAATCCCATCTGCCTCCGCGGCTGCCCCTATAGTTTACTTTTTTCAAAAGAGAAATGAAAACATATTATGATTATCAAATTTATTTGAAAATATATTCTTGGGGGCTTCTAATGTGATCAACAAGTTTTGAGACGTTCGTTGTCAAGAAAAAACGTGTAAAGACATTATTTTATTTGTTGTAGCCTAAATGGAGATCCATATTTTTTTTAAATAGATGTATGCGAGCTCCGTATTACCAGACTTTACTTTAATAACTTGATAATTTATGGACAAATCTGGATGTGGTTCTTATTCATATTTTGAAATGCATGCATGGTAAATAAAAGTCGATAAAAATAATCGCACTGCAGGCTAGACGATTTTATTTTATAATTCATAATCATAATTTATTTACTGTTCCATGCAGGGATATCATTCAGCTTTTTACGATGTGAGAGATACTCAGAAAATTTCTGCTTCACGGACTGCGTCCTATTCTAGACTCCAGGCATGGGAGGAAAACGTCTGGTTTAAATATATCTCAGTGAACAAACGCAAACCAAATGCATTATAATGTAATTGCATTATATAATAATAAGAATATCTCCTGAGGGATTAATCAAACTTTTTGGTGTGAGATTTAATGCAAAAAGCAAAGCATGAAGCGAAACGGTCTGAGCAGCGACAAAGTAGAGTTGCTTGGGAATGCTTCACCCTTCAATTCAAGAATCGACCCTGTTGTCGAGCTACCCAACCAGATACCCGTCACTTCGGAGATTACCAAGTCCTCTGCCATTTGCAATGCAACAGTGAAATGGAAGTCTCGACTATCGACAGGTCAGGCTCCGGTAGGGCATCTCCTAGATACACCTCCCTCTCCAACCAAGCGAGCAGAAGCATTGCAGCATCAGCTTCAAGAGAAGAACCCTGAGGTAGTCATCACCGCAGTCGGCTCTCAGTCCAACGTCCGAACCGATGGAGGTGGGTTGAAGACGAAAGACACAAAACCTTCTGATGGAGATAACCTCAGTCAGAATTCTGTCTGGACCAGGCATTCTAGACCTGGATCCCTTCAGGGTTCCAGACCAGGATCAAGACATGGGTCAAGACCTAGCTCCAGAAACTCACTGGCCTCAGGTAATGTGGCATCCGCTTTGATCGCCATGGGGACGGGGGCATCCTTCACGGAGTTACCAAGAGGAGGAGGAGGGACAGGCATGGATGGTCAACCACAGGTTGCGAGGGTCAACTCTGTGGACAACCCCCTTTTGGCTGCCATCCCATATCTACCCGTCAAACTCGCATGGATTCTTCTCTTAATCAACATTCTGGTACCCGGTCTAGGTGAGCCGATAGTATTTCATTCTATCTTCTGTTTAATATATATATTTTTTTCTTTCGATAAGATAATATTCAGCCGAATTATTGTCTAGTAGACCCATGATGAAAATAATGGCCCTTTAGTTCTTCATTCACTTTTGGGTTTACTTAAAAGTGATGTTCACCGGGATGTTCATAACGATTTCAAAGCTATAGATGATTATTAATATGTTTGGTAAAGTATCGAATGAACAGGAATAGTCCAGGTTTCTTTAAATCTAAAGCAAGCTGCTCTTCAAAGAGAGGAACAGAACTATATACAACTGTAGTTTTTTTGTTTTGTTTTGTATTTATAATTGATTAAAGCATAATGATGTAGACCTCAACATAACAAAAGATATAAGGAATATCTTTGTTATTCATCAGGTTAGCACTATATTGCCCTCATTATGGCTTTGCACCCATTGTATAGCACTATAGAATATATTCATGTAATCCTCTTTTGCTTTAAAGCACAATGTGAATACTCAATTTGATTTTGATGACCAAAGCCAACCGGTAATCTCATTATGAGCTACTCACAACTTTATTGAAAATTGATTATACTCAGAGTCGTAACAATGTGAGGTATAGCTGCCGAGATTATTAACAAAATGTCAGGGATCACAGTTTCATAATTGAATGATATTCGCTACACTATCACGCTATTTGGGGAGGAGAGAGTGAGAGGACAAGGGGGCCGCGGAGCCTGAATGAGCCGAAAGGGAGGGGTGTCACAAAAACGCCGACGTTTCGATTATTTAATTGAAACGCTATTTAATTACAGTGTGAATAAATTAGATATATCTCGTTAGTCTGTGAGCCCTGTGTACCGATAATATGAAATGCTAGCTCGTTCGGCAAAGAGTACAAATAATTGAAGATAAATGAATTGGATTTTGGCATTTCGCAGGCTTTGTTGTACAACGATTGAGAGGGATATCTTTTTCCGATGGCAGCCAATTATATTGTCCACAAAATTATATGGAGTTGAATATACGGCTTTATTCAATTTTAGTAATTGATGTACATCTTTACCTTACTTTATTGATTCAATGTAGGTATTTACTGAATTTATATTATAATAATTAGGTAGATAATTATTTTGACACCCCTTTCCTGGGGAGTCTGCCGTTTCCTGGGAGCCTTTTCAGGGGAGCCGCTTCCTTATGTACCAGAGCAAGAAGCGTCGAGTAGAGAACAGGCTCGTACGGACCAGTCGACGATACGTAGTCGGCGACCATTTCGCTCAACGAAGAGAGTATTCATCGACGTCGCAAGTCACCGGACCATGAACTGTTCCATTTCGTTGACAATAGAGGGCGACAATTGATACCTCTCCGAGCTGTATATTTAGGGAAGTTTTCTTAAATGTTTTATTCAATCTGTGATCACTTAAGTGGCAAGTTATTGTATTATATTAAAGCAATTACCATTATACGAATTGATGAAAAGAAGATTGTTGAGTTACTTCATATTATGTAAACTCAAATAATATGGTTGGAGAACAAAGAGATACAGTAATAAATATTTGAATTTCATTTCTTTTATTAATAACATATATGATCTGAACAGAGTTATTTTGGTTTATGTCTTGGTAATTTTTTATCCTAAGTTTCTGCGAACAATTTCTGGGGCGACCACGAAGGGCTTAATACGGAAATTTAGATATAGGATTGTTATATTATAAGTAATTATTGATAATGAATATGATTGTAATATTTGTAACTTATAATACATTCCCAGTAAACGTGTTAGGGTGAGTTTCTGTAATTTTGTTTACAGTTTATTTCTATTCAGTATCCACTTCCAGGTCAAGGCAGTGGCGTGCTCAAGTATCCAGGGAGATGAGAGGCTGAGACTGTGATACTGGTAAAGGCTTAGAGTTCCAAAGCTGTAAGTAAAACATTATTCACTTGTTCCATTGTCGTGTGAGTGATTGTTGCTGTTGAAGATGGAGTTAGAAAAACTCGCGCGTATAGGAGAAACGCTAGGCCTTAGGAGGGCACTGAGTTGCAAAATTTATTAAGGAACAACATGAAACTCGGCTAGAGCGGAACGCGCTGAATCGCGAGCTAGGATGAAGAAGAAAGTGAATAGTGGCGCTACAGTTGAATTAGCTAAAGCTGCGGATGTAGAAAGGAGTCAGGAACTGCACAAACTCTCAGACCCCCTAAACTCCAGTTTTTTAATGAGGATAAAGGATCAGTTGATGCTTACCTTAGTCGTTTTGAAAGATATGATGCTACTGCACAAAAGATGGAAGAAAGATGTTTGGGCTATAAACTTAAGTGCATTACTTACAGGTAAGGCATTAGACACTTATTCTAGATTATCAAATGCTGACGCTCAGGATTACGATATACTAAGTCAGCTATTCTCAAGCGATATTCGTTAACTAGTGAAGGATACAGGAGAAACTTCGCACGGCTCGTCCAGATAATGGAGAGACAGCGCAGCGAGATTCTTTCTCACAAAACATACGGAGGGAGGATAGGTGTTGGGTGGGGTGTGTTTGAGTATGATGGCTGGGGGTGTCAGGGTCTGAAAAGAGAGTATGATCTGTGCGGCTGTCGTCTCCATATCTGACGAGACGCGTGCGAGAGTTCATGTCCTGTATCCGTTCACTTAGTGTTTAAAGAATTCGCTTGAAGAATAGCTGACTTAAGTAATGACTCGTAATCCTGAGCGGTCAGCATTTGATATCTAGAATATAAGTGTCAATGCCTTTACCTGTAAGTAATGCACTTAAGTTTTAGCCCAAACATCTTTCTTCACTTTTGTGCAGTAGCATAATTTTCAAAACGACTAAGGTAAGCATCCAACTGATCTTTATCCTCATTAAAAACTGGAAGTTTAGGGTCTGAGAGTTTGTGCAGTTCTGTACTCTTTTACATCCGCAGCTTTAGCTAATTCCAACTGTAGCGCCACTAATCTCACTTTCTTCTTCATCCTAGCTCGCGATTCAGCGCGTTCCGCTTCTAGCGAGTTCCTGGTTGTTCCTTAATGAAATTTTGGCAACCTACAGTGCCACTAAGGCCTAGCGTTTCTCTATACGCGCGAGTTTTTCTAACTCCATCGTTCAATAGCAACAATCAACTCACACGAACAATGGGAACAAGTGATAATGTTTTACTTACAGCTTTGGAACTTTGGCCTTTACCAGTGTCACAGTCTCAGCCGAACTCTATCTCCCTGGATACTTGAGCACGCCACTGCTTGACCTGGAAGTTGGATACTGAATAGAAAACATACACTGTAAACAAAAATTACAGAACCTCACCTATAACACGTTCAACTGAGAATGTATTATATTCAAATATTATCATCAAATTATCAATTAGATTTTTTATAATTAACATCTATATTCCTAATATTTCCCGCTAATTAAGTCCCTTCGTGGTCGCCAGAATTGTCGCAGAAACTTAGGTAACATAAGATTATCCAGACATAAACAAAATACCTGTTCAGACGATTTATATGTTATTAATAAAGAAATGAAATTCAAATATTTATTACTGTATCTCTTTGTTCTCACAATATTAATTTGAGTTTACTAATATGAAGGTAACTCAACAATCTTCTTTCCATCATTTATATTGGTAATGTTGTTTTAATAAGTATACATCAACTTGCACTTAAGTGATCACAGATTGAATAAACATTTAAGAAATTCCCTAAAATATACAGCTCGCGAGAGGTATCAATTGTCGCCCTCTATTGTCAACGAATGGAACAGTTCATGTCCGGTGGACTTGCGACGTCGATGATTACTCTCTTCGTTGAGCGAATGGTCGCCGTAGCGTAGTCGTCGACTGGGTCGTACGAGCCTCTGGTTTCTCACTTCGAGTTCTGCTCTTGGATACATAAGAAGGGCTCCCGGAAAAGACTCAGGAAACGGGACTCCAGGAAAGGCTGTTCAAAATAATTATCACCTATTATATAATATAGATATTCAGAATAACCCTACATTGCAAATCAATAAGTAGGAAGATTATTCACTTATTTTGATAAACATATTTCACATTATTTGGCGACAAATGCGCACATCCGAAGATACTTATGTAAAAGCATCAAATGAACATTTATCAATTATTTTGTTAAATTTGCCAAAGAGTAATTATTTGATATATACAATATCTCTCTCTAAAGTATACTTTAATACAACAAGCAAAAGTATTACTTGTAATTATCCACAAATACTTTCAGAACTTCATAATTTTCTGGCATCGAAAGTTTGTAAGACAGTAAATTTAACTTGTTACATCACAATATACACCAGAATTCATGCGTTGCTTTCTTTAACTACTAGTATAATATTTCACGCCATATCAACAAATTAGATTATGTTCTTATTTGTAACTTCTTATTATTTGAATGAATACTACAGTATGCAGTTTACATTTCTTATATAGAATATTGCGAGTCAAATATTAAATTAACTTAGGGAAACAACTTACGTTATCGAAATTTAACAATGCGGGCCATAGAGCATCCCGGAGAGATAGAAGGGCTGACAAAGACTGGCAATTTCCTACGTCAAAATTAGAGAGGAAAATGGGCCTGAACACAGCAAAACTGGTTCCCTTTTCTCGTCTTCTAAAAACTCTCACTCACATACAAGGTGCTAAATTCGCTGCCATTAGAGCGACTGCCTGCTCAAACAAACGTCCGTCGTGTAGCGAAGATGGTGGCGCAGTGCCGGCTTTCCTTAGGCAAGGCACGCTACTCGGCATATGCAAATTAGGGACGCTTACTACCAAAACCACGACCAATGTAGTGCCCTAAATATGATTCATGCGATCTTTAACAAAGCAGGCACGCGTCGGTCAACAGCGTTTCGCAGCAATTTGCCGCAAGAC
>CALNVZ010000174.1:65453525-65552172 GCA_940671915.1 Paracentrotus lividus
TCCAACTAGCTTCAACATAACGATCAGCAATTTCCATCAAAGTTTCTAACGTTTTTGGATCTGTTCTTTTATGAACATACTAAATCACGTGAACTACTGGAGTAGAATTGCTCATCAGAATGATCTGTACTAAACTTCCATATGACTTATTCAAGTTCGAAAGTTCTAACCATTTTCGAGATAACCCCGTAACCTATTACAAACTGTGCGGCTGTCTCTCCATTATCTGGACGAGCCGTGCGAAGTTTCTCCTGTATCCTTCAACTAGCTTTCCACAACAAATGGCAAAAACGTCGTTTTTTCCATATAGTTATTGAGTACTTATAAATCTTAAATAGTAGCGTTTACGATCCTTATTGTTGTAAAGAAAAAGTATTATACTTATTGCTTTCTCGATTCACATCTACTTCATAGTGTTTCTCTAAAGATTGGGTCAATCACGTTTTCTGAATACCATAAGTGTCCGCGCTTTAGTCATGAGGCTCAAGGATTATACACGTATGCGCAGTCAATAAACAATAATATTATGATTAAAAATTAATACATTTTTTAATTTGAAACAAAATTCAAAGTTGTATTTGAAACTCCTAGACTGTCTCAAACATTTTTGCAGAATTGCTAATCTTTTGTTACCAAAGGTGGACGCTTATTTTTGACGCCCCCAGACCTTGTTAGAGACCTCCTGCATTTGCATCCATGAAGCTAGATTCCGCCTAGCGATGTGTGTTTGAGGTATCGCACTACAACATCCCTCAAGCATAAATGGACTCTACTTTTTATATCTCTCGTCGACATGTCAGCCTACCCTCTTTTCCAAAAATGGTTTTGCTTCGCCTGGGTTAAAAACAATAATTTTGAATTGACCTGCGAACGAGTAAATGAGTTTTCAGTTCAAATACTATCTTTGTCACAATAATTTCCTCAGTTTGATTTAATACTCCACAAGAATACTTCAGCTATTACTTTTGGTTCCAAAAATGCCTAATTGCCGCCATGTTACATCACATCCAAAATCTATCAAAACACTTACACTGAATCTACGATTAATCCTCAATTATCATTTAAGAAATATGAACCAAACGCGCCAGGATGCAAAAGCGATTGTCTTGTTATGTCTTGCTACATCATGACTATTAAGCTTGTGAGGACCAACACTTGAGCCTTTGGAACATTGAGAGAAGTGTCAGCTGCCTCGAATTGTTATACCGTATGGCGTCTCTTAAAGAAAAGCAGAAAAATAGAAAATTCATAGGTAAACGTTTTCGAAGCAGTCAACCAAGCCTAGATAGTAGACATATTAGTAATATAATCATCAAAAAAACTTGAACTTGATTTTTTATTGGACCGCCACTGTGCCCGAGCTCTCCCGATTGGCCTCATTACTGTAAAAATACCACCCTTTATTCTAATTTTTACTGACTATTCCTTCTATTCATAAAAGTAACCATTTAATTATTTCACCTTAAGATTTCAATGTATTCATGCTATCGAGAACATTCTAGTAAACATGCCTGATCCAGCGTATGAAGAGAATCGTGCTTGTACTTCCAATACATAAGCGACAGTAAAAATTAAAAATCAAAGACCAATAGATGATTCGACTTGCCTAACGATGAAAAATATCATATATGAAGAGCAGCACAGGCTAAAAAACATAAAATAACTTAAACCGGACAAAGGTTGTGCCAGACTTGACGCAAGTAAAATCAGTATACCACCAAATCCTATTGGAGCCACGTCTCCAATCTAACCCTAGAGTTACAAGGGGAGCTCGTCCGCCAAATCTACCTGAATGCATATTTTAGTTATTATGATGGATAGGTCCAAATAACTCCATCTCAACGTAAGGGTACATACGGAAATCTACTCCACCAACCACGAAGCAACTGCGAACCACGTGAAATACTGTTACTTACAGCTGGAACTAGCCTACCCGTACGATCAAAAAGTAACGCTTCTAATGAATTTTTTCTAACGGTCAAGGAAACGAATACTTCAAAAGAAACAGACGTTACGCTTGTATTCATTCCTCTTGTTGAGATAATCGACTGTGTCGCCCCAATGAAGAGAAAGGTCACTGTCATGTCACAAAACCAGTCCCTGACAGAAATATTGTATCCTATTATTCAACCTAGATAAAGTATGAATGTCATATTATCAAACCTCACAATGACATACCAATCTTAGACAATAGAAATAAATTAAACTGATATAATTCATCCCAAGGATCTTCACTATAATAGTAGCATTGTGACATGATTACTTCTTACAAGCGTTATTCACCATAAGTATCCCTTAACCTTAAAAGGCGTTTTTACTCTGTAGCTGGGAGAGTAGAAAAATTTATAGATTAGAATGCTATCATTAATCTTAATTATGGTCTGTAGAGGGTATTTTGACTAAATTACAACTAAACAACAAACCAAAAATTAATAATAATACAAAACAAATATAAAAATATACAGAAGAGGAGAATAGTGCTGGACGAGATTTATATTATCATTTATATCAATTTATCGGTATAGTCTAATTTATAGGATCATTTAACCGACCTCACCTCTTCTCATAATAATAGCTATGAATCATAAATTTCTCAGCACTCGGTATCCATAGGAAATCATATTATGCGACAGTTTGCGTGCACAGTTATGCAAGTCTCAGAATAAAACAACATTGCAAAGAAGACCTATTTTTAATAAAATAAAAGTCAACACTTTACACAACTCTTGACCTTCCAAAATGAGGCCAAAGCGTAAAAGGTCCTGTCATTAATAAATTGCCATATGAAGATCAAAATATGTGTACGCCGAGCAACAGTGAAAATATCAGTATCAAAATTGCTGTCAGAATAATCGACAGACTGAAACTAAGAACCTAAAAAAAGCAATCTTTTTAGTAGTAATAATATATTAAAACTACTAGACTTTCGATAAAATTGCCAGGTCAAATAGATCTAAAAACGTGTAAATACACTAAATAGAAAAATAAATATGGCATATGAATTTATTAATTGTATTCATAACAGGTGTATACGGTATTTAAATGTGCAAAATAAAAAAGAAGGAAAATTTAACATAAAAACAACTCTTTAACCAACTCCTGCCTTGAAAAGTTGAGGTCAAAGTCAAAAAGTAATTTAATCTGAAAAATCAATATAACTGATTTAAGAAATCCATAACATGTAAATGAGCAAAAATCCCCCAAACTATTCTGTTCTTCGAAAACGGTTAGAGGTTATGATTTTATCACCAATGGTAGCACCTTTAGAAGTCAGAAGAGTCAAAATTAGACGACACCCAACTAAAACACAATTTAATATGTCTGATGCGAATTTGGCCATTCCTCGCAAAAGGTCCTGAACACCCCTCCCCCCCAAAAAAAAAAAGAATAAATTAATTAACTTAATAATTAATAAAAATTAGTTATTAAATTAAAAGAAAATAAATAATTAAGTAAATAATAAATATTAATCAAAATAATTAAAATAATATTAATTAAAATCAAATAAATAAATAAATAATAATTAATCTAAATAATAGTAATATCTATAAACACTAAAATAAAAATTAAAATAAATAATTAATTAAATATATAAGAGATGAAAGTTAATTAAATACAATACTGTGATTCTCTTGATGATATATTATGTCTTTGTTTGCAATAGCCACAACTGATTCAAAAATACGCACTATATTATACTCAATGTGAGTCCAAGCAAAATTGTCGACATATGACTTCTCATTACTACAATATCTTGTACCATCAAATAGGGTACTACATGGATCAATTAGACTGTATGCAGATAACGGACTTGATATACATTTACTCACAATTACCCAATATCAGTCGATCAAACAAACTCATCACGTCCCGACAACCACACTACACAACACAACAAGAAGTAGATGAAATCTTCAAATCAATAAAAGTGCTCCTCTTCATGTCATACAGTGCATCGCAAACACATCCTATCACCTACAAACGTGGCCCTTCGATATTATACAACCTTACTACCAAACCCATACATAACAACCACACCAGACAAAACTCACAACTATACCACATCACCACAACAGCACTCGCACGTACACCAATCCAACACATTCATGTATTGACACAGTAACACACACACACCACAGCAACTCAACAAGCCACACCAACCACACATACACACACACACCCCACTTCACATTCAAAAACAGCTAGTTGTACGGAATACAATTGTCCCAACATTCAATAATTGATCTGGCTTAAAAAAAACAAGAGGGAAATGTTTTTTGTGAACTTGTTCATGTTGGTGCGTGCGGGTTGAATATAATAGTTTGCGTGCTGTAGTGTGAGGGAGAACTCAGGCTGTGTCTGTGATTGTCAGGTGGGGATGACAGAGGTGTGGTGATAGTGCGAAAGTGTAACAAATCAATGCCTCTTCTTGACTACTCTATTATACAGCAAATCCTTTAATCTCGTGCTATGCAAAACTTGCTACCATTGACAAAGCACAGATTATAGTGCGCAGAACATGTTATTCATTATTTATAACCGATGTTGTTGCTCATGAAATTAGCTAGCTTTTCTCGTTCTCGTTCATTATTTCGAGAGGGTGCTTGGAGTTTCGATCGCGCCTGTTCCGCCGGTCCATTACCGAACAGACGGGTAAAAATAGAAAATCGGTAATTATTGCATGCCACCTAACCGGTCGGAAACAAGACTCGAAGAAGGTTGGTCGTGAACCCTGAATGGGCCCAATTATAGGGTTCTTCCTGTATGGCTACTATCATGTCATGTCTGGTTCTATACCTCACTTCACCAATCCATGTTCTACCTCGGTCACACGGGTGATATCTCAGAAAAATATGTCCCAATTGATTGAGTTGACCTCTGTATTGACGACAAGAACGAAACCAAGGCCGTAACGACCAGTCGAAATGCAGAGGCTACGCACTAAACGGGCGGTACCATGTCCGCTCAGCATCGTTTCAAATAAACATTAATGTAATTGAAAGTAATTCGAGTCGATGCTCGAGATATCGCTATATGCCTCACACCGAGAATCCATTGGAATATGGGTCTCCATATCACTGTTAGACCTATATTGAAGGAGGACATCGATAAGCTAATTCTGATTATCATTCTCTACTTTCTACCTCGCCGAGACATCGCAGGTGTAGGGACAAATTATGTCTCAAATAGTTTAGTGTCGTAATAGATGTCATCTTACATGATATAAGGCAATAGAGTATATGTCAGCTTTATAGCAGATACTATCAGGATGAGCAATACACTAATCGATAACAGACCATTAAATGCAAGAATGATATTATACTAAGTCATAATCAACTATATATATATAGCCTTGACTTACAAATTATCGCGAACTCGGTGGCATAATCGACTGTGATGCGAACAGTCTTAAGTATTTGTTTGGCACTAGTGGTGACTTATCGAGCTGATCGGGTATGTAAACTCAGGAAATAAAATATGATTTTTGTATTTATAGGAGATACCCAGAATTTCTAGTATTGGATTACTGAGTAAATATACCTGAGTTCTCATGGCTTCTCGATAATTTCATTTTTACCTTGATTCTATTCTGTAATCTTATAAATAAATTATAATTGTATTTATAATCGGAAACCCCTGCTATACTATTTACAAGGATTACTTACTTCTTTATTGATTTATATTAACATGTTCTTGTGCCTTTATGCAACCCTCGTAACAAATACGGTTTATTTACTTAATATCCTCTATATCTTAAGTTTTGCTTTGTACCCGATACCATATACTTTTAAACTCTAGATTGCGTATCTCACGTGAGAAACTTCGCGACAGAAGCTCTCTGTGTGTGTAAAGAGGAATCCGGAGCCCCGCACCCACCGTTGCTTGTTGGAGTTAAACTTGTTTTGTATTGTGATGTTGTGTTACTGTTGATATATTATCCACAAATCATATATTTCCGGAATTTATATGATATATATATGTGTAAATGTAGCTGGAAATGAATTATCAGATAATATAACATAAAATACAAAAATATGAAAAAATGATAAGAATATAAAGACATATACATAAAATCATTTTACTTTAAGTCTAAGGTTAGCCAATATTACCCACTGTGGTACTACCTTTCAATTCCCAGATCTTTGAAAAATACAGGTAGCTAATTAATACCTAGAGAATGCAATCGATCTGAACATATAACTGTTTATCTTACGTGACACTATGTATACCTAATTCTAGGTCAATGAGGTCAACTAATATAATCGGTTAATGACTACGAGTGCCTAATCTCGCCTATCATGTACACTTACAAGGATAAACAAAGCATACAATGTTAGTTCGGCCAACATAGTGATTCTCAAATGCTTATCCATGGATGACGACCTCAAGAATATTCACGAGAACTGTCAGAGAACATATTGACTTCACAGGATAAGACAGGGGTTCTTGAGCCAAAGAGATTGTTTTCCTAACAAGTTCTGTCATTAAATTGTCACGGACAAACATACTATCATTACAACTATGTGGTTATCCCTAGAACATCGTGTTATGGTGGTTCTAATTAATCCGTCGATAGATTTGTGAATCCATGGTATAACGATCTGTGTCTATGATAGTGACCTATGAGCTTTGAAGTCAGGTGAAAAGGTCCATATAAGACAAACATAAATGATACTTCGGCCGACTCTTCAGTTTCTTTGGATGGTATGAAGTCAGCACATACAAAACGAGAGCTACGTGTGAAACGACTTGTTTCATGAGAGCTGGATTCAAGCGTAAGGCTATCCTTCGTGTGAGACCGAGTAGTGACGACAACAATTAGTACCATATAAAAATGAGTACCCTCTAAGCGATTAATCCACCTATAATGAACACGTGTAATTTAAGTATTCCGCATGAAATATCTCGAATATAAAGAGCTAAGAGAACGAACAACTTGACGCTATGTTACTAAAATATCGCGAGCCAGGCTTAAAATATCTGGAATGTGGAAAATTGAAAAGCACAGATGTTCTCCGCGCCAAGAGAAGAAATATAATGTATATCCGAAATAGAAAAAATAAAATGTTAGTCCATTACATTATTTAAAAAGAGCTGCTCAGTTCTTCACGTGTAACTCAGAATTGGAAGCATAAATTTTAATAAGCTGCCAATGAATGCATTTCTGACAGGCATGATACAATAAGTAAAACAAGACCAAAAGAGAATATTAGTTACGGAATTGAAGTATTAACTAGTGAGCATCAAGATTACTCCAATACACTCACATCAAAACATTCTCAGTTACTCCTACACTGACATTAAATTGGTTGAGCTACCAGAGTGTCATCTCAGAATACTCTCAGGGTATATAGAGATGGCATTACATACGCCAAGAGCGTATGCAGTATAGGTAAAATAGCGACTAATGGAAGACCATTTAAGTACCCTCGGTTATGTCCACAAAAACACACAACACTCTCCATAACTTGTACCTACTTGCCAACAAATATAGTCGGATACACAAAGAAACCGACAATACTACAGTCTTTCGAGCACCCTCTCTACTAGACAAAACATCACCTCACACAAGACAATCCGGTCGCCAAAATATAACTACAGTACAACACTCAGCGAGACCCTAATATGCTATATTCCACATCGCAACGTTACCACACTACATACAATCAACACTCATCAACCTCACTCACACCCAGCAAATATCATGCGTTATAAGGGGATAATCTTGTGACAAACCCCCAAACATTCAAAATCTATGGCTCTAGGGGATTTATAAAAACACGAAAAAACATTCATAAGGGGAATGTTAATTATAGAACTGCTTCTAACAGTTAGTCGTGCGTGTGATTCGTTTCTGTGGAAAGCGTTAATATATCATGTGCCGGTGTTCGAGGTGAGAGGGCAATCGTGTTATGGATTGGACGATGAGTTACGTGAGGAGGTTGTAGTGTATATAGCTTTCGCACGGCTCGCCAGATAATGTGTACAACATATGATGCGTGTCAACATATCTGTTACGATTTCACCCATCTTGATCTGGCGCGCAGGTGATTATTTGACCATCTCTGAAGATGACTCAGTACGTGCGTGTCAAGAGATCAAATGAGACAAATGGGGTTATCAACAAAATTTAATCTCTCTGAAAACTACTACCAAGGACATACATAATACGGTATAAATATATGATCACGACTCGAGCAAGAACAACTTGTCACAAATAAAGAGTATCTAAAAATAATTCCGAGCATCTGAAGTTATTGGGAACGAGCTAAACACAATCAAGAAAACACAGGATCATACTAATGCAGGATATCATCGTCACATGTCATGAAAGAGCAAATTCCATCCACATCACTAACACAGTACCTAGTTAATTCTACTTATGAAATAAATTCCCAGTAATGTTCAACTGATACATCATTAATAAGCAAAAATAGTTAAACAGAAAAATGCAAACAAAACATAAGTACTAAACGAAAGACAATAAAAAAAGACTGAACCATGTCAAGTGGCGAAAAATACTCTAATAGAAATCGAAATTAATTGAATTAGCTACAAAGACCAAATGCATTGGTACCATGTAGAAAGGATAAATTTCCCCTCAATCAATCTTTAAGTTAAAATAATTATGTCAGTCCATCAGTGAGCAAAAATTTACGATTGCTCTTAATCATGCATTATCTCCTCAACTTTCAGACCACTTTTCCCTGTGTTAGATTGAAAGATTTGTATACACAGAAAAATGAAAAAGACTAATCATGATGATTAATCGGACTGTTAATTTAAAACCTCAATTTGGTTTAATCTCAAAGAGGTCTGGGCAAAAAGCCCAATATTACTCATCATTATTATTAAAAATATGAAATACAGTCACGACCACACCAGGTATAACAATAGTGCTCAAGCTCGACCACGCTACATCTAATGCCTAACTGTCCGCATGATACTGTCCGCTTACACTTAATATGTTTTACAAGTCTTTCAAATAGAGAACAGATCAAATAATCTAATTAACAAGCAGAAGACGATCTTGAAATCCAATGCCGTGATTTTAAGGCTTGAATGCGCCCTGACCACATGGCTTCATCCAAAGCGGGATACACTGATCCATTAAATAGCTAAATTACACAGCACAGAGGGTTGGGACTTTTCCATCTAAAACAACCACTTGATCCAGCTGCCTTATTGTATTTATCATAATTCTTTCTACTACACGTAAGGTTATCATATTCTAGTCTGACCTGCAGGAACTGGTAAGCTCTCACGAAGAAACCCTTGTTCGCAGCTTGATCAAACTTAGTTGCCTGAATCAAGTATTGACTCAATGATATAACTGCCGTGCGTGCGATCGGCATGACATATGATCATTTCTTGACGTAGTCCAAGCCGTTGAATTGTTAGAGACGAGCGTGCCCCCCTAGCCGTAGACAGAGTCATGTCCAGTCCCATGAATCTCTTGGGAATCGAATGCGAGATCACATGTGTGTGTATATAGTGTCCATGGGTCCTCATTGAAAATACACCCATGACAGGTATTACCTAGACAGATAAGGGAATACAGTGTCTTGTGCTTTCGGTGGGAACCCCTGCGAAGGCGACTACGGACAGTTTCGAATGTGGCGTTCTTCGCATGAACCTCGACTGGGTATGACACCACACATCCCTCCATCTCTCGACAGACACGCTTACTCCTGAACACACAACCAGTAAAATTAAAGAACCAAATCCCTCTCTGGAAGAACAAAATTAAGCTCTGAAGGGCGATACGCTGAGAATCTTGAAACGCTCGCGAAGGATACAGTAGGATGTTGATGGAGAACAGATCCACCAACTCTACAAATTCAGTTACATCGGACAATTGTCCATTCACACTGATTCTTCCGAGTTCCCATTTTAGTCATGACTATTGTTCTTCGTAAAACTTTATAAATACTTTGCCCGTAGATAGTGTTATAACCTACGAATGTGTTTCAGTAAACTTCTCAGATGCTGCCTGCGACATCAGTAACTCGAGATGCTAGTTTACATTAGTATGATATTTGTCCTACTCATCATCTTGGCTCCACCAATTCACATGCCTTATAAAGATGTTCCAATAAAGACTACATCAAAACAGTGTTAAGTTAGAGTTGAGAAGAGCATAACGATACACTAGCTCAAGATGCTCCTACAATATCTCCGACGAAGTTTTATGTCCGAACAAATATGTATCCCTTATCTATCGGTGTCTTGTCTCCACCGCTGACACCCAAATTACTGACATGCATAGCTAATCACCACGTTAAACACCAAAACAAGATAGGCAAATCAACCCGATATCATACGTCACACCGTTTATTGTATGTACCTCCAACCACCTCGAAACAACCAACATCGCCAAATGGATAGCGCATGCTCGTACATGTAGAGTTACGGCACACTTCGATCTAGCGTTTATATCAGTTAGACTATAATGTCGGTGATTGTATAGTATGGTAAGGTCTAGAAGACTTACTTCTCAAGTTATTGCATGATGTATCCACAAAATCAAATTAACTTCATGGAATATTGACTTACCACTATGAGTATCACAATGAATTACCTATAATGGTTAAGGGTTTTTTTCAAATATATAATACAGATATACGTACACAAAGATCACCTACAACACGAAATACATTGAATATTAATAGTCCAATTATACACCATCCAAATATACAAACCATTATACTCTCAAAATACAAGAACTGGAACGATTGAATGGCTGTATGTAAAAAGCCAGGTCTCGTCCAGTTGTTTATATTTGCTCGCTAACCTAGATAAGGATCATATAACACGATTCTGCAATATATTCATCCCTTCAATGATATCCCTTCTAATTATTGTTAAGAAAAAACAATGAGATTATACAAATAGAATAATAACCTAATGACCAAGCAAGAGAAGCACATTCACCTCTTCATAATCGACAGTACAATCTTATAAGAAATAATCCCGTTATACGGATGCAGCCAGCCACTCCGTACAACTAGATGCCTCATATCAACACAGTTCTAAATACTAAAACGATTACTAATAGGGCTATGAACACATACAAACCAGGGTAATAGAAAGATGCACACTGAGAACGACATAGCAACGAGGTAGATAAAGAATAATAGAAAAGATAAAACAAATTACGAGTATCACCGTCCTCACAATCTTACAAGGAGGATCGGTGTGGTAGAGTAGTGCGACTGTGAGAGTACTAATAAAAAATACCTCAAATTAACATCCACCTGTCAAGCGATATTAAAGAAACCACAAACTTGAAGTCACACGTAATATAAATCTAGCGCAAATATCTTCACTGCGAGCAACATCACAAAGTTAAGAATGTCGAAATGCAACACGGTGACCCTACACGGAACAAAACAATGACGTCTGGATGACACTAACTAACCTAAGAAATCACCCAACCGATCACAAAATGGCCCATCACCTGGATAAACAAAGAATCAAGGCGAGAGATAACTAGGAAGTAAATCGATCAGAGAAAGTCCATAAAGTAAGCTCATTCGATCATACTCCGGCACACCCTACTCAGCCAAGAGAAAAAATCCATCTAAACGAATTTCATAATCAAGGATCATTTGTTGTATCGTGAATTTCAGGTTCGCAATGGTAGACAGGGAGATGCGACATGGCAGCTCATCGTCCCGAAGAAGTCCCAGGAGCAAGTATTGCAACTACTCACCTCAGTGTAGGGCACTCTAGGTTCTCAAGAGACAGCAGAGAAAGTGTATGTCAATTTTCCTTCTGGCAGGGTTCAAGCTCAAACGCCAATTGGTGTAGTCCGGCTAAGTTGAGTTGCGCGTTTCATGAGTGCAACGCTCCTCTATCGGAGATTACAACGATTTTATACCTCCCGGCATACTTCACATGAGTAATGATGTCGTTGCGTGAAACACCCCAGACCGTCCAATGACAAGTGATTCAAAGCGGTGCATATCCGTACGGATGTGTGACCGGATTGTCTAACCGCTCCTCCTTCCACTTTGCGCCCATACCCCGAGCTTCTCCATAGCAAGGGAACAAGTACTCTCCTTTGAGCATCGGTGGCTGTAGCTAAGACTACGGAACTGGAATATCGCGGCGAGACTTTCTTCGGACGATTAATCAGATCAACAGTAAATGCTGGGCACGACCACTGGAGACTTCGTTTGAAGTAGACACCCAGATATCCGCATCCCCCACAAATTGGGCCAAGTGACCATGCAAATGCAAAAGACGCGGAAGATGACTTGGCTATAAAAGATCCAACTTATCACGTTACAAGCTCTTCTTCTATAGGTTTTCTCTCTGCCCTTCGGTGATTTCTTTAAATGCACTTCAGATGTTTCAAGGCCTAGTTCGTGCTCTGTGACACAAATATTTCTTCAAATAGTTATATTATATGTGAATCATAAAAATGCGCCAAAGATGAATGTCCTATGAGTACTTAGGCCGTATCTCTAGTGTTGTGGATATTCTCAATACATTTGTACTACATGTTTGGTGTATACTACGTTTCTCTTATATAAGAGCTTTGTAGTGTTAATCGTCCCCTGATCGGTATAAAGGTCAAAAAATCAAAACACAATCTTCACTGAAACTCACGACTCAACCGTCGCACGACGTAACTTCGTCCATTCAATGTCCTAGCGGCATAATTTTATTTCCTTTATCACAGAATTCAAACTAAGCAACTTTGTGGAGGTGCCGATAAGTGAATCAAACACTCAATCGACAAGAAAAACTAGCAATTACCCCACTAGTTCTGAGTATAGATGGATACTATTTTAGTCAAAATGGTTGAAGCAATGTATCGTACGAGACTGCAACCACAGCTTTGAGGAATAAGCCCTCTCACAGCTCGATTATACGCAAGTCTGCTTCCAGACGTGTGACCGAAAACATACAAATATAATAGTGTCGAGGAAGGTCTTCAAGAGATGGCTGTCGTATCAGGAAATAGTCACACTTATACTAGGCCTAGAGACATTTTACCAAGCTCATCTATTGAGATCGTGCCAATATAGTGGCCCAGTTCTACAAACAAGTGGAGTATGCTGGCCTGTATTCCTCTATGTAAGTGCCGATTATGGCAACTTCATCGAAGCAACATACCTAGAATGTTAATCACTCGTTACAAA
Organism: Paracentrotus lividus; assembly: GCA_940671915.1. Taxonomy (NCBI): domain Eukaryota; kingdom Metazoa; phylum Echinodermata; class Echinoidea; order Camarodonta; family Echinidae; genus Paracentrotus; species Paracentrotus lividus. Next base: position 65,466,680 of record CALNVZ010000174.1, read on the forward strand.
AAGTCCTGAGTCCAGATGGACGAGGTAATCTAAGTGGTAACTGTAGTGATACCTCGTTGGAGCCCTATTGTGGTTACATTGAGATCCATGCAGCGACATTCTACACACTGGGAATAACAGCCGTCCGCCCTTGTATGGTCTCCGCAAGTCAATCCTCGTGTCCGAGTACTACCAGTCCACTCTCATAACTTTGCGAAGTTCCTTCCCTGCATGTAATTGAAGTAACCGACGAGAAAATGACACAAGGGATTGAGCAAAGTAGGAAACACAACTCCTGTATAACCCGGGAGTCGAGTGAATAACTTGTTAGTAACTTCCTGCTTCATACTTGTGCTACCACTTGTCTGTATAATTAGTATCAGCATGAATTACTGTCACAAACATGTCAGGAAACTCTGGAACAAAAGGGTTTATGAACTACACGTCTTTTGTGACCCGACTCTAAATATTACTTTCTGGATGGTCCAGTGGTAAGTTTCAGCAGAGCAAAGGTTCTTTCAATCCATCCTCTGAGAGATTTAGAGAAACTAAATCGGGATGGAATATTAAGTGTAGTGAGAGCAGTAACTCTCTCCACCCTTCTTCCTTTTCTACAGCGTCTAGAGGAGACAAATCTAAAGTGGAGGAGAAACCGAAGGCTGGCCCCCAGAAGAGCCCTAAGGTGTGCTACAACTGCGGGAGCTACGGACACTTCGCCAAGAACTGCGTCAACCGATTGAGACCAGAAAGACTGGGTGCAGGACTGACTGATGTCGACAGCAGCCTGGAGAAGAACCAGTCAAGAAGGAAGAAGAAAGAGAAGTCCTGGAACGACGACGTTCCAGTGCCGACAGCGACATCGGCAACACAACCAGTTGACAACCGAAATATGGAGGACGCGGGTGATGCCGAGAATGTTGTGGGAGGCTTCGGATGTTTGGTCATAGATTCGTTCTTCGCAGGTGATAGGAATGGTGATACTCCGATGCCCTGCGAGAGAGATGATTTGCCTTTGCTTAGTGCAGCAGCGTGTGGAGGCAAGACAGTCAAGTCCATGCCGGTGAAGAAAGGCTTTGTGAACAAGCAACAGGTCAAAGTGTTACGAGACAGCGGATGTTCAACTAACATCGCAAGGGCTGGTTTGGTTTCGGCTGATCAGATGAATGGTGTTGTGAAGACATGTTTGCTGGTTGACTGGACTATTAGGAAGTTTCCAGTAGCACAGGTATTTGTAGATACTCCATATTATACTGGTAACGTGGAAGTTTTATGTGTGAAGAAACCTGTATACGATCTCATTTTAGGAAATGGACCAGGTATCCGGAAGCCATTCGATCCAGATAGTTCGTGGACTCCAAGAAATGCCACAACCGAAGTAGGGCTTGCGGTAGAGACCCGGCGACAGCGGGAGAAGAAGACTGCACCCCTAAGGGCACTCAAGGTACTAGACCAGATTGAGTCGGTTACAGTAGATGAGTTTCAGAGGGCTCAGGAAAATGACCCATCACTCGACAGTATCCGTGTGAAGGTCGAGAGACAGGAAGTGTCGGTGAGTCGTAGTGGTAACAAAACGAAGTTCATAATCAAGGATCATTTGTTCGTATCGTGACATTTCAGGTTCGCAATGGTAGACAGGGAGATGCGATGAGTGTGCCCCTGCATCTGTCGTGCATGCCTGGCTTCTCATGTATGAGACCACAGTGTATTGCCCATAGACTGTAGACATAAACAACTGAGTACATAGTTTGGAGGGCACTTTACGGTTCCCAAGGATGCACTCAGCAGAGAAAGCTTGCGCGCTGTAATAGGTGGACAATTTCTTGCAATCATAGGCACGCGGATTTTCAGTCATGCCCGAAGTCGATCCTCTACCCTCCTGATGCGCTGAGTTCGGTGTGATGTTGCCCAATAAATAGACTACTGCACATCTACCGACTAGGCAGTCAGAGTTTCTCTACTTTGAACCAGAAGTCCCACTAGGAAACCACTCCGTTGGATTAGGATAGAGCCATTCAGAAAAAGAGTTTTGACGAGCAGGAGATCCGTGAGATACCTCCTGAACCCATTGGGACCCCAAGGACGAGAGGGGACAATGAACAATTTTCAACACTCACTTCACCTTCGAGATGCACCCCATATTTTAGGAACTAGTCTGATCTGCAAATCTAGTGGGCTGTGTTGGTCGCGTTAGTTGTACTAAAATGGTGACATATAACTGGTATCGTTATTATTCTCAGTAGCCGAATGATATGTGTACCAGAAGTTGGTTTGTCTTGATCAATGGGTCAGTTGGGCATCACAGGCGCGCAGCATCCCCAGCGAAAGAGCTAACCAAGATCCGACTATATATCAATAAACCATCTCCTCCACAGACGTCGAGACCCTACAAGCCCTCTTAGGGAAGTCGCAACTGCTTCTTCTTCTTGCGGACGTCAGAAGGACAACACCAGCAAACCCCTAGCTTAGGACGAGCACGTTTGAGAGCTGGTCCATGCTCGGACCCTGTAACATACCTCTGGTGGACTAAGGTAGGCTTTCAATGATAGGCTTACAGATGACAGGCCAGTTCAAAGCTGGCGTACTTTTTTGCCGATGCACTTCGACAATTTGTAAAGGACGAGATAAGAGAGATGTTGGAGTATGACGTCATGGAGCCGTCATCATCGCTCCAACACATCTCTAATCGTCCGTGTGAAGAAGAAGAAATGGGAGTAATCTGTTTTATTGTTATTTTCGGCAAATGTAGAACTCAGAAATTTGACACGTATTTGTATGGATGAAAGTCACCCTGGAGTCGACCATGAGCCCTTACTGGCTATGAGAAAAGTAGATGGCCAATAGTAGAATTCTAACAATTAATATCATGTTGAAGCATAAAAGGTAGGAAAATGTCGGGCTTGACTTCCTGGAGCAGAGTGACATCATTCCAGAAGGTAATTAGGAATAACAAGGGAACGGTTGGTTATTCTTTGTTCGTTGTTGTAAAAAAAAAAACACTAAAAAAGATTTTATTTTGCTATTTGTTTTTAAAAAAAAATCAAAACAAGACACAAAAAAAAAAGAGAGAAAAAACTGGAGTAAAGATTTTGTTTGACCAAATTGATTTTTGAAAAAAAAAAAAAAAAGGAAAAGAAAATTAAAGGAAAACTTCATCGTTGTTATGTTCATGTTTGACTGTTAAAAAAAATTAAAGGTTTGTATTTTTTTTCCAAGGATTAATTTTGGACATTTTTGAAAAATAATAAAAATGATCTAAGAAGGGGTAAGTTGTCACAAAAAGGCCGACGTTTCGATTATTTAATTGAAACGCTATTTAATTACAGTGTGAATAAATTAGTATATCTCGTTAGTCTGTGAGTTTGCGCAAATTGCTGCCAACCTTTGACCGACGCGTGTGCTTTGTTAAAGATCGCATGATCATATTTTAGGGCACTACATGTGCGTTGTGTTTTTGGTAGTAAGCGTCCCCAATTTGCATATTGCCGAGTACGTGCCTTGCCTAAGGAAAGCGGCACTGCGCCACCATCTTCGCTACACGACGGACGTGTTTGTTTGAGCAGGCAGTCGCTCTTAATGGCAGCGAATTTAGCACCTGTATGTGAGTGAGAGTTTTTAGAAGACGAGAAAAGGAACCAGGTTTCTGTGTTCAGGCCCATTTTCCTCGTAGTAATTAGCGTGAGTAATGCAGTCTTGTCAGCCTTCTATCTCTCGAGGATGCTCTAGCTGCCCTGCATTGTAAATTTCGAAGATAACGTAAGTTGTTTCCCTAAGTTAATTTAATATTTGACTCGTCAATATTTCTATATAAGAAATGTAAACTGCATACTTTGTAGTATTCATTCAAATAATAAGAGGGTACAAATAAGACATAATCTATATTTGTTGATATGGGCGTAGAAATATTATACTAGAGTTAAAGAAGAAAGCAACGCATGAATTCTGGATGTATATTGTGATGTAACAAGTAAAATTACTTGTCTTACAAACTTTCTCGATGCCAGAAAAATTATGAAGTTTCTCGGAAAGTATTTGTTGGATAATTTCAAGTAATACTTTTGCTTGGTGTATTAAAGTATACTTTAGAGAGATATGTATTATATCAATAATAATACTCTTTGCAATTTAACAAAATAATTGATAAATGTTATTTGATGCTTTCTTACATTAAGTATCTTTCGGATGTGCGCATTTGTCTCCAAATAATGTTGAAATATGTTTATCAAAAAAGTGAATAATCTTCACTACTTATTGATTTGCAATGTAGGTTATCTGAATATACTATTTATATATTAGGGTTGATAATATTTTTGAACAGCCCTTTCCTGGGAGTCCCGTTTCCTGAGTCTTTTGCCGGAGCCCTTCTTATGTATCCGAGAGCAAGAAGCTCGAGAGTGAGAAACCAAGGCTCGTACGACCAGTCGACGACTCGCTACGGCGACCATTCGCTCAACGAAGAGAGTAAGTCACTCGACCGTCCGCATAGATACGAACCGATGGACATGAACTGTTCCCACATTCTCTCCTGGTATTAAACAAAATAGAAGACATACGCGCGACAATTAGAACCTCTCGCAAGAGTACCGTGTATATTTTTTTAGGGAGAATTTGTTCTTTATGATTACGATTATTCGAAATACTGGAACATCACATCTGTAAGTGATAGCATACGATATGAATACTCAGACAGACACAGCTTATAAAATACACAGAACTGACTCACACCAGAGTACAAAGCTTAAAAATAGTAATATGATTTGTTATACTTTATTAAAGCCAATCATACCAAATTAATGAATGAAAGAAGATGTCTGGTTACTTACTGTAGATTATGTAAACTCAAATGAATATTGTAGGAACAAAGAGATACAGGTAATAAATATTTTGAGTGTCATTTCTTTTTACTTATAAATGTTAAAAATCGTGGCTGAACCAGTTATATTGATTTATGTCTTAGGATAATCTTAATAATCCATAGTTATCTAGAGCGACAGGGGCCAGGAGGGAATATAGGGTTTAAACAAAAAAAGACACAGTAAGAATGGTTTATTTTCGCGTTGTACATGTTAATACTAAAAAGTTAGGGCTAGTTACTTGTCAACGCTGCACTTGCAGGGGCCTGCGGGTAAGCCAGGGGGAGGGGCGAGGGTGGGCGGAGGGCTGTAGCCTCCCCCACCCCACTTTTGAGTTTTTCAGCCAACGTGTTACAAAAATGCAAAAATGACCATCATTGTGATTATTTAGGCTGTTCTAGCCCCCCCACCCCGACCCCGCCCCTCCACATTTACGGGCTTCAGCCGCTCCACTATTGTAAAAACGCTCCGCGAACTGAGCCCAGCGGCTTCTCACGGCGGTAGGCAAAAAGAGAGCCAGTGGTTCACAACTTCTCAAAATAATAAACGGAGATTTAGAATTCTTTCAACGTTGTGCAAGCTCCGTTTAAGGGGTTTAATAGATTTATTTAAGCAATCGGTCGATGTATTGCTGTATATTATGAAATGCGTAAACACGAATTAAGGGGCTTTCACAATTGCTCTTTGCGATCATTTGGCATTATGTTGCACGCAATCGCAACGGTTGTAAGCAGTCGCACCACCAATTGTGAAAGGGGCTTTTGATACCTTTAATCACAAATTCTCATCTTCACAGCAAAAGCATCAATATTGTGCCCATATGGTGATAATTCGTTTCATTAGGTAGGACGATTATTTCAGCTGAAACGAGCATTCCAATCTAACAAAAATTAAATTAGAATGCAAGCACCATCATATCGACCTTTACTCATGCAAACAAACCATTATTGGACTTGGTATTGCAAATATTCTTAATAGCTCCAGGGGCGACAAGAGAATTTTTTATTTTATTAGTAATGCTTGATTGTGTATGTGCTTATATCATTTTTAATGTTTATGTCTACACGATTATTTCGGTTGGAAATGATACCACAAATTTACTAAATTTACATAAGAATATTTTGATCCAACAAACAAAATTGTAAGTTTATTGTATTCTAGAAGTGTTTATTACCATGGTCACTGTAAATGAACATCATTGGTAGATTATAGTCGGAGTGGTGTGGTCGAGTGGATAAGTCAGCGGACTTACGATCACAAGGTACGCGGTTCGAATCCCGTCCATACCACTAGCATCCTTCGGCAAGGTGTCAACCTGCAATTTGCCGTACTTGACCCAAGTGAGGTAAATGGGTACCGGTAGGAAAAAATTCCTCGAATGCCTAAATCGCCCTTTATTAGGGCAGCTATGGCTATAGCCGGGTAATAATATTAGCTGCGCCTCTGAATAGTTTACTAGATAGACGGCGAATTATGAATGCTTAATATTATTATTATTATAGGACACAAGAACACGATGTTTTTATTCATTATTTGTGCCAACCCGTGTACGCCTACACTCTAAAAAATACACAGCGTAAATTAGGTTGAAAGGATGGAAAAGGGCCGAGGAGTGACACTCTTTCCCCCCTTTCGAAAACGCTGTCACTCCTCGACCCCTTTAAAGGGTGATTTACTCCTTTCCACCCCCCCCCCTTTTTTTTTATAGAGTGTAAAGTTTAACAACAATTTAAAAATTAAATATTTCTTACAGTTCACATGTACATCGAAATTTGAGAAAATTGCCAACAGCGCGCACACAGGGTGTACACATAGACAAGACATATTTAAACACACAAGTAAAGCACAGCGTTGGTCCAGCGAGCTCGACGCATGAGTAACGCACACTCAGCGCATTCTGTGCTTTGGCCATGCATCGTACATGTGACTGCGCCATTGTAAAAGGGAAGTGCATAATTCATAGTTCATTTGGACGAGAAGCTGTTAATTTTTTCTGCTCAGACCAAGTAAACGGTTGTCATGGTGATCTGTCAACAGATGGCGGGGAAATCGATGAGTTCCGTTTGACCAGCATAGATTAAAATGAATAATAATACAAATAAATGTGTTTGCATGGAATATCAGCACGTCTCCCAAAGCAGTTCATTGTCATTAGATATTGAACCTGGATTCTTGAGCATAAGCTATATCATGCATTTTTTAAACAATGGATGAAATATTGAAATCAATGGTGGGGTGCGATTGTGGCCCATTATTGAAGGGATTAAAAAGTCATGGCAGAAAAAGAAAAAGGAGGGAGACTTCAGAGAGTATGAAAAAAATGGTAAGACCGGGGAAAATAATTTAGGTATAAATTCTTCCTATACGATGTGTGTCTGGCTGATTCACTTTATTTCGTATGACTGGCTTTTGTAAAACAAATTGTGCAAGAAAGGGGGGAATCTTTCTAAAAGGGTAGAGATTTTCATCATCCATTTTTCTTTTTTTAATGTCAGATTTTCCTCGATCGCTTTTGCTTTTTCTTCAATACGAATATATAAATTTTAAAATGTATGTTGGAAAAAAAGATGATGTGGTAGGGTATGATCATTTCATATTTCTTCATTATTAGTTTTAAGCACATTTGACTAAGCATATTTGAAAATCTGTTCAAAATGTTTACAATAAAATAATTGGCTTTTTTGACAATGATAATCACAACGCTTGTGTTTCGATCGATATGACTTTATGTGTATACTTCTCTTCTCTCTGAATACTAATTATTTATGTCCATGTCACTTCTGAATACACAATATACAGGTACAATCCTAGCAGGTATCAGTATGTTATGCTGTGGGTCTAGGCAACAAAGCAACAAACAGGATGATGACATAGGACTCTGCTGTACAAACATCTTTGTTGGCATATCACAACTCTTCACTGTAACCTTCCTTCTGATTGGCTGGATATGGAGTATCACGTGGGGTGTCTACATGGTCGTCTTTGCGCGTAAGAAAGCTTTTCTTCCTACTCACTATATTACTTTCATTTATTTGGGGTTATTTCCAAAAAAATCTGCAAAATACGTGTGCAATTTAATATGAGGGGTACATAATACATACAAAATAAAACGCATTTTAAAAATAATTCAGTTGATAATAACATACATCGACAAAGCCTGGTTAGATACCCGACAGAAATGTGGAGAAAACTTTGGAAGCGAATTGCTTGTAAATAAGGTGTCATTCTGATATACATAATGTTTATTAACAGACGAGACAACAAATAAAAGAAAGTAAAATAGCACTGTAGCAAAAAGACAGAAAAAAGGGATAAAAAAAGAAACAAACAAAAAGAAAAAAAAAAAAACGAAACAAAAAGAGAATATCAATGCAAAAGAAGACAGCTTCATTTTTTTTATTGTAAAAAGGACGCATACACTCATTTATAAATATAAAAATGCAAACATTCTATAATCTCAATTATCATGACATTTCTAGTATTTATTTAATCATTTTTAAATGGGAATGTAAAGGAAGTCATATCCTTTCTTGTGATGCGACTTGCTAACCGTTCACAAAGTAAAAATATCGGTTTATTACGCCTACAGTGCATGGGCATGTAGATGAGTCATTGGAAACTTGTAATTATATTCATAATTCATTCATATAATTATACGAGTTCAACATTGTGTCCGGTCTTAATTACGGTAACCCTCAATTACTTGTTCGTCGATTCTTGAACGCCTTTATGACACGATTGATTTCTTGCCAAGACGGTCTAAGATGCGGATGCCGGTCAATCATCAATGCAGCAAGGTTAAAGAGATCCGAATTGTGAGTAACTCGAGAGACATAATGAAGGATTCTACCAAGAGAAAATATATCTGACTGGATACTACTGTATTCCCCTTCTAGGATGTACTCCGGTGCTAGGTGTTGGTAAACCACGCCCAGTTTGTATCCTTCCATCTCATGATCGGTGATGTTGCGGTTCTTGTGCGGCATGGTGACGGTCGTGACGTTACCCATGTCAATGATGTAAGCCTTCCATCTATCATCTTTCTGTAAGAGGACATTGTTAGGTTTGATGTCGTTGTGAAGAAGATCTCTCTCATGCATGGCATGAACTCCTTCGGTGATATCCACAACGATGTCCAACCACTCCTGATCCGATAATGCAGGAGTCTTGGTTTTGATGGCCTTACTGAGTGGGTAAACGACCCCTGTGTCTTTGTCACCGAGGAAGTCAACAACCATTCCAGGATAATTGGCGTGACTGGTATAGCCGTAGCACCTCGGAAATGTTGGGTGTGCCCCTAAGAGCTGGTGAACAGCCACCTCCTTCATAGTCCGGAAATGATTCAAGGATGCCAACCTCTTCATGTCTTCTTTGTTGACCTTCCGGTGTTCTTTTACTCCTTGGAGCTTGACAGCTACAGGATGTGGCCCAAGACGCTTCAGAAACACTTCTCCGAACGTGCCCTTGCCGATCAGCTTGGAGTCGTCGGTATCCCAAGCCTCGAGCTGTGACGTCATAATGGTTGGAATATCTTCGAGGGGTATCAGTGACATAACTGCTCTATCAACCACTGGTATATCGGTGGTGTCTGAGGATCCTATATCTGACATAGCATTCTGTTGATACCTGTGACAACGAATTCGTGGATATAGGGATAAAACATTAATGATTGCATTCATATTATCATGTTGACATTATTTTCGTGGTAAGATATGTTTGGCTGGAACAAATACAAGTGTCATGACGAACAAAACGAAACCAGTCAGTGCAATGATCTAGAAAACTATAATTTTATTTAAGCTCGTACAAGCATCAAGTCTATTACAGCATATTCACTACTATAGACTATAGATACATGTTCTATATTTAAATACGAGGAACTCACTTTGATATATAATAACGGAGCTTTGCGATCATTAGACTTTGGGTTTTCGTCTTGAATTTAATTGCTTCAATTGCAGACGCGGATCCTTCTTCCTTTAATAATCTGGACAAAGAAAAGAGAACGAAACGAATAAAATATAAAGAAACTAGAGACAGACACAATCAAAATTGCACATGAACAATCATATAAATCTTGTAATAATTGAGGTGAAAAACCTAAATCCTTTTAAGAATTACGCTACACACCAGTATATATATATACATTTTGTCATTAAATTAAATTGCGACATGATTAATAATAAATCTGATCATATACGACACTTTAAAATTACTCGATTGAGGAGGAAAAGGCGCATACCTGATATAAATGGAGTATATTATATTAATTATTAATTCTGTATAAATATTGTCCTAGGGGCCTACGCTTCGTCATTATGTCAAGAGGATTAAGGGGCAGACTCGTGTGTTTTGATTTTTGACATGGTTAAAACTCTTCCGATAATATTACGCACAAATAACGGTGCTTCTTTGTTTGTTTGTTTGTTTGTTTGTTTGTTTGTTTGCTTTACTTACCCTGATCCTGTGGACACACATGACGGTGATGAGACACCATCAACATTCTAAAAGAGATAATCATTCACTTTGGTTACATATGATAATCAATTTTACCATGACCAAAAGGTCTGAAATTCTATCAGATCATCACAAATTTGATTGTAATAATACTAGAATGTAATATAGTTTGTCTCCAAAGCGCTTATTCATGAAACATTGCATTTGTCGTTTCATTTAATGGGTGGCTCAAAGACCCCTCCCTCTTTTAAGAAAATTATTAATGTTTATTTCGTCAATACAAACAAACACATTGGTGAGAATGTATGACTTACCTCTGAAGATAGCAATTTTGAGTTTTTCAAATCATTGGCGCTCTGCTCAAGTCTGTTACAACGCTCTTTCATTTCTTCGTACGATTGTACTATCATTCCGATGTCGATCTCATGATCGACTGACGTGATAATCCCAGTTGAAAGCCCAGCCGCAGTCAATAGCTGACGAAAAGTCTTTGAGATAATAAAAAATATTTGAATACTAGTAGTCCTCACTCAAAAGTCACGACGATAACAAAAATGTGTTCACCCAAAAAATGCCGTTACGTACGTACAACAATTCTTGCCTACTTATCATTACATCTATTTTTCTAGACAATTTATGATTTACATGTAGAAACTTATGGTGCAATCTATTTATGAAAATTACCAGAACTTTTATCCGTTTCAAGATAGGATTTATACGAGATGTTTAAATGAACATTTTGTAAACGAATAACTGTTATTTCAAAATAGGGAGGGGGACCTGAAAATATAGGGGGTGCAGACGAAATTTATGTAAGTTCATTTAGTGGATTCAACAAAATAGGGGATACACGCCTGTTGTCCATCGTACTGTTTTACATGTATGAGACAACCATTACCTTCAGTTCGTTAAACAGATGTTCTTTTTCGCTATCAGATTCCTCACGGAGTTTCAGAAGCGAGTCGATTTCTTGGTTTCTTTTGTCAAGTTCTGCTTTCATGTTCTGCGTTATAGAAAAATGTTCAAAAAATATTTAAAAGTAGAGAATATAAGACTTAAAACAACGAACAATGAGGGGGCTCTGATTGTCATTGATAGATATAAAAGTGACCAATTTTTATTCATGTAAGAAACACCTTCGAAAACCTTCTCTCTGATTGCCGCATTTGGCATATTCCATTTAATCATGTCCGTCCTGTGTTATTCCAGACCGTGAGCCACTCTTGAATCACCCCCGTGCCCTCGTTTTTTTACTAAATTTACTTTCTTTTTTTTTTTTTCTTTCTTCTAGTTACTAAGTTGTTTCATTCGAGCATGAAGTATGAGGAAAAATCTTCTTTAACCAAAATGATTTTTGTTTACGTATTGATCTATAGTGCGTCTAAAGAAAACTTTAAACTTTTGATTCATGCGTACGTTATTTATTTCGGATGGTTTGGAATGGACCAAAATGCCAACAGATATAAGACTCTGGAAAATACTTCCCATAACTGCCATAATCAAATTGTGGATAACAAATACAATGGATATTCACAATAGATCATTCAATATAGTCATAGTAAACGAGAATAGCCAATTCCTGTGCAATCTAATTTTCGTATATCCTTTACTAAAAATAACAGTGCTCACCTATGTATGAATTAAATTGGACTTTTGATGTCATGTAAAGCCGAGAATAAATTTTTCAATTATGAACCCCACCCACCCTGAAAATAATTATGTTATAATTGCCAGCCATTACAAAAGTGACAATTTTCTTAGACGCACTGCAGAAAGGCTATTGTTACGACATTTTGCACTCTTATGATATGTGAATTGTATAGGCTACATACCAGACACTCCTGATCTACTGAAGATAACTGGGCCACCAGTTCTTCATTTATCTTGACAGCTCTACTAGTCGTTCCCTTCAATTCTTTCATTTCATCTTCCAGTTTGTGTCGGTCAATCTCAAGGCTCTGAAAAAAAATACATCTTGTGGCAACTTATATTGATTTGGAAATGCCTTGAGATTAACTGATTGAACCGTTCAATTTGAACGAAATACAATCTGGAAGAGCCAGCACAAATTTTGATATTGTTTTATGATAGTTTAAATCAGGACCCATATTCTGAAAACATTAGTTGACAACTAGCTGTAGTAAGGTTAGGGCCTGAACATTAATGTAAAACTAATTTTATTCTTAGAAGTACTTTCATCGTGAATCATGACCTACCTTCACCCTAAAGCGCAGACCAGTATTTTCTTGCAGAGTTTCAAAATGTTTCTCCTGATAATCTTGTAGGCTCTTGGATGTTTCTGTCAGATTATCAGACGAAATCTGTAATTTGAATTAAAAAGAAAAATGTTGTGTGTTTCAAAATGTAATTAATGGCAAGTCCTACAAAATACCCCTCTCAAAGTTTTTTTTTATAGAAAAAGTGATAATATTGTTATCACTTTCACACTGACATAGATCGGATATAAGACACAGAAAGCAGAAGAAAACTGTTATAAAATTGGACAAGGTTGGAGCACGGTTTTATTTGAAATAATCGCGTGAAATTGATAGAAGGCATGCACTGTTTGCTTGTTGTTTCATTTTTGTGAACAATAAAATAATTTTGTGGTGCGGGAGAGTAGGGCAGATGGGGAGGGGGGCGTTGTTGCAGCCCTCATTGTTTTTAATATGTGTATTGCTGTAATGCAGCAATAATGATCAAAATACTTGTTTGTATGATCAGCCCCTCTATATTTTGCTCACCCCCCCCCCCCACCCCGACTTACAATAATTAATTGATACAAATACGGCGTGTGTAAAGTTTTAGCGGTATACCACTTAAACGCTGTTTCATGGGGCCCTAAGGATGTAAGGTGGAAGGTGATCAGCATCAAGCGAGACCAGATATTTTATTGAAATTATGTAAAATTAGATACCTGCAATTGATGTTGATATTGCTCATTTTCAGCTTCCAGCTTAGAGAGAGATTTCTCCAGTTGATTCACGAGTTTCTCCATGACATCGGCTTTTCGACTCCAGTGCTACAAGATTATTCAAAGAGGAGGAAACTCAAGATCAAACAAAAATGTCTATAATGTGTTAACGTGCCGGTCGAAGATTACCATCTGGAATATGACTAAGTCTGCTGGTTTGGGGTTCGATTCCTGTCAACCGTTGCTGTCAACGGCACGTTGCATGAATAGCTCGGTGAGAGAATGGCAAACTGGCTGTATTTCGCCGCCAATTGGTATGGCAATAGCAATAATTGATACTGACGAATGTATGGGACATTGCAAGTTAGTAATATTGTGAGCAAAGAGTAAATTACAAAACTAAATTTAAATTATATCTTTCCTTACTCTCGCCCTTATAGATATTTCCAAACCCCTTCTTTTTATCGTATAAAACTTTGGGTTTAATGCCAATCTGTACAGCATAATAAAACTGTTTGTATACCTCTGTCTTTGCCATCATCTCTTTCTTGATTTTATCTGATCGATTCTTTTCTTCTTCCATGCCCTCGATAGCATCCATCTCTATCTTGGATATCTTGATTTCCATTGCCTGAAAAGTGCACAAAAAGCAATTTCGGTATATACATAGTTAAACACTAACAGATCTTTTTATATTTGATTACGACATAGTAGGTGGATCCAGGATTTAAAAATAGGAGAGAGGGAATCCTCAAAATTTGAAATATAAAAGGGGGCGCAACCAAATTGTTTTCTTCGATTTTAATGGGGGGGGGGGGGGGGGGGGGGGGGGCTGTTGCGCCCTCAGGATCCGCCACTAGCAATGTTTTATTCCATTTAGAAAAGGTAAAGAGTGACGACATACCTTTATCTGTGACTGAAATTGCTCCTTCTCCAGCTTGGATTGTGTAACTTCTTCGTGCAGTTCGGCGATACGGATTGTACCGTTTTGATTCTGGGCCTGTGTAGCCTGTGAAAAAAAACAAAACAACTCCGAAATGATTTATGTTATCCTTTGTATTCTTTTGCTATTTATAGCTAATTAGTTTCCCCATTTTTAAGTTAAACGTGTAGGGACCTATACATGCATATATAATTTTAGGATGCATCACACAACGGCGTATTCATGTCAGAATGTAGTCTAGTTCTGGACTCTTTAGAAGTTTGTGTTCATAATCCGCTAGATGGCGCGTTTCCCCACTCAGGCCACTCTCCCCCACACAAGATCATTTACCAGACTCATTCACCTATCACAGTCTTTTGGTGATAGGTGAATGAGTGGGGTAAATGATTGTGTGGGGGAGAGTGGCCTGAGTGGGGAAACGCGCCATCTAGCGGATTATGAACACAAACTTCTAAAGAGTCCAGAACTAGACTAGTCAGAATGAAGGGGGGGGGGGGCAACATTCATTATTTCCCTGGCATTTATTTATATTTTTTTAATTCCAAGCACAGACTTCTTGGGGTTCGGGGCTTAGGATTTTTCTCCCTAGTTGCGCCTTTCTCATAAACCAACGTAACATCTAAATCATGCATATCAAATGAAATTTTTTTTTAGACTTAAGTATCTATTTCCACATACAGCCATCTTTTCTCACCTCCAGTTGTGCCTTGTAGTCATCTAATAATTTTGTAGCCCCCTGGTATTGTTTCTTTAACTTGTCGATATCTTTGCTGTCATCTGAGTGCTGTATTTTCATTCTCTGTTGGGTAATTGAGAAAGTAAATTACAGTTTCACAAAATATCTCAAGAAACATAAAACAAGTCGTAATATCCATACACTGTAGCCTACTCGTAAGTCTAAATTGATTTGATGTCAATCCGCCGAAATGCCTTCACAGTTGATTTAAAAGCCACGAATACTCGTATGAAACTTCCATTAGAACACTAATTATGTTTCATCGTATCAGGACATCTCCCCCGGAGGACAACTCCCCCGCAGGACATCTCCCCCGGAGGACAGGTCCCCCCAAGGACAACTCCCCCGAAGGACATCTCCCCCGATGAAAACTCCCCCGGAGGACAAGTCCCACAGAGGACATATCCCCAGAGTAAAACTCCCCCGGAGGACAACTCCCCTGGAGGACAACTCCCCCGGAGGACAACTCCCCCGCAGCACAACTACCCCGCAGGACAAGTCCCCGGAGGACAACTCAACCATTCAGGAGAACAGATCCAAATGCACTCGTTAATTTTTGCTCCATTTGCGATTTTTTTTTTTTTTTTTTTTTTTTTTTTTTTTTTTTTTTTTTTTTTTTAAACCGAAATAGCCATTCATGAAAATACAAATTCTTTGGCAATTTTTGTTTTTTTCCGGCGAAGGGTGTTAAAGACTTTGGCAGCTGTAGAGGCGTTCTGCTATTGGAACCAAATTTTATCGTCAAAAGAGAGAGAGAGAGAGAGAGATATCAACTTCAATCTTAAATCACCATAGGAAGATGATCTGATTAGATTTGAGAGTATGTAAATCAATGGTCAGGCCCGTAACTAGGATTTTTGCGGGGGTTCGAAATCTAAAAAAAATATGAACCTTTTGAAGGGATGATTCTTGAGCGCAAAGCGCGAGCCGAAATTTTTGACTAAAAATGACCCGAAGCAGTATATTTTTACTTTTATGGTTCTATTTTTGTTGTTGTTGTTCTTTTACAAACGGTGACGATCATCTTTCTTTTAGCCAAAAAAAAAAGAAAAGAAAAAAAAAGAGGATTTTCAAGCGCGAATCGTCAACTGGAAAATTTTATATCACACCTCTTTAATAAAAAAAAAAATACATGTACATAATTTGATACAAGGGTTTTGTTTTGTTTTGTTTTGTTTTGGCTTGTTTCAGCAAATGTTTTAGAATTATAAATGATTTCATCGGATATGTTGACGGATATACTGAAAAATTGGTTGATATACCGAGATGTTTTAATTGTCATCTACTTCTGGAGATATTTTCATACCAACACTAGTTGCAATAACACCCTCTTATGATAGCGATGACACGGCATGAATGCAAAGCTATGCAAGTGCATACTTATGAACACACACCATTCAGATATAACTATTGTCTGTAAAATCTTAAACCCAATGACAATGATTGTATTACATTATTCCTTGAAAAATGACAAAACAAGTGATGATGTTGGAATTTTGTTTAATTTGTGAATTTCTTTTTTGATAAATAAAAATTGTGTTCTCGTTTAAACTTTTGCGCCCATTCTAATTTGTTTAGGGTGTGATTAATTATTAATTAAAGCTTAATTATCGTGGCTCACCCCCCCCCCCCTTGCTGAAGACGACTAGAGATATGAGGCCAACTCGCCCTTCGTGCTCTTTTCTATTCCTGTAGCTTCATATTTCCCAATTTAGCATCCTTCCTTTTTTCAACATTTCTTTTATTTCTTGCATTTTCATTAATTTTCCTTTTCTGAGGGTCACATTTCGTTGGGGTACCTCTGAATCTGCCAAACCTAACAACCTTTTGAGGGAAGGAGTAGCCATTCATAGATTGGAAGGGGTGGTTCCAATGGATGATTAACAATTAAACAACTATTCCCATCCTCGCTTGTCATTACAGAAGGGTTACTCCATGCGAAAAGTAATGTAATAATTGTAACAGAAATAAATTTAAAGTGAGGGGAGATGTCATCCGGGGAGTTGTCCTTGGGGGGACCTATCCTCCGGGGGACATGTCCTCCGGGGGAGTTGTCCTCCAGGGGAGTTGTCCTGCGGGGGAGTTGTCCTCCGGGGGAGCTGTCCTCAGGGGGTGTTGTCCTCCGGGGAGTTGTCCTCCAGGGGAGTTGTCCAGGGGGAAGTTGTCCTCCGTGGGAGTTGTCTCTGGGGGAAGCTGTCCTCCGGGGGACTCGTCCTTGGGGGACCTGTCCTCCGGGGGAGCTGTCCTGCGGGGGAGCTGTCCTGCGGGGGAGTTGTCCTCCGAGGGAGCTGTCCTCCGGGAGTTGTCCCTAGTTTGCAGGCACAAACCCATGTTGTTCGCTTACTAGGGTCTGCAGTTAAGAACTAGATTCACGCGTGTACTGTAGCTTCTTATTTGACACAGACAGTGAGTATGGAGACTAGTCTCCACTCTAGACTGAAATTTGTTTAAGTGTCAAATTGAGTCTGTGCTTGCAGACTAAGTTGTCCCCGGGGGAGTTGTCCTCCGGGGGAGATGTCCTAGAACCACGTTTCATGCATTACTGATGAATACCTGCATACCTCGATATCTGAATTTAAACTATTTACTGTCTCCCTCTCCAATATGAGCTCCTCCTCCCGCTTAGAAGTTGATGTTTCTGCCTCCTCGACTTGCTGACGCAGTGTCTGAAATATGATGTCAAAAATACAGAGAAAGATAAAGACAGAGAGAGAGAGGGAGAGAGAGAGAAGGGGGTGTATTTTGGTAATACAAGTTGCTATAAAAATATTTGGAAAGGATCACTCCGTTTATTGCATTTGTGGCATCATAATACACGTCACTCTCATCGATATTCACTTCTCCATGGTATACTTGAATGAAAATTCTAAAAATATAATGATTAAAAAAAAATCTTTACATCTTTAGATATAATGTCTACTCTAAATGCCATTAAGATATTTTACACAAACGTTGAATTTCATTAAAAGCAGGTTTCGTGCGTCTTAAATGGCATTGATCTTCGAGGATTGTATTTATTATGATCATGCACATATCTTTACATTTTGAAATATCTTCTTTATTCTGGACATTACACCTATTTTGGCAAAAAGGGCAATATAACGTACATTTCATTCGTGTGAAAAGTGATTACAATTTCTTTCAGAATAACAATTCATCATCTCACCTTTATTTTGTCATCTCTTCGCCTGATCTTGCTCCGAGATTTGTTGAGGTTCTTCTTTACTACAAGATAGTCTGTTTCTATTGCAACGAACTTTTCTTTGAGCTTACAGGCTATAGACGACATGCCCTCATCCATATCGCGAAAGATTTCAACGCCGACATCCTTTGCTAGGTTCTAATACAAAGTGGAATTACAAAGATTAAGATTTGGGGTCATATAAAACGATCTTAACTAATATTTGAGTGGTATATGTGATTTTATTTGATATCGTAATGGGCATGTTGGGGGACTCTATAAAATATAGTAGAAAATATAAACAATGGTAGTAATGATCATGCTATAGTGGGAATGTGGTTACGTGCGTAAAAGTTTTTGTTTTGTTTTTGTTTTGTTTTGTTTTGTTTTTTCAGACATAAAGGAAAATACTTAATAATCAGTGGCGAATCCAGGCAGGGCGCAGGGGACGCGCCCCCTATAATTTGAAAACCACTCATTGACTGTACGTGTTAAAAACCTGAAAATTTCGGCTACCCCCCCCCCCAATCGGGCCTGCATGGCGCCCCCCCCCCATCCTGAAATCCTGGATCCGCCACTGATAATGATTTTAAAATGACTTTGTTTAGTAGAAACAGTTCAAATAACTTGTTATACAGTATTGATGCTGCTAATTGATTTTATCATGCACCTGCTTAATTATATGAACAACACAATCATGATAACAAAACAAAATAATTCAACATTGTATATAGTTTTATTTACTTTTATCTTGAATGATACCTTTATGTTTATGTATAGCAGATTACTGTCAGCCATTTTCATCTGTAGTTTACACACAATGTCGGTGAGTGTCCTATTCCTCGGGAGGCCTAGTGTGTCCAACAAAAACCTCACATCTACGTCCTGGTGAAAAAAAAAAAGAAGTAATGATTATACACAATGTACCGGTACAGTTAAGTGTTATCATGGTCAATGTTTGCAAAATAGCGTGGACATCGTACACACGATGGCTTAAGAACCATGCAACCTGTGTCAGCCTGAAGTTTTCTCTGAGGACGCATGGGAAAACCCCACTGAAGGCATGAAGAAAGGCTATGGACACTTGCAATAAAAGGTTGTCATTTTGAGAAAAACTTTAATAAGAAATTGGACTGGGTTCCCCCAAGGGTATGAATACTTCTGAACATGCTGATTTCTATTAGTCTGTCAACAAAATACTCCTGGAATATCAAATTGTCCTAATTGTAGAAATCTTGTTGGTAGCATATTGTAATCACCCAAAAAGTTTGATGAAACGCATCCAGTTAAAAGCACGACTCATAAAACTTTAAAAATGGCAGGGGTATGAATACTTGGGGCACAACTATTATTATGAATTTTTACAAGCTCTTCTCGTTATCTTTTAATATATCAACTCACGTCTGCTTTGATCCTTGGTGGACGCAGTTTGCTGGCAGCGTCTTTAGTTACTATGGCAACGGGCTTCAGTGGTTTCCAGATCACAGGACACGCCCCTCTACAAGCCATTATTTTTTCGTCATGTCGTTGATGTACTCCATTGTGATGATATCAGACAATCTTATCAAAATTAAAAGATTTCAGGGTGATTTAAAAATTAGCTGATGGAATTTAACTAATTTATTTTGTACACAAACACACTTCTACAATGTCTTCATTGATTTTGATTAATTAATTAGACTTATTTCCTTCAAAACATACAAGTTGGTTGACATCTTTAATGAATACAGTATACATATAATCAAATGAAAATGAAACTTAAACCCGAAAAGCTTACCTTGAGTTGGGTACGCCCTAAAACATTTACAAACCAAAAAAGTTACTGTAATGATACTGTACACAAGTTTCTTTTATCTTAGTTATTCATTAAAGGAAATTAAACTCACAGACATAGGCCTATTTTTTCAGGTTGATACATCAATGTTGGCAAATACAGATAGTCGAAAACAAAATATATTCACGATATGCTAGACAAACTATTATTTGTCAAGCAAATGCGCGGCCACACTCCATCCCAATTCTACACTTTCGATCCATATTTACCCGCATATTGATCAGGCTGACAAAAAATGATGATTAACACGATTACCACAGACAATAATGCATTTATGCCATCAGATCATAAAATATAATCATGACAATGATTACCTAGTGCGGAAATATTGCATCTTAACAGCTTCAATATGACCACAGTATGAAAATCAGCTTGGTATGTACTGAATTTTTGATTCGGTTGCCCACAGTATCCGTGACGTCACAATGAATACTTTCTGCCGCTGCGCGTGTTGAATATTCATGAAACGCTTCCTATTCACGTCACGTCAAGCATGTCAAGTTGAAAGTTTTCCCTGTATTCCTTTTTAAAAATCTTTTCCTTGCAGTCAATATTTGTTCTCATTAATGTAACTATCAATGAGGTCAACCGAATCTATATACGATGCCCTTTTTTCAGGATAAAACCGTTGAAATAAAATGAATACTTTGTTTATAACACTCGTAAATAGTGGCATCTAAATCATCGAATACTATGATAAAGTAAAGAAATTTAACAGTAAAATAACTTTGTTTTCTTTCTTTCCTCAATCCACAGAGGAGCATAGACGAGTGATTGAGCAAGAAATGAGAATAAAACGAGTGACTACTGCAGCTAAAGCATTCAAGGCTGGTCGACCCATGTAGGGATTAATCATCATCAAAATCTCATTATTTTTCGATTCACGGGATGACTCTTCGATGTCAAATTTGCAGAAAATTATGTTTGTTGATTTGACATTATTATTATTTTTTTGCTATTGTTGTTGTTGTTGTTTTTTTTAAACAGAAATCTATAATAACAATTTGAAAAAGGAGATATGCCTATAATAGGCCTAATTTTATTATTATTTACGGTATGACCGTTCGATGTCAAAGTTGTAGAACTTTATTTTTTTATTTGTTTTTATTTTCCCGCATTAAACACAGATATGAAGGTATGAAGAATAAGGGGGAGAGCTACTTTCGTTGTTCAAATAATAATAATTATGGAGAGTAATAAGCACAGTTTATAAATTCAAGCACGAAAGGGGCCGTTTGTATATAGTGTTTGTATCAAGGAATTTTTTTAAAATACTTTTTCATGCTCATGTTAAATAATCACTTTACCACCTTGAATTGAATGGTCTAAAAGACCTGTTTAATATGTATATAGCTGTTATAAGCATTCATAATGTAGACCTTCTATACATGTATAGTGGTATTTGTGATTTTGTTAAAGGGGAAGTTCACCCTGGAATTTTATTGGTCTTAAAAAATGAAGAAAAATAATAGAAAATAATTAGTGAATGTTTGAAGAAAATCGACCCCAAAATAGCGAAGTTATGAATATTTAAAGTTTTGATTATGTGACGTCACGTGCGAGCAGCTCTTCCATTGGTTATGTATGTAAATTCCATAAATTTGTCTTTTTGTCATGGTTCTTGATAAAGGAATGGGTCAATTTGATATAGTCATGTATATGAACATAATTATGTTTGATGGTATATCGACCGCACAGGTGACATAATTATTTTCTTCTGAAAAAAATGACATTTTATGGAATTTACACTACATAACACATAGGAGATCTGCTCGCATGTGACGTCACAGAATCAAAACTTTGAATATTCATAACTTCATCATATTTTGGTCGATTTTCCCCAAACCTTCACTTATATTTTGTTTTTCTGCATTTTTTAAGACCAATAAAATTTCAGGGTGAACTTCCCCTTTAAACAAAGTTGTGAAAACAGAGCAAACTCGAGGAACTTGATTATATTCTTAAATGTCATTTTGCGTTATGTTTGATATTTCCAACAATAATAATGTTAATTGCCTTTTGGGGGGTTATCCATTAGTATGCAGCATTCAAATTGGTCGGATTATTTTTAGTGAGACCTCACAAAAGTTTGTTATGTACATGCTAAACGCACATGACCTTGTCTTTCACTTAAAATTGAGTTTGGTTTGATGTAGACAATAATTATGCCTTTTTATGATGCATTCCTGTATAGATACAATTCTTCAACAATGAAGTTATAGTCTCAAGTGGTCTACTTTTCATTTTCCCTTTTATATATATTTATTTTATTTCTTTTTTGAGGGGAGGGGGGGGTTCTAGATTTAAGTTTATGGATACGTGAAGGGATGGGATCGCACTTACATGAAGGGATTTATTAGTGAAGACTAGTAAAGAAGTAGTATAGGGGAGACTGGGGTAATTATGGCCCCGGGGTAATTATGGCCCCTTTGTCTTTGAGAGCTTATAATTCTTTGCGCCATTACACAATGATAATTATTGTTATACACATGCCTAGTTAAACTCTTCCTACTATCATGTAAGAAAAATAAGCCATTTACTTCAAAATTTTGTGCTTAGGGGAGCCTGAAATGTACGGCAATCACAATTCTGTTCGTTGGAAAGTGGCAAGTCTGCTTTTTTATTTGGGGTATAATTAATTAGAATCATTTAAGATGAAATTTTGATTGAAACAGAAACAATGGGAAATAACAAACACAACAGAAAAAGTTCCACCTGAATATCTCCAATAGTAGGGCTGTAAAGAGGGATCAAATTGAAAATGTCACTTGGGGTAATTGTGGCCCCCAATGCATAAACAGTGTTTAAGCGCAGATTCCCCTCTGCGTTAACATTAATTTGTATGATTATGTACATAAATTTTTGTATTGCTATGACTGTAGAATTTCATCATTTTGGCTGAACCAATTAATGATTTAATCGTTGTTGGAGGTTGATAAGTGTATTAGGAATACCCAACAACATTTATTATACATTACCATAATTAATTAGCATAATATCGTTTAATTCATACAGTCATGACACAAGGGACCATAAATACCCCCAACCCGTTGGGTAATTATGGCCCCACAAAGTTGTTAACATAATGGTAATTAATATGCAAATGAGAAGTCACAGGTTTAAACTTTCCGTTGTATATTATAGGTATAGACTGACTATATTTTCACATAATTATAATATTATTGGACTTTTCATGTAATGGTAGTAATAGGGAATGTGAAAAAAAGGGGGGGGGGGCACAATCACCCCAGTCTCCCCTGTAAGGTATATAACAACATGAACGGAGTACGGGAATAAAGTGGTAGGAATTTTCTGTACATAATCTCGATATGTATTTTTGTTCTAATATAGGGGCCTAAGGGCCTAAGGCAATCTTGTAATCTGAAATATTTTCAAACCATTTTCTTTTTTGTATTACAATGATTATGTTTTTGAAAACTTTGAAGTGCATGATATCGATAAGTTCTAAAATTAAACTACATTTGCTCTTATTAATTTTAACAAATTCTGTCTATCTTGTCAACTACTGTTTCTTATTATGATCAATTCCTAGATAATATTATGCGAAGCTATCATCATTTTCATTTTTTGTTCTTGTGGTTGTTATTAGGATAGGAAATTATGAAAATATGGAAAAAACAAAAACAAACCTTATAATGACAAGTAGCAGTGGTGGATCCAGGCGGGGGCGCAGGGGACGCACCCCCTATAATTTGAAAACCGCTCATTGACCGTACATGTTAAAATCCGAAAATTTCGGCGGCGCCCCCTATCGGGCCTGGCGCCCCACCTATCCTGAAATCCTGTATCCGCCACTGCAAGTAGCTTATTTGGCCTATTATATTATAACTTATTATCTAATATCAGAACGATGTTGTTTATGCCTTGTCTGTGTTGGAATAAAATATTGGATATGATATATTTATCAAGACAGTAATGCGGCGGTCACAACTCGTCGTAGGCTACGGGGCACGTGCCATCAACGTAGCCTGCGTTGCATGTGCAATCCACGCACAGGTCCTGGGTCAACTTCTGCGACTCCTGCGTTTCTGTAGTAAGGGTACTGTAAAAACTTCCTGCACGTCGTACATGCATTGTACCTGCGAGGTACCTCCGCTGCACGATTTTTCTACGAATTCCATCGTAGGGAGTTGCACGTCAAAGGAACGGCGAGTTGTGACCGCCGCATAATGAGTGATGATTTTCTGCCATGTCATGATTATTTGATTTTTTTTTTTTTTTTTTTTTTTTTACACATTATGGACAGTTCCCCCGAACTTCAACTAAAAATGTGCCGGTTGCCCCCCCCCCTTCCCATCCTAATTCCTAAATCCTAATTCTGCATGAGGGATCAGGACAGGCCAACTCCCACGTGGACAACTCCCACCAGACAAGTCCCCCAGAGGACTCTTCTATCACAGAAGAGGACAGCTAACCCGGAGGATAAGTCCCCCAGAGGACGACTTCCCCGCAGGACAACTCCCGGGCCGAGGAGAGTTCCCGGAGGGGGGGGGTGCAAACGGAATATTTTCTTACAGTATTTATTTTTTTCGATTCGTAATTATCGGCCCCCAAAATAAGGGGGCACACCTCTTTTGCCCGCATAGGACCAAAAAATAATGATCTCCTCTCATCGATTTTATGTTTAAAAAAAAAAACAGATTTATTATTGGTTGATTACATTTTATTTGATTCATTAAATGAGATACTGCATTTTTGATGCCCGATGCTGAGAATGTTATTGTAAGATGAGTGGACCATTTGGGTGACGATTGTGAAGTTGGGATACATAGTGGCGGAAAAGATATTAGGGGCCGCGGTCCGTTTTTGAAAGAGAGAAAGGGGCTGGGGGTGTCAATTAACCGATGCAATTTTTTTTTTTAAATAGAATAATAAACAAAATCACAATTAGATGGTTATTTTCTCGTTTTTGTACACGTTTACAGGGGAAAAAAAGTTGAGGCTTAACATAAGCCCCACGCCCTCGCCCCATCTCCGCGGCTCCTTGATATAATTTTAATTCGATGATGATCGTCCTGAAATAATTCATATCAGATTATGGCAGTGTGAAATAAAACATAATCAATCGTCAAATAAAACTAAATAAAATAAAATAAAAACACTAACAATAATTTATATGACTACGGATGGAAGTTCACGGTCCTTTAAGTTGTGTCGGTTTCATGAAACCGGCATTTTGAGACAAATTATATAAAGAAATGAGAAATACTCGAATTCAAATCCACACAGTTAAAACATTAGATCTTAAAACGAACGAGCTCAACTCAATTATAATCATAAATAGTTGCCTGAAGATGAAATATCAAGAATGATATTGTTGTGTCCTAAAGGTACAGGATATGAAAATTGGAGGTATGGGGCATGCAGAGAATTTGGAAACCAAATGAGATGATCCTAAAATTATCTAGACAAATAAGTGCCTCGCCCTCTTATTTTGTAGCCACATTTTGTGTGAGGCAACACCAGCCTAATACCATGCACTCTTAGAAATAAATGTGCTAAGTTGAACAAAAGAAAAATTGTCCTCTCGGGATCCTTTAAAGGGGTTCCTTGGCTTAACTGAGAACTATTTGTCGTAGCTGCCATCTGAAATGGTTCTTCATGGAACCATTTTAGATGGTTCTACGACAAATGGCTCTCAGTTAGAACCTTTAAAGGTTCTCCTGGGAGGACAAGATGAAGAACGATTTTTGGTTTAACTTGGCACCTTTATTTAGTATTTCTAAATGTGCAGTGCCTATACACTACGTACAGCGTCCTGGTTCCATCGCTGTATATCTCTGTTCACCACAACAAGATCAAGGAGGTGGGGTGTAGTTTGGGAGGAAGGGAGGATCTTAGAAGGAATTGGGATAGAACCCCCCCCCCCCCACACCCCCTATTTACAGGGGGCTCGCGGAGCGTTTTTGAAAAGTGGAGGGCTGAGCCGAAAAGTGGGGGGGGGGGCTGAACAGGGCTAAAAATCACAAGTGTATGGTCATTTTTGCAATTTGTACACGTTTGCTGAAAAAAGTGGGGGGGGGCTGCCACAAGCCCCAGCCGCCCTCAGCC
The DNA here is from genome assembly GCA_940671915.1 of Paracentrotus lividus. Classification (NCBI taxonomy): domain Eukaryota; kingdom Metazoa; phylum Echinodermata; class Echinoidea; order Camarodonta; family Echinidae; genus Paracentrotus; species Paracentrotus lividus. The sequence continues at coordinate 65,492,646 of CALNVZ010000174.1, forward strand.
CCCCCCCCGGCTCCGCGGCCCCTGATTTTATTATATTAAATAAACATGGATACCGATATAGCCTCTCACTCATTTTGATCATATCGTCAAACCAGGGGTTAAATCAAATCAAATATATTTTTTCTGATAGATAGTTTTGATTATTTATGATATGACAAATTTATTTAAGAATACATGTTAGAAGACCCCCCCCCCCAAAAAAAAAAAAAAAAAAGATAAATAAAAAATTAAAAATATTTAAAAAATAAAATAAAATAAAATAAAAAAAATGTGCTCAGCTGCACTCCTTTCAACACTAATTTATATCCAAGCCATAGCGATGCTGCCCTCAACGATCGTTAGTAGATTCTGAACGTGACAAGCATTTTCCGACGAAATTGAAGCTGGGTCTGGCTACTGAATTTCTCTTTATCTCGTATTGAGCATCAAAATCAACATGAGCTCGATAGGAGCAGGGGTAGGTTGATTCATACTAAATATATTTTTGGAAACATGTAATGTCATTTTTGTGCGTATAATAGGTTTGAAACCTACATAAATAACCTCGATAATTAAAAAAACAATGAAATGTCATTTACTTCGGTCCCACATGTGTTTATTCTGTGTAGTGAAGTTAATCGTAACTTTTGTAACTGAGGAAACTGAACTCGATGTCAAACCTCTCTTGAAATACTTTTTTTATGGGAGCTAAGATATGTAAGGTTTTGAAACGGTTCATCATAAATATGGTGTGGCATGCTTGTGTTGTGGATGCCCACTGGACATGGATGAGGACAAAATGAAAGTCAAAGTGAAGACCCGAAGTCGAAGAGAGATTTGAAATTTTGAGAGAGTGAGATTCATGAATGAGACTGAGAGCTCAGTGGTGAGACAAGCTTAAAGAAAACGAGATGTTGAGTTTTGACATAGATGAGGCATTCAAATGACAAAGATCCTGAATTTTGTGTCATGTGGCTGCCGAACAAAACTTTATTCAAAACAACCACTTCTTTCAATAACGGGGATATTGCCTATTATTAATGTTGACAAAAAAGCCAAACAAAATATTTTGCTCAATTCTTGGTTTGGGGAAATCTAGACGAAGGCTGCTATGTCTTTGAGTCATATACAATCCTCTGAAGACGAAGCTCTACAATTGAGAGAGCTGTGTAAACTGCTGTGTACAGTCTCAAGTACAGTGATCATATCTAAACGGTCAAAGATTTGCTATAACATGCAAGTTATTCCACTTACTGCATCTGCATACTGCATCTTCAGAGGAGTGTATACGACTCGAAGACGGAGTAGCCTCGGTCTACGGGAAATCTAGCAAGTAACATGTAATTGTAAAGGTGTGTAATTCATTGCGAACTAGATCTCTGCCAGTGAAATACGAATTTGCCAAAAAACTTTTATAGTGAAGATCTGTCATTAAAAATCTTGACATTCGACATTCATTAATTTAGATATATCCTTTATAATATTTTATATCCACAGTATGATCTTTCAGCTTCTCAATTCTCACCCGATGGAAGAGTTTTCCAGGTTGAGTATGCCATTAAAGCAGTTGAAAATAGTGGCACAGCAGTAGGTTTACGATGCAAGGATGGTGTAGTGTTTGGTGTGGAGAAGTTAGTCACATCCAAGCTTTATGAGCAGGGTTCTAACAAGAGGATATTCACTGTCGACAGACATGTTGGAATGGTAAGGTGCTACTTTGTTTACACATTATTGTTATCACTTTGTCACTCTCTTAATAATCTACATACAGTATACCCAGTTGTTGTATGTCCGGACGGGCTGTTTGTCCGGACAAAGACGGCAATTGTAGGAGTTTGTGATCAGTATTTCATTAATTGATTGAAAATAATATCAGACAATATAACAAAGCACAAATGTTCACAAATATTTTTGCTATTTACTGCACAAATTTTGAGAAAATCGAGAGCAAAAGATGATGTTTTTATCTGCTTAAGTGTCTGGACAACGGGCCCCCCATCCTACTCTAGAGAAAAGAAATGGATACTGTATAGGCCCACAATATTTCCTTATTATTATTTCCTATTGACTAAAACAGACTTATTCTACAGATAGAGAACTTGATGATTCTCAAGAAACTTAAACTAGGAGAAGAGAGAACTGAACTTATTAGACAAATATCAATACTTCTTCTACTGGCTACATTGGAAAAAGAACTTTTATAGCCAGTACTAACTAGCAATCTTGTATAGCACCCCAACTACTTGATTCTGCCCCAATTCCTAACCCACAATGCAACGTCCTGATTGTGTATTCTTGTCATTCAGGCCCATTTGAATGAAAACACACTTTTTCACTACTCAATGAATTCACATCATGATAATTATGTTGCCAAGTAACAAAACACATACTTTTCCCCTCGAAGCATTTTAGTTTCGCAATACAAATGAAATTGTATGTTAATTTTACACCATTTTGTTAATAGTTATCTCAAAAAGTATGCTTTAAAACTAGCTATTTATAACACACAGTCAATGAGAGTGTTGCTCAGTTCACTCTCCCTTTAAAGAGTAATTTCAGACATAAAATTTTATTCCTGTTTGAATTTCAAAATTCTGATTGTATGTTTTCCTGGTTTTGCAATGTTGCTGATTTAACTATTTTAGAAAACAATTTAAGAAAAAAAAATTTACATGTTAAAACTACTTTTCCCATTTTCCTTGAACAGGCTGTTGCTGGTCTAATTGCTGATGCAAGACAGGTAAGCACCAAGAAAATGTGGCGTGACTCCGTTATTGTTATTTTCCTTCCTTCAGAACATTGATTGTATTATGGTAGGATTGCTTTTAAAACACTTCAACATTAGAAACTGGAGTTAATGATTAATACCAGAGATATCTGTCTGATATGCATAAGTTGGTTTACAATATTCCAAGATCTCCTTTTTTTTTCAGTTTGTTGTTGAGGTGGTTTTAATTACTAGGAAATAAATTCCTCAAATTTGTTGACTCATTTATTTCAAATTTCTCTTTCTAATAATACCGTTGCAAACGAAAACGATGCTATGTATATTTTTGGGGGGTATTTTATTGTCTCTGTAGGGAGGGGGGGGGGGAGAGGAGGGTATTGAAGATCATAGCTTTGCATTACAAATCATAGTATTATTATTATTATTCTTATCAGGGGAGATATTCCTCCAATTTAAATCGAAATTCTGATTTTTATTCATTTATTTTTATTTTATTATTTTTTTTTTGTTGATTTTTTTCCCCCTCCAGTTATACACAAAATTGCACAATTTAAAGTCCCAAAATGCAAAAAGTCCCTACCATGGGAGGGGACACCCCCTCCCACACCCTCCTCCTCGGTCGCTTCGCTCCCTCGCATCATATGTCTATTTTTTTTCAAGAGTGAATATCACCCCTTATTGTACATGTACACATGTACACTTTATATTTGAATTCAATTTTTGCACACTATTCATGAATGAATGTTTACGCATCTGGCTATCATATATTTAAAGTACTGTGTTAAGTGTCTTCCCCTTTCATTTCTGTTTAACGCTTTCATTCCACCTCTCTCTCTCTCTTCTCTCTTACCTTTTCTTTCTCTCCTTACATTCATTCTCATTCCATCTCCCCCTTTTCACTACCTGTTTTCTCCATCTGCTTCTCACACTGTTACTTTTGATACTTAAAACCTTTTTATCACTACCTGGCCCTATACCTTGTTTAATCTCTTCTCTGAATACTGCCTATATATAATTCTATGTACATGCTCGATTTGCCTTTGTGTGGCAATTAAAATGTGTGTTTCATTTGTCATTTGTGATAATAATGTTTTCTTAATGTTTGAAAATTATCTTATTTGTCTACTTCATTTATTGATATTTATTATGATAGGCCTATTAGTAGTAATTTATGTTATAATGTGAACTATTGTTAAGTCAACTGTTATTGTACACATGTTTTATTCAGCTTTTGGCTGCGACACATGTTTTTATGAATAAAACATTTTTTAATTGAATTGAATTGAATTATTATTATTATTATTAATGTTCCTTCTGATAATCATTTTTTGGGCATAGGGAGAAGGAAAATATCTATCATTTCTATAAACACATGTCTCATTGTTTCCGTCTTTCAGGTTGTTGAAATTGCAAGGGAAGAAGCATCCGACTACAGAGCATCATATGGTACTCCTATTCCAGTCAAAGTAAGTCACATAAATCAACATATTCTTTTTTTTTTTCTTATTTTCTTTTTTTCAAATGAGTTGTATACTTACTATGATTTTATATGGCTACTAGTCTAGTAAATTTCATTCTCTTTGGTTGTTTAAAAAAGTTGAGTTGATATTTGATTAAGACTTGTTTTCCATTGATTTGATGTTTCATACTCATATCTAGGTAGATAAAAATAAAATAAACGCCAAAATACTAGCTTGTAGTTTGTTTGCAATGATAAATGACCTATGACCTACGATTTTGTTTTTAACTTTCCAGCACCTCACAGATCGTGTTGCCATGTATGCCCATGCATATACCTTGTACAGTGCAATCAGACCATTCGGTAGCAGGTGAGATATACATGTATCTTATATAAAAAACAAAAAACAAACAGTAGTTACAATTTGTCAGTAAAGTGAAATTGTTGTAATTAATGAATAAAATTATAATTGTAATTTATAACAAAAAATACAAACAACGAGATAAATTTAAAAAAATGTGTTAATAATCTGCTTGTTACATGTAGTTACAGAGAGTATTGCCAACTATAATCGAAGATCGTCTATTTTATTTCTGGGCACAAACTGTATGTATCTGTTAAGAGATTGCATTCAACATGGATAAAATATTGATTGACTGGTAATATTATTGGTATCTACATGTATAATAATTAATGTGTAAAACGTAATCTATGTTTAATTCTATTCTTCTTGTCTTTTTGTCATCAGTGTTTTATTAGGGTCATATGAGAATGATACACCCAATCTGTACATGATAGATCCATCAGGTGTATCATGGGTACGTATCTCTATTATTGTACAGTGTGTCCCAGAAAAAGTGGAACAGTTCTGTGGGGTGTAACACAAAGACTTACGATTGATTAAAAGTTACGATTGATTTTTTCTCGGTAGCCTCATCATGGACATGATGCTCCAAAGTTGATGATCTTAATCCTAACACTAGCCCTAACCCTACTCTTAATCATATCCAAATCCTAATCCATGACTGTACCTGGTTTTCAAATGAGGTTACCAAGAAAAAATAAATCGTAACTTTTAATCAATCGTAAGTCTTTGTGTTACAGTTCTGGTCAGGAATTTTTCTCAACAATTAATGAAATATTAAATGCGTGATTTTGAAGTTCATCTTTTCTTTTTTCTTTAGATGCCTAATACAATACAAAACAGCAATAAATAGATGAGCAAGAAGATTTTGAAACTAAGATGTCCAATTGCACCGATCAAAACAATGGGAATCGCGTGTGTCGCCCGCAGCAAAGGGAGAACTCTGTTTAAATTTGTATTCAATCACTATTATTGAAAGATTAATGAAAGAACTTATCTAGGAACATCAAAGAAATGCTAATGAACCCTCCCTATCTTAGGCAAGGTTGTTGGATCATTACAAATCTGTCCCACTCATCCTCTGCAAAGTGATTAAAAAATTTATTTTCAAAAGATTGTTGCTCATCTATACGTGGCTTTTTCAAATTGAATGAGATGAAAGAAGATAGGTTGAACTTTAAACTGAGGCATTTAATATTTCATTTCCTGCTTGTTTTCACTGAGAATATGACTGACTAATTGGATTCCGCTTTTCTTGGGATGCATTTAATAACACATACTTTAAAGTCTAGCAACAGGTGCCCATTTTAAAGTAAGAAAGGCGTTGATTCATATACTTTAATACCCTTCTGGATTTTAACCGATGGATTGCTGTACAATTAATTTCTATCATTATTTGATATCACAACTTCCATATTTGACCCATACCTAACCCTAACCTAACCTAAAATTTTATTAACCACCAACCTCTACCAACCTTCCTTTGACCAAGGCAAAAAATGTTGGACCTCAAGTATCTAATCCTCATTGTGGATAGGACAAAACGCTACTCCCCACTCAAATGGAATGAATTATGGTTATAATGGCTGGAGTGCAAGACTCAATAAGTAAAGAGATGTAAAGTGTGCTAGAACCAATGGAAATTATTATAGTATGCGATTAGAAGAAGCTATAAGTTTGAAAATATTATTTGCATATTATTCAAATGTTAAATCACTATTTTCTTGATATCAAGGTGTTTAATTAAAATCATTGTTACTATTGACATGCCATGAAGAAAAATGGAAATAACAAAGCAATAATATTAACTCTGCCTATTTAGGTCTGAAAGGGAGAGAAAGAATATGAAAAATAAATATATGTAATTTCATTCTTTCTGGCAGGGATACTATGGATGTGCTATCGGCAAAGCCAAGCAAGGCGCCAAGACAGAGATTGAGAAATTGTTGGCAGGAGACAAACAGCTCAAGGACCTCACATGTGAAGATGCCCTCAAAGAAGTTGCCAAGATGTAAGAATACAACCATTCTTTTCCTCCTAATACAGTCTACTCCTGTATTAATAAGGTGCTTTAATTGGAAATTGCTAAATTATATTTGCACCCAGCCAAATTACCTTTGCACATGTTTATATGTACCAATGACAAATGAAGCTAGAACACGGGGTATAAATCAGCACATGGTCAGGTTAGCGGTCGGTCCATCGCAAATCTTGCAGATCGATATGGTGTAGTCTTGTGGAACAGTTGTGTGGTGTCGATGAAAAGGTATATGGTTCGAATCCTGGCTACTGCACAAATAATTTTTGACAAAATACTAAATAAATCTACAAATGCAATGCTCAACCCATGTGAGGGTACCGGTATTATGATTTTGTTTAAAGTTGTAAACCTCATTTTCGTAAATTTTTCATAATTGAGATTTTTTTGTTTGTATATTCTGAAAACTTGTTTTCAACTCTATTGAATGAACAAATGTCCTACAATTTTTTAAAATCATTTTAAGAATAAAATAAAATTCAAATATTGCTTGAGACATCATATCCCCTCCAGTGATTTTATAAGATATTTTGATGGAATTATAAATGTATTTAGAATTTATATCATTATAAAATATATTCAATAATATATTTCAATTGCTTATGAATAAGCATATTATAAAACTATGGAATTCATGCTGTACATTGAGATAAAACAGTACTGTGGTTTTCTTCAAAGCCTAAAGTTATGAGCATCTGCCAGTATCCAATCTTATATTATAAAACTATGGAATTCATGCTGTACATTGATATAAAACAGTACTGTGGTTTTCTTCAAAGCCTAAAGTTATGAGCATCTGCCAGTATCCAATCTTATATTATAAAACTATGGAATTCATGCTGTACATTGATATAAAACAGTACTGTGGTTTTCTTCAAAGCCTAAAGTTATGAGCATCTGCCAGTATCCAATCTTATATTATAAAACTATGGAATTCATGCTGTACATTGATATAAAACAGTACTGTGGTTTTCTTCAAAGCCTAAAGTTATGAGCATCTGCCAGTATCCAATCTTATATTATAAAACTATGGAATTCATGCTGTACATTGATATAAAACAGTACTGTGGTTTTCTTCAAAGCCTAAAGTTATGAGCATCTGCCAGTATCCAATCTTATATTATAAAACTATGGAATTCATGCTGTACATTGATATAAAACAGTACTGTGGTTTTCTTCAAAGCCTAAAGTTATGAGCATCTGCAGCTATCCCAACTTTTAACATGATTATCTTCAAAGCTTGATGATCAAAGGTTGATGACGTTTCATAAAATCAATTCTATAAGTGACCTTTTCAAGTTGTTATCATTTTCTGACAAAAACTATATTCTTAACAATTTTTTGAAAATTTGATTTGCTTTCAGTATTCACATAGTACATGATGAGATCAAGGACAAAGCCTTTGAACTTGAGTTGAGTTGGGTAGGGAAGGTATCTAATGGTCGTCATGAATTGGTCCCTAAAAAGATTGCCGATGAAGCTATCAAGTATGGAAAGGTAAGCAGTTTCTCTTTTTTCTTCTCCAATAAATATCCCATATTTACAGTTTGTATCAAATAAAAAGGTACAAATGGCACACACTTGTTTATAAACACAACAAAAAAAGAAAGTTCAGATATCAATAATTTATTCGTGAAATAAAGTTTTATTCGTTAACCGTGAAATTTCACGCAAATTTCCTTTCCGTATGTTGGGAAGCACGTTTTTGCATACATTCTGACGTGTAAAATGTTTAAAATCTGAAAATGGGTCCGATATCATTGAATCAAAGTTGTGATTTTATTGTGAACTTCAAAAAATGACATTTTTTCATTCAACCATTGATCACTGAAGCATGACTCGATGATTTTTCCTAAACTTCGCTCCTGTGGTAACTGATTAAAGTCCCTACATGGACATGTAATTAGATTTTTTTCATCTCCTGGTTAAAAAATTATTGATATCTGAAACAGGGGGAACTTTCTTTATGTGTTGTGTTTAATATGAAGATTAATTTTAAAAAATGCCAGTGTTTGGTATTGCCATAAAGCAGGAAAAACACTTTCTTCAGCATTTTTTTTTTTTCTTCTAAATATCATTTGGTGCTGTAGATCTAGAGAAGTGATTAATTTTCTACAGTCAAGGCAACTCTACTTGGCACATACCATGGGTATGGCTTTGTGTAGTTATCCCACATAATAGGCCATAAATTGAGTGCTCAGAACAAAGGATTTGTGTGGATGGATATTTAATTGATGTTTGTTGATTGAAATGAAAAAGAAAATTTCCTTGTATTCAGCACTGCTTTAAGATGGATTTATATTTAATCTAAGCTTTCCTTGTGCATAACCGTTGATTACTTCTTTGCGTTGGATTTTACTCTTGAAATAATTGAAAAATAAAAAAATAAAGTTATTCAAAAACTTTTAATTTTTTTTTTTTTTTAACAGGAGGCATTAGAGGAACCATCTAGCTCTGATGAAGATGACTTGTAACCATAGCGACCAACCTTTTTTGTGAATATTTCCTTTTTTTGTACAGCTGTAGAGATGGAATGTTAAGTACCTCTGTGTATGTGTTCAGTTTAACTGTCCAACACCTGTGAGATCTGGTGTATAAAATGAATGAGAGACATTCAAAGTAAAATGATCCTAAAAAAAAAAAAACATACAGAAATAGGTAGTTCCTAATGTTAAAGCATTCATTTTTCTTTAATGTGATAATTTAAGATTGATGATAACAGTGATCTCCAAATATACCCACCTGCAATTTATGCTTCTCTAAATTAAAGTCTGTAGATGTGCAAAACTGTAGTTCCTATAGTGTATAAACAAAAAAAAATTGCTTAAAGATATTTTCACGATTTTGAATACGTGAGAAAATATGAGAGGGCATAATTTTGCCACTTCTGTGATGTTTTCTTTATAGCCTGATATTCAAGTGGAGATTTTGGTGAACATTTGGTCATTAAAATAACCAGTTATGCTGTACCAGTTTAAAACTGGGCTGTCAAAAGTTTTCTTCTAAAGTGTGCGTTAGTAATGGAAACATTATTGTTGTCAACGAAATCAAGAAATTGCTTTAGAACTAGCAGTAAAAACATTTTCTATTTTAAGTATGATTTCTGAGTTCCCAAAAGCAATCATATTCAGGTAATAATGCATGTGGAAATATCAATTGCGTGTTAATAATGACATATCCCAAGGACGATGACTTGGATTTATTTATGACGACCTATTCTGTGTCTGGTATAGTTGATGCATAAAGGAAACCATGCTATTCAATACTGGAAATTTAAAATTCTAAATTCAAATTCTTAAAATTTAGAAATGTACAAAAGTTAATACCATTTTCATGTAATAGTTATATGCATGTGTTAACATTTCCTACCCGAAAGGATTATTCTTTGCTATTTAGTTCAAATGAATATGAATCGATGAATTTGTTAGAAGAATAATAATATGTGCCCTGTGCCGTAAACAGCCATTGAAACAACCATTCTGATTGGTTTAGAGTAAGACTTGTATGCAAGAATTGCATCATGCAACATGGATTCTGATTGGCTAATTTAACTGTTCATGTGACAGGGCCCTGGTTTTAACTTGTTCAAAGTGCTTGGGAAATGAAATGTCTTGGCATTCAAGAAAGAGGGCAGTTTTGAAAGGCGGTACTCGTTGCTATCTTCATTACGAAAATAACAATACTTTGTTTGCAGCTGCCAATCAAAGTGTTAAGGTCATGTTCTATTTGGCTGCGTATATAGTTGGGTGAATAGCACATGAATCTTGAGGTTAACATTTTTCTGACATACTTGCTATGGGATCAACATTATTCAGAACATGGCTTCAGTGTAAGTGATCTTCACTATCAAATAATTTTGGTGTTATTAGGCAACTTACATTTTCTCCCTGCATGCATGCGTTTTGGAAGCGACCTCAAGGCTGTGCATCTTTATTGTTTAATTTGTAACGGATCTCACCACTAGCAAAATTTTTATTTATTTTTTATGTATTTAAGGGTACAGAAATGATAGTAGGCAATACAAGGATATGTGTTATATATTTCATTCTACTTACCGTAATGATCTTTGCAAAATGTGCCTCTTTCATATGATATAGCAGTATCCTCCAATTCAAATAATACTACTGGAGATTGTCTTCTCCCCAGCTGATTAATATTACAGATGTAGAACTGAAGAATTGCATAAGAATACTGGCATACGATTTGTTGCATGTGTCAACAGAAAGTGATAGATAAGTTAAAGGAATGAAACAATGCAAATCTGTTTTGTCTGATATTCTTATTGTCATCACAAGGAGTTCCTTCTCTACCTATGTTCAGATTTGATTTGTAATAAATGAATAAGGATCATTTTACTTCAGTCCCTTATAATTTCTTACTTCATGTACGTGGTGAATGATTACTTAAATATGCGAGTGTAGATGTTTGGGTGAGGTATTAGCTGTGTGTTTTATGTTAAATTACCACTTGGTCTAAACCTACTTTAACTCTTTGCCTGCCAAATTCGACTACAGTCACAATTGTACTTATTAACTATACAATCGTAATAATTCATTTTCTCTGTAATGGCTGGGCTAAAAGATCTAAAAATCACTGACAATGCTAGGATCAGGTCTGCGGCATAATTTCTCATAGTTCATACTTAGCAAATATTGTTATATTATTTTTAACAATTTAAGAGAAAAGTCTTCTTTTTTATGCTTAAAATTAATGTGGCGTGCAAAGAGTTAACTAACGCCCGTTTGATCTCATCTTACATGGTCTAATTCAATTTTGTCTACAACCTATTTGTCTAATTACATTTAGGTCTAATTACAACTTCACCAAGTTATCTTTTTGACAAATTTCCATTTCATCCAATATCCACTTGGTCTGACAGCACTTGGTCAACTCCTGGAACAAACTGGTAATAGACCAAATATTCATTTGAGAATTAGATGAAAATGCAATTATACTATTTGGCGATTAGACAAATCAGCAATAAGACCAAGTGGTTATTAGACTAAGTGAGAATTAGACCAAGTATGTCGTCGTAGTATGTTTAGACCAAGGGAAATTAGAGCAAATTGTTAGCAGACCAAATGTGTTTAGCCCTTGTGGTGTTAGACAATCAGAGAATTGGGCAAACTGCTCTAAGACCAAATGGATATAAGACTTTGTTTAAAGGGATGCAGTAACATTGAATGATATTCAAATCACAATTTCTTGATTTAGCTCATTTTGTCAACATAATTATAAACTTATAGGTCAGTCTGGTATCTCTTCAAAATTACAAGTTAATTGCTTGCTTTACTTTCGAGATATCAATGATTTCATACTCAAATTTAGTAAACCATCTCGTGGTGGAAAACAAATTGCCATGTGCTTTTCAAGACACCCCACTTCCTGTCGTGTTCCCCCCGACCCTAGCGGGCTGGAGGGTTTGCTGCAAAGGGGTTGAAAATTCACTCGCGTTTGGCTGTTACACTGTTTTGTGGTAGTAAATGACTTCCATTTGATCTGAAATTTTCAGTAGTTTGTTTTTACTATTAGAGCAATATAATTTTATTCATCTTGATCTAATTGCTCTTGTTTTTGAAAGTTACTGTTTCCCTTTAACAATGCAATTCTTTCGGTCTAAAATTCAAACATGCCCATATTTATATGTGCCTGTTTGTTCACTACAAAACTTTTTTTAGCTAGATTTTTTGCTCGGTCCTGAGCATCTTGTTATTGTGGGAATGAACTGTATGTGTGAAATACATTTTGTTGACATATAGCGGCGGATCCGGAATTTCATGAGGGGGTGGTCCAAATCTTGTATTTTTAACCCAATTTTTTTTCCCCAGGTCACACCTGCCGAACATGCTCTCGGTGGGTTAGGGTTAAACCTATTCACTAGGGTCAGCCATTACAATATTTCTTTGGGGCGTTCAAAAGCCCCAAAATGTTAATTTTAGGCACTTTTTTTTTTAAATTTTAGGTGGGGGAGGGGGCAGCCCCACTACGCTCCCCTCTGTATTGGCATCCGATATTTCTTCAATTAATGTCTATTTTATTACGGCCAGACTTTTTGGTTACAGGTACATTCCATCCTAACAATGCAGAACACTTAGAGAAAGTAGATTGTGATGGTTTGAAGAAAATAAAGAATCAAGGTTGTTAGTCTGTAATATGGGTTGTTTTACGATCAGGGTACACCGTCAAAAAATGGCCTTCTGTGCACCATAAAAAGAAATAGAGGTATTGTAATATCAAATCTACGATGGCAAGCTCTTGGGCACTGTTAGAGCTACCTCCAAGAGAAAAATAAATGGTTGAAGTACACATTTACTTCTAAAAATTGACCATTATATGGCATTTTAGGGCAAAATTACTGTCTCATTTTATTTTTTCTGATTTTGAGCCTGCGCATCTTGATTATTAGCAATCATTAGGCTTGTTTTTCCAATCAGAATTGACTAATGAAATGCGATTGTTTAAAAACTGAAAACCCCAGAAGCTACAGTTAATTTGATTTTTTTTGTCACCATTAACCAAAAATGGGGTGCCAATTCTGTCAAAAAATGTCCTCTCCGAATTCGGTGGTTTTACGCATAGTTAGACATTACTTGATGATAATGTTTTTGTCTGTAAGAACACTTGTGTATATGCCACAAACTTATAATGTTTACTTCACCCTCATCCACTTATTTTTCAGACAGTTCACGTTGCAATGTTGTCAAATCACGTTCCGTCGAAAACGTCCTCTCCGAAAAAGGAAGCAATTGACTTTACACGTAATAAAATATTTTAACCCCTATAGAAAAATAAGTCGATGACCTCATGCCTCCAAATTTAAAAGCAATGTCATTTTACTTGTCTAGAACACATACACAAAAATTGAGGGAAAACAAAACAACTTTTTTTTTTGGTCCAGTGAGACAAAATGGTGTACCCTGATCGTAAAACAACCCATATTGTAATTATTCAATATAAATTGGCAGTTCGGTGATGGCACTTGCATGCCGCTCTTCAATTTTGTTCCTACTTCTTTTGGGTATAATGGGAGATATGCTCGCAAGTGACGTCACAGAATTTCGAATTTGCTTGCATTAAGATTTCATGATTCTCTACCTGGTTTTCGTCAACGTTTCACTGTACTTTTATTAGCAGCGTCATGATCATGGTAGAACTGATGCAGGCAATAATGATAATACAATGTTTCATATCATCAAGTTTGTACTGAAGTACGTATGTAATAATTCGTGATTTTGACCAACCCCTCTTATTCTGTATTTACTGTTTGTCTTGCTTTCACTTTCTTTGCTTCTTTCATCTCTTAATTGTCCCTTGTTTCTTCCATCCTCCTCTCGCTCTCATTTTTCTCACAATCTAATATAGGCAGAGTAAATCTGCACAGACACAAATTGGAAAATAAAAGATGGCTAATGAAAGCTGAAAGTTCAGCTATAAGTACTCCAGACTGTAATTTTTTATTCATACGATATATTAATGAAATAAATTGTATACATTGAAATTCGTTAAGTATAATGTAAACCGATCTGAAGAAATGTCATTTATTTTGCAATGAGATACAAAATTAAAGTAGAATAATTCATTATTCACAAATTGTATAGCAATATTCAATGTTATTGAGTGCAAGGGTTACGAATATTACATGAGCGTGCAAGTTTAACCTTGATCTATTCAACGACGCGACAGCGGAGTTGAATAGATCAAGGTTCAACTTGCACCGAATGTAATATTCGAACCCTTGCACGAAATAAAACATTGAATATTGCTTTTATACAACACTCGATGTCTACCGGTAGATCTACTAAGTTAGATTTAAAGGTTAAGATCATTTAGCCTACTAGGCTAGCCTAGACCCTCTAACGTTAGATCTAGATCTAACTTAGATCTAGCCAGGCAAATTAAAGAATCTAAGTTCAATCATCACTCACCAGATATCAAATGAATATGCGTTGTCCAACCTTAATTAATCATGTTAATTAATCCTCGCAGTCCAATACTAAAAGCATCAGTAAAAATCCAAAACGATAAACTTGTCATGTCCTCGTCTAACAGCTGAACATATAGCGATCGTGTTCCGTGTAGAAGCTATAATTGTGTGGAATTTAACTGCACTGCACACACAAATGCACTGCGTCGCCCTAGGCCCTACGCGCACAAAATCAGTTTAGTACACGCAGCGCATTCGCGCATGTATGTGTGTGTAATTTCAGTGTGTAGATCTACGTGTCATCGATCTGTTGCAAGCCGTTGAATAGATTCTTGGATATCGCACGGGCTACGTCATCTGTTCAATAGTTCATTCCGCTGAATGTCATGTGACCCACATTCATCCAATCAGCTGTCAACAATCTTTGTGTGTGTTGTATAAAATCGATTAGCCAATGATACCTTTGATGAAATAGGAAAGAATATTTATTCTTATCCCCAAATAACTTGAAATCTCCATTATATGATAACTTGATTTATGGCACTTTATTAAAAATCTAATAATCACTCATAATTCTTTAGGTGCAATAACTATAGTATTCACATAAAAAATGCAAGTATGGGGTTTTAAGTGTATACATGAAGCTCCCACTTCGTTATATTGTTACCTCCGAACAGACGTCACATCACTACGTACAATGCTCGTTCCAGAGGCGGCGGAACCGGGGGGGGGGGCAACGTGCCCCTCCACTTTTTCATCCACCCTCAGTGCCCGTCTTCGTTACTAAAAGGTGCCATTTTTTCTGAGTTAAAAACGGCACTTTTTATACTATAAAATAAACTTTTGAGGCTTCTTGAAAGTCCCATGGACAATTTCTTTGTAAAAGGGGGCACTCTTGGTACTAAAAAAGTGCCCTTTTTTCTTCACAATTTCTTTTTCAAACCCAAAATTTTCCACTCGGTCGCTACGCGATCTCGCGTAAGAAGGGGAATGCCAAGCAATATGCATGAAACCAATCACCCCTGCTGCCGGGCAGGGGCCACTATTGTGAAAGAGTGTTGTCAGAAGCATACAGGCGCGGATTCAAGATATCCGAATTGAATACATTTCTCGGGCCCAATTGTCTAGGGACAATAGCGGCTCTATTATGTTTACGCATGGGCCCGATACTTTTATTGTGTGACGTCAGGCTGCGTCCGCTACTGGCATATAGGCCTATAATGATGGAGGGGCTTCGGGCTACGTAAACGTAGTTTTTTTTTTTTTAATCCCTTTCTAGCGCTTATATTTTTAAAAATCAGTTAAAACAAGTAAATATATTTTTAATCGGTATTTAACATTATCATGGGGGCAATTATTTAACATTTTGCTTTAAGAGTGTAATAAAACTAAGCAAAACTTTAAGCAAAAATATCACTTAATAAATGCTGCTTAAACTTCAAAATTTACACTTTTCTTTTCAAAGTGGGGCTCTTTTAATGTCTTATAATCCAAAATTTTCCAGCTCAGTATGCAACCTCACCTATGTAAGTTTGGAACCATTATCCCCTGCGCTAGAGACAAAGTGTGATAGTCCATTTGAAGCTCCTATACCTTGTGTAGTGAACCTAGAAAAGTTGTTTCCACTGAAATTTTTTTGCTGATTTGTGATCTCATGTGATATTACAACAATTTTAGCTTGGTTGTCAACCGGGCAACCTTGGGCAATTTGCATAATTAGCATAAATTCAAAATGGCCGCCATGCTATATGGTGAAACTTAACTTTTGAACTATAGATCGCATTTTAAAGTATAAAACATGCATTTAGGGGTTACTTTATGCAAAGAATCCATTGCAAATGTTGCTTGTATGATTCGATGTCAATTTTATGATTTAAAGGTCAAATAAAGGTCGAATATAGGAAAATTCATTATATTTTGATTATGCTGAGAATATAAGACTTTGAAAGGCTAATTTCATGTAGATAAGAGCAGGCGACATCTCTTGTGGTTCTAAAATAATTTAAGCTTGGTTGCCAAATGGACAACTTTGAGCAATTTGCATAATTAACATAAATTCAAAATGGCCGCCATGCTATATGATGAAACTGAACTGTTGAACTATAGATCAGTAGTTGAAGTGTAAAACATGCAAATAGGGGTTACTGTATGCGCAGAATCCATTGCAAATGTTGCTTTTATAACTCGATGTAAATTTTATGTGATAAAGGTCAAATAAAGGTCATATATAGGGAATTATTATATTTTGTATTAGACTGTGAATATAAGACTTTGAAAAGCTGAATATCTTGGTTTGGGATGTGCAGGAGCATTTCCGTGCACTATCTCTTCAATTTTACAAACCATCAATACTGGTCATCTACGGTTAACTTTCTGGAAAATAGTGATTAACTGTACGATTGTCATCTCATTAAACGAAAACACTATAATCAATGATCAAGTATAATAGTAGATAGAGTGAGAGGAGGGAGAAGATAGTGAGAGAAGTACGAGACGAGGAGGATGGTCGGTGCTCTGGGTTTTTGACCTTCATGCGTTCCTAGAATAGAGAATCTATAATGTAAGATGTATTGAGGAGTCGAGAACCTGTTCTCTCCATTCCAAGTTCCACACACATAGGATTGGAGGATTCCCGTCAGCATGGCGAGAAGTCGCGATCATCCCACTAGGCGCAAAGTTGGATGTTACATCACTAGATGACTACGGACATGGACGGTCCTGAAGTTCATGATGCGGGAGCTAAACGTTTGCTATACTCAACAGCTGTCCAGTTTAGTCGATGTTTGCACGATTGCGCCTGATAGAGACATTCAACTCCGGTCTTTTTAAGGGTTTTACCAAGCCGAGAGTATGAGCTATGCACACCATGATCCTCTGTCTGTTAGAATGTCTGCTTTCTTTGACTTGTAGCTGTTCTTATCTAGGCAAAATACAGATTTCCCTAACTTCCAGAGCTGTACTTGTCGTGCGGTTCTATGTTGGGTAGGGTCATTGTCATCAGACAGTGATAAAGCGACTGCGTCGTGGTGTTCGCAGTCTCTCGTTTGTCGTCACAGCTGGATGCTACTTGTCTTTCTACAGACAACATCGTGGCCGCTTAAACCAACCAGGAATGCACTAATTCAAGTGTGCTGAACGGAACGTGCCAATCAACCGTATTTTGAGAGCCTCGGAAGACATTTTTCTATAGGTTCACATACTGGTCAAATTATCTCTTAGCGGACTACCTCTCCAGGAAAGTGTCTACTCCGGAGTCGACTCTGTCTGTTGTGTTAAACAGCTAATGATTTTGGTATCGACTTGTGAGCGGTGCTCAATAGTTACCTCCTCTGTTCTGTTCATGGGTTCGAGATCGGAGGAATTTGCTCTGAATGCTTCGCATCCAGTGGGAAAGTGGGGAGAACTCCTCCGTTCCTGCTGATTTCAGGTTTCAGGAGAATTAAAGAAGTCTGGTGGCGTTGTTTGATTACTGCGTTGTCCAGACCTCTTGGAAAGTCTGATGGTTTCCGTAGAGTCTGGATATGATTCTCAGCCCCTATTGAGAAATACTACACTGTTGCTTTGCACTACTAGGGAGAGAGCTCGATCGTCGAGCTTCTCTTGATGAGCGTACAGCTCAGTTTATTGTTCAAAGTAGAGAGGAGTTTATAAGACACCCTACCTTTCTAGGTCTTGAAGCACTTTTTGGTGAAGGAATAGGTGTTAGGGAGGTATATTTCATCCATCAATAACTTTCTGATTCTTCTCTTGATCTCAACTGTTTGAACCAAGACTACATTTACGCAATTGCAGCTGTTCGTGGTTCATCGTTTCTTTGCTCAGCTACTCTCGTTTTGGTTTTCTTTTATTCTTTCTCAAAGATCCCTCAAGTTCTGAGACTGCTTCGTCCTCCGATGGCCTTACATTAGTGGATGGATCTGGTGTGTTCGTTTTTTAATGATATCTTGGCGCTTTTCATGTGACAATTCCAAGACAGTCTTCCTCATAGCATATGCTTGGAGCAACGTAAGTGTTTTCTTGATGCCCTCTTATTGCTCCAGGGCATACATATACTCTGGAGACAGGATTTCGCCAGTTCCAAAGCAATCTTCATGAGAAACAATCTAATCTTCTGGGTCATTGAAGGTTGTCCTTTTTCTGTAGTTTCTCTTACTCACGAGGAAGATTTGGTCCGCATCATGACCATGTCGTGGGCGGATTTGGGGGGGCCGGGGGGCCGCGCCCCCCCCCCTATTAGGCGGCGAAAAAAAAAAAAAAAACATGAAAGGATATAAAAAGAAAAAGAGGAGAAAAAGAAGGGGAAAAGGGAAGGAGAAGGAAAACAGAGAGAGAGATAGAGAGAGAGAAGATGAAAAGTAAAAACAGTAAGAAAAAATAGAGAGGAAAATGAAAATAGGTCTGAGTTTAAAATTTTCAGCTCGCACTTCGCGCTCGCATTGTTTAATGAAATAATCTTTCTTATAAGCATAGCATAAAAACGCTTAAAAATGCACTGTTTTCAGGTTGACATATCTCAAATTTTCAGCTCGCGATCGCATTGTTTAATGAGATAAGTATTTTCTTTATAACCATGGCATTAGAAAACGCTTGAAAAGCACTGTTTTCAGGTTGATTTCAGCTTGCGCTTCGCGCTCGCATTGTTTAATGAGACATGTATCTTCTTTATAAAGATAGCATAATAAACCTTTAAATGCACTGTTTTCAGGTTGATATATAACAAAAATCTCGGCTCGCGCTTCGCGCTCGCATTGTATAAAATATGTATCTTCTGTATTAGCATGGCGTAAAAAAAAAAACGCTTAAAATGCACTGTTTTCATGTTGATATATCAAAAATATTCGGCTCGCGCTTCGCGCTCGCATTGCTTAATAAGAAGTATCTTCTTAAAAAGCATAGCACAAAAAAACTTTAAATGCACTGTTTTTAGGATGATATATCTAAAATTTTTAGCTCGCGCTTCGCGCTCGCATTGTTTAATAAGATATTATGTATCTTCCTTATAAACATTAGAGACGCTTTAAAAATGCACTGTTTTCAGGTTGATATAATTTATTAACAAAAATTTTCGGCTCGCGCTTCGCGCTCGCATTATTTAATGAGATAGTATGTATCTTTCTTATAAACATAGCATAAAGATGCTTTAAAAATGCACTGTTTTCAGGTTGATATAATTTATTATCAAAAATTTTCGGCTCGTGCTTCGCGCTCGCATTGTTTTAATGAGATAAGTATATTCTAAAAAAAAGCATAGCACAAAAAAAAAACTTTCAATGCAGTGTTTTTAGGTTGATATATCTACAATTTTCAGCTCACGCTTCGCGCTCGCATTGTTTAGTGAGATAATAATGTATCTTCCTTATAAACATATCATAACAACGCTTAAAAATGCACTGTTTTTAGGTTGATATAATTGATTATCAAAAATATTCGGCTCGCGCTCGCATTGTTTAATGATAAAAGTATTTTCTTTATGAGCTTAGCCTAAAAAACGCTTAAAATTCAATGTTTTCAGGTTGATATAGCAAAAAATTTCGGCTCGCGCTTCGCGCTCGCATTGTTTAATGAGATATAATGTATCTTTCTTATAAACATAGCATAAAGACGCTTTAAAAATGCACTGTTTTAAGGTTGATATAATTTATTATCAAAAATTTTCGGCTCCCGCTTCGCGCTCGCATTGTTTAAGGGTTGTTTTACGATCAGGGTACACCATTTTGTCTCACTGGACCCAAAAAAAAAGTTGTTTTGTTTCCCCCAAATTTTTGTGTATGTGTTCTAGACAAGTAAAATGATATCGATTTTAAATTTGGAGGCATGAGGTCACAACTTATTTTTCTTAGGGTTCAAATTTTGATATCACACGTAAGTCAATTACTTCATTTTTCGGAGAGGACGTTTTTGACGGAACGTGATTTGACAGCATTGCAACGTGAATGTCTGAAAATAAGTGGATGTTGGCGAAGTAAACATTATAAGTTTGTGTCATATATACAAGTTTCTTACAGACAAAAACATTTTTCATCAAGTGATGTCTAACTATGCGTAAAAACACCAAATTCGGAGAGGAATTTTTTGACAGAATTGGGACCACATTTTTGGTTAATGGTCACAAAAATCAGATTAACTGTAGCTTCTTGGTTTCAGTTTTTAAACAATCATTTCAGTAGATCAATTCTGATTGGAAAACAGCTTAATGATTGCTAATAATTAAAGAAGCTCATGCTCAAAATTAGAAAAAATAAATGAGACTGCAATTTTGCCCTAAATTGCCAAATATGGTCAATTTTTGAAAAAATGAGTTATGGTCAATAATTCATTTTTTCTTGTAGTTGCTCTAACAGTGCCAATAGCTTACCTTCAAAAATATTGATATGACATTACCAAATTTCGTTTTATGGTGCACAGAAGGCCATTTTTTGACGGTTACCCTGTCGTAAAAAACCCTTAATGAGATAAGTATATTTAAAAAGCATAGCCAAAACAAAACTTTCAATGCAGTGTTTTTAGGTTGATATATCTAAATTTTCAGCTCGCTCGCGCTCGCATTGTTTAGTGAGATAATTTATAATAGCATTTATTCTTCCTCACTTAAACTACTGTAAACTGTATGGGGTCACACCTTTAAGACTCATTTAGATAACTTTTCAATTTTACAAAAGAAGGCTGTGAAATTATCTCAATGCTCATTAATGCCACATACCAAACCTTTGTTTTTACAATTAAACTTGTTACCTTTTAAAGGATTTGATATCTTTGAATTCCCCTAGTTTTTATGTACAAACTCAATGCCAGAATTTTGCCCCTATTCTTCAGTGATATTTTTTTTTAAATTCTCAATCCAATTCACATAATACTCGTCAAGTAATTACATACGTCCTTCAAATGTTAAACATCTGTGGCTTATTACTCTTTTAAGACGTCGCTTTCCCAAAACTATGGAATGGAATTCCAAACGATATCAAAATAGTACAACCTTATCAGATTCAGGGAAATTATGCAGGAAATTGTATTCTTCTGCTCATGCTGTCGTTTAATGTTAATGCAATGTACTGTAAATCTAAATAATAATATGCTTTAGCTATTTCCACTCCCCCCCCGCTCCTCTCCCCCCCCCCCATTTTTTTTTTTTTTTTTTTTTTTTTTTTTTTTTTTTCCTCTCTCTCTCTCTTTGCTGCAGGAGTGTTTAAATTCAAAAATTTTATCTCATGTTTTTAATTAATTTAATTTAATATTTTCATTATTATGTTATGTAATTTGGTGGCCCTTTTATAAGCTCTGCTTTCTCCGGGGTCACCAACCATTCATCATGTTGTATATTTGTTGTTGTGAAAATGTTCTATCAATTGATGTATCTTTATATTGTGTATTCTTTGATGATGGTTAAATAAATGAAATTGAAATTGAAATTGAAATGTGTATCTTCCTTATAAACATAGCATATCAAATGCTTAAAAATGCCACTGTTTTCAGGTTGATATAATTTATTATCAAAAATATTCGGCTCGCGCTTCGCGCTCGCATTGTTTAATGATAAAGTATTTTCTTTATGAGCTTAGCATAAAAACGCTTTAAAATGCAATGTTTTCAGGTTGATATAGCAAAAATTTTCGAAAAAAAAAAAAAAAACAAGATTAAATTAATTAGTGTCCATAGGCCTATGAAGCAAACCCCCCCCCCCCTGCGCTAAGCTTTTCAACCGCTGATCCAGGGAAATTTAGGTGGAAAAAAATCCGGCCCCCCCCCCCCTATTGGCGAATGTTGGATCCGCCCCTGCATGTACTCAAAAATATTTTGGAAGCAAAAGAAAGTCTTTTCGCCACCCGGTAAACTTTTCTGATATTTCGATAATTCTGCTGCTTCTAGAGATAGGAGGCTACTGAAGTCATCAAGGCTCTGAGGCCAAATGCCTGATAAGACCCCCAATCACACATTTAGTGGCTTCTTAGGGCATTTTTTCAAGGGGTCTCTTTTGGATGTTATATGCAGGCAGCTTTCTGGAAGTCTTGAAATTCCTTTATCTCAGCGTACTGTGTGACTGTTTTTTTTTCCAGAATGAAAGTTGACCTTGGATTGACCAGCATTGTTATGCTTTGAAAAAAAAAATGAAGAAATAGTGTATGGAAATGATCCTGCATAACCCAAATCAATTTTCACTAATTTATATCTATGTAATTAGCCATTCAAAGTCTCATATTTACAATATAATAAAAATGTAATGTATTTCCTTATTATTTGACCTTTATTTGACCTTTAACACATAAAATTGACATCAAGTCACAAAAGCAACATTTTCAACGGATTCTACGCATACATTAACCCCTGTATGCATGTTTTATACTTTAATATGCGATCTATAGTTGAAAAGTTAAGTTTCATCATATAGCATGGCGGCCATTTTGAATATATGCTAATTATGCACATTGCCCAAGGTTATCCATTTGGCAACCAATCTAAAATTGTTTTAGAACAACAAGAGATGTCGCCTGCTCTTATCTACATGTAATTAGCCCTTTAAAATCTTATATTTACAGTATAATCAAAATATAATGAATTTCCTTATATTTGACCTTTATTTGACCTTTAAATCATAAAATTTAC
Organism: Paracentrotus lividus; assembly: GCA_940671915.1. NCBI lineage: Eukaryota > Metazoa > Echinodermata > Echinoidea > Camarodonta > Echinidae > Paracentrotus > Paracentrotus lividus. Next base: position 65,515,736 of record CALNVZ010000174.1, read on the forward strand.
ATCGAGTCATAAAAACAACATTTGCAATGGATTGTATGCATAAAGTAACCCCTATATGCATGTTTTATACTTCAAAATACGATCTATAGTTCAAAACTTAAGTTTCACCATTTAGCATGGCGGCCATTTTGAATTTATGCTAACTATGCAAATTGCCCAAGGTTGCCCGTTTGGCAACCAAGCTAAAATTGTTTTAGAACCACATGAGATCACAAATCAGCAAAAAAAACTTCAGTTGAAACAACTTTTCTAGGTTCATAAAATTTCAAACCGACTATGAGGGTCTTGTCGAAAATCAGACGCATTGGTGTAGTTGTGCAGCAAGGGGTGGAGGGCTAGGTGCCTGCGCCCGCAAAATCTTCACAGCAAAAATGAGTTCCTTTTTACATTTTTCTAGCGCTCCTATACCAGAATTTATCTTATCAAAACTTCAATTCGGTAACAAATTCAATCATTAGGGTTTTTTGTATATAGGGCACAATTAATTTCAATTTGTATAGCTCAAAATTATAATGCACAATTAACCTCAATCGTTAGCTCAAAATTTCATCCTCGTATCTTACATTAGATGAAAACTGGGAAGGACTTTAGAAAACGCTAAACATTCGTATATAAAGGCCTACATGGGGAGGGGGGGGGGGCGATTGTTTAAATGCGTGACTGAAAGCCAAGTGTTATCATTTTCATTCTCATTTCCCCTTTTTGAGTAAGCAGTTTTTTGTTTACCAAGATCATCACTCAATGTTTGGGACGGATAATTCCAACAGACCGTTTATAGTGAGAGGGGTGTGTGTGTGTGTGTGTGTGTGTGTGTGTGTATTTTGGTGAGGGTGTTTATTTGTCTGTGTTGTGTTGAAATTGTGTAAATTAGGGTATGGGTGGGTTGGGTGTGTCTTTGTGCGTGCACATTATAACATTCTCAAGTAGTCTTCACCACCCACTTGGCGCAAGTGATATGTTACCAGGGGGTACAAAGCCCTGGAGATCTTGCAATCGGGAATCGTTTGATCTAGCTTAAAAGCCGCGAGGAGAAAATATGTCGGGCATGTGCTTAACTAGATCTCCCTTGCAGATTGGTAGACAAAAAGAGATCCCTATACTTGGCTGCAACTCATAGGGATATATAGGAGATATTCTTTTGTAAATAGAAATTACTTTTCGCTACACTTATGTCTGAAAGTTGTGAGCAATACACAATGCGTATACTTTGCGAGGCAAGCGAAAAGAAATGTCACATATTTTCCGACATATTAATCAAAATTACTCGACTGGGCACTTGTGGGCACTAATCTGGCATAATGGATCATAATTTCCAATATTCAACTAGCACATTATTCAATTTTTCATCTTCCGGAAATAATCGGAGATTTGTTAAAAAGGGGGAGTTTAGGGATGATCATTTTTAACCCTTTTCTCAAATTAAGGTGCTGTCATTGAATTTCCCCAATGTTTAGATATTATATCGTCGCATATATTCATATTTAATCATGGTGCTCATATTTTGGCGTTGTTCAGTCAAATGAAAAGTGAAATATAACAATATTCTATTTTATACAAAAGTCGCCACTCTGTTATCCCATGATCTGTCGGCTTTGAGGATCAGACATCAAAGGAAGCATTGACACTGTATTTCTTTTGTGGCTTTTTAGAAAGTGACAGCTGTTTGAAATAATTAGTTGCCAGTTGGAACTCCATCTCTCGTAACTCTTGATGTTACTGTCTTCTGAAGATTCCAAATGCAAAGGATACCTACAGATTCAAGGAGGTTGACTCTACCAAAAATACATCATGAAATGATTTAATTGTTCATGTCACTTTTCACAATAACAACTTCAAAATAATGGGCATTTTTTTTCTGACACAGTCTATAAAACGCAAACATGGCAGTTACGTAGTTTTAAGTGGTCGCAAATTTATTAACTAATATTCATCTTGAAATTTTGAAATAACTATTCACTTAAACTCACAATGTGACTAACGATTCTCAATTAAGAAATACGGGTTCAACATAAATAGTTTACCAACGACAGCGAATGGGTAACAGACCACATTCAGAAAACCGTCTTTCGGAAGCAGGGGTTGGGAAATGGCATAGCAGATCGCGATTTGAGTAGAGGATTTCACATAAACCAACCACTCCGAACGTGAGATTGAACGAAGGGAGAATCTCGGATGATGAGGGTCGGTTCGATGGCGTATGTGATTGGATATGATAGAAGCAGGTAGCCACGTGACGAAAAAAGATTTGACAAGTGAATAGCAATGTTTTTGTAGCGGTGCGGACCTCAGAGGCAGATTCTCGCTTAGGAGGCGACTTAATGATCCTAGAAAAGCAAACAAATAGGAAATAGGGATAGTTATTACATTTACTTTACAAAACGTTCTTGCCCTTCTTTCCCATAGAGTTGGAATAACTCGACTTGCGTTCTGTGATTAACTAATAACTGGTTGAATTGCTACAATACCCGAAAATGTGAATTAGCCTGCATGGCGTAAACTGAAGTATGACTGCCCCCCCCCTCCCCCTCCACCCCCCCCCCCAAAAAAAAAAAAAAAAAAAAGAAAGAAGAAGTTCAAGAAAGAGTATAGGCTACCCGGTAATATTCCGTCCTGCAAAGGAATTCTACTAGCCTTAATATCTTCAAGTTGAAAGGAAAATAAAAAATATAATATGTAAATTACAGTGCAAATCAAATCAAATCAAATCAAATTTATTGAAACAAAAAAATCCGCATTTCGGATTATCTTCAATACAAACATAACAAGAGAAAACAAAGAAAATGGAACAAAAAATGTATACATACAGAAAAGTGCATGGCCGCGGAGCGAGGGGGGGGGGGCTGTGGGGGTTCACCCCCACTTTTTTCAGTAAGCGTACGTGTACAAAAACGCGACAATTACCATAAACTTGTGATTTTTAGCCTGTTTTAACCCCCCCCCCCTCTCTTTTTCTACTTCGGGTCAGCCCCTCCACTTTCAAAAATGCTCCGCGGCCCCTGAATTAGTGCTGGAATACTTACAGACTCAACGACAGAAGTTTTTCCTGGGGGAAAGTGTTCCTCCCCATCATCGTCATCTCCAATGGACATTGCTGAAACAGTTGTGCAAGTTGTTCTGTTGTCTGAATCACTGGCACTCTCGGATCGTACAATGTCGCCTTCGAACTTCTTGTTGAACTGTTTTGCCCCAAAAGTCTCTCTGATCTTGATAAAAATTCGCACGTATAGAATCGACATAACGAACAGTGGGATGATAAAACGGACGAATATTGGAACGATGTTTCCGACTGGGTCAACGAAATGCCATATCAAACACCCCGTTCTGTTGTCGAACCGGGTGATGAAGTCAGGGATTGTTGAAAAAGAGAACCAGAACACCGTTGAGACAACCCAGAGGCAGACGTTGGCGTATATGGCCTTCTTCTTGCTGCGGCTCGTGAAATGCCCTATCGGATCGTACGTCGCACGGTGGCGGTCGATGCAAATGGCAACAACAACAAGATTCGATACATACTGGACGCTACTAAAAATACCATAAAACACCTTGCAACCATTTTTTGAAAGCGGAAAATGGCCAAGGAATGTGTGCATTGAGGTAATAATCAGGACAAATCCGAAGAGGAAATCGGAAATCGCGAGGTTTATGATGAAGTAATTGTTGTACCCTCTGAGACGCTTCTCCGCAGCGAATGCAGCCAGGCTGATTCCATTGGTGGTGATGATCAGGGTCACCAATACCAGGGGCCAGAGTAGAGCATGGACTCCACGGTTTCCTTCCACAGGTAGGCCTATCGCTTCTGTAACGATTTCAGTCGTGTAAAATGTATATTCTTCAAGCAAATCAGTAGAATTGGCCGACATGGCAGAGTGTTTTATAAAGTGTTTTACTTTGATAAATTTTTTTTCTTCCCAAATTCTGTGTTTGTTATCCACAGACCTGTGTTTTATGAAGTGTTTTACTTTGATATTCTTTTCTTCCCAAATTGTGTGTTTGTTATCCACAAACCTGCACCTGCTGTTGGATGAAATTGATGGTTGAAAATGGGTGATTTTAAATCTGGCCACCTGACTTTCTTATAGATTGATGCAAAGAGTCTATCAAAGATGGACTATCTTGCTTCATATTATATAGTGTTTCTGAACAAAATAGCGGAGGTATAATTAGGTGATCCACAAAATCGTTACAATTCCAAAGAGAACGGACACTTGGCTCGTGGCATAGTCCAAGGTCAGAGTTAACCATTTTGATATCTTTCTGTTGTGATATTTGATAGGATCGAAAGCCGAAGCTGCTGAGATACAATATTGAAATGATAGTCGCTACATCTTTGTATCGATTGGATCGATCGCCGGACAGAATGGCACATAGAGAGCAAGAGAGAGAGAGAGAGAGAGAGAGAGAGAGAGCGAGAGAGAGAGAGAGAAAGAGAGAGAAAGAGGAGATCTAGGGTAAGAAGAAAATGATGGAGGAAAGAGTTGAAAGGATGAAAATAATCTTTCTGTTGTGATATTTGATATAGATCGAAAGCCGGAGCTGCTGAGATACAATTGAAATGATAGTCGCTACATCTTTGTATCGATTGGATCGATCGCCGGACAGAATGGCACATAGAGAGCAAGGGAAAGAGAGAGAGAGAGAGAGAAAGAGAGAGAGAGAGAGAGAGAGAAAGAGGAGATATAGGGTAAGAAAAAATGATGGAGGAAAGAGTTGAAAGGATGAAAATAATAAGGGTTGGTCAACATTAACCTGAAAAAAACACACCTCCTCCAACAAATTGAAAAAAAAAAGCAAACAAAAAAAAAACAAAAAAACGGCCAAGTTGAAAAAAATATCGAAGTACTTTATTATTATACAATTCTGTAGAATTTTATAATATAATAGGTCAAGAGCAATGCCTGACAGTAACGGTTAATATATTGTTCCATCCATCTACCTGATAGATACCCGGAAACGATACGTTAAGGCCTCGTCACACCGAGTCCGGTCCGGTGACCGGTACGGCAAACCGTCTCAAATCGCTCCATGAGCGATCCCATAAAAACCGTACCGGTTGCCGTTCCGGCCAGTACGGCATAGCCCGTGTTTGTTGTGACCAGTCTCATTGCAATAGTACACGGCCGATTCATTTCGACCGTTTTTGCCCATTGTTGAACCGGAACGGGCCCGTGCCGTGACCCGGACCGGACTCGGTGTGAAGAGGCCTTACTCTTCCAGGTACGTCTTGAGGTTTTCCATATCTCAAAGAAAAACCTGGAGAAACAACTACCCTCCCTGTTGATAAGTATTGCAACGTTTAGCTATGTGTCCATTTCTTGTTTGTTTTTGTGTGTGTTTTCTTTTTTCTTTTTTTTTTCATTATTATACAAGCATATTTCATTCATGTCAATCAATAGTGTTGTCGTCTTCCGCCTTTTGTCTTGGCACCTTAAAGCACTCATTTCTTTTAGAAAAGTATAATAGAAGCTTGTTAAGTTTTGGAAGAAATATAAAACATGAAAATTAATATGCAACCAGATTTCAGAAGATGACCTGAAAAGGGAATAGCATTCTGTTGACTTTGGAAATCAATATTAGTTCGAATAGTGGGAAGAGCGGTAGAAATAGCGAATATTCGTTGCTTAATTATAAAGCAACAAGTCTTTCGAAAATAAAGAAAGAGAGCGCCAAGAAGCGATCAATATAATTATGAGGTAGATGTGTACGGGTAGAGGGAGGAGGAAGGGAAATCAAAAAAGAATGTCTAAATAAAAAATCCATATCAATCATGGTTTGATGAGAGTGTCTTGATCTTCATTCCTACTAGCTCCATTGATATGAATGATGCAGGTCTAATTCATAAGGATATTGACATTAGCCGTTTCATTCCCTTTCAAAGTAAAGTAAGACTGCGTACTTTTTTTGGTCGAAAGCATTTCCTGGAGCGACAATCTACATGATCTACGATAGAAGACAGGCTACGGTATAGGTATCAAAATATAGCGGCGAACTGATTAGTATTCTTCTTCTTCTTTTTCTTCTTTTTATTTTTTTAATTTTTTTATAAACAATTAAATAAGAAATTAAAAATGCGCCTGGTGTCGACAACTTATTCGCAGATTGTGGCCAAAACGATTACCTCCTGTGAAATAGACCCTTTACGGTTACTGTATGAGCCTTGAAAAGTTAACCGGTTTCAGGGACGAATATCGACTTTGGTTTGACATAGCTCAGTTGGTAGAGCGCTTGTCGAGGTCTCAGCTCGAATCCCGATGAAATTCCAGTTTCTTTGCTCATTATTTTCATAATAATGAAACTGAAACTGAAACTGAAAATAATTTATATTTCTGGTCAGTTTCCTTCGTTGTTCAAATTGATATGTTTTTATATTAGACTGATGATAAGGGTTAATTTTTAGGGTTATTCAGTCGATATAAAGTGGAGCAATTATGTCGCCTCTTCCCTGATTTTTTTCTTCCTGATTTCCAGAGAATAAAATTTTCTCATCATAAAAGTCAAGGGACTATTTATTCAGAACCGCTCTACCATAACAAAATATAGGCCCTATGCCATTGAAAAATATATATATACCCCATTGACCATGTTAACAATGAATTAACTGACTTACATGGTACATATATACAAAAATATATGCCTTGTGCAGTATAAGAGACTGCAGTGCAGCTCGAGTACATACATAATGGAAGGGACGACAACATCGAAAGATCAGTGGAGATTTGTCGTTATGTTGAGCAAATTCATCTTTTTATTTTTGGAGGTAGCGATCACGAAATCGTTTGGAGTTCTAATACCGACTATGATGTATGTATTTTCAACCGATGCTTCTTCTCTGGGATTTGTGTGCAGCTTGCCAGCATCGATGATGTATGTAACATGTAAGTATAATTATCCGTTAGTTATAATTGTATTGTATTGTATTGTATTGTATTTACATACGAAATTTAATACGAAATTAGATATGAATATACTCTGCAAGAAGAATTGTCTTATATGATTGCCTAAAAGTTTTCCGTGATTTAAATTTTTTAATATCATTTTGGAAGAGCGCGTTCCACATAAAGGCACCTGAATACGAAACAGACTGTTTTCCAAGATTTGTCTTTACTTTGATTAGTGTTACATTCTTATTTTCATTGCTTCTTGTCTCGTAAGGGTGTTTAACAAATGAGAAATAATCAATGAAACGATGAGGAAGTTTGTTATTCAACAAATCATACATGAATGTTGCAATCATGAAACGATATTGCTTAAAAACATCTAGAATCGATAACTCAGAAAACAAAGGAGCTGAGTGATGATTGAAGGATTTGAATAAAATAAAATAAAATAAATAAAAATAACACGAGTAATCCTCTAATAGGTAGGCCTAATCAGTCAACTACATGAAGTTACAAAAAATGTTATAAAAAGATAATCCACATCACATAATTGGATCAAGCTTTTGAGATTGAATAATTTCAGCAGCGGCGACATGCATTTGTAATTCATATCTCAGAGAGTCGATCATTTAAGGAGGGGGGGGGGGGAGTCTCTGTCTCTATCTCTCTTCATTTTATTTTTCTACAGACAAGAGGCTAATTCGTGGCTTGACCGCAGTTACACTTTCAGCGAGTGAGCTCATGTTTAAGGATTTGATGTTGTGACCTTACTTGCGAGCTCCTTTTGCAGGCACGTAACTAGGATTTTTATGGGAGGGTTCGAAATCTGCAAAAGTGGACCAAAAGGTACATCACAATTTTTCACATCACGCTGGGCGAGCAAAAAGGTACACCAATTTTTTTTTCACGTCAGCCTGGGCGCACGATAGCGGGGGGGGGGGGGGGGTGTAGTCTGCAAGCACAGACTCATTGACACTTAAACAAATTTCAGTCTAGAGTGGAGACTAGTCTCCATACTCACTGTCTGTGTAAAATAGATGTTGGGAGAAGCTACAGTACACGCGTGAATCTAGTTCTTAACTGCAGACCCTAGTAAGCGAACAACATGGGTTTGTGCTGCAAACTAGGGGGGGGGGGGGGTAGGTGTTCAAAAATTTCTACCTTCTGCCTCAAGAAGAGTACCATATATTACTATAGGGGTAGGCTAAGATCGGCCCAAAGAAATTGATAAGCAAAAAAAAAAAAAAATATCCATTTTTGTTTTTGTTTTTTTGTTTTTTTGTAAAGTGGACCTCTGGTCGCCAGCGGGGGGGGGGGGGGGGGTGGGGGTATAATGTAATTTAATCGGGAAAATCAAACAAAAATATCAAGAATGTCAAATATGTTTGATTTTCTTTCCAAGTCGTCTCCGCAACGCCAACATCACGTCTCCAGAGTCTCAGAGATGCATGTCTCCGCGTCGTTTATAAGACACGTCTCTGCATCTTGCTCGCGACTGGAAAATGTCTAAAAAAAAGTCAAACGTCTTTAATTTTTCAAATAAAACTTTTCCAGTCGCAAGCAAATCGCAGAGCCTTAGGAGACGTTGAAGAAATATTTGACATATTTTAGACGTGTGTTTGATTTTCCCCGACACTCATCAGGAGACGTCGCATGGACTTGGAGTCGCGACTCGTCGCAAGCTCGCCTCAGGGCAAGTCATCTAAAGTTAGGGATGTTTCTTTAGGGTGGTATCTCACTTCGCGGAGACGTCTCCGCGGCGGATAAAATGTATTAGAGACGTCTCCGAGACGTCTCCGCGACAAATTTTTGAAACTTGTCGTGGAGACGTCTCCGCGACTTTTAATGAGTCGCAGAAACTACTTTGAGTGGGTTCTTTGAAAGTGCTTTTATACAGTTTTTGAAAACTGTCACGGATACGTCTCTAATACTTTTTATCCGTCGCGGAGACTTTTACGCAAAGTGAGATACCACCCTTAGAGTATTCAAGTACATGGTATCTTGTTTGCATTCATAATGTTGCGATGTCTGGCAAGTCTCTTTCAAGATTTCAAGCTGTCAAGAGAGGCCTTCATTTCAAAATAATGCTTGAAATTTAAAGAAGTTCGTGAAGTGTTTATCGTTTTTATACAATGAACCAGAGATGGCCTGTTGGTGTTCTAGAGATTCAAATACTTCCTGATAGTGTGAGATCCTATGTAGTTTCGTTTGCAAGTCATTTGTTTGGCAACATCTATATATTATAATTATGTTCTACTTGATCACACGAATCAGATAATAGATGTCGCCAATTTTCGAATTTACCTTTTGTGACCCAAAAGGAAGGTTAAAGGAAAGGCTTCATTAACATAAACATAATTTTGTTCAAATTGGGTTAAATTTGGTATCAAATTGTAGGTAACTTTATAATTAGCAATTTTGTCAATTATCATTTTTTCACCCGACCAGTCAGTTTTGAGCAATATGCAAATTAGTTTATTTATGCATAATTGAATGCATAATATAATAGAGTCAAGTTGAACGGCGATCAGACAAAACATATCCATAGACAATATTAATAAAAACTAATCAAGATTAAAACGTGAATCATACTAGCCTAATATGTTGCCACATTCTGGTCACCCTTATGACCTTGAAATTAGGTCAAAGGTCAATTTATATGATGATTAACAAAATAGAAATGGCATTAATTTGGCAAAAACCGAATTTTCTATGAACTTTGATCTTATTTCTAGGTCAAATGTGTCAACTAAAAATATGTCGAACTCTATTTTTTGGTTTTATGGCATCAAGGTAAATATATTTCATGTTAGTTGCCAACGAAGTTAAGCTTATATGACCAACAGGTCAAAGGTCAAAGTTCAAGAAAGACGTTTTGGCCAGAGTTTTTGGTCTTGACCGAAGTCTTATTGGGCCGTGTTATTTTAATGTGTTCTACATGTTTCCATGAACCAGGAAATGATCGTTTTCATTGACCTATGACATTTAAATGAGGTGAAAAATCCAAACAAATATAGTTTCTACTATTTCCAAGTGTTTTAGCATCACATTTGAACTTTGACCTTAACTTGAGGTCATATGTCGTCGGCCTCATGCCAAAAGGGCCTTAACATTTTTAAAGGCCATTCATATTGTACACATAATAAAAATGGTAAGGCCCTTCTGGCATGAGGCCGACGATGTGTCAATGAAAAAAAAATAGCAACGTTGATATTCTGGTTCATGGTATCAAGGGATCATGTAGAACTGTTGTTATCAAAATTATTAAGTTTATAAGGTCAAAGAGGACTATGATCCAGACAGAAAACTTTGGCCCTTACGTATTCCTCAAAACTTACTACGTGTGTCTTTACCTTTGTTTTATTGGCCATATTATAGCTTAATAATTTTGATAATCATAGTTATTTTTGTTCTACTTGTTTCTATAAATAAGAATATCAACGTTGCTATTCTCTTTCATTGACATATATGACCTAAAGTTAAGGTCAAAGTTCAAATAACGTGATGTTAAACAATCTGGAAATGGCAGAAACTATGTATTGTTTGGACATTTCACCTCATTTGAAGGTCATAGGTCAATGAAAACGAACCTTTCCTGGGTCATGGAATCAAGTAGAACACATTAACAGTGTTCAATAAAATATTTCAAGTAATACGGCCCAATAAGACTAAGGTCAAGACAAAAAAACTCTGGCCAAAACGTCTTTCTTGGACTTTGACCTTTGACCTGTTGGTCGTATAAGCTTAGTTGGCAACTAACATGAATATGTTTACCTTGATGCCATCAACAAAAAAATAAAGGTCGTCATATTCTTAGTTGACACATTTGACCTAGAAATAAGGTCAAAGTTCATAGAAAATTCGGTTTTTGCCAAATTAATGTCATTTCCATTTTGTTAATCACCATATAAATTGACATTTGACCTAATTTCAAGGTCATACGGGTCACCAGAATGAGGCAACAATATTGAGCCAGTATGATTCACGTTTTAATCTTGATTAGTTTTTATTAATATTGTCTATGGATATGTTGTGTCTGATCGCCGTTCAACTTGACTGTATTATGCATGAATAAACTAATTTGCATATTGCTCAAAACTGACTGGTCGGGTGAAAAAAAATGATAAATTGACTTAATTGCTTGTTATAAAATTACCTACAATTTGATCCAAAATTTGATACAATTTGAACAAAATTATGTTTATGTTAAAGAAGCCTGACCTTTGACCTTCATTTTGGGTCACAAAAGGTAAAAAAAAAAAAAAAATGGCGACATATATATTCTGATTCGTGTGATCAAGTAGAATTATATAGATGTTGCCAAACATTAACATGACTTGCAAATGAAACCTATATATTTTCCCAATTGAATGCCACACTATATCATTCCAAGTTTGTTTCCAACTTACGGTGGTATCTCACTTGCCATGCATGAGACGGATTTGAGACTATTTTCGGAAGGGTTTGAGACGGATTTAATACTAGTCGCAGAGACGTCTCCTAGTTATAGTCTCAGCGACGTTTTGTTAGTCGCGGAGACGTATCCTTAATCCCCGCCATATGTCATGAGTTTCTGCGAAGGCTCATGGATCGCGGACGTCTCCGCGACAGAAAAAATATCTGAGACGTCTCAGCATGCTCAGGGAAGTGAGATACCACCTTAATGCTACAGTCACACAGACACTTACGTTGAGTTACGTCCGGTTGCGTCCAGAAATCATTTTCATTTCTACTGATCCCTACGGATGCCTTTCCGTCATAGTCAGCAGTAGATATAAAGATAATTTCGTTCATCCAATAAAACAAAGAAATACATAAGAAATGATAGAATAGAAGATGAAATAAGATTAAAACAACAAAAACGTAACTATACGTAGGCCTATAAGTGTCTGTGTGACTGCAGCATTACGTTGAGTTACGTCCGGTTGCGTCCAAAAACTACTTTTTTTTTTCCTCCGGATCCCAACGAATGTCTTCCCGTCATAGTCAGCAGTGGATATAGTAATAATATCGTTCATCATATATTAAACAAAGAAAAACAAAAGAAATGATAGAATAGAAGATGAAATAACGATAAAATAAGAAAAACGTAACTATACGTAAGTGTCTGTGTGACTGCAGCATTAGCTTTTAACGTGAAGCTTTTAAATGATAACAAAAGAATCAAACCTTCTTATTGCGTCTGATCTTTCCGCAGAATTTGCCCGTCGCATACTTACTCAAGACTGGTCGAATATCACCTCGAAAGATGGCGGTTATTGGAACTGTCATATCATCTTTAGGAATAATCTTTACTGGTCGTGTGACGTCTTTAATTGCTTTTGGATTCTACCTTGCTCTAATAGGTAATACATCGGCAATAACTGGGAAAAATGTATCTGAAAAGACTATTTTGATAAAAGACTCAAAGGTGCACCGGTGTGACAGTGGCTTTGGTCCGGGTCGCAGATCTTGTCGCCCGGACACGCGCGGTCCTAGAGCCGTGGATTTGACTCATGAGGGATTGAATGTGCTGCCATTTTGCGATAACCGTAGATTTTGTCCCACTGCAGGCTGATTTTAAAATATTGGAAGACCAACTTTTGTTGAATTGGCTACCCTGGTTGAAAATTAATAATGAATAAATATATTATGAACATTAACTTGCTGGTTTGTGTTCTTTAGAAAAGAAAAAAAATTATCCTCGAATTTTCTCTACAAATTGTTTATGAGATTTTTTGGAAAGTTGATATGCATTATTAAGCAATCTGGGTATCGAAAATAAACAATATCCAAGGCAGGATAATGATAGTTGTGTGTGTACTCTGTAAATTGGTGAGTGAGACTCATTTTCAAAGACGGGTATAACATGTTTATAATAACGAAATACACAGGTTCACGTTAATTAAATCTTATTTTGTCATGGTAATACTTTTTCTCAATTTATCTTTTGTATCGTCATGGTAGGTGTTGGATTGTCGATGGGATATATACCGTCCACAGTTTCACTCAACGATTACTTCCAGGATGAGTACCTTCTTATGAACGCCATAAGTAATCTAGGCGGTACCACCGGGTCATTGGTTGTTCCTGTGATCATCGAGAGAGCTCTAGATCTACAGGCCTACGGTCTCAGTGGTGCCATGCTGATTATGGGAGGAATCAGCTTACACGCAATTGTTGCAAGTGCCACCCTCAGGACAAAATCTTCACGCAAATCCAACATGACGAACAGGGAAGAGAACATCCGTCCAGAAGCGATTGAAGAGAGACCTTTAATCAATAATGATGAGAGTGATGATATTGCTATAGATAACAGTAAAACTGTCAGACCGGTTGATAAATTTTACGTATCCCCAAAATGCTCTAAGGATCATAAAAGAGAAAGTAGAACCAAAAGGGCAACTAAGGATGAAAACATTCTGTCAACGAAGGATAGCTTAAGGAACTGCATTCGGCACTGTATTTTCATGGAGGAACCTTTACTGCTACTTGCATTAATTTGTGAATTCCTCATGTCATTCGTTACACAATCCTGGACTCTATTCCTTGTTCCAAGAGCAATGTCATGCGGAGTCCCGAGTTCTGAGGCCGTCTTGCTATCATCCATTTGCGGTGGAGCTGGCATCATTGGGCGATTGATATGCATACCGCTTATTTACTTTGGAGCTGATTTCATGTTTATTTACCTGGTCCTAAATGTAGTTCTATCAACGACATTCTTGATGGATCCGTTACTCGTTCTCTTTCATGTGCGTGTCGGCCTTTATTCAAGGATTTTGTGTCTTCAGCTCAGGCCTGGCTGCTTCTGCCTTCCTTAAAAACGCCGTTTCAGATAAAAACTTCACGGTTGCTGCGGGGATTTTCGGCTTTACGTTTGGAATCGGAGGAAATGTTGGAGGTCTCTTATCAGGTATAGGCCTACAAGTAGGGGTCTCTCGACTTGTTTAACCGGGAGATTACAACCCCTTTCCTTCTCAGTCTCTCACAAACGGCGAAAACAGATACTCTCAAAGTCAGCTTATAAAAATGTATAGATCATGACTGTTAGTACTCGCAGGCATTCTTAGTCCGTAGCTCGTACGTGTTGACATTGATCCGCAGGGGACCGGTCCACCTCTGGCGATCCTGAGCGACAAGGACTAGCTTCGTTCCATGCGATGTCTCGTTTTGTAAGATCTCTATTGATTATTCGCCACCATGTCGAAGTTGCCTCCCTGTCTTTCTTTTCCCTTTTTTTTTCAACTCCCAGTGCAGGCCGTCTTGCCGATACGGTTTTCTGGCACCCCTGATGTGACCCAACCATGTCAGCTTTCGTGTTGTAACTATTTGGCTGAGCAGCGTTTGGTTTGTTTAATTGACTCACATATTTTGTAACAAGAGACAGTGGAGGTAATGTGATACCTCCGTGAAATTATATATGATTTTTGCATGCATGTGATGGAAATCGTCTAGCTTTTCACTGTCTCTTGTAGTCATTTTCCAGATTTCACTGGCATTTAGGATTGGAAGGATGGTTGCTTCGTACACCATAAGTTTAGTTAGCATTCGGATGTTCTTTGCTTTCCATACGATAGGCCTACATGCTTCCAAACATTGATTTGACCTTGTCGATCGTTCAATGTATTTGCACCGAGCTTTTCCTATTTTTAGTGTCACGGCCGATAGCTTTAGAATCAACTGACAGAAGACCTCATACGTTCTTTCTGATTACAAGTGTAACTGGGATGTTCTTTGCTTTCCAGTCGATAAACATGCTATACCATGCTAACATTGAATTGCCTGTGACCTTGCCGATCCTTCTAGGTAGGCGATGTCCTCCGATCTTTTCTCATTGCTATTGATTGTGCTATAAGGTATTGGAAGGTATTCAACATCTCTGTTGATGTCGATAGTTACTTGAGTTGTTCCTATTTCCATTGCCTTAGGTACCGTAGAATCGGGAACCAATCTTGTAGAAAGTTATTGTGTCATTTCTGGATGCTGCCTTTTCAACTTGGGCTTTGTCCTCATACATTCTTCTCTTGTCTCTCCTAAACTTCTACTTAACTATTTTATCCAGTTTTTTGTACACGTTTTCTTCTTTATATTTTCTGTTTTCCGATATGTTATCATTTTGTTGTTTCCTTTCACCATTCATCTCAATAAACTTCCAGGTATTCTATCATCAGAGATCCACTTTTATTTTAAAGTCCCACTGTGGATACTTTTGCATTTTAACTATCTGTAATCTCTTCAAAATGATCCATACACTATTTAGGTCTTCTTCATCATTTCTCTTGGAGATTATCTCTAAACACTGCAAATCTACTCCGTAATTCGAGTTTGAATTTTCGCTGTTTTTTTTTTTTTTTTTTTTTTTTTTTTTTTTTTTTTTTGTCTTTAATTTGTGTATTCTTTGAATTATGTATAGTGTGTCCCGTAAAAAAAAGTTATTGCTGAAATTTCCTGTCGCGCTTAATAATTTCCAAAATGAGATATACTTACAAAAAAAAATATACAAAAAACCAAGAAATCGTATTTGTTTATTATAACATCTTATTCATATATAAGTTCGACAAGAAATCAAGTAAAAATTTTCTTTCGTTTTTTTTTCTTGCCCGGTTTTGCAGGTATGATCAAGGACCGGACTGGATCTTATACCACAGTATTCATAGCTCTTGGTTTCGTCAATTGTGTGACAGTGCTTATCACTATTGCATTTATGATTGCTCGACGGAGACTGAGTGCAACAAGATTATGACTGGCTAAATGTGATTTTGCTAGAATTCAAGGCATTACAGAACCGACAATATATATTATGTATATATATAATATATATTTATATTGAAAAAAAATTCAAGACAGTCATGCTTTAATATTCCAACTATTCAATGTTTATTTCAACGAATTTTCGGACGGTCAACATATCAATATATATACAGTCTGTGTAAAAAAAAAAATGATATAGTCGGGGAAAAAATAATTTAGGTGTGAAATATTTTCAAATAATGTGTGTATATGGTACCAAATTAACGCCAAAAGATTTTTCTTGCTGATGCGCTTTGTTTTGTATAATTTGCTTTCGTAAAACAAAAGTTATGCTAAATTTTGTGCAACGAGGAACAAATCGAAATTGCGCACTTATATTGTTCTGGAGAGCTGAATTTATGGCTATTATGCGAAACCTATACACAAAACCATGGGACGGCATGCGAAAATGGATTTTTCTTGATTGTAGAAAACTATTCATATTTCAAAAATTACAGCAGCACCAAATGTGATGAAAAAAAAAATTGCCGAAGAAAGTCTGATTTTCCTGCTTTATGAAAATACCAAACAATACCAGGTTCTGATAAATCTTCATACTATAAAAAAATGTTTTCCATTTGTACCATTTTATTTGACACAGACTGTATATACATTACTGGTCAAACTATATAGTTTGGGTACACCTGCTGTCAGCTATGTTCAGATCATTTTACATCATTTTAAGTGCTAGAATGTCATTCCAAATGTTGTTTGGGTACAAGAAACACATTATGCAAACCTTATATTCAATAAATATCACATCACGCCTCTTTAGAAATCAGAAATGGGTCAAAATATATAAAAAGTGGAAAAACATGATATTGCACTGATTTATTCGATTTTTGACTAAATGTGATATCTCTATCAATAAAAATCCTACCAACGTGAAATTTTGCAAGGATGTTGAGGCACATGTAAAATATACCCCTGAAACGTTTGAAAGTATTTCGAAATGTTTATTTCTGAATTATTGTTATAAATGCAAAAGCCAGATCTCTTTTCAAAAGTTGCTTAGTACAGTTATAATCAACAACATTTTCATAAAAAATGTTAAGATTTCAATTGAATTATTGTGTATTCTTTTGTTTTATTATCTTCTTTTGTCTTCTATTGTTGTTGTTATAGTATATTTCTTACATTTTTGAAGTCTTTTATGTTTCAGAAATTTATCTTGATATTTTTTAAGACGACCAAGATGAGACAAAAGCCTAGAAATACCCAAATGAAACTGGTATAGAACAATGCAAGTGAGAAAACTCATGCAGTGCACAAATTTAAATATTTTAAAATATATAGTGTGCAGCCTACATAATTCAAGATTCAAGATTCAAGATTCAAGATTCATTTATTTCACTCAATATTAAAAACAAACAAAATGCATCATGACAAATGTTGATACATACATATAAAATACATATAAATACATGAAATGTACACAATAGAAAATAAATAGGAGGATTAAAAAAAGAAAAACAAGAAAACAAGGGAAATAAGTGAGTGGGGATCATGATTAAAGATCGTAATGATCTTGTTATTCGACCCGAATAATTATAATTGCTAAGGGTGCTATCTCACTTACATATTTTAACATAGGTTTCTTAGTAGTAACGGGGGTAGGTGTTGATTTTTTTTGGTCTGCGGCCAAATGAAAGGTCATATATCAACCATAGGGGTACGTTTGAAAGGTTAATCAGCTCAAATCATGCCCATTTTCCCGTTAATTTTTAATTTTTATTTCATTTTATTTATTTTTTTACATTTTGCTCAATTTGGCGCCCCCCTAAGGTCAATTTGGCGCCCCGTTGAGGTCATTTTGGCGCCCTTTCGGGCGCCTACCCGGGGGGCCTGGGCCCGTAAAGCCCCCCCCCCCCCAGAATACGCGCATGTATATATTATATAAGGGAGACTGGGGTAATTATGGCCCCGGGGTAATTATGGCCCCTTTGTCTTTGAGAGCTTATAATTCTTTGCTGCATTACACAATGATAATTTAATTTTTACACATGTCTAGCTAAACCCTTCCTACTATCGTATGAGAAATATAAGCCATTTACATGCAATTTTGTGCTTAGGGGAGCCTAAAATGTACGGCAATTACAATTCTGTTCGTTGGAAAGTGGCAAGTCTGCTTTTTTATGTGGGGTGTGATATCATTAATTAAAATCATTTAAGATGAAATTTTGATTGAAACTGAAACAATAGGAACTAAAAAACACAACAGAAAAACTTCCACCTGAATATCTTCAATAGTAGAGCTGTAAAGGGAGATCAAATTGAAATTGTCATTTGGGGTAATTATGGCCCCCAATGCATAACAGTGTATAAGCGCAGATAAGCGTAGATGGGGACGTTAACTTGTACGATTTTGTACATAAATATATGTATTGATATGATTGCAAAATTTCAACATTTAGCCTGAACCAATTATTGATTAAACCGTTTTTGGTGGTTGATAAGTGTATTAGGAATACCCAACAACATTTATTATACATTACCATCATTAATTAGCATAATATCTTTGAATTCATACAGTCATTACAATAGGGGCCATAAATACCCCAACCCGTGGGGTAATTATGGCCCCCCAAAGCTGTTAACATAACGGTAATTAATATGCAAACGAGAAGTAGCAGGTTTATACTTTCCTTTGTATATTATAGGTATATGGACCGACTGTATTTTTACATATTTAAAATATCATTGGACTTTTCATTTAATGGTAGTAATAGGAAATGTGAAAAGGGGGGCCATAATTACCCCAGTCTCCCATATATATATACATGTATATACTGTTGCTCATAAAAGTAGGATTTTTTAAAAATGTGATCCAGCACATTCCCTGTTCCCGGGGAATGAAAAATAAAAAAAGTTTCTCAACCCCCACAATGCCCATTTTAGTCATTTTTCTCATTTTCGTGCCCTTATTTTTTTTGTATAGACAAAACAAAGGAAATAAAAAACAACAATGAATACTCAATTATTTGCATTTCCCACCAAATTTTGTTTCAGCCTTAATGACAAAGTTGTAAATGGTGACTATAGTCTATTTTTCATTAAGATTTATGTTTGGCTGAGATTCTTCGATACATTTTTGGGAAGATAGAAATTTTAACCTTGTAAAAACGAGTAGGGTACATGCAGGTAATATGGGCCAGCAGGTGATATTGGCCACCTGCAGCAAATCATGTCGTGACCGTCGACCGGTGACCGGTGTGAGCGCCACAATGTTGTTCATATGAACTGTATACGAAAATCTATCATCGTGAGAGCATCTGATGCCGAAATTTCTCTGAAAAAATTGCTGAAAACCAACAAGGGAGGTAAAACTTACGGCATTTTTTTACCCTGATGTAAAATTTGATATTTCACAGAATGTGATGGTGAAAGAGTGTTTGAGGGGGTAACCTCAATTGTTTTGTATATTTAGTAAGCTTATACAGTTTCATTTTGATCATACTAGCGTGTACAGGTCAACTTGTTTTAGTGAAGGGGTGCAATGTGGTATTGAATGCTTGCCTGACACAGCAACATTAGTGCAGGTAATATGGGACATCCAAAATGGCGGAAATTATTCTGGTACTTAGTATTGGGATGAGGCATCAATCTCTTTGCTACGATTTTTTTTGGGTATATTTACATTATATAATTAATATAAATAACTTATTGCAGGCCTATATTGACTTGTATAATGAAAATAATATTTAAATAATATTGAAAAAAGAAATAATATACAAAATACATAACAATGAAATATATAGTCAAAGGATTTACTGAAGGATCTTATAATTTCAAATTATATCTTAAATTTAATGATTTTCAACATTTTAAGCAAATTCCAAACAATATAGAGTCATTGTAGTTTTTAAAGCATACATTAATAAATACATGTGCCCATATTACCTGCACATGCAGGTAAAATGGACACTTTGGTAATGGCGTCAACATTTGAATATTGCAGACAGGGGGGTTGGTGATAATTGTTTTTCTTCACAATTAAAGTTAGAGCAGTAGTTATTGATTCATATAAACAAAGATTAGACTGTGTGTCATTTCGTAATTTTATGCAAATTAGGCAAATGAGCTTAGGGTGCCCATATTACCTGCATGTACCCTATCTTGGACGTTTCCTGTAACAATCTCGGGTTTTTTTCAGGGGGTTGAAGTAAAAAGGTTGAAGTAAAAAAAAACGAAGTAAAAAAAAAATTGTAAAACATTTGAATAATTAATTCTATATTTATGCTAAAACAAAATGAAGCCAAAAACATCCTTAATTACCATCAGTTTACCCCTATTTTGTTTTCAGCCCATGTAATAAGGTTTTAAATGGTAACTTTAGTTAATTTATCATTATTTCTTACGCTTGGTTGAGATTCTACAACACCTTTTCGGGAAGATAGAAATTTTTATATTTGAAAATGAATAAACTCAATTTTGAACCCAATAAAGTTTGTCGGGCGGGTAGACAAAGATCGAGGGGCCTCAAAATTAGGGAAATGGTAAAAATAGGCATTGTGCATGGAAGTTGAAAAACTTGTTTTTTCTAACAAAAAAGGGGGAAGGAACGTCCAAGATATAGCCAGGGTCCTGAAGTGGAAGCGGAAACAAACATATTCAACAAATTAAAGCTGGAGCAAAATGATGTTGCCGGAGCAAAAAAAAGAAAGAAAAAAAACCCTCCACAATCAATGGAAAATACTTTGAGCTTTCGGATAGCGTTTCCAAAGACTCGATACAAAAACTCTTGCATCGGTAAACTCGGGATAGTCACACATCATTAAATATATAGGGAGTGTGTCCTGTCATGTGTGACAACAGTGTAATATTCTTTTTATGTGGCCTATAATGTGAGTAAATAACCATTTCGTGCAAGCTAGACATTTTTGACTGACTATGTGACTTGCATGATTACCCTTTCAATGTTGTGCCATCACAAAGTAATGAGGCTGCAGCAGTATTAACTACCAAAATGATAGAGGCGGATGAGTCAAGAGATAAGTGGCGATTCGCCATAATCACAAGTAAATTCATTATAATATTTCTTGTGGTAGCGATCACGAAATCGTTTGGAGTTCTAATACCGACTATGATGTATGTATTTTCAACCGATGCTTCTTCTCTGGGATTTGTGTGCAGCTTACAAGCTTCGATGATGTATTTATCATGTGAGTATAACTACCATTCATGCGTTTTGTACTTACAAATATAACATATAGCTCCGTTTAGTCTCACTAGGCAGCGCCCTCTAGCGTCCGAGTCACACATCACAACGTATTATGCTATGCGGTTTTGGGGAAATAATCATTAAAAATACATTTTTTGTTTATACGCTTAGAAGATGTATTCTCGACATGCAGTTATATATGACCTTTCATTGAAACCCAAGTGTCCTATTCGGAATTCAAGTTGCCCCACCGTACCCTGAGCAAAAACGCTCACCAAAAGTGCAATGCATTCATAATACGTGTATAATATGTCTGACTTTGACAGCCGTTCTACAAGGCAAGAGGTCACTTATAAGTCGGGAAGATTATACAGTGACACGCCCAAACATGTATAGATCAGTTCTGATTGGTTGATTATAGCAATATCTAATGTTGGTCCACAGTACCTTGGCCAGAGAAAGTATTGAAGTGAAAAAAGCAAACCCTAATAAATATTCATAAGCCTGACTAATCGATTATTCACAGAGGGGTGTTTTTGGACTGTACTTTTAACTTTTAAGTCATTTAACCAAAATATTTGACAACAGCACACTGTTTCATGATTTTTAAAGACATATAAAATATTTAATATCAATTAAGTGCGTTATTTATTAGTTGGTATAATAAGCAAAGAATTAATACCACAGAATTTGCACCTTGTGACACAATGGAATAACCATGACGTCATCGTTAGCCTGTGAGCAATGACGTCATTCCTCTATACAATCGCGATCGTGGGGAGAAGCGAGATGAGACGATCGGAGCTATATGGAAAAAGCAACAAACAAAAACAAAACAAAACAAAACAAAACAAAACAAAAAACATAAAACAAACGCCCATTATAATCTTAACCTACACAAGAATAATTATATCGCTATTATAATTATGTCTGTAAGCTGAAAAATTGACAGTGATCTGACAGTAATCGTGGAAAGAAATACCGATTAAGGAGCCCTCCCTGATATCAAATTCCACCAACTCTTTTTGATCCGTATTTCTCTAATTTCTCTGATATTATCTGAAATTGTTTAACATATATATAAACTGGGCCTAATTTGGTTCCAAATCTTGTAGTTCATTCTTTAATATTTAGTTACTGTTATAAAACCGACATGTTACAGATATAGTTTGCCTTGCTGCAAAGTTACACAGCCACAAACAAGGGGTTTCTTTTTCTCCCCCCCCCCCATGGACTTCTTCATATTGATATCACGATGTGCTTATTAATACTTCGGGAAGTAATGTATGACATATGATTGAAAAGGAAAAAAATATCTTTAAAAAATTTGTATTGATTGATGCGATTTATTTCATAGCACAGGGAGCGTACCATTATTTTTTCACATACTATCTGCTTCACCACAGAGCCCTACACATATTGACATGATACATACTGAGACGGCAGTTATTCTTTCATTATGTCTGCATGATCCATATTTATGACAACAACGGTCGATCTGGAAAAAAAAACACTCTCAATATTGCGGCCTTAAAAGTCATGATAGATTAATTTGTTGATATCATTGGGGTACCCACATCAATAGCTTTCAATGTCTATAATGACTGTAAATTACTGTGATATCCCTATTGAAAGTCAGAGGAGCATTCTATTCCATTGAATACTTTATTTCAGACTCAACTGCACAAAGTAGATCGAGGTCCATATAGCAAGGTCACACAAGAATAAACATGAATAAACAGACGTACAACGTATAGGGCCTATACCCACTGAAAAAAAAAAAAAAAAAAAAAAAAAAAAAAAATGCTAAACGGGATTTGGTCGGGTTGGAACTCATTATTTGATGGGCGCACTATATCTTTTAAACGTCAAAATCAATGGTAAAAACATGTAATCAAACATGTTCTATTCTATTTTAGACTTTTGTTGAATTTTGTCGGGACTCCCTACACTCGTCTGTTAAAAAAAAAACAAAAAACAAAAACAAAAACAAACAAAAACAAAAACAAAAAAACAGAAAAGTGATGTCAGCAGAGTCGCCATATAAAAGTGTAATTTAAAATAACAGTTTTGTTGTAAATTTCTCCTCTAATAATTAAAGAAAGAGAAGAAAATAATCATTAAAGTTCTATAGCTAACATATTTGGTTAAAACGGAACAAATGTGTTATTTCTGATGTATATTTTGTATTTCTCACGTAATTATTTGCAGGGGAAATTTACAACAAAATTGTTTTTAAAATTACATTTCTTTCTTTTTTGAATGGCGACTCTGCTGACAGCAGATTTTCTGTAAAAATACAAATATTTTTTACAGTGTAGCTGGACGATCGGTTGGAAATTCAGGCCGTCTCCACGACTCAAGATACTCTAGTCGTAAATAAGCCCGGGGGGGGGGGGGTCACTCAAACAAAAAAGTGCTACCCATGCGTGTCCCCGGACCCTGAAAATGGACCCTAAACGTCTCATTGCATGGAGTCAAATTTGCACCCCTTTTCGACGTCGGACTGAAAATGGACCCTAAACGTCTCATTGCATGAAGTCAAATTTGCACCCCTTTTCAACGTCAGAATGGAAAAACATACCCTAAATGGCGTAAACACCGTGAAATTGTGACTCTAAAACGACGATTTCCGCTGAAAACACCCCTATTTTTATGAAAATGACGATTGAAATAAAAAAAAAAACACCCCTATTTTAAGGAACGTCGACGCCGCCGAAAGGCTGCAAACAGACCCTTTTCGACGCTTTTTGGGGACACATGAGTAGCATCATGTGGTGACTGACCCCCCCCCCCCCGGGTAATTAAGTCGCGAACTAGACTCGTCATCAGTGAGATACGGAAATAATAAGATTCAGCTCTTTCAGATGAAACTAATTAAATTTTCAGTTTCACTGATTGTGTTTGCTTCAACAAGCAGAATCTGCAAATTTGGAATGGCCTGAAATGCACTGCTGTATATAGACTCTCTATTCAAAACCAATGAAGCGAGACCAATGGAATTTTCACAAAAGTTACAAAACTAAATGGGCTTTCAAAATATTAGTGTAAAATTGTTATTCTAGAATTAATTTAGCATCTAGGGACATTTTTTTTTTTTTGGGGGGGGGGGAGGGAGGAGGCTGGGGACGCGCTTTAGTGTAACCCGCTGCTGACTGTAACCCGCCTGCCTAAGTGACCGAGAAGTATTATCTCACTTGCAATGAAACGGGTTTGAGACGGCTTTGGGATTAGTTTGCGACTCCAAGACGTCTCTCCCGAATTCCCGCGATGTCTCGGATCCGACGTCTCCATCGCGACATCTCCTGAGTCGAGGGAAATCAGACACGTTCATATCTACACTGTTCGTCATAAAGGTGGAATATTTTTTCCTGGCTCAAGCGACATTATGTTCATTGCTCCGTTATTAATTTCTTGAAAATGTTTGTCACCGCCTTCTCTTTCTGGGATCCTGTGTATATCTTCGACGTTCCCTCAACCCTTCCCGTGGATTTTTCTTCAAAAAAGTTTGTCATCCCCAGAAGATGGCCATTTTCGTCATTTTTTCTTATTTTGGGGGCCCTTTTTTGTTCACGCGACCCACCAAGGCCCCCTCAGTCCTACCGCAAGGAAACACGTCTGAGGTGGAGATTTGTTATCGTTCTTTAACTTAAATCTAGATTTATGGTTACAGGCTCGACTCTTTTGTCTAGGGGAGGGATCAAAATTTATTTTGATTGGGGTTCAACATTCATTTTATTCAATTTTACACCGTGGAAATTTCTATCTTCCCTAAATTGTATTGTAAAATCTCAATCAAACATAAATCAAAATAAAATATTATCAATAATGACTATTTACAGCCTTGTCATCTAGGCTAAACAAAATTTAAAGGAAAAATGATATTTAAGGGCTAAAGATGGTTTTTCATTTCTTTTGTTTTCAGCATAAAGATGGAATAACATATTTCGAATTTTCACCAATCTCGTTTTTTTACTTCAACCCCTCCCCTAGACAAGAGAACTAAGCCTGCCCCCAGAAAAATAGATTTAACTTAAAGAACAATATAAAACAATACACTTCAGTCGCGTTTCGTGGGGATGGGACTGAGGGGGACTTGATCGGCCGGGAAAACAAAAAAGGGGCCCCAAAATGGGAAAAAATGACAAAAATGGGCATCACGGGGGTTGACAAAACTTTTTTGGAAAAAGGTCCACGTGAAGGGTTCGGAGAATGTCCAAGATATAGCCAGGGTCCCAAAAAGTAAAAGCAGGGACAAACATATTCGAGAAATTAAAGTCAGAACAAAATCATGTCGCTATAGCTGCAAAAAAATATTCCACCTTTATGACGGACAGTGTAGTAGGGAGATTGGCCTTGTAGCTCTTAAGGCCTCGTCACACCGAGTCCGGTCCGGTAACCGGTACGGCAAACCGTCTCAAATCGGTCCAAGAGCGATCCCATAAAAACCGTACCGGTTGCCGTTCAGGCTAGTACGGCACAGCCCGTGTTTGTTGTGACCAGTCTCATTGCAATAGTACACGGCCGATTCATTTCGACCGTTTTTGCCCATTGTTGAACCGGACCGGGCCCGTGCCGTGACCCGGACCGGACTCGGTGTGACGAGGCCTTTAGCCACATTTGGATCCTTACCAGGTTTAAGGGTGGCTATTCTTTTTCTTACCACATTCTCCCAGGCTCAGTAATTGTTGACATTGGCGTTTATTTCGTAGTTTTATGTTTAGGTAAAGGGTAAGGATTGCACACACTCGTACTTATAAGAAAGGGTTAGGGTAAAGGGGGTTGTGTAGGATATAAAAAGTAAGATACGAAAATATTGTCGGAAAAAAACTGCCGGCTGCCCACAACTAGCGTTAAGTATTGACTTTTTGTGTCTTTTTTGTTTTTTGTCATTCGACAGCTTTACCTTTGGCCTACATACTAAAGAGTGGTCGAATATCGCATCGAATTATGGCCGTTATTGGAGGTGTCATATCATCATTTGGAATCATCATTGCAGGTCGCCTGACGTCTGTTATTGGTCTTGGATTTTGCCTCGCTCTATCTGGTGAATAATATACATTGAAATTCCAAATTTTTGAAAGTTATTACAAAGGCATGTTATCTATTTTGAAGTCATTGATACTTGACATTTTCCCTTAAACATGTTTATTTCAAATCAGTTAGATGGAGCTGCGAAAATCTATTTGCGTACCAATTTTTATAGGCTCTACCGAGTGAGTAAAAAAAAAACAACTTCACACCTAGAAAAATGTCAATAAAAAGAAGACCAATTTATAAACCCTAAATTATTTTACATATTCTGAAAGAGTAACTGCTCCCGCATCTTCTGGTACCATTTTTGTGTGGTATGTCTTTACGCTTGGATGAACACGATGCATTGTTTGCGAACATGCAAATCTCGAATTGTGCCAGGGTGGGGATGAAATTGAAACAACAAAAGCTGACAAAAAAGCAACTCCATCATGAATGAAATAGCATAACTTTTTAACGAAAGTGTCTTCCGCTTAATAACTTGGCAGGGGTGTTTTTACGCATATTGATTACATTTTGTATGAAAATTAGATTGACTCGTGAAGTAATGCAGGAATGAGTACACATCAAAGAATAAATAGCCACTGACAGACCTAAAAGGGCCTCCTAATACTTTTGAAAAGAGATTATTTTGTCTTTGACGTGTGCTCACTCATGCCTGACAATACAGATTTATCTCATTTTCATAAATGTAGTCAATATGTGTAACAACACCCCTGCCAAGTTATTAAGCGGAAGACACTTTCGTTAAAAAGTTATGCTATTTTATTCATGATGGAGTTGCTTTTTTTGTCAGCTTTTGTTGTTTCAATTTCATCCCCACCCTGGCACAATTCGAAATTTGCATGTTCGCAAACAATGCGTCGTGTTCATCCAAGCGTAATAACATATCACACAAAAATAATTGTACCAGAAGATGCGGGAGGAGTTACTCTTTCAGAGTATGTAAAATAGTTCAGGGTTTATAAATTGGTTTTCTTTTTATTGACATTTTTCTAGGTGTAAAGTTTTGTTTTTACTCACTCGGTATAGGCATAAAACATTATTGTTATTTTTGTTTATTTATTTATTTTGTTTATCACACGGTATCTTTATATCACAATCTATTTGAATCATCGTACGAAATTACACTATTCTTGTTCGGATGAAAACGTTCTAACATATTTTCTCACTTTGTCCTTTGTATCATCATGCTTCTGTCACCAAGGAATTGGATTGTCGATGGGATACTTGCCAGTTAAAGTTTTACTCAACGACTACTTCCAGGATGATTTTGTATTGGCAAACACTATAAGTAATCTCGGAGGCACAACAGGGTCATTGGTTGTTCCAGTAATCATCGAAAGAGCTCTAGAGGCCTATGGGTTCACTGGTGCCATACTTATCATGGGAGGAATCAGCTTACACGCCATTGTTGCAAGTGCTACCTTTAGGACAAAAGCAAAACAACGCAAATCCACCTTGACGGAAAGACGAAAGGAAACTTCTAAAGAGGCAAAAGGCAAAAACCCTTTCATCAATATTAATCATGAACATCATAACAGTGAAAGGACTTCTGCAGATGAAAAGGTTTCATCAATGAAGCAAAGACGGTGGCACTGGATTCGACATTGCATTTTCGCGGAGGAACCTTTAATATCACTTGCGCTTCCGTGTTGCTTCTTTATGTCATTTGTGATACAGTCATGGACTTTATTTCTTGTTCCAAGAGCAATGTCACACGGAGTCCCAAGTTCTGAGGCCGTCTTGTTATCGTCCATTGGCGGTGGAGCTGGCATCATTGGGCGAATTCTTTCCATTTTGCTCCTTTACTTCGGAATTGATTACATTCTTATTTACTTGATCCTCAGCCTGGTTCTTTCAATGACATTCTTGATGGACCCGTTACTGACATCGTTCTCTGCAATGTGTGTGTCGGCCTTTATACAAGGATTGTGTGTCTTCTGCTCAGGCCTGGCGGCTTCTGCTTTCCAGAAAAGTGCCGTTTCAGATCAAAACTTCACGGTTGCAACAGGGATGTTTGGATTAGTTTTTGGCATCGGAGGAACGTTCGGAAGCATGGTGTCAGGTAAGCTAGTTAGATATAGCTGAGATGTCTCCAGTAGCGGATCGCCAGGACTGGGGGCGCATGACCCGGACATAATTTGAAAATCACTCATTAATACCTGTCAAGTTAAATATAAGAAATTTTCGGCGGTGTACTGGTTTTTGGAACAAATAGGCTATGCATGACCACATTTGTATAACGCCCCCCCCCTTGTATGATTGCAATTTGCCCGCTTATGTACTAACACTCTTCTCCATTTCATAATGAGATGCTAATATAATCTCAGTTATTATTATTAATTATTACCAATATTATTATTTCTTCTGATTTTGCAGGTATGATCAAGGACCGGACTGGATCTACACCACAGTATTCATAGCTCTTGGTTTGGTCAATTGTGTGACAGTGCTTATCACTATTGCATTTATGATTGCTCGACGGAGACTCAAATGTGAGATAGGTGACCGACTAAGATATTAGTTCGCTATAAATCAAACTGCAGGACAACGGAATGCGATAAAAGATTCTGGAAAGCATTTTAAACGGTAAATTTTCTCTCATCCTTGTTTGAACAACTGGGAAGTAATGTAGTATCTCCAGCAAAAGTGGTTGATCGGATCCCGAGGCGCCATAATCATGTCCTTTTTGTATACCGGTACATACTAGGTTGGACCGAAAATGTTCGCCAATACATAGGCCAATTATAATCAAGATTCATGGTTTTGAATAAATTTATTAGGCCTACCAATAAATATTTCGTTTCCGCGGAGAAGTGCTTTACGGAAGCTTATAAAGAGCAAACCAGATGACATGATAAGGAGACGAAAACGGAAAAGTCGGGTCGTGTGGAACCTCGATCGGCAAGTCGACTTGTTTGGCACAAAACAGGATGACGAGTTGTTGAAAGTCGGCAAATCAACTTATTTAGGATAAGAAACAAAATTACGAATTGTTGAAACCGGTATTTCAACTTGTTTGGGAAAAGGAAACAGGGTGACGAGTTGTTGAATCTCTGAAAATTAACTTGTTTGGAGAAAGAAGCCCATCTTCAATAGAGGGAGCTCATTACGCTGTATTTGTGTGAGGATATTACTTTTATCATGGTCTAATTATGACTGAAATTCGTTCTAGCAAAGCGTACTGTTCCATTTATTGTTGTTCCTTACTTCTAAACATCGAATACATGTACAGTTGAGGCCAAAAGTTTACATACACCAGGAAATTCAATGAAATGTGTACACTTGCCAAACATCATAAAATTCACTTTATCTTAAAAAATATCTGGGCTATAATGACAAACTTGGTATCAAACAAATAAGTATATCGTGCTCTTTCATCACACTGTCATGTCATCAGGAGCTGAAGAATTTTAGAAGTAATTTTTAAACAAAATCTTCACTTTTCAGACAGACTTTAAAAAATTGAAACACAAATGTGAAATGTTGCTTGACCAAAACATTTCACAAACATTTCACATTTGTGTTCGTATTTCTCAACACAAACATTTCAAATGACTTTTTTTTTGCGGTGACATTATTATCATGATAAAAAATTGTACTATCAATCATAGATTTGACACTTATATATTGCTATGAAACGATGTTGGAAATATAATGACTAACAACAGAATAGATTTGGCACAAATATTACTTTTTACTACAAAGAAAATTCCACTTAGATCCACTTAGTCCCATCGGTATCCATTCATGTAAAAGAGCTTGGTAAGCTCTTTATTGATACCAAATTTTTCATGGTAGTACTATATTTCTGAAGATACAGTAAATTTTATGATGCTTGGCCAGTGAACAATTAAATTTAATTTCCTGGATACGTATCTAACCTTCTGGTCTCAACTGTATATCCTATCTGGTAAGTTTCGGCCAGATCATTTGTTTAAAAAACAAACATTCCCCCCAGCCCCTCACCCCCCCAAAAAAAAAGAAAAAAAAAAGAAAAAAGAATCCATTTCAATTCCTCTCGTCTTTTCACACTTTTTACCCTCGTCTCCCTCAACAATACTACATCTACCTCTCTCCCGAGGCTACTATTAGCTCTTTTTAATCATTTTCCAAATCCCATAGCAGTTGCAGCATAATCAAAAGGGTCTGACTAAATCGGAGCAATCTGAAATAAATTGAATGTTTAATCTCACTCTTTCAATTGGAAAAATTTTCATTTGTCCTTAGGTCCTTCTTTTCCTTGAAACATAGACCAGTGGGGTGTAACACAAAGACTTACGATTGATTAAAAGTTACGATTGATTTTTTCTTGGTAGCCTCATTTGAAAACCAGGTACAGTTATGGATTAGGATTTGGATATGATTAAGAGTAGGGTTAGGGCTAAGGTTAGGATTAAGATCATGAACTTTGGAGCATGCTGTCCATGATGAGGCTTCCGAGAAAAAAATCAATCGTAACTTTTAATCAATCGTAAGTCTTTGTGTTACACCCCCCAAAACAACACTAACATATTTATTTGTGACTGATACAAGTGCATGTCTTTTTTAGTATTCACAACTTAAATCACTTGAGATAAAGATAAATGGAAAGCCTTCATCACCGATGTACATCTAATAGCAAGATTAGATTTAGACTAAATAATTACTTCACGTTCTCTTAATTAAGGAGATTTTGTCACATCAAAATAAATCTCAAAATGTCATTGCCTGCTCTTAAATCATGTTAAATGGACTAAGGTCGGGGTAGAATTCAAGACTCTGGCCAAATTGTGTCATCCGTCTATACTCCATGTTCTGTATCAAGTATTATCATTTGTGTCATCTTTGGTTGTAAATATTATATAACTAACAACTTCTCATTTCATCTTTGATTTGATTTTTGCAGCAATAATATTATTACAATGTATACCCCCCCCCCCAAAAAAAAAAAATAATAAAAATAAATAAATAAATAAATAAATAACAATAATTATATCAAATATACATATCATTCTCTCTCTCTTAAGTCTTTGTATGTACATGTTAAGTAGTTCAAGCAATCATGATAAATACAAAAATAAATCAAGATAAACTTTTCTAAGCACATAATTATTAGAAATGTCATCAAATTGCTCATCCTCCTGAAGACAACATGGAAAAGGGTAGTCCAATGAATATAACATTCCCGATTCCCAAAGTGTTTGATTAAAAAAATACTACATCTCTATATATACAGTGTGTCCCACAAAAAATGCTAATGGCACTTCAGATGGATATAAAATTAAAATTACAAAATAATATTGTTTATATCTTTACACCCGTAAACTACAATTTGTTTTCTACAAGTGGTTGAAGTTTTATGTGATATGGTCCAAGAATCACAAAGATATGAGCATTTTGTCATTACACATCAGGAAACCTCTCCATCCAAGTTTGTATTGAGTAGTCCCGGATGTGTTGAATAAAGCAAACCCAAGTTTGATCATTAATACTTTGACAAATATTTCAGTAGTAATTATGAAATTTATACCACTGTAAAGTGCAACTCATTACCATTTTAATAATACCTCTCTCAGCTCACCAATATTATGTATCACTGAACCCCATTGTTTTAAATATGTCTTACAAAAATGTGAGTGGTTCACTTTCACGCTCATTGATAATCAAAGTAGGGTTTCCTTTGAATAACGCACCTCAAGGAGCATGAAAGTGAACACTCACAGTTTTGCAAGACTTTTTCAGAACAATTGGGTTCAGCGATGCGTGATATTGGTGAGCTAAGGGACACATTATTAGAATGGTAATGAGTTGCACTTTACAGTGATATAACTTTCATAATCACTACTGAAATATATTTCAAAATATTAATGATCAAACTTGGGTTTATTTTATTCGATATACCCGGTACTACTTAATACAAAACTTGGATGGAGAGGTGTCCTGATGAGTGATGAAAAAATGCTCATATTTTTGTGATTATTGGACCATATCACATCAAATTTAATCCACTTGCAGAAAATGAATTGTAGTTAAGGGGTGTAGAATAAGAATTAATATGATATTGTAATTTTGATATTATACCCATCTAAAGTGCCATTAGCATTTTTTGTGGGACACACTGTAGGCATTTTAGAACCTGATCTCATGACTTAACAAACAAAATGTGTGCATATTATCAATTTCATAGGAATCATTCCAGCCAAGCACAACATAAAGCCCAAGCATTACTAGAGACCCGTCAACTTTACGAACACCCAAATTTGTACATTATAGGAAGATTTTTTTTGCATAGCGATTTTTGAAAAATATATACATGTAGATCATTTTGTGCACGTGACAAGTACATCATCCTGAGAAAAATAGTAATCATAATCATGTACAAAAATTACTACAAATTCTGTCTCTAATATTTGATAAAATAATATCTTTAAACTATACTAAAAAAATTGAGGTGTGAAGAACAAATTTTTCACAAAAACAAAAACAGATTTGAGCAGTGTACAGTCAAAAGTAACAACTTAGATTTAAATCATACTTGACTTAAAGGGGAAGTTCACCCTGGAATTTTATTGGTTTTAAAAAATGCTGAAAAATAAAAGAAAAATGTTGATGAAAGTTTGAAGAAAATCGACCAAAAATTAACGAAATTATGAATATTTAAAATTTTGATTTTGTGACGTCACATGCGAGCAGTTCTCCTATGTGTTATGTAGTGTAAATTCAATAAAGTGTCATTTTTACAGAAGACAATTATTTCACCTGTGCGGTTGATTCTTCATCAAACGCATGTTAATGTTCACGCCTCTATCAAATTGACCCATTTAATACTTTATCAAGAACCATGAAAAAAGACAAATTTATGGAATTTCCATACACAACACATGGGAGAGCTGCTCGCACGTGACGTCACAAAATCAAAACTTTAAATATTCATAACTTCGCTATTTCCTGGTTGATTTTCTTCAAACTTTCATCAATATTTTCTTTTATTTTTATGCATTTTTTAAAACCAATAAAAATCCAGGGTGAACCTCCCCTTTAAAGTCTACTATTTAAAGCATTCAAATAATCTCTTTCAACTTAGAGTGTACTTTCACTCAGTTACGCAAGTCATAACACACAGCTTGAATATGGCAAGCCACATGGAATTCTCCATCATGTTTACTCTTATAAGTTGAAAGAGGCAGATGTAGCCTAACACCAGTATTGCTCATTGCATGGAATGTTTTATGTTCAGCTAATATATACAGTTATTAAACTTTGTTGAAATTTCAGGATAAACTTTGGGCATTTGATTTTGCACTTCATAAACAAGCTGTTCTTAAAGTGATGCATAACTTTTCACATAGCTTTGCAGCACCCCTTGATCAACATGCACTTCATCACGACAAAGTGTTTTTTAATGTACCTATGTCAAGTCACATTGTTAATATCCTCTTTGTTATAAGGAGCTTTGAACCGAACCAATTAACCCTGCTGTACAAAATCTCATTTTAAAAGCTGAATAGCTAATGTATATGATTGCACAAATTGGGATCTGGGGGGCATTTAATCAAAGGATTTGTCGGACTTTTTATCCGACAAATTTGGTCTCAGCCAATCAGATGCAAGCATTTCAGTAGCTTTTAACAGTTTGTCGGATAAAACGTCCGACAAGTCCTTTGATGAAATACCTCCCAGATAAACTTCCTCATCATAACAAAAGCCTGTAGTAACCCTGCTCATTATAATGGGAGTGGACTGTATATACACCGACTACTTTGGAATCTCTATTACAGTCAAATGTTCAAACTATTCTGCTACCATGCCTCTACAGGGATAGAGCGTGGTGTAACACCATCCATTCAATTACTACAGAGTGGTCATAGCAGACTGAAATGCCAAGTTAAATACAGTTTACTCCTGTTATACTGTGAGCACTGATAAAAGCTTTTTAAGACAAATCTCTCTGTACCAATTTCAATTGAGAATATGTGCCAGTGTACCTTTATGTTCAGCATTTACACAAGATTTTGTTATAACGAGGTAATTGGCTGGTAGGCCAACTGAGCATCTCATTATAATGGCAGTAACCAAGCTCTCCTTAGCAGCCAAGTGTTTAACCCGTTCTGATACGATACCTCTACAGGATAAGCCATCCGGGACTTGCTCCGCAGCTGTCTGCGACGTAATCAGGACACATCGGCAAATTGGTTCCTCAAGCCAAAGGTAACAGTATTTGATGCATAAATCTGAAATTCAGGCTAATGTTATCAAAATGCTTTGCATCCCATTGCTTTATTGCACCGACTGCATATCCGGAAAAAAAAGGACATTCGCTCTTTAGTCCTTCCTCCAGAGGTAGCCCGCAATCAAAACTTGGGCACGTACTGTCCCGTATCAGCGTCCCGCATCGCTTGTCTCCATGGCAACACCAAGCCATTCATCACCACATAGATTCCATTGGAAGAGAGACACTGGAGAGCACCCAGTGCCATCCCAACATTGAAACTTGAATCAGAGTCTTTGAACTTGTCTGGAAGAAAAGCACCAGTGAGGACGATCTTCTTGGGTAAGTTCTGGTGTCCAAGGAAAGCAGCAGTGGCGAGGATGGTGTCTGTGCCATGGGTGATTAGGACCAGCTTCTCGCTACAGTCATTGCATACTGTCAGAAGCTTTAATCTGCAGGGGGAGACATTGATAAAAATATTTAAAAAAAAAATTATCTAAAAATTTGACTACAAATGTTGCAGTCTCTCCAAACACCATTTTTGTTAACAACCTGGCAACTTTGAAAACACATACAAAATTGTTCCATGAAGCCATCTTTATTTTAATAATTTCTTTCAAGGCTAACATTAAGCTTACATTACCTTCTGAAGCTTTTGGATATTTCCATGATATATGAAAATCATTTCACATATGTCAGTACTGTTAAAAGCACAAGTAACAAGAATACTAAGATGGATTTTTCAAAGACGCAAAAGATTTTGCACATATTAATTATCCACTATTAAGACAGTTACAAATTTTATGTAAAACTAAGCAGACTAGTTTGCGAAGTATCAAGTTAAAATTTGTTTATTATGAGGTGCAAATTTAGCCGTTGCGCAACTTATGGACAGCGGAAGATTCACATATATCTGAATACTTTGTAAGCATGTATCAAAATGAGCTGTTTTGTGAAGGAAGAGCAGCAAAGGTAGAGTTCATGTAAATATTAAAAAATCATAAGAAGTCCTGAGAAAATGTTAGAGTTCTATTTTTTCTGAAATGCTTGAAAAGAGCAAATCTAGGCTTGATTTATTATACAGTTTCTCCATTTCAGACATCCTGGCTGTCCTTCTGGGGCCCGTTTCTCGAAACCCTGATAAGTCTAAGTTCTTGGACAACTCATAGGGACACATGTTGTAGAATTAACATGCGTTTCAAGGGGACGTCCATGAACTTAGACTTATGACAGTTTCGAGAAATGGGCCCGTGACTCTCAAGTGAACCTTCTAGTTTTTAAGATTTGGTCTAGCTGGGCCATTAGAAATTTCACTATAATATAATTATTGAATTAATCTCATTCCCATCATTACCCTGTTGGAAAGTTTTCTTACCTATCTTCATCCGTGATATCCTGGCTATCCTTCTGACATACAGTTTCATATCTGACCCTCAAAGGAATCTTATGCTGTTCTATGATGCCTCTGGCTGCACTCTCACCAATTTCAAATGCATAACCGCCTTTCCTCTTTGGATAATTCTTGTCAATTGTTCCTGCAAACAAAAATTATTAGGGTTGACACTTAATATGCATTATCGCTTTAGGGTTTGCTCTAGTATAGAAGATGCTATCAGCTTACTCTAATACTGTCCTAAAGGAAACAATTAGAGGAATGGAGCCATGGTGTTGTTTTTGGAGCCTTGTACATGTACTATGTAAAAAATAATTAAAATTGCCTGAGTTACAAGGATTCCATTGTGTTTCCTTCGATTTAAGTGATACATTGACCAAAAAAAAAAAAAAAAAAAATAGAACCACACAGTCTTATTCATATGCAAAGTTATACTACATTGTAATAGGTTCTATGACACATGCCTACTTTTTAAGACACCCCTCCCAGATAAAACTTTTAAGATAAAAGTTCTACCTTCAAGGAGAAACACCCCTAAAGACAACTACCCTAGGACAATTATCCGCTCACCCTAACCAAAACCCTACGGGTAGTTGTCATGTGGGTAGTTGTTCTTAAGAGTATTTATTCTATAGGGTAGTTATCCTAAGTGTGGTCGTGCATGGGGTAGATGTCTGGATACTCTTGACCTACCTCCAGTTTGGATGATCAGAACTTGCATTGATGAATCCAGTTCCATCTCTACTGATCCTCTATAAAATACTGAAAGAAAGAAGAAAAAAAATTGCCTACATTTTAAACAAAATTATATGTCTTCTTTCAGAGCTACAGTGTAGTTCAGTAGGCCTACACCTTTATTTTACCAAGGTGCTTGTGACCAAGCCACTTACCTCGTTAGAATGAAATCTTGTAACATCTGTGTGTGATATGATGGTTATTGACATCAATAGTTCATAAATGAGACACTGGAAGGTTGGATTGTAGAACTGAATTGAGAACCTCTCGTTCCAT
>CALNVZ010000174.1:65569789-65591279 GCA_940671915.1 Paracentrotus lividus
GACCATGAGGAAACAGATCCATGACAAGAATGAACTGATTGTATTTACCTAAAGTATTCGAACTGTTTCTTAATCTTCTTCAATCAGACTTAAATAATTATTTGTATACATCGTTATATATGCCTCTAGACATCGATTATGTGATACTAATTTGCAATAAACCTTTATTTGTTTATACTTATTTTGTACATTACAAAACCTCTAAATTTTATGTCTTCTTATTTTCAAATTTGCATTTTTTATCATCTCTGTGTATATGATAATGAATGACGTGTGTGCTTTATGTGGTGGATGCCTTAAAAGTTCAAACCCTTACATTTACATATGCGGCTAGTTGTATTATATAGTTTCCATTTAACCAGTATGCATGATGATGACTTCAAGCTAAATATGTTATTCTTATTTCATTTGAATAAAAGAGTTTACTGTGATAGATTTAAGAATAAGAAAATAAATGCATTTTCATTGTGGAAGATGATGTTAAAATATGTGATGAAATTTAATCTGAATATAATTGATAGTTTGAAAATCGTATAGAATTCAACCAAGAAAAATGTTTTATACTATATTGTGAAAATTTCAAGATATATATAAAATTATA
The DNA here is from genome assembly GCA_940671915.1 of Paracentrotus lividus. Taxonomy (NCBI): domain Eukaryota; kingdom Metazoa; phylum Echinodermata; class Echinoidea; order Camarodonta; family Echinidae; genus Paracentrotus; species Paracentrotus lividus. Next base: position 65,570,391 of record CALNVZ010000174.1, read on the forward strand.
ATCGATAATGATTTATTCCTTTCTTCATTGTATTGCAGAAGTTTATGTCATAATTTTTTCGCATTTCCTGCCCTCTAATGTTAGCTAACGTTGATCTACAATTTTACACAATCTGTGTATCAGACCAACTTGTCAGACAAGACACTAATAAACGGAATTGTACACTAAATGTAATAACCTTATATAATATAATAGGAAAGTAGAAATAGAGCTGGATTCATTTAATAAATGAATATTGATTACTTGTATCTGATTTATAGTTCTAATTGTCTAATATTCCGCGAGAATGTACAAAATGTTGTGTTCATGTGAATTAAGAACTGCATAAAAAGTTTTCAAATCCTCTATATAATAATGAGCATGCGTTTACAGAGTTCCAACACTAACATCAAACATTTTTGATGAAATGATAAGGTTGAATATTGTAAGTCAAATTAATATGAATTATATATATTGGGTGATTACAAAATTTATTGAATGCACTTTCCATAGAAAACACAAACTTATTTTTTAGAAACCAGTTTCCCATAATTATGACCCTTTAATCTTAAACACCAACAAGAATAACAATACTAAGTGCAACTTGATTAATACATATTTTGTAAATTCCCTTGACACACAATTGACTCTGTTTATTTCTAAAGCTAGTTTCCTGATCACTTCCCTAATTCTTGATTAAAAAACATTAAAAAGATCGGTACTGAAGCTCAATCACAACTACAAAAGAAGAACTAATTAATGATGAAAACATACTAAAATCATATAAAACAACTAAGTTGAAGTCGATTGAGTTGCGTTTATAATTTAAAAGCATGCAAATGATTGTTAAAGTCATTTCATGTAATTTTTAATTCAAGATATACTGAAATGTTTCCAAAAGTATAACCCAGTCCAGAAGAAATGTTACTTTGTCAAAACTAATGTTGACAAATGTTAAATGATCCATAAATAAAAAAATCCGTTGTATAAAAGTTTTTTAAATGCCAATGTGTATAAAATAAGGAAAGTATATCATATACATATAAAACACCAATTCGCCAAGATTATTACGCACTGCGCGAAATCTGATTTTTCCATGTTCTTTCAACAAAATAAAGAGGTAGACAAAAAAAGTTTGGATATAATATTAATGACATACTTGGCAATAAAAAAAAGAAAAACTACCTCGTTAGCCTCACGATGACATGAAATAAACTCATTAAAAGAAATACGAGAACAATTACAATCATACTTTTGAATATTGCAAAAAAATGCATGTCAACAATTACACTCTGTAAACATTTCATTTGATTCGTTTTAACCGAAGTAACTCCACCAACTCTTTATTTCTTAAACAACCTCAAACTCATGAAATACTGAAAATAGTTTCCATTACTAAATCATCTTAGAGTCAAGTGGACCAGGAGGGGAGTGAGATCCAAAAGTTATAAAATAATTATTTTTTGTTTGTTGACCCTTTGTGTTATATATTTAAATAAGTCAAACTCTACAGAAATGATCCAAATGATTTGAAAAATAGCCTCAGGTATACCATAGTTTATAAAGGGACATCAAAAAGAATAACCATTACCGACCATACTATTCTTCCCTCTTATCTCCAAATTCATTGAAAAAAATAATCCACAAGCTTTATACAAATTTTTACAAGCTTAATGAATACCCTAAGACGATTCCCACTTTGTGTTCAGACAAATAATTTTTCAACTGCCTTAGCTGTTTCAAATCCTATAGATCATGTAACAAACTGAAATTGAATAAAGTAAATATTGTATTGGACTCTTTATGGATCTGTCAAACAGCATTTGACACGCGCATTACCATCACATTTATTTACAAAAGCTCAGTTTTATGCGTCAGAGGCTACTTCCTCTAATTGGTTTAAAGTTATTCTGTCTATAGAGAATCAATTTATGGTCAATGGTCGTCAAATCTTCTATAAAAAATAGTAATTGTAGTTCCCCGGCTCTGATGGCCCTCTCTTGTCCTCCATATATGAATGATAAAATCAAATCTTCTCTCTTCTTATATGATATTCACTAGTGTTCGCTGTAATACGATGTGCCCTTTAATTGACAATAGAATATAAATACACTTGTCTCAGCCGCTCTAACGGAAATATCAAAGGTTTCAACCTGTTCAAAGTATTAAATTATCTTTAATTATTGCCAAACTAACATGTTCATAGATTCAAGGTAAGGACAAGAGATGCCTAATGATTTTCACATATTTCATTGAAAATCTAGAATATAGCTAAGTTAAACAACAAAAATTTCTTGGAGTACAATTAACGGAATTTTCTAGACTGGAGCTATTCATATTTCAGAAATTCTAAAGCACTTCTCAATTATTGGTATCCTTTCAACTTAAATTCATTCTCCCATATAAATGTTAGTTATACCCTATACAATAGCTTGTCTTGCCTCATTTAAATATTTAATTATTTTGGTACACTACTTAGCCAATCCCATCTTCAAAAAACTGTAATCTTTTACAAAAAATCATCGCTATAACAAAGTCACATCCCCAAAAGTGCAAGTAAACCCCTTTTTATTAAAGATGCAAAGTTGCTTTGCCAAGATCTTGATTACGCCCTAAACTACTTTTAATTATTCATTACTCAGTAAGACACAAAAACTTTCCTGAAAATCTCTGTAGGACTTTTACTAAATTCAAAGTTCATTCTTATGCAACTCGTCAAAAAAGACCATTTTCACCACCAAAAGTAAGCAACTTCCTTCTTCTAATTACATTACAGGTCCATCGGAAAAAATGGAATAAATTACAACTTCTCTAAACAATGCACTCGTTTCCACATTAGAAAACTATGTCGAAAATATCTAACTGAAAACTTTAAAAGAAATGTTAGGTTGTATGCCTGGTGTGTGTGTGATGTGTATGTGTGTGTGTTCTGTATTTTTTAGTAGTATTCTATATATAAATGTTTTATTTGTGTACATCTTTCGGCACTCGCTCATAAGCACCTTGCCTTTTCTTTGTGTCCAGAACATATTATGCTTTATGTTTATCTGATTTATCTTTTATTTTTTGTACATGTTTGCTTTTTATGGTAATAATTGAATTGAATTGAATTGAATGTTATATCATGCTAATTGTTTTTGTTGGCTATCATTGTAAATATTTTTTGATATTAATAAGCATGTTCAAGGTCAGAGGTCAAAAGGAAAGTGGGTCACGTGTGTGACTTCACAGAACGGCATGATTTGAAAGTTCAATTTCATTTGAAATTCCGTGAGTTTTAAAATGATGAAATGTTCTATTGTGTGGAGATATGCATTATGGACCTGTTAACCAAAATATACCCTGGAATAGGAGTCATCTCTGAAATTTCTTTTTTTTCTATTATTTTATATCGTAGTGTCGGTCACGTGGTGTGACATTTTAGTGGGTCACGTGGTGTGACCTATGGCAAATTGTAATAAATAAATATATTATGTATTATGCAATAAATGTATCATTTTGAGCATTACTTTATCGCTGTGGTAAAAATGTTATGAACTCAGCTCTAGTCAGTCAATGGGGTGTTTTGGTAGCTGTCAAGACTGGGGGAGGGGGCGGGTAGGGAGGGGGGCCATGATGCCCCTAATAGATCTTGGCTGTTGATCGCGCGAGCGCGCCGAAAATTTGCACGATGGTAGTGTGTGATGTAACTACAAGAAAGCACTGTTAATTTCCCATTAATAATATATAATTTATTTTATATGAATTAATTATGCTAATTTACGCATTGCATGAAATCATAATTTTTTGTTCTAATTGACAAACTAAGCTTCTGGAATGCTAATAATTAGGTTTGCATAATCTTTTATAGATTCCTAACCATTATCTTGGAAAAAATTTGATATCGACTAAATTCTTGTGTATTCATGTTGTCATGAATTTCTTATGTATTTCCTTGTTTTTTCGACCTTTTGCTTGTTTGTTTGTTTGTGTCTTTTTTGTTGTTGTTGTTTTTTTGGTTTTTTGCAAAAATTATTGCAGAACCATTTTGGAGCATAATAATGCTAAAATAAATTAATTTCAGCAAATGAAAGTGAAATAATTAGAATTATGACGCGCCCCACCCAGCGGGTCACGTGTGTGACCAATTTGTTTGCTAATTAATAATCAAATTAAAACTTGTCATGGATCATATATAGTGAGATGCAAGGTACATTAAATCTAGCTTTGAAGAAATATTATAATAATACCAGAGCCATGGTTAAGACGGGCATAAACTTTTTGTGTTTTCTGGTTACTTGTGTGTGGCATTTTGAGGGCAATTAATTTCCAGGGTTGATTCTTAATATAATCAATTTATAATACATTAAATTTTGGGGTTAGATTAAAAGGAATAGAGGTAATAATATAATGACAGTAATCCAAAGTAAGGAAGTAGCATATCCATTCCAGTCAGGTTAAAAAATGATATTTTATTTACCGTTTTTCCATTTTATTATCATTTATTGTTAATTTATGCAAATGAGCATGAACAATTGCAAAATCACAAAAAACATCAGTTCACGAAACTTCAGACATTGCTCTATTTGAATATGCAGCTTAAAATCAAAAAAGCAAAAATTTATTTGTCCCAAAGGTTCACTTTTCAAAGAATGGCCGAATAGCCTGGTCCTTTTTTAAGGCATGACCATAGTTGGTCACACACGTGACCCATGGGTCACGTGTGTGACAATTTCAAAGTTAATTAATAACTAAATTAAAAGCTATCATGGCTTCATATTTGGTGAGATGCAAGGCCATTATATCTAGCTTTGAGGAAATTGTAATGATAATAGATCCATGGTTTTCGGGGGGCGTTAACTTTTCGTGTTTTTGGGTCACGTGTGTGACATTTGATGGCAATTAATTTCTTTAGTTAATTATCTGAAAACAATCAATTCAACACCATTATTTTTCATTTAAATTAAAGGAATGAAGTTAAAAAGGGTATATGACAATAATCAAGAAAGGAGACAGCATATACAATCAAGTCAGGGTCAAACAAATGATATTTTACGTACCATTTTTCTATTCAAATTTTGGCATGTTAATTTATGCAAATGAGCATGAAAATTTTGTAAAATTAAGATAAAAATGCTTTTCATAAAACTTCAGACAATGCTCTATATGAATGTGCAGCTTAAAAAAAAGGACAACTTTATTTTTCCAAAAAGGTTACTTTCAAAGAATCGCCCAATTGGTATTTAACATTATCATGGGGGCAATAATTTACACTTTGCCTTAAACTTTAATGTTTGCTAAGTCCAAAATGTACATTTTTATTTTAAAAGGGGGCACTTTTAATCTCTCAAAAATCAAAATAGTGAACAGCATAATAAATTGAAACACTACTTTTATACCGAGCCTCTCCCTATCCCATAAATTTTGCTCATTATGCCACTGAGGTAAAGTGCCCCCTTTTCAGAAAAAAGTGTCCCTCCCCCACTTTCAAATTCGTTCCGCAGCCTCTGAATACAAATTATTGCTTATAAATTTATTTTGTATTTACCATGGGCGCCACCCCCTTGCTTCGTGTGTTCACACGGATAGGCCTAAAACGCTTTAAATTGGATGCCTAAAAACGAATTTGACTGCTGGAAGCTCACCTCCACTTCCTTTTTACAGCTGGGAATTTTTTAAATTGATCGCACGAAATTGATTTCATGCACATTGACGAAGTTCACTGCACATAAACACTTTTTATCTCACATAAACGAATACGAATGATCATTAACGATTATGAAAGAACATAAACGAAATCGATTGCTCTAAACGTTAACTTAAATTACCGATAGCCCCGATCCGGGAAGGTATCGTTTAAATTGGCTGAACATTAACGAATTCGATTGAAAAGAGTTTAAAATCGACCGGGAAAACCTATATTATATTAGGGTTGTAATACAGTTTTTCATACATTTCGTTTTTCCTTATTTGTCCTCAAAAATGATAATAAGGCATATGACTTGTGATTTATGGTGTTATAGCATGTTCACCAGCCCCCCCCCCCTCCGCTTTCGGCTCAGCTCTTCGGCCACTGTACAACTTTTCAATAAGGATCCACTTGGTCTAACAGCAGTTGGTCCAATTCTCTGTTTGCCACACTCCGCTAAACCCATTTCCGCTTGGTATAATCCATACTTGAACAATTTTCCAATGGTCTAATTGCTTTTTTTTTTTTTTTTTTTTTTTTTGAGAGAGGGGGGGGGGTCTTATTCACAAATGAATATTACCGAAATTGACCAAGTCAGGTGTTAGACCAAGTGGAAATTATACGAAATGGATGTTGAAATGGGAATTAGACAAATTGTGAATAGGCGAAATGGCAATTGGACCAAGTAAAAAGCCGTGATCATGATAAACGAGAGCGCAGCAGCTCGCTGTGAACAAAAGGTTTGTGTACTATTGTGATTTTTCCTCATCGCACAAAAACCAGCGAAACTTTTGTTTTACAATTTATACTTTATAATATATATAAGCAAGAAAATAAGTTCTACCATAATTTAGAGGCAGAACGAATTTGAAAGGGTGGGGTGTCTGATCACAGTGGAAAGGGGCACTTTGGACCAGTTGTATAAAAATAAAATATTGACTAGTGAGAGGGGCTGCACCAAAAAAAAAAAAAAAATATATATATATATATATATATATATAATAATAAAAAATAAAAATCCCGTTGTGACCTGAAATTTAGCCTAGAAAAACACAATCTGATAACGGTTTCTTTAATGTTGAAAAATATACATAAAGCAAGTGCAAATGACATTAAAAAATGATGCATTTAAAAAAAATAAAAAATCGTACATTCAAGAGTGCCCCTTTTCCGAAAAGAAAGTATCTTTTTGTGACTTTTAAGAAGCTTGAAAGATTTCATTTTAGGATGAAAATGGCCATTTGCAGGTAACATGAATTGGGGTAATTTCTTGCATGTTGAACTGAATTATAGGGACTTTAGTTCCTGAAAAGGTATGACCCCTTGCTCCAAGTTCCATCGCCCCTGCCATATATTCATTCAAATATATCCACATAGATGTAGGCTATACCTAAATATTTTGTCCAGGCTTGTGCATTTTTATTATTATTTTTTCTTTCTTTATTTTTTAATTTTTTTTTAAATTACAGTCTGTCATATTGTGGACTGGGCGGCGAAACAGAAAAAAAATGCAATCTCCCAAAACTTTGGGGCACCCCCAATCTGCCACTGACCTGTAAACATTCAGAAGCAATCCAGCAATATGCCGGGCAATATGCAACCCGCAGATTTGGGTTTCGATTTTTTTCGAGGCACCCTGTATCTCACTGTTGCTGCGCTGCCGATAAAAATATGTGATCACTAAATTATCATTAGATTGGCAACCCAGTAAAGCCGATCCACGCTATGGAAATAATGGCTTATTTCGGTTATTCCGTGCATGTGCAATTCCAATACAATTTGTGCTATGACAATGCAGATCATTGAGATCGAGCGAGCTATCGACGGGTGAACTGTACTATACTGCACTGGCGAATGCACTGGAGTGTCATTTGAAGCTGAAGTATAGTCAACCTTTAAGCTTTTCGGGGCTATATTAGGGCAAGTAAAACATTATCAACGAGCTCATTGTGGCAAGTAGTCGGCCCTACCTTATTTTAGAGATAACTATCCGTTCCTGTAGACCAAGATAAAATTGAGTCTCGGAACTGCTCAAATTTGAGTCGCGGAGAAAACCATATCTCAATTTCAGATTTTTAAGGGGAGATTTACACTTTTTCACTATGTCACGAGGATCGAGTGCTGGTTTTGATCATTTCATCACTGTCTTCTCCCCCGAAGGACGGTTATATCAAGTTGGTACGTATCATCATTTTGTTTTGAAACTTCTTCCCAACAACACAACATCAAAATTCGGAATTCAAAAACATTCAACATGTTCAATTTCAATATCATCAACACATGTATGACAGATTGAGACTGCGAGAGTGAGATGAGTGGAGGAAGGACACAAGTCAAGAGAGTGAGAGAGAGACACACACAGGCAGAATAAGACTAAAAGAGAACAGGAGGCCATACCACGGGGACACGTATTGTAGAATTAACACGCGTTTTAATGGGTTGTCCAGGACTTATGACGGTTTTGTGGTAGGATGGCCGTGGGGGGGTCCGTTGTCTGGACACTTAACTCTTAAGCAGATAAAAACATCATCTTTTGCTCTCGATTTTCTCAAAATTTGTGCAGTAAATATCAAAAATATTTGTGAATATTTGTGCTTTGTTATATTGTCTGATATAATTTTCAATTGATTAATGAAATATTGATCACAAAGCTCCTAAAATTGCTGTCTTTGTCCAAACCTGTCCAGACATACAACAATTGGTTGTATGATGGCGGTGCCGAAGTCTGCGCACCTAAAATTTGACCTCAATTTCAATAAAAAGTAAAGTATTATTTTAAGATTCATCAATATTATTCCAGTCTTCATATTCTATTGATCAAAGAAGCAAACAATTTCAAGAATTAATTTGCAAGAACAATGTTTTTTAACAATTTTTCGAAGGGCTGTCATTTTGTGTTGCAGAATTGAATAGTGCCCATGTCTGCGCACTAACTCATTTTGCATGCAAATCAAGCGCACGCAAGTTTTAGACTTTCACTTTTTGAGAATGGTTGAAATTTTCAGGGTAGCAAACTTGCTGAAAACCATTTTTGATTAATTTTTTTTTGCAGTTTTTTGTATCAAAATGGATTGTTGAGGTTAAGATTGCAGATTGATATTAGTTAGGGATTTTTTTCTATAAAATTCACGCATTTACGTGGGTGCGCAGACATGGGCACCGCGCAGACTTAGGCACTCTCACCATACGGCCCCACTCCGGTAAATGCCTAGAGGTCTAGACCACACAAGCAACTGAACCATCTGGGACTAATGACAAGACTCAGTAGGAAAACTTGCAGAAAACAAACTTAATTTTTCACTTTTTAAAATCACATTTTCAATTATCTTTCTTCAATAATTGAGTGTTTGGATGTTCCTTTTACTATCCCTGATGTTTTTAAGTTTTCTTTTTTTCTTCTTCGATGAAAAATCATTTTTTTAAATTCCACTTTCTGATAATTTCCCTGCACGTTTTTGGGCGGGAGAGGGAAAAAAAATCAGTGATGTTTTAATTTTTTTTCTTCATGATTTTGATTTGATATTTTTCCAAAACTTATTCACTGTGTCTTATATTGACATAGAAATATACTACTACTAATTTTGGAGCAGAAAGTGATTGCAAAAAGGAGAAAAACCTTAGATAAAACAACATTGACAAGGTTGCAAAATTTTCCCCAAAATATGGTAGTTTGGTCCACGAGGTCAATACTAAAGTATTGACATCGTATCATGAGTGGTCTAGACTATGGAAAACTGCTACGAAGTGTCCAATTTTCCTACATCACAGGAGAATGCTGAATCTTGGCTGTATGAAGCCTTTCACTCAAACTGGGATAGTCTAGATCTACAGTCGATTTTTCAATCAGACACCAAATTCTTAAAAATTGGCATTGGATTTTGACCCTGTATTAAAAACTCCATAGGGAGTCTGCCACCTTTGCTCCATCTGTACACAGGGATTTGCCGGTGTGCTGGCCCCCAGATTGTTAACAATGCGCACTTTAACTTTAAGACTGACCTCAATTTCAATACAAAGTAAAATATTATTTTAAGATTCATCAATGTTATTCCATTCCATTGAAAATAATCAAAAGTAGATCTAGATTTAGTAGAAACGAAAATTTCAAGAAATTTTTTTCAAAGAACAATTTCTAATGTTTTTGACGGGCTTGTAGCTTTGTGTTGCAAAATTGAAAACTCATTTTGCACACAGTTTTGGACTTTTGGATTTTTTTATAGATATGATGATTAGAATTTTCAGGGTAGCAAATCAAACTAGATCTGGCTGAAATTTATTGTTTATTACTATTAGAACATCCTTTTTACTGTTTCTTGTATATCGAAATGGATCACTGAGGTTAATAATGTAAATTTAGTTGCAGGTTTTGTTCTATCAAAATCGTGCATATAGAGTCTATATGGTATATATGGGTGCGCAGACATGGGAACTGCGCAGACTTAGACTGTAAATACTTGCTGTATGTAATTTCATTCTCTCTTCTATTTTGAAATATAATTCATGACAAGTTCCCATGGAATTTTTTGCCATGGACTAGGCAACGCTCAACACTAACATTTTTTAAGAGTTGCCCGGTAGGGCAACCAAATCTTAGATTTTCCTCCAAAATGGTTGCCTGAATGAAAAATCTGGTTGCCCTGCTGGTAAAAAAACAATATCAAATTTGAAGATTTGAATTTTATATAAAAATGTTTTGCATAAATTTGATTATAAACAATTATAAATGAAGGGCCCCTAGCCAAAAAATGTGGTTCCCCAGTTCGGGCTACTACTTTCATTATTTCTTCCAAATTTGGTTGCCCGAGGGTCAATTCTGGTTGCCCTGGGCAATGGGGCACATGCTACTGTTGAGCGTTGGACTAGGGAAAATACCTGGGATAGAGTTCTGTTTTGTTTGTTTGTTTGTTTTTTTTTCATATGATAGTGAAATCAATCTTCTGATGAATATAATTACAAAGAAATATACTACTAGGGCTTAAATTTACAATCGATATCGCAAAAAGTAGAAAAAACCATGGAGATATAAAAATGGACAAAGTTGCAAAATCTGCCACCCCTTGCCTCACTACTACATGTACTAAGTCAATAGACAATGCTTACATCGTCCAATGAGTGTTTAAAAAATATTAAAAGATCTTCAATTGATATTTCTAGTTGAATTCATGAAAATTGTTGGGTAATGGATATACATGCATGCAATATCATTTCTGTCTCAGTCCACATCTTATGCTTGACAAATCCAATAATTTTGTTATGTTTTTTCCTTCTCTCATTTCTTTTCAAGAATATGCTTTCAAAGCAATTAACCAAGGGGGCATGACTTCAGTTGCCGTTAAGGGTCCAGATTGTGTTGTGGCTATCACACAGAAGAAAGTCCCTGTAAGTAGTACTGTTGCCTTATCTTGAGACCATGACTGTACTGTTTGATATCCCAGTCATATCATGGGAAGAGTACCTGATCTAACAAAATTCTAAGAATACCTGATCTACTGATAGAAATGATTAAAAAGATTCAATCTAAGTGAAATATGTAAAGAAGTACTGTACATGGGGAAGTGTTTCATGACTTCGCATATCTTGGTCACATCAATGGCAATAACAGGATCTCCATAGTGTCAGTGAGGCTCATAACTCAAATGCTTATAATTTTCTATTATAAACAATTTAACTGATTCCTAGGGTTTCTCTGATTTGCCTGTTGGATATTGATGGATGGAATTAAGATACGATTAAGCCATGTTTCCTTTAGTTATTCACTAACTGCAAACAGTTTTCTAAGAAGTTTGGGTTAAAATGAATGTAAAAACAATATCGTCTTTTAATCCCTTTGTATTTAGGACAAGCTTCTAGACCCAAAGACTGTGACACACATGTACAAAATCACAGAACACATAGGCTGTGCAATGACAGGCATGACAGGTATGTATTTCTAAAGGTACAAGCAAATTGGTTACAGTCCACTCCCACTATTTGTTTAATTTAATAAGTATATTTTTATTACTCATATTTGTTGGAGGGCCTCAGTGAAAAATAATGTATAGTCATTTATGGAGCCACCATACAAAAAGAAAAGAGGGGGAAAAAAAAGACCAAGAAATTAATGAGAGAAAAAACTTGCTGTATGCTTTTTTTAATGCATTTGTTTGGTATTAAAGATGTAACAGTTCAAAATTAATCTTTTATTGTCATGTAACTCTAAACCTTTATTATTAAGTAATAGTAAAATAGCAGCCATGCAAATCTCTAACCTGTTGATAACATGTTGTATGATTGCATCCCACAGCTGACAGCAGGTCACAGGTTTTCAGAGCACGAGTAGAGGCAGCTAACTGGAAGTACAAGTATGGTTATGAGATTCCTGTTGAGATGCTTTGCAAGAGGATGGCTGATATATCTCAGGTCTACACACAGAGTGCACAGATGAGACCACTAGGATGTAGTGAGTAAAAGGGCTTTCCTTTTTTTTCGAGGGGGGGGGGGTGAAAAAAGTTCACATTAAGGTGATGGTTTTTGTATCATTTTTTAAAACTATATATATTCCTCTTGAACATCTATGATGTTGGACTTTGTTACCTCACACTATCGTTGATTAAAAAAAGACAAATATTGTGATCGATCTAATATTTGCGGAACACTTTTTCTATAGGTCGTATTCAGACTATAAAGTGGGACATTTAGCTGAAATTTCAATGTGGCGCTGTGCCTTTGAAAATGCAAATTAGGATCTGAAATCCACACAAAGGCTTCTTTACAATACAAACAATTATTTTAAGTCCAAACATTATGTGATCCAGTTTTCTTACACTGAATAATTGAGCAAGCAGAAATTTGCACGTATGGGACTATGGTGCTTTAAATGCCTCTTATTCTTATAACTAATCACTTTTGTAAGATTTTTTTGGCTTAAAGTAATTTTCATGGCTACTCTAACATGGCATATAAATACAGGTAATTTGGATTTAGTTATTTAATTGAAATGTTGAATTTAAGGCACTGGTCGTGTCACTCACATTCTGGATGTCGTGTCACTCACGGCACATAGAGGTGGACCATTTCCCACAGAGAGGGAATGATCGATAAACATAATAAATGTCGGAGAGGTACACTATTCATACACATATACATGTATATACCAGCACCTATGGTACCCTTAGAGATCTACCTGAGCACAAATCCAACCATAACCAATGATGGTCAGAAACCCATGTCTTTTTTCTGTTGTGTAACTCACGCACTGTTTTTTAATCATAATTTCCAGGACCAATCGTAAAATTCAAATCCAACTGGTAATGACACATGCCACTCCTACATTATACAATTAATATGGTAGTAATGATAAACCTACAAGTGCAAAGATATGCACCCTTCTATCAGTCCAAATGTCGTGTCACTCACGTTTGAATATGACCTATAATAATTTTGTTTATGGCAAAGTGAAATATAATGTTGTATGATTAAAAAAAAAAATGGCTTGAAATTTGTTTCAAAGTTTTTGACCACCCAAACCTTTGTATATCAAAACTGTCCAGCAAATTTCTTCTATGTGTTTGTCTAGTTTGAAAAAATGCCCGGACTATGTAAGGTTGAGCAAATTTCCCTATTTTTAAACGAAGATGACATTTGTTTTGAGAAACTTACAAGATTGAATATAATGAGTATAATTCTTTAATTGTGGCATTTGCTGTTTAAATGATAATTCAGGATATTCATATGAATTCGTATGTATTCGCATATGAATAGTCATTTTCGCAAATTTTACTAGTCAGTCCTTTCGAAAACTTCCACTTCAATGGGTGGCTATTTAATAAAAACATTAAAAAATTACAAATTTAAACCCTTGCAAATCCCTCCACCTACAGGTTATCTATAATTGCAAAAATATTGGCTAATCAGCTTTCTTGCAATATTCATGTCACAGCCATTATTAACATCTTAAAGAAATTAACAAGTATCCTGCCCTTAATGTATGCTTAGCTGAGCCTAATAGTTCCTTCGACAAAAGTACAATGTATATTTACTTACCGGTACCACTAACTTTACACATGTGTACATGTATACCTTTCCATGCACTTGTACTTTGTCAATGGTTTCATCCGAACATCCTTTGTGACAGGTATGATACTGATGGGATGGGACGAGGAGCTTGGGCCTCAGCTGTACAAGACGGATCCTGCAGGGTACTTCTGTGGTTACAAGGCCACCAGCGTAGGGGTCAAACAGACCGAGGCTAACAGCTTCCTAGAGAAGAAGCTGAAGAAGAAGCAGGACTTTACCTACGACCAAGCCGTAGAGGTAGGATTTATTTGGGTTTTCATCTTTATATTATATTAGTTTGCAGGCTCAAATAATTCTTTTTACCGTACGTAATGATGCATTATAAAGGGTCTTGACTATCCGCGGTAAAGACTAAGCCTTACATAGACCCTTGCAGTCAGTGTAGCTTCTCTTGTCAGTGTGAAGTCATGTAGTCTTGGCTCAAGGATGTTGGCTTTATAAGTGTTTAATTAGAGTCTGTTGTTGAAGACTAGGTTTATATTGGACTTGAATGAACCTTGGTCTGTGTGTTTGGCATTGTGGAGAGAAGGAAGAAAGGTTTCCTAGATAACAATCTCATCAATAAATAGAACTTTGTATTTATTGCCATTACCTCATTAGTGGTCATTACTTCTTAGTCACAAGTTTGATACTTGCCGGTGAATGTGAATATAACAGCATGTCAGAAGGTTTTCATTATTATTGAAGGGTGTCTGTTTATTTTGCATGGAGTTCACATTCATTAGTTGTGTTTTTAGTACCTTATTTTATTATTTAATAAAAATCAACCCTGTTATGTAAAGTTGAGGTTTTTTTTTTAGCATATCAGCAACCATTTATTTTTTGTCTAAAGGCTGTAGATAAATCATGTATCTATTCAAACTCACATGCACTTCTAGTAAAGTGTTAGTATACATGTAGAAGAGGCCTGGGAGATTTCAGCTTTTTGAGTTTCGATTTTCAGCTTATTTTAGCTTACTTTCAGCTTATTTTAGCTTATTTTCAGTTTATTTTCAGCTTACAGTATTTTAGCTTTCCTCTGTACAAAAATATTGGAGCTCTTTTCAGCTTTTTTTCAGCTCTTTATTTGCATTTGCGGCCACTCATACTCATAAGAGGTATATAAAATTTGTTATTGCTGATTAATTGATCTTGACCAAGCTACATACATGTACATGTAGGTGTGATCTTCAATGTACCATTATACAGTGTCCCCAAAAATTATTTGTACACTTTGAAAAAATGAAATTAAACAAATCGATGTTGGTTTGAAATTTCATTTACTATTTATATCAGATGGTAGGTAATGTCTCCATCACCTGAACCCTAAATCTCAAAAGTTCCGTCAGTCTCGGAGGTTCTAGGTCGCCATTTGCAATTTTCATGGCCCCAAAATTATTTGTACACTTCAGAAGATGGGTTTTTGAAGGAGTGTTTAAAATTTTGGGGGGACTTCTTTGACTTCCAGGGCAGTCGTCAACCTCCTTGGTATACTGTCGACCAATTTAGCACTCATTTCACCGCCAATACCATTCCAAGTTCGCTGGAGCGTGTCCTGGAGCTGCTGGATGTTGGATGGTCAGTCTAGAGGGCGCTGGTCGCTTCAGATCACCTCTCATGTGCTAAATGGGGATTAAATCTGGGCTGTGAGGTGCCCTGTCTTGCAGCTTAACATGCTTCTGTTGCAATATTGCTTTAATATGGTTTGCTGTTCTTCGGGTCATTGTTATATTGGACCGTTTATTGACGACCATTCAGACTTGAAGCAGATGGAGCATCTGAGCCATTCTGAGGGGCAAGGATATCCTAATGGCTTCAGCATTCATGATGCCATGTTATGAATTTATCTCTACAACTCTACTGGCTCCATACAACTCCAAATCATGAAACATCCTCCACTATGCCTCACTGTTGGCTAAGCATGACTGACTGAAAGCTTCCTACAAGACACACATGGTCCCGGCATCATATCCAATCATTTTTGCACTTATTAGGTCTTTCGACAGAGTGCTAGAACTCTGCAGGCTTTGTCACATGTTGTTTTGCAAAAGCATGAAGCTTCTTTGTTACTGTCCCTTACATTTGGCTTCTTTCTTGCAATTATTCCACTATAGTCATGTAGTCATTTAGCCTGTTGCAGCACTCTTGAGGGCACCCAGTATTCCTCAGCCTCCGTGGCCTTGGATGCAATTTTCTCGGTCGCAAATTGCAATATTTAATTGCTTACTGTCGTTTATCAATATCATCATGAAAACTGATGTCCATGAGACTATTTTTGCCTCTTAGAAGGCTCCCACTTGAATAAAGGCTGATTGGTCTTCAAGTTGTGTTCCAACATGAAAGGGACCCCAAGCATGCAGCGAAGCATATTAAAGCATTATTTTAGCAGAAACTTGTTAAGAAGGTAGAAAAAGCACCTCAGATCCCAGATTAATCCCCATTTAGCACATGAGAGGTGATCTGAAGCGACAGCGCCCTCTAGACTCACCTCACACCTCCAGCAGTTCCACGACACGTCCAGCGAACTGGCGAATGGTTTGGCGGTGAAATGAGTGCTAAATTGGTCAACAGTATGCCAAGGAGGTTGACGACTGCCCTGGAAGTCAAAGAAGTCCCCCAAAAATTTTAGACACTCCTTCAAAAACCCATCTTCTGAAGTGTACAAATAAATTTTGGGCCATGAAAATTGCAAATGGCGGCCTAGAACCTCCGAGACTGACAGGAACTTTTGAGATTTAGCGTTCAGGTGATGGAGACATTACCTACCATCTGATATAAATAGTAACTGAAATTTCAAACCAACATCGATTTGTTTAATTTCATTTTTTCAAAGTGTACAAATAATTTTTGGGGACAGTGTACTTATTCTTATTTGGAGTATTTGGCTGGCCTAAACAATGCCCCAAGTCACAATGGTTTTATGCACAATTATGATGCCTATTTTGAATAACCTGGTACTTGAAAATTTGTTCTAAGGATGTGCTCAGTGCTCAAAGACAACCAAAGCACACATTAATTCTTCATTTACCTTTGATTAGATTCTTTTATTTGTTGGCTCATGGTTTCCAACTTTGGTTACGATACAAGGGAAAGCTTGGTAAATGCTAGTGTACTGTGTTGTCATAAGGTTGTGCAATGCCTTCAGACCATGATAAAGTTGTTGATCTCTCATACGGAAACTGTATTCTTTATGGTCTGGATGATGGCTGAGAGTCACAGAAATGAGATGGCTCAACTCCTGTTCGTTTTGTTTGTTTGTCACTTTCATTAATACACCAGTAAAGATCATATTGTTCATTCATACTTTCTCTCACGTTTGTTTCCCTTAGACTGCCATCAAGTGTCTCTCATCTGTGCTGTCAGCTGACTTCAAGCCAACAGAGATCGAGGTCGCTGTAGTAACGAGAGACAACCAAATCTTCAGGTAAATATTTTTATGATAAGGAAATTAATTTCCTTTCAACAAGATGATTTTAAAAATTTATTTCACTCACTTACCAATAGTTTGAATTTGGGGCAATTTTCATTTTGTTCCATTCGTAAAATTTAGCGAATTTTTCTTGAAGTTTTCTTTGTATAAAATAATCATAAGTAGAAGTTCTTCTCCCCTGTAAATTAATACCATGAACTTCAGAACAAACTAATATTTGCAGCCATTTTAATTGGCAAGTATATTGCTATACTTAAAATTATAATTAAGATTACAAAATCAAAGAAATTTATATTAAAGAGATTATGAATACAACTTACAAGGCTGGATAGTACGTGAACAAAAATTGTGCAGAATGTAAATGCATTACTACTACATGTACAACAATGAACAAGTTTACATAGTCAACAGTTTTCTTAATTCAGGATACCAATTATTGTTTTGTTCTTAATGATTTTTTCAGCACAACTCAGAAGCATACAACATAAGTTTCCTCTCTTTGAATATTCTCACCCATACAGAACGCTATCAGAAGAAGATATTGATGCTCACTTAGTAGCCATTGCAGAGAAGGATTAACTGAGGAGGAGTCCAGTAGCGACATTATTCCAATTGTATGTCAGGGTTTCAAAGACAGAGGTCGTGTCAAAGATGGAGGTTTTTATAGTATGCCTGTTTATGTTTGGGCTACTCTTTACATCTTCATTGGGGAGGGATGGGAGAGATTGGAAATCTTGATTCCAGGATTGAAAAGACTAGCTTATTTATGTATTCAATTTCCTTTCCTTAAGCACCAGCAGTGTAATGATAAAAGATTTTTTTTTAAATGTACCTATAGCTACCTTCTAACAAGACAACTTTGGGTAATAATAACATATGTTATGCAGGGTTCGCTGGTAGAACAGATACCAAGGACTAAAGTGGCCACCCTGGGTAAATGAAACAATATCACTATTGTTACTATTACTTTTTAATTCATCAACCAAAATTCTGTAATAAATTTAAATGGTCATTAAAACTTGATATCCCCCAAATATGAATACATTAGTAAATTGGTCTGTTGATCTCTTAATGATAATGGTACGTGGCAAGATTTTGGTTTGGTTGACTTGTCATGAAGGCCTTATTTCACGTGATGATGAAGACGTCTGCCTTTGAAATCCTGCTTTTGTACATTAGTTTGACATGTGTATGTTTACGTTAGTGACACTGACATAGCCAGTGTAGATAAACTGTGTATATTGTTTGTACTCGTTCCATTTTCTAAGGAAATCAAAAACAAAGTACCCTGGTTATTATGAATTGTGACATGGAATCCACTAAAAAGTAATTTTCAGTAATTGTACTACAAAACTAAAGAATTTTGCACTTTGAACGACCCTTTATTTACCAACTTAATGTTAACATATAACTGTTGGACTCATATTCTGTATTTGAGAAGAATAACTTTTGTGTTGTAAAATTACCTCGAAATATCCTTCCAAATTCTTGTTCTGCAATCAATTAGACCCATCTTATTCGCCGACAAAGTAGCGCGTCACTTCCTGCATGGGTCAAGTAGCTTTCCCTGACGATGGTTCACGCACTTTCATTAGCAACCAATTGATGCAGTAAACATACGACACGAAACACCGATTTTTTTTTTAGACGGAGATTTCTTCAAAATTTTGCATAAATAGGATATAAATATCTTGAATTGCTTTGCAGCAGACTGTAATCATACTAGTGAGAGTCATAATTGCAGTTATTTTCGATTTCCAAAGAAGGAAAATGCCGATTACAAATTCTGGGTGTAGTGAGCAGGTGCTGTGCTAAGCGTAGCGTGAACCCGTTACTATGGTTCCGACCAGCTGACCTCCTCGTGACGTAATGACTTTGTCGGCGAATTACAGCTACTGTTAAATGTACTATTTGAAATAGGTCCGTGTGAAAATTACTGGAGAAGTATTTGGGAAGCAATGAAGCCTCAAGAGAAAGACAGTGCATTTATTTTGTCGTTCAATGTGTTTTTCACATTTGACATGTATATGTGCATAATTTGCAAAGGCTGGTAGGAAAAATTAATTAAATGATTAAATCACCAGACTTAAAAAATTGTCAATTTCATAATCTTAAGCATATAATGTGAGGATTGTAAAACACAACTTTAAACCTGGTGTATAGTTTTGGTAGCAAAAAAGGAATTGGCACAAAACCGATCAAATGTAGTTACATGTTGTCCACAGTGCACCTAACCAAGATATGTGTGAGAGAAGATCTTGTGACATTCCCTTTCGTTATTTCTGTATGAATTTCATTTGAATTTGTTTGAATATAGCGTAATTAACTGCCGTTTATACCTCTGCTGACAAGTTCGCAGTCGGGGAGGTTTACGCGTGAATTAGTGCGAACGATCTGTGTAGTAACACCCACACAAGAGAATCCCCATTGGTTTTCCACTCATAGCCCGCTAACCTGTCGACTGATGTCCCACGACTTATCCTTTTCTATCCTATATTATGAAATCAAAGACACTAAAACGAGATTTCAATACATATAATTTGCTTTATTATGGTCGATTCTTGATTTCAACTTTCATTAATTTATCTTAATGTGAACCAAAATTAATTTTTCTTTCTCCCGAAACTATACACCACCTTTAAGGCATGTTCAATTTGATACTTGTTCTGTACGAATTATTTGTTTCTTTGTCTTTGTTTTATATCAAAAGAATTGAAATGAGTGAATTCAGACAATAAAAATGATTCATGTGGAAAAGATTTAAAAACATATTATTAAATTTTGATTCCTTTTGTGTTGTTAACGGTTAAATAAAACCCCTTTGAATAGCTAGGCATGCTGCGAGTTTCTTTTAATAGACCTCTTTATTTAACAAATGTCTATTTCCATTCCAAGAGGTGCTCATGGCCAACCCTATTCAGGCACAAAAACACATGATTGAAGCTGAAGATTAAGCTATAAGATCATTTTCACTGCACTTGTTATAATGTAAATAAACTCCTTAATTTTTTTAAAGTAGTAATCTACAGAGTTGTTTTAAAATATGATGATGATGATCCACAGCATTTATATTGCGCCATATTTCTGTTGAGAACATTCAAAGGCTCATCCAAATTAAGTTAATTACTACACATTTGTCGAAATAAGTGAGTTTTGAGGCATGATTTGAAGTGTTTGATGCTGTCAATTTCTCGAAGCGAAGAAGGAAGTTCCGAAGGCGTGGAGCAATGGATGAAAAGGCACGGTCTCCATATCCTCTTAGGTGTAGCAGATGATCGTAGGCCAGGACGTAGGCGGCGTCGGTCTATGAGAGAGGTCACATATCTTTGAGCTAGACCATGGACAGCCTTGAAAGTCAGGAGGATTTTAAATTTGATCCTGTACCTAATTGTCAGCCAGTGTAACTACTTCAGAACAGGGGTGATGTGGTCATATTTCCTCGTACCAGTTAGTAGGCGAGCTGCAGCATTCTGTACACCCTGGAGTCGGTTCAGCATAGTAGAAGGTAGACCAGCAAGCAGACTGTTACAAAAGTCAATCCTAGAGGTGATTAAGGAATGAATTAGGCTTTCTGCAGCAGAACGAGTGAGAAGCGATCTTATGGATGATACATTTCGTAGCTGGTGGTAGGTCGCTTGGCACACCTTGGAAATATATACGGTAGGTCATTAGATGGCTGGTCAAGAAGTTAACCCTTTGAGCGCGGGCCTGTGAAACGCGATTGTTACCCCTGCGGCGGAGCGATTTCTTGTACACTTACAATGTTATAGAAATTTGT
>CALNVZ010000174.1:65592063-65630779 GCA_940671915.1 Paracentrotus lividus
TTATCTCGGCTTCTGTAGAAGCCCGTCGTCGCAGACTGAACACCTCGCTCGGCTTCTGTAGAAGCCCGTCGCAGCCAAAGGGTTAAAGATCATATTTTAGTTTTCTTACAGCTTAGTCATAATTACAATCATATGGTATATACCATGGTTATTAGCTAGCTTTATAATAATTAGTATCTAATTGGAGCATTCATATTGGAAAGCTAATCACGTAGGAATTGAGGACAAACGACCCATAATAAAGTAACAACACCCCCAAAATGAAGATTGATCCGAAACCAACCAAGTCCATGCCATTCATGGTAATGTCAATTATAAGGTCAGTTAGTAGTGAATGTCTCCCTTTTACATTATACTCCCATTATAGCAAATTACTTGGGACCAAGCCAATACCTTGCTACAAAGAAATCTTGTATCCATGTTCTCTATCATGGGAGAGGACTGAAGGACTAAAGCTGTATAGGAAACAGTAAAGATGACCATAAACTCCTTCTTACTGTCCATCTATTCAATCGTTTTTTTGGTTTTTTTTTTGCTGTTTTATACAAATCTATTGATATATGTAACAGAATGTAAGATAAAAAACAGACAAATACAAATTACAGCTGACCAGACGGTGTATCTTTTTTATTCTTTTTTTTTTTTTTCTCTCATTCACAAAGCACAAATGGATATCATCATCAACCACATGTCACAACATCATTGTTAGATTTTGTATTTATACATTATTGTCACTACTACATTTTATACAATATACAATAGTGCTAGACACGGGGGGAAGCATGTTCAATTTAAAGATATCTTCTCGTTAATCACTGCCAGGTGCCGACGATAAGACAGAGAACAGTAAAAATCTTCCCCCACTCTGAAGGGGAAAAAGTGAATAAAAGTAACCAAAGAAGTGTACACATCAAAGCCATATTTTTTTTTTTCAGAAGCACATCAAGTTTCTGAATACAAATGTTTAACAAATAGTAATCCAGCCCACATTTGTGAGATTGTCTTTCATATTCAGTGCGATGGTTTTAGCAGGTGTTTGTCCGTGAACATTCAACTGCAATAGTGATACTCAAATATTGTGATGTAAATGTATGCATGATTGAAACGGGCATTCCTACCTCCTTACATCACCTCTCATCTCCAACTATATAAGTAGTGAAATTTAGTCAAACATAAATAATGGAGCAAATAGTCCTTAATTTAAAAAGAACACACATAACATAACATCCTTCTACCCTCAAAATAGTATATATGGCATTGGACAGATCAGGTAAATTTATACGAGTCTTTACAACACCAAAGGGTTAAATGGCCCTTTACACGAAAAGCCTAGTCTGATTGTCGAGCATAAACAAATCATAATACAAGATTTTAATTGACCCTTCTGAAGAAATCGTAAGAGCTTCACCACTTTTTTTTTCATTCATTCAAATTTAAACAAGTGAAAAAAAAATGAAATGGGATTAGAGTAATGGTAGCATGTATTTCAGGTGCATGACAAAATGACTACACCTGGGTTTTGAGGGTTTACAGTAGAAGAAAATAACTACCTAACTACCACAACCCTTTACTTACACAGAGTTTAAAATTGCTGCATTAATGTACTTGTAGATTATGACTAGAATCTTGAGAATAGGCTAGTATATTTCAGTACCAACTAACCCCAACTCAAGACCAGTGGGGGGCATTTCATCAAAAGACTTGTCCGACGTTTTATCCGACAAATTCGCTCTCAGCCAATCAGATACAAGCATTTCAGTAGCTTATAACAGTTTGTCGGATAAAACGTCCGACAAGTGCTTTGATGAAACGCTACCCAGTATGCAAAGATTTCTGGTTTTCCAGTACTAACCAAATAAACTTGTTCTTTAAAATTGTCAATGGATTGCTGATCTTTGTGTTACAGGGCCCTGATTATGTTCTGATATATGCGCAGAGGCCCTGAAAAGCTAACATAGGCAACAAACAATATAAATTTCGACCAACACAAAAAAATGTACATATCAGGTGTGCATTCAAAGAATAGGTGGGATTTGTGGCAGATTATTTCCATCCAACCGAACAAAATTTCAAAACAGAGCCTCATAAAGCAGCTAAAACATTGCAACCCCTCCCATCATTAAATCCTACAATTGATGAGAAATCCTCAGTAATCACAGCACTTCTTTTGATGAATCAATTAAGCAATGCTCCAACCATGAGATAATTTACTATAAATCAAAATTACTGTGATTCAGTTTCAGTGCATACCCTGATGAAAAAAGGACTCTGTAATATATTGCAATTTCAATTTATTAGCGGAAGGAGGGAGAGGGGTATAATGGTGACTATATACCATGCTCTATGTGTGACTCCTCAATAATTCTCAATACTTTATTACACATTATATGTATGATCCTGGAGTTTTTCCAAAGTCATGTATTAAACTTGTATGCATTTAACCATACATGTAACTATCACATAATATTAAATAAAATAATTTTTCTTGGAAATGAATGCCATATATTCTTTTTCTAAACAACCATATCAAAACATAACATTTTTTACAAACCAAAAGCTGATTCCAGCAAAGATCTAGATCTAATTTAAAAATTGCATATACAACACATACGTTGATAAAGATTAAAAGAAAAACTGTCCTCATCAGTATAAAACTTGAAGCAGTCCGCCACCCCCCCCCCCCCCCCCCCCCCAAAAAAAAAAAGAAGCCATATAACAGTCCTAGGTTGGTATAATACTGCAGGGGGTCTGTAAATGATTAAAATAGACATGTATCTAATAATCAGAATCAGCTTTATGTTTTTGAAAACGAAAAATAGACAAATATTGAACCATTCATTTTAACTAATGTCCACAATCTTCAACAATGATCATGTATAATACTCTCCAGTACCGGTATTTTGTTGGTAAATTCATGATTATTGTGTAATCAACTATACATAATGCAAGCTAAAGGCCTGATGCACACTTCAGGAAATGTTTTTCTGGTATACTGTAAACTAGAAGACGTTTGTGGCCTAAAAATCATGAACACTATTGCAGAAATGCATTGTGGTGATTCAATGATTTGGTAGCTTGAAATTGAATTAAAAAAAAAAACCCTGCCCAAAATCTCTGTAAAAAAAATATATCTTTTGAAATACATAAAACTGACTTATGCTATTACAGCATGAATAACAATTGGTCACAACTTAATAGCAAAATAACCAATAACAAATTCAAATACTTAATATGTCTCTGATACACATACATGTATCTCCAAATGATTCGTGTTTACCACTGTGATGTGCATGTAAACATTGACTTCTGTTTGCAGATTTCCATTCAAATAAATACAATCTGATTCAGCTTTTTGTGTTCATGGATGATAATAATAATAATAAAAAAACAACATCGAAATAATATCTGCAAACACAGAATTTGTGCACAATGATCTGAACAAAATTCCTCTTACAGAAATAATCAAATAAATCAAACTCAAACCTGATAAATATCACTATATTGGTGTTGACAATTATTTAAGTATCATTACTGTATCTACTTTAAAATCACTCTTATTCTCTTCTAAATAGTATAAATACATTCATTGTAGCATAATAATTCCCTCAAACTAACTGACCTTATCTTTTGCATAAGCATACAAATGCTTTGGGGTGTAAGAAAGATATTTGAATATGCCCACTGCAAAAAAATATCTGTTCCAACCCCTTAAGAAATCAGAATGATACCTGCCTGAAAAACATTGATTTACTGTGCATACCGGTATATAAATGCAACACAGTCTTTAATAGACATTTGTATTTTTTTTTCCTGATAACGATAATGGACATATACATATGCAAAGGTTTTCATCATGTTATAAAACAGAAACTTGGGTTATGTTTTGGTATTAGCATGGAACAATACCTTAAAAATACATGTACATCCAAATGATACTTAACCCTTAGCATGCACGAACACGTTTTCGTGCAATTGTACTTATTATTTATACAATCGTAATAATTCATTTTCTCTTTAATGCTGGCAATATAGGCTTTGCAAAACAGCACAGTTGATTGTATTGTGTCTATGGATCGATTTCCAGTCATTTACACCAAACAAGGCTATTTCATACCATTTAAAAAGATTTAACAAGAAAGTCTACTTTATTTTTCTATAAATTAATATGGCACGTTAAGAGTTAAGCAATACAATAAGAATATATGTAGTTTTTAAACACTGATAAGCTGCACTAATTCAATATGTCTAGATCCCAAAATTTTCTTGAAAGATTACCTAGAACAGTGCATAGTGTTACAAGTACTAAAAATAAAAGTTGCTAAAAGGGTGCTGTCTGGTGAGAGCAATAAAGACTCTCGGGAGACTATGAGAAGTATTTGTACAGTCCACTCCTATCATAACAAGCATGAATACAACAAGATTTTGTTGTAACGAAAACAAGATTTTGTTGTAACGAAAACAAGATTTTGTTGTAACGAAAACAAGATTTCGTAATAAAAAAACGATTCTTGTTGTTCAAACATTGGCACATATATCTGTTCACCTACATGAATCTGTTTGAGATTCAGATTGAATTTTATTCATTTCCAACAGAAACAACATAATAGAAATTGTCATAATGTCAGCAAATTGGAAGAGAAAACAAAAACTATAAATATTTTTTGTTCTTCTGTTCAGTCAAACAAGATTGTGTTAAAAACTCTTCTGGTCTCAATTTCATACATGGGCACAAGTGTATGTGTGCCTATGTGTTGATTATAACAAGATTTTTTATATAACAAGGCCATTTGGTTGGGTCCTGAACATCTTATCACAACAGGAGTGGACTGTAAACCTTGCTTATGAGGAACTCACATCCATTCACTTCTTATTAAACACAACACTAATGTTAAGCTGCATAATGCTGAGTATTGACATATAGGATTTAAAAAATTCTAAACATCGTTGACGATCTAGAAAAACTAATACCTTTGAAAAACAAAGGGTGTCCACTGACTTTTCTTTTTACGCAGCCTGCATACAAAATTTTTGCCTGCACTCAAACCGAAAAGGAATGCGTACAAACTACAGCGCATTATCTGATTTCAACACGTGACAGAGGACAGTACACATATCCAAATTTTTCCTCAACCAAGCACAAATTACCCTTACATGAATGCCTGGTGCAGCTGTTTGTAACTCTTTGCATAGAAAGTTCACCATAGACCTCAATTCCTTGACATGTTCATCAAAAAATCTCCTTCTAAAATTGCTCTGTTTGCCATCTTTTGCATGTTCATCACAGTCTTCAATCTTTCTCCCACCTTTTATTTTTATCATTTTGTTGTTTATTCCAATCACAGTAATCACATTACAGACTACAGGCAAGGATACAACAAGAATCTATGACAAGTAAATTCTCTTGATCTCCATTTTTAACACTTGCTTGTGTGCTTATATGTGACTTGGTCTCAAGCACCCCATAATAATGAGAGTAGATTGAATTCATAAATTTTGTACATTTCATTGATTTGAAAAGACACAAATCTATTCATTGCAGCAAAGGTACAGTTAAAAGTTTGCGTAAGGGTCATGTACTTGGGTGGAACAATTGAAAGAGTCACATTTATAACATAATTTCTGTTCATTGAATGTTTCAGATTCAATACAGAACAGTCCATGTCATGAGCAATCCCTGTGCTATTTCGACATCAATACACAAAAATCATTTTTCTTTTTGCTTTGAGAGGGTGCAGACACATGAAATACATGTAGGTGAATTATGTCTACATATAATTATATAAACCGATCAAGAAAATAGAATCTCTACATGAACATTCATTATTAAGTTAATTTTCTATTAAAGCTCAAAGAATTAATGGGAGACATTGGACTTTTTCTACAGGACATTGTGAAGATATGTGCATGTTGAACTACCAAAGGGTTACACTCATTTCTAAATTGGGATACGTAAGTAGGCACTTTGTAACACAAACTCACCATTCATAAAGTATACATAATGTCTTCTGTCTTTCTTTTATACACATGTACACATGATACACCAACAAAATCACAGCTTCTATTAATCAGAATAGCTCAAATGAGGTTGTAGAATACCCACAAAACTATTTTGAGTTTGTTGTTAAAACACACCACTTCAAAGCATGTGCTCTACATTTGGAATTATCAAATACATTCCTACGCACCTTATTTAATCAAGCTGGATGTGGTGTATAACATTCTTATATCATCTATCTAGGATATATTAATTAAAAAATAATAACACAGATATCCTAGACTATTTAATAACATGTTTATCAAACACTCCTTCATTGCGATGATAATGGCAAATGTCTTTGGAAAGAGAAAAAAAAAACATGTCAGGCAAATTTGCAAACATTTATCAATAGACCCAGGTAGATAAATAAAGCACTACAATGGTAAAAGGCCATTAGATTCGCCATACGTATACTTGATGCTTGATCCAGCAGTTTGTATACAAACTTTTGACTTTCCTTTAATTCAAAGGGACTTATTTTGTTTACTCCAAAATTTCTAGACAGTATGCCAATGAGGAGGGTACAAACTGCAATGCAGTCGAATTAACTCTTTCCAGAAAACAACCCAAGTCAGCAGTGAAATACAACACATTCATAATGTATTTCACAAAGCCAATCAAATGGAAATTGATTTTACCCAGAAAACCATGATATGATGGCGATGTACACTTTAAATATCAAAGAAAAATATAGCTGTCCAGAGAGGACAAAATCGGTCGATGAATTCAGCACTAAAAAAATAGGATTCCGTACATATACATTTGCCCTACAATCATCCTTATGTAGGAATTTTGATAAACATGATCATCGTAGCTGGCCTCATAAAAGTACAACATTACTATATAAGTTTTACAATTCATTTCCAATTCAAAGACAAGTATATTTTCTTTGTTTAACTATTTACAGATTGTACTAAGACTTTGTAAAAACTGCCTATTTTATGAAATGGACAGAGCCCCGAAAAGGACACGAGTTAAGGGCACTGGATGAGACAGGATGGTGAGCCTAATGGAATGATCAGAACCTATATTCAATATATACAGATTCTGATCAGTGCAGGGGAGTGGGTGAGGGGGTGGTGTGGGAGGGAGGGCCCTAGATGCAACCATTGCTCGGAAGCTATGCAAAGAGAAATTCTTTAGAGAGGAATGCATCAAAATAAAGTTCTTAGAGGAACATTAGTATTCAGAAACATCATTAGAAGATGTTTAAGAAAAATATGGGAAAGAAGAAAATAATAGATGAAAGAATGAGAAAGGCAGACAAATGCGGGAGGCCAAAGAAACACTTTCACATAGCTTCTTAGATACTAAGGAGAGTAGGGGATGGTTTTGTGAGAAAGGGAATGGTAGGTGGGAGGGACGTGCACGGGAGAACTATACGGAAGGAGGGGGTTAATACTATGGTATATTCCAAAACAAATCTGATTCATTAGAGGAAAAAATATAAAGCCCGAGCAGCGACGGGGGCACGTCAGGAGCAGGGCTCAACTGTTGGTCTCGGGAGACGAGTTGAGGAATTCCTCGTGGCGTCTGTGGGAGCCGATGGCCTTAATGGTGAAGGCATCCCGTGGAAGCTCCGATTTCCGCCTGAGCAGGGGCTTGAGTTCTTTACGACCTCCAGGGACTCCTCCAGCAGCCTGTGGGGGGGGGGGGGGGAGAACGGGAGTATAGTACGAGAGAGAGAGAGACGGTCATAGGACAAGACAAAGAGAAGAAAGAAAAAAAAAGAAGAGATATGGAGGAAGAAAGGAGGAAAATATTGATTAAAAACTTTATAGTGATGTACATTTCGTAAGGATAAAATAAGAAGAACCCTTCTGTAAAACGTTGCCAAGAAATCATGACATAATTCCAGGGTTGATGTGGCAGGATATTGTAAGAACTTAGTGTGTACATGAGTGGACATGCCGGTTAATTATAAGAAGAAACACTGTAAACAATAGATCTTGAAAACAAAAATAAATAAAAGTGCTTACTTCCCAAAGGTCTTGTGGTTTTCACATATTGGTGGGATAATACAATAGTAATGACAAGAGTTGGTATTGACATAACACTTTAATATGCAATGGTTTGCATTTTTACCTTGTCCAATATGCAGCCATTAAAGCGCACACATTCCATTCCTAACAGATACCCCTTTCCACTTGAGTATGGAGTAGCAATATACAGTAGATAAAATGCTTTGCCCAAGGAAATACGTACCATGCCTGGCACACACTATTTTGTGGAATGTTGGTCAGCTTGGCTTTGTTTTTATTGCTGTTGCTTTATTTATGAGTAGCAACCATTCGTCTTGAAAATCATAGCTATTGCTCAGATCATATTTGCCACTAGGAGCTGTGTAATAACTTTATCTCTGATTTTCCCCATGTATGTCTGCATATGTAGTCTGCAGCATCATACAATGTAGGTTGATACACTTTTGTTCACAATGCGACAGCCATCATGGAGGCTAGGAGGCTGCCGATATATTGTACGGGAATTGTGCAATGCAAATGTTTGCAGCGCCTTCCCCCAACAATGTCTCCAGGCTATAGGCTTACAATATTTCAAATATTTCAAACTATGTAGCTTTACAAATTGTATAGGCTGTGGCAAACCTCATGACCACCTCACTGGTCCGTATGGAACTACAAGCGGGATACAGGGTCCATAAAGGCCCTGTCACATCAGCCTTGCGTGTGAGTTACGGGCGAGTTGCGAGCAGAAATTTTCCAGCACGCAACAAGATTTCTGCGGGCAAACAAGGATTTACACAAGTTTTGCGTGCGTCTTACCTGCTGAAAGCGTTTAACTTACTGTCTAATTGCGTGTATTGCGTGTGACCTGCGGGTCAGGAGCGTGCACGCTTTGAAACTGATCCGTGTTAGTTACGGGTGACATACGTGCTCTACGTGGTATCTGCGACCTAACAGCGTGTTACTTGCGTGTAAGTTGCTTGCAATCTGCGAGCTTGGAGAAACCATTCAATTTTCAAATAATGCCCTGGAATAACCCTGCCCCGTGAGACGTCATATATTTTTGGCCGCAGAGATCCGCGGGCAATCTGCGTACTCCAAGCGGGTTAATTGCGCGTGATTTGCGGTCGATGCGGGTGTCCTACTGGTGTTCTACTGGTATTCTGCGTGTACATCTGCGGGCAATCACCAGTAAATCACTCGGAACAAGTTTTGAGCATGTTCAAAACTTTTCTGCGGGCAAATCAGACTTGCGTGCGTACCTGCGGGCAACTGCGTGCGAGATACGTGCAATATACTGTCAATGCGGGTGACCTGCGAGTAGCAAAAATTGTCACCCGCAACTCGCCCGTAACTCATACGCAAGGCTGATGTGACAGGGCCATAAGGGCATATAACTGGGATTATTTTACCCATCTTCATACCAAAATCAACCCAACAAAAAATAAGAAGCATAGCAACACTCTTAACAATGAAAGCAGCTCTGAAACAGAACATGAAGCTATAAGGCAGATACATGTGTCAGGTGATAAAAAGCAAATAGCTGGAATGTAAATTAAACACTTTAAATTGTTAGAGGTATCATGTATGTGGGCACAAGTAATCACAAAATGGAACATACAATCAAATGAATAATGCATACACACTAAATCATACTGTAAGAAAAAAATTCAAATGTCTTTAGAAGACGCTTTTCCTGAAACATGTGCTTGCTCAAGAAATGGGGTTAAGTAAGTATTACATAAACAAAACTGCACAGAACTACCAGTGCCTTAATAAAAAATAAAAAAAAATACTACCCCCCCCCCCCAAAAAAAAAAAAAAAAAAAAAAAAAAAAAATAAAAAAAATGCATTGCTATGGTTAGGGGTGGGACAGGGAATTATGTTAGGTTTGTTATGAGGGTTAAGTTCCAATGCTAGGGTTAGTCATTCTATTTATAGTAGTCATGATTGCTTGGGCATCCAACATAAAGACCACATTTTTAGTTTCTTCTAATGGTGTTTCATATTGTAAGATAATGTACAGAGTGCCCCAGAAGAAATCAGACTGGTCAGTCATTATTCAAGTATACGTTATCAGGAAGTTCAGTTTTTCTTCTTTCTTCTGACACCACATAAGATTTCATCCCGAGGGTCATGCATAGATGAGCGTGAAAAGCTTGAAATTAATTTGTCAAAAACAAGTTGCACATAAATAGTTGGCAAGATTTGTAATGATGCAACGACCTTGCCTCAGGAATGGCTGGTTCGTAAGCATTCCTATTATGCCTTTGTTGGGTTTCTTTCATCATCTTTTCTATTTTTTCACACAATTTGATTTTGACATTTTGGTCTAAGGGCATTCTCTGATTCCACATTGGCTAAACCCATTTGGTCTAATATTAATTCAATCTAAATGCTGTTTGGTCCAATTATCACTTGTTCGTATACCCACTCAGGCTATATGTCATTTATATGTATTCTAATTACCCCCTTCAACTTCTTACTTTTTCCCCATTTTTTTAATTGAAAATTTGAGGTATTACCAATTGATCTACAGAAGTGGTGGAAGACCAAATGGATCTAAGACAAAATTTGTATAGCCAAAGTGTAAATTAAACAAAACGGCAAATGGGCTATAAAGTTGCAATTAAACCAAATGGTTAGCAGATGAACTAGTTGTAGACCAAGAGGGATGGGATCAGATAGGCATTAGACAAATTGGTTAGAGACCAAGTTGCAATTCAACACCCAAACAGGTCACCTTTAACACAACAGTGAGTGCTTTTATTTACAGGATACACTGATGAACGCTAAATGGGTGTAACACACACTCCATGTATTAGCCAACGTTATCAGCATGTATATTCCAGATGAGATATAGAATAAGCCATGCAGTTTTCAATTTAAGTTTAAACTTAGCCAACTGCTCAACATCTTAAACTATCAACCCCTTGCTATGAAACGAAATACTTGAGAAATCTGATATAAACCAGTCTTGAAACATTACACAGACTACTAGGTATCCCCCTTTTTTTTTATGTTGCAGGGTTTTAATGGGAGGGATGAAAATTAGTAACCATCTATTAGGGGTAAAAAAACAACTAAAATCAAACTGATGATAACAGGTACGACATATATTACTGAGAGGATATTTAAGAGAGAGTTTGAGATCAAAAATTCCACCCAACCACTGATATATGAAGGAGAAATAAAAATTGAATGAAAGGTATGGGAAATCTGTAATAATATTATATAAATAGTACATGCTCTACCATGCAACATACTAGATTATGTGCATGACAAGTACTAAATTATCCCAACGGCACATTTATTTCACCGAGGCCGTAGGCCGAGTTGAAATAGATGTGCACGAGGGATAATTTAGTATTTGGAGTTCACATAGTTAGTAATGTTGCATTAATAGAGCATGCACTATTTATTATAGTAAATAGACCCCTAGATATTTAACCTTGCCTAATCTGGTTTTATCTTTGCCAATGTTTGCCAAACTTTTGGTGCTAATTAAGCTATTGTGACGTATATTGTTGCTCCACGTATCTATTCTTGTGCGCACCATTTCACTGTTATTACGCGCTAGCGTAACAAAGCAATCAATTTCGCCATTCATTTTAACACAGGATAAAACCGTTCAACATAACAAAAAAACGTTCAACATAACAAAAAAGCGTTCAACATACCAGAATGTTGAATGACACGTGACACCCTTTCAACCAATCACAGCTCGTAAAATACTACCACTATTTACTATCTTCTAATATTGCACAAATAAGGCTGAAAAAAGGGTGGGGTAAGCAACTAGCAAAAGTATTCTCACAATTAAAAGACAGGATTTTATATGATTGAAAAAAAAAAAGGAAATAAAAACGAAAATATTTCTCTCCACAGAAGTATAGACAGAGTTAATTACTCCCCACCCAAATCATAACCCTTAATGTAATGCATTGGAAAATCTGCAGATATGTCTCTATCTATTTCTTTTTATTAATGATTCATTAAAGGATTTCCAACAAGAAAAACAAACAAGAAAGGAATTTTTTTTTCTGAGAAAGCATGAAACACCCCATTTTCCAATGAGCTTGTACCTCATTCCTCATGTGTGCTTTGAGGTCAATAAAAAACAAAAAACAAACACAAAAACAAATTTAAACACATTTAGAGGATTTGACATGTAATTAACAAAATAAAAAAAAGGTGTATGTCCATGAAAGCATGAATACATGTACATGTAAGTGCCCCAAATCATTGCTATGAAATGATTTTTTTTTCCAAATGAGCACGTACCTCATTCTTAATGTGTTCTTTGAGCTCAGCTTCAGAGTCCATTTCCATGTCGGGGCTGTTACTGCCAGCCGTAATATTCTCTCCAGTTAAACTCACCTTGGAGTACTAGGCGAGACAAAAAACATGGCAAGCTCCTAAATTACATACTGTCCACACATTTGGAAGCAGGGTATGCAAAGGTTTTTGTATGCCAGGGGTCAAAGAGGGGTCAAGCTAGAAAGTTCCCTGATACTAAATGTTTAAGTGAAGTACATTTCTTCATTATCCTCTTTTTAAATACCTTTTAAACAAAGGAGAAGAGGAGCAGCAAGTAGTTGAATAGTAAAATATGAAATTCCCTTAATTCCCAATCTAACAATCTCTATTTGACACAGAATACCTCTGGTGCATATGTTTAACACAGTACAATTTGCTTTGCTTTAAAAATGTTTCATATCTGCACTATTGCAGTACAGATGGTAAACTTCAGATATATTTCTTTGTCTATAAATCTTAATCGCAAGCAGCAATACCAATGGCTGCCTAAATGATGTTCAATTAGGCTTACATTTAATGACATAAATGAATCAAGTGACTTATTGGTTCAAGGTACACACATCTGTTACATATTGTTCTATCTACTTGTTAAATAAAACTAAAACAAATGGAGGTCCTTTCATGGTAATGTGATAGTTCCATAATCAAAATTAGGTTGATAATTATGGTGATGTTCTACAGATGATCAAGAGTATCGTTTGATTCTGCACTTAATCTTTCAATGATCTTCATTTCAAATGAAGTATAAGGCTGCATACAAAATGGATTCTTAACCTTGAACCTTTACAGGGGAATTCATTGACAGGGTCAAAGGAAAAGATGATTACTTTCATTGCTTTGAATTTCATCGGTTTAAAGGAGACCCCGAAACAAACTATCTCAAAGCATTTGATATCAAATAAGCCGTTAGAGTAATTTAGCAATGGACAGGAATTCACATAGTAGAGTTACAATGTGTTTGTGGCCTGCCATGACTTCAAGATCTGTATGTATGTGCAGTCTATGAAATATAAAACAAAATGGTACTCTAGGGATCAGATTTCTTTCATGCATGAACTCACAAAACAAGGGATATCACATAGACATAAAAGGTATGTGCGACACAGATAAACATTACGCGCCCTAAGGCAGGACCAACGTATACTGCTTTTACAGTACTTTGATCTGTGACCCTTCAGAGTAAGCAAGTACAGAACAAAGAAATAACTACAAAATGTATCTCATCCCTTGACAGTTCTGTGAGATTGATCCGGAAAGATTGTTCCTCATATGACTTTCCTGTTCCAGAACTATCACACAGGGTCAGGACCAATATCTTTAGGATCTGTAGGCACAGTTCCTTGGTTTGAACATTGACGATGCGGGGACAGAAAGTATAAAGTTTTGGTGCCATTACACTGGTCCTTATAATGTATTATTCAACTAAAAACCCTTGGACATTAACCTGGGGCAGTGGCCCTAACAAATTTACATCTACAAAGTAATATAAAGCAAACTAATTTGGTACAGAATACACTGATCTACAAACACCGAAACCATTATTGGTACATATACACTGCAAGAACTCTGAGAACTACCAGATTTTTTTAAAGAAAAGCAAAGGATTTGTACAAGCCAAGGATATGTAGAAAGACAAATATTTTATTAGTCAAATGATTGGGCATTTTATTCAAATTGCAGCAAATGATAAACATTTTTTTTTTTTTAGATGTGTCTTTTAATTTATGTAGTCAAGTATAGGTGCTAATAATAAAACTTTAGTTCCCTCGTCACCAGGGGGCCGTACCACGAAACCTTCATGAGTCTAAGTTCTTGGACAACCCATAGGGACAAGGGTTGTAGAATTAACACACGTTTCAATGGGTCATCGAAGAACTTAGACTTATGACGGTTTCGTGGTACGGCCCCCATGATTCCTATATTTGATTTTGATTGGGAAATAAATAACTTTCTATGTTCCTGAGAAGTTTGCCTACTTGTCATCACATTTGTATGAAGAATAAATTTCATTCACCAGAGTATTCAATAGTAATCCTTACTTAAATTCCTAATTATTTTTTTAATACAGTGACTGCGCAATATATATTAATCTTATCTTATCTTATCTTATTTTTATTCTTTACAATTTGAGAAATCAACAATTTGAAAAAGGTATATCTAAAAATACAAAATTTTGGAGTTTAAAGGCCTACAATTAAAGGAAATAATACCAAATAATGCTAACTGAGGGAGCTACATCTGGTCTACATAGATAGTTTACAAAGATTCAAAAAGTGAAGGGGGAAAAAAATTGGTGTAACCGTCACTTTTCTGTTAGTGTGTTTCATAAGACCTCGGGGTGTATCACTAAGTCATTCATAAATTTACAGATGACTTTATTAATGACTTGAACATGGTTTTGGGTGGTATACTGATCACATTCTAAATAGCACAAGGACTGATCACCAGTCGTTCATACAGTCATGCATAACTTTCCAAACGACTTCGTGAAACACCCCCTGAACATAAATGTATTTGATCTTAATGAATATCATCAAACTGTAATCCAGCTTTAAGAACATGCTTTTGATACAAATTATAGTAAATCATCACATTATTATTGAATTTGTAAGGACTATGAATACTTACTACTGGATTTGACTTTGCTTTGAATTCTAATTGATTCCAAATCTCATCCATCTTCTCCAGCTTTGCTTTCTCCCTGCAGAGAGAGAGATAGAGAGAGAGAGAGGGAGAGAAAGAGAGAGAGGGAGAGAGAGGGGGAGAGAGAAAGGGGGAGAGGGTGATTAAGAGAGAGAGAGAGAGATAAAGAGAGAGGGGGTAGGAGAGATAGAGAGTAAAAGAGAGAGAGAGAGAGAGAGAGAGAGAGAGAGAGGGAGAGTGTAAGAGATAGGAAGAGGGCAGGGGAGAGAGAGGGGATAGGAAAAAATAGGGAAGAAAAAAAGAGAGGGGAACAGATAGAAGGGATATAGAGGAGGGGAGAGGAGAGATAGGTTATGAGATAAAGAAAGAGAGAGAAATTCAATGTGGGTAGTACTTTGTCAAAAGCACAGTGTTGACGATTATGAACCTTGTGCACAAGTGTCAATTTCAAATGATTGTTACAATTATCATAATTCTTGTTCTTTTTATGGAGATATTCCATATTAATATCCTGTATTCACCCTTTTGGAGTGAGGGGAAAGAATGATATTCATCTTTGATCACACCAACATCACTTGCTCTAAACTTCAATACAGAACGTTGCGATCTAAATGAAAATTGACACCTTGGCTAATTGGTATTATCACCTACATGTACATTGGAGTCTATGTACACAGAGCAAAGGAAAAAGGCCTATCATGCTTTTGATAATTTACGGCGGCTCTATATATTCCCAAGGAAAGGAACCTTCCAATTGCATCCCAAATTTTGTTGAATATTTTGCCACAATGTGAATTTCATGACATCATAATAGCCAAAAGACACTGTTTATACCACAACTAGTATTTTCAATTAAAGAACAAAGTTTATTCTCAAAGCACGTATCACCTTGTGGAGGAATACATAGTAA
The DNA here is from genome assembly GCA_940671915.1 of Paracentrotus lividus. NCBI lineage: Eukaryota > Metazoa > Echinodermata > Echinoidea > Camarodonta > Echinidae > Paracentrotus > Paracentrotus lividus. The sequence goes on from CALNVZ010000174.1 coordinate 65,607,936, forward strand.
AATAAAAATGGTATCGACATTTTGTTTACTGTTTCAATGCTTTTACTGTAACTCTTGTTTTTCAATTTAAAGAGAAGTCCACCCTGGAATTCCATTTCTCATTTTAAAACATTGCAATATACAGAATTTACATTAAATAAGGAGAGCAGCTAGCAGGTGACATCACAAAATCATAACTATAACTTTTTATGACTTTCAATATTTTGGGCCAAGAGATATAGTCTTAAGTATTATTGGTAACCAGAGGAGGGACAACCCAACAAAACCAAAGTATACTGCCGTCAGCAACTCGGTGATGGAAGCATAAAAAGTAGCATATTGTCACATTCAAAAGGGGATCTATAAACTTACCGTTGTATTTCATCTTTATATTTCTGCATGCAGTCATCAAATCGTTTCTGGTTGATCTCCATGAAGAGCTTGAGTGCATTATATATCAGGCCATTGATGGTTCTAGTTGGTAAACAATGAACAAACATCAATGAATAATTCATGAATAATTCATGAATAATTCATGGACAATTAGAGCAAGGCAAAGTTGAGGATGTATTTTCAGAAGAAGAGCAATAAAAAAAAAAAAAATAAGGGGTTACAAGAAACATTGTATCTTCATTTATACGCAGGCCCTCAGGTATGACTTACAGCTATATTTTCCTATGGTTTCTAATGCACATAGTATTTAGTTGTGAAATAAATACATGAACATGATATTACTCTATAAGTGAATATACATGTAGTTACAACTATAATTATAACTTGGAGTACCCCATTTAATATTTTAAAACATTTAATTTTAAGCACAATTGTATAAATCAATTACAAAATCACAATAATTAACCTTTGATTAATACTGTTTGTATCTTGTCTATGGATTAATTTCAAGTATTAATTCTACGCAAGACCCTTTAACATCACATGAATAAATAGTATTTATAAACTACTTGTTTGTGCAACAAATCGGCGAGGCATGCAAAGGGTTAAAATCAACTGTACTAACTTGTTCCAGTGTGCCTTGGAGTTCTTATACAATGCAGGAAACATGATGGGCAGTATCGTCTCGTCGTTGTCACTTATTAAGCTCATTATGTACTCGTTGTTCCAATAATACAATGCACGTTCTGCAACCTGAAGGTCAAACAAACAATTAGGCCTTCGTCACTGCCTCTAGACAATCATCAAAATGTATCATGCCAGAATAGTAAAAAGGCAGAGATGACATACAAAAAATATGGAATGAAAACTCAGTATTGGCTGAAAACTCACAATATTGCAGATATGAAATCCTAATTCAAATCCTGGCCCCTTCAGAAATGTTCTTTGGTCAGGTGGTTTAAGTGGGAATATTTGGGGAGGATTACATAATCCTGCTGCTCAATATCAAATGCTTTACCTACATTTTTTCATCCTATGTAACAGCATGCTGTATTCATGTATCCATGTTCATTGCAATGGAAATAGACTTCAAGTAAAGGGCGTATGTAGTGGTTTTGTTATGTTATGTGTCTACAAAGTGTTTACATTACGTTTGGTTTGTTTTTGTTTTTTGCTTTGATTTGCTTTCATGCTCATTATAACAGGAGTAGACTGCAATGTGCTTACCTGGAAATGTGGGCTTGAAACGCAGTTAGCTAGCTGCTGGAATAGAGGTGTCACCACCTTCATGTCATTGTATTTGTTCTCAATTTAACAAGAGAAGACTGTACATGTATTATACAGTAGTGCCTGATATCAATGTCACAGCTGATTGCAATCGATTGTACACAAAGTGAAAGGAGATGATGTCACTAATTACAATCCACTGTGACATTGATCTCAGAAAGTACTGCACATCAAGTAATTTGCTTACCTGGAAATGTGGGCTTGAAACGCAGTTAGCTAGCTGCTGGAATAGAGGTGTCATCACCTTCTGGAACTCAAGAGGTTCAATCACATCAAGGATTTCTTCTAATTCATTTAGAAACATCACCTACAAAGGAGAAAATTAAGGAATTGTAGCACAATCAATTTATAAAAATCACCTACACAGGAGAAAATAATTAACTTCATTACAATTCATTTGAAAAAAAATCACTTGCAAAGGAAGGACCAGAGGAAAAAGTGTACTTCTTCTGCTCTCAAGTCCCCTAATGATTCCAGAAGAGTGGAGGGACTGATTGAGTGAAGAATTGTAAAGTCAAAGGGATTAAAAAAAAATCTTGTTTATATCTATCTCAATAACCATGTTCTGTCATCTCTAGGTTCATTAGAAAGAGGGCATACTCTAATTTTTTACTTTGGGGATGCTATCTTCACATATTAGATCAAAATAAATTTGAATATAACATATTCAATTATGATACTGTAAACGTGGAAATATTCGTGGTACATTTATTTTCGCGGATTTCGCGCAAAGATTGTACGACGCGAATTTAAAAACACGCGAATATATGAGCATGATTTCGTATGCATGCTTTGAATGGGGTTAATTGCGTTAGTACATAAATTCAGCGCGAATTTAAGAACCCGCAAATATGTTTTGCGGCCTCTAAGTGCGAAAAATTAATCGCGCAAAAATAACAGCAAATACAGTAAATGATTATGGCTCCAATCACGTTGACCTACCTCTTTCGGACTATGCACCTTGGGCCAGAATTTCAGTAAAAGTCTGAGGACCTGCAGTAACACAAAACCGCAAAAGAAAAGAAAAAAAATGAAAGAAAAGTAGTCAATATTTCCGTCTCAGTCACAACAGCTAAAGCAGCCCATGACCAAACAAAATGCTGAAATTACCTAAAAGTATCTTTTGGGGTGTGGTACATTGCACAGTTCTTGGATTAGAACAATTGAAGTGAAAATAATTATTGCTTGGACTGTATTTTTTTACAAATATTTATCTATTTAAAAAATTCAATACCTACAGCTTCATATTTCATATCATGATCACATCCATCTCTTCAGCATATTACAATCCTCACAACATGATTTTTTTTCCATTTAGTTAGGTTTTTTTTCCCCACTATGATATTACATTCACACAGCTTTACACAAATTTGCGATGGGTGTGCCAGAAAGGATCTGACATCAATTATCAAGCAGTGTACTTTTTTAAAATTCATTTGTTGTCTACATAACCACATAACTTAATGTACATGTGTAAATAGCAATTACAATTTTATTTAAATTGTCACATACTCGTCATGATTTCATTAAAAGTAGAATATAATGGAACAAAAATAGATTCTCTTTTTGACATTGCTAAGAAAAAAAAGGTAATTATCATGGGAAGATGAATTCTGTCAGGCTATACGAAATTAGATTTTCACGTCATTGATTAAGATTAAATAAATCCGAATGAAATCATGATTGTTCAATACAGAATTCATATCAATTTCTCCAGGCTTAACTTACCGCTTCTGTTAATGTAGGATCTTTCTCTAAGAATTGAACTACACAATATGCTAGCTGTAAGACAAAAATAAAGGGGAAAATGTGAATATTTCCATCATGGGCTCTCAAATTATCCTGCAAATAAGGAAAACATAATATGTGTGAATACATCAATTGAATGTGCATACACCATAAACCAACTATTTAAAACGAAACTAATAGTTGCAAGAAAATAAAACCCATGAAAATGGCAAGCTCAGTCTAACGTAAAAAAAACCAACAAACACACACACAAAAAAAAAAAAAAAAAAAAAACATTACCCAATTCATACTGTATGCCAAAATACTGCCCAAGTAAATTTATAATATTTTCCCCCGATTTTTTTTTCAAACCTTGTGAATATATTTCAATATAAACGGACAGTTGTCCTATTTATATAATTTTCATACACATGTATGTAGTGCATATTTTACATTTCATGAAATAATTGCATTAAATCAGATTTTCATGCAAGAAGGCCATGAAGAGACAGAAAGAGAGACATGCACTCAAATATGAGAGAGACACAGATAGAGAAGAAGATAAAGAAATAGACATCAGGAAAGATAGACAGAAAGCACGATCATATCCTGATATTAATTTGACCTATCAAAGTGAGCCACAAGCAAAAAGGAAGCCAAATTAGGTCATTACACATGGAATACAAAGTGGACATAGCCAATATTTTTTTCCAATTAGGGACAAATAGAACATGCTGATGACCTCATTTAGTTTACAACCCAAGGGCCATGCTCAGACAATTTGAATACTTCGCAGAGACAAATGAGGGATGCTGTTTGGCAATTCACTAAGGCAGTTGGGTTGACAATAAGGAGAATATAATGGATACGGTGCCAGGTACTCATTGAGAGAAAAGAGAATCGATTCTAGACATTACAACACTACCATGTATCAAATGATAATGAAAAACAATATATTACTTTTGTACTATTTATTGTAAATTAATTGATCTGTGGTATTCATCTCTCGAAGCAAACAACAGTACAATATTCAAGAATATATCATATCATATCTTTATTATATTAGACTACTCAAAGGATTGAGGAACACCCCCGATGCATCTGCAGAAAAAGTACTTTTTACAAATAAACAAAAATTTGGTAACAAGAATTTAAAAAAAAAATGAAATTAAGAAAAAAAAATCTTTGAATTGGCAATGTTTTGACTTCATCAAAATGTATGTTTTATGGTCTACAATAACTCCTGCCTCAACATGAGTAGTCCTTACCTGCGGATGGTAGACACTAAGGGACTTGGCTTTATGAAGTGGCATAAGGACTCTAAGCAGGAACGTCTTATGCTCTTCCTTCAAAGGTAACGCAAACCCGTTGATGATACTGAAACAATATAAAGACAAACAAAATGATTATCTTTAGTTTCAAGGCAATATGAAAATGAAATACTCACAGTCTAACTGTATGGAATTGGAATTTAATGTTCAAGAATAGTAATAAATGAGACACTTTTACATTGTGTCCAATTAATCTTGTAGAAAATTAAGCAGAGGAATGAACAAAGAAAGATGAGGACATATTCCTAATACATGATGTAATGCAATGGTCAGAGCTGGCCATGAATGTCCAGCAGCCTGTTGTGGGGGGGGGGGCTCCCAACTCCTGCGATTCTGAACTGAACACTGAGTTTGTTTGCATCACAAGTCGCAATAGCTTTTCACGAAATTGCGACTGATGCTTCGCTCAACAATGTGGGCCCTTATTTCCTGCCTCCTTTTGACACAAGGATATTCTGTGAAATCAAACATAGACCAGGACCCCGTTGAATAAAACTTCTAACCGGAGTTTTTTCCGGTTAAAGTCCGAAAACTCCGGTTACAATATTTTTCTCGATTTTTTAATGTTTTTTCCATTGCATAAAAACATACCAGAGTTTTCAAAAGTATTAATGCAATAAATTTTTAGGGAGTTTTAAAACTCAGGTTGAATAACCTAAGAAATAGGTCTACATAAGCTGAGATTTTTAACCCGAGAAAACTCGGGTTAGAAAAAAATTTTAAGCAACACCACCCTGACAGAGAGATAGAGAGAGAGAGAGAGAGAGCTCTGCATGACCAGTGCTTACCATGACATCAATTTCAATTTAATTATTCTTCCACAATTATAAAATAACATGGATATTTGATTTGGGATTTTCACAAAACACAATTATAATTGAGAAAGGAAAAGCAGCAAAAGACAACAGCAAAAGGTAATCATACATTAATAACTAAATAAAGATATACCAAATGACGAAAACAACACAGAAAATAACAAGTAAAACAGATAAGAAAGCTGGCAGTGCCACAACAATGGTGAAAGAGGCAATGAACTGCTAGAGTGCATTAGCATGACAGTACTGCCGATATTACACATGGTCTTTATTTTGAAATGTGGGTTGTTATGTTAAATGGTTATGATTGAACTTTAAAACTCTTGAAAGAGACAACATAGCTTCAACAATTAACTTCATCATGAAAATAGCTAGGTTATGTCACAATACCACAACACATTTGAGTCTCTTTACATGTATAATTTTCTTTTTATTTTTTTTTTTTTTTTTACGTTCACCATAACAATGAGCTAACAAACCAGGAAGCATTCTGATAGTTTTATTAGCTACTATTCAAGTAGGATTTATCTCTCTTCAATCTTATATTTTACATTTTATTGGTTTTGAAACCATATTGTTACCATTTTAATCTGATGTGATATATTTTTTCATGTCACTTGCTTTGACACAACTTGAACGATTATCTGATGTGACAGCGATGTGTTCCATTTTTGAAATTCACTGTATTACACCAGATAATAATCTTCATAACTTATTGAAAATATAAATATTTATCTTTTCTAAGTCATACAGTGTTGTATATTCAACTAGTGGCTGTTATTTCATATTTTAACCTTCCAGTCTTGGCAATAGAAACTTAATCAAAAGAAGTTTCAATATTGTAAACTATAATTAAGGTCATCCGTACATGTATGTGTTAAAATTACTAGAGATATAACATTCAAACTCCAGTAATAGACAGCCTCAAAAAATAAAAATAAGAAATAAAAAACAAATGAATAAACAAAAATAAACAAAAATGAATGTATTAAAAACACAGTGACCATGTATGCAATTTACAGCCAAGAGCAAATATTGTATCTGCACATAAGATCTCTCAGAGCAAGGCAGTACATATTTTTGAGCTCTTTGCATTTAAAGGGAAACTCTTGTTGTGGTTGTGAGATTTAATTGTAAGAAACTGTCCCAGAGTGATAATAAAAGATTGATCACACTTTATAGAAGAATTGCTATATGGTGTAAGGTTATGGAATCACCAAAATGATAAATCAACTATTCAAATTCTGAAGAGAGTCACATGCACTGCACAGAAATGTATGGGACTTCAAACAACAGTTCGGGCACAAACTTTCAACTGTATTTTTTTTTAAAATAATGACTGTGAGGGCAATTAAAGAGCAAATTCTTAGTACCGGGTAGACCCTTTTACTACAACATTCGCCCTAAATAGCATGAAAATAAAATAAAAGCTCACAATAATCTTTATTAAACTATCCCGCTACAGTAGATTCCCTTTAATCAGGTTCCAATGGCTGAAACTGAAAGTATATTTATAGCCCTGGAATAACAAACTATTTTTCCGTCATAAAAGATAAAGAAGTACATGTAACAATCCTTTCAATATAAAGCTCTCTAGTTTTTTAAATGTCAAAAACTTGCCAGCTCGAGTTTGGGTGGGGACAAAGTCTGATAATTTCTACAAACCACAGTACATTTTAAATGAGTCAAATTGATCATGCAGCGTGCAATCATTGAATTTGATCGATTATTTCTAAATGTCATCTTGGCGATAAAGTACCGGTAATGACTATTAGAAAGGAATCCCATTATATCGATTAAAAAAATTATCAGCTTGCAACTCCTGAAGATTAAAGGGGAATCCAACCCAAGGAGAGAATCAACCTTACAGGAAAGAGGAAAATGAGAGGAGCAATCTAAAAAAAAGTTTCATCAAAATCGGTTATAATAAAATAAGAGAGTTATGGAAGTTTGAAAAGTCTAGTTGTTCCTTCTATGGGGATCCTCAAATTGGCATCACCAGCTTCAAAATGGCTGATCTTATGGACAACTCTCCATTCATTTTGTACACAAATTTTCAGATTTTCCCCATTTTCTTTCAAAATATGTCTTACCTCCTTCTGAGCTCAACATATGTTGTGTGAAATATATTTTCCCCATGACATATTTTGAGCTCAGAAGTAAAGAAGACATATTTTGAAAGAAAATGGGGAAAATCTGAAAATTTGTGTACAAAATGAATGGAAATTGCTCCTCTCATTTTCCTCTTTCCTGTAAGGTTGATTCTCTCCTTGGGTTGGATTCCCCTTTAAAGACTTCAATAACACAGGCATTGTAAGAGAATAATGATTTAATAGTTATAAGATATTACATGCAAAGTGTTATAGTTCAAAGTTTCTTTTAAAAGAATACATAAAGGCGTGGTCCCACTGGCTTTTTAGGATGATTTGTGTATGAATTGCGGATAGTTTGTTTTGTTTTTGTTTTTTGTTGCGGATGAACGAAATTTATATACGCAACTCACGCCCAATTAATCCTTCCGTCAGCGGGACCGGGCCTTAAGGAAATTTAAAGAAGAAGGTAGAATGCATAGAAAAGGGATCAGAGATGAATGGAGAAGGAGAGGGAGAGAATTAGCATACATTTACAGAAAGAGAGAGAGATCGAGAGAGAGTAAATAAGCCAAAAATTTGTGTGTACATGTAGGCCTATAGATATTACTGCAAATTTGGACTGGACCAGTGACATAACTTGTGAGAGGAATGTAAGGCTGAGAGACAGAGAGAACAAAGAGGAGGAGGGAATTATTTCATAACTAAGCTTCAGAAAATATTTTGTCTCACATCGAGTCATTCCACTTTAATAATTGGACACATGCTACTGAGACAGTTGCTTTGGGATAATTTCTTACAATAAAAAATTCAACCCAAAATCCATCACTATGCCTAACCCTAACCCAGACCCAAAATAAACCTCAACAACCCAAACTGTAACACTTCTTATTTACATCTTTAACAAAATAAAACTTGAAGGAAATGTCAGATCACCAATAGACTTACCTGCCAAGAATTTCTAGAAGTTCTGCAATGCCATTGTGGTGTTCTGTTTCGTACACAAACCTTTAGAAGAAGTTTGAAAAGAGATAATTTAGTAAACTTGAGCAAAAATCTTTGCATCTAAATCACCATCACCACTATCATCATCATCTTTGTTTTTATCACCATGGTTTACCATCATCGCCACCACCAATATAAGCACTATCATCATCATTACCATTACCACCACCACCATCATCATCATCATCATCATCATCATCATCCTCATCATCCTCATCATCCTCCTCCTCATCATCATCATCATCATCATCATCATCATCATCATCATCATCATCATCATCATCATCATCATCATCATCATCATCTGCATTTATCATCGCCTCACACTCCTATCTGGAGGGAAAAACGGAGCATATGACTTTCCTATCTAGATTTAATTTATTAAGTTTTATTTTAGTAGGATAGTTCATTCAAGTCACCAACTGAAGTGTATCTGCTTGGTTAGATCAGACTCACCTGTAGAAAATATTGTTAATTTGCTTGCGGATGTATGCCCTGAGACCTAAGAACTTGCCATAAATCCTATGTAACGTCGTCTTGAGGAAATCTCGCTCCCTTGGATCTTCACTGTCAAATAGTTCCAGGAGCTGAAACCAAAGAGAGAAGAGAGTATTAAAAAACCAAGCTCATTCCATCCAGAGACTGTACAAATGTACTTGCTCCCAAGATACGATTCATTCAAGAATGTCAATCTGATCATGTTGGAAAAGGTATGTGAAACACTAAATTGAAAAATTATATTTAGCACACACTAATAAGAGCTGGAACAAAAGACGAAGAAAAGTTTTAAAATCAACAAAAATTATAAAAGTCTATGTACAGCTATTTCCTCCAGTCCAATGTATATGAACAATCCAAGATAAAATTCAAGATATTCAAATTATGATGCATTCATATCAACCACAATAACAGAATAACTACTGAATGAAATGTCAATGGTCTCCTGTGGTCTCATTCCAAAATGAAGTTTGCTTTAAATTGTTAAATACATTTAAATTTGTACAAGGCGTATTTCGTAACAACACAAGAAAATTGTTTATATAAAATTCTTTTCAAAACTGAATTAATTTTTGTTTTTGATGTATTTCTGGAACCAAAGGTTCCAAACTATCCAATTTCCAATGATAATAGGAATTATATGGTACATGTATATTGTTATCTACAGCATCGAATTGTATATGTTTTTATTTTTTTTTCTTCTTCGAATTCTCCTTTTCCCAATTTGCTCTGTTGTATAATTTTTTTCTTTTCTTAAAATTTGGGTCACATATGAACAAACTACAGTGTACACCACATTTGGGCATGGATGATGAACACTCCTGCAGGCAATTAAAGTCTAGAGTATGTCATCATTTCCATGAACTTTCTTCTGAGTTTTCTTTTGAGTTTTCTTCAAAGGTTTCAAGCTACTACATGTACATGTAGCTACTTTAAATTTGGACAATTCTTAGATTGACTGGGAAGCAAGGGTTCATGAGTGGTATAATTGAATAGAATTCCTACAAAATTTCTATTTCAGTTTTTTTAAAGTTTAACATTTATTACATTGTATGATTTTTCAAGTGATATTTTCAGTTAATCCTATTCTTATCAAATTTTCATGTTGATTGATTTTCTTTTGGGTGGGGGGGGGGGGGGGGGGGGGGGGGGATTTGAACAAAATAAATTCAATTCTTTTAAGAAGAATTGAATAAATTGTCAAAATAACAAAGTAAAATTGATAAGACCTCTAAGAATAAAGCCATTAAAGAGTTATACTGTAGGCCTACATCTAGGTATTAAAGAAACCTGGGGAAACATTTTGCCTACAAATCTGCTATGGAATTCATGTGCATGTGTATCTGCAAGAATGAATTATATCTTCTCCAAACTACATACATGTTTTGAACCTGATAATTAATCCCCTGGTAAATAAGATCACTCCTATTTGAGCCATTACGCCAAGGCCTTTTAGTTTTGGATTATTAGCATCAAATTAATTTTCACTTTAATTAATTATGTCAATTGAACAATATTCAAGGGAACATTAAGTAAATAAAATTCACAATTTTGAAGGAAAAGTATTCAGATAGGCATACATGTAATATGTTTAAAAAAATACATAGTGTAGGATACCAGAAGGTACTTTGCAAAACATTACAAGTTGTATATGAATTTCTTCACCTTACATGTACATTATACTCCATTACTTAATAGCACAGAGTGACAACAAATATTAGCTCCATTTTATAGCTTCATATTCATTAGTTTGTAAGGTACAATCAGGGACGTGGTACAATTTATGTACATGAAAAAATAACATTCATTTATTCATTCATTCATACTTAGTACTTAGGAAATCTCTTGTTCTCTTTCTCTCTCTCCCACTTCTATCTCTAAAACCATGATGGTCGTCTTGACATTTCCACCAAACATACAGCATGCTTGACAAGAAATGAACTCACAACATCAAAGGACTGGACGACGATCACATTAATTTATCACTATGGCAACTCATCTTACCAACCAACCCTGAGCTTCACCTCAAGATTGTAATCTGCTGATTGAGCTGTGCAGACTGTTACAGCTCTCCATCTCCCAAACTTAAAGGGAGGGATCTACCTAATATCATATTTCCCAAACTTAAAGGGAGGGATCTACCTAATCTACCCCCTAGAATGGGGCCAAGGTATGAACACATACTGTTTGGTTATTTGAACATATATATTATAAGCCACAATTTTAGAAATCTGATACTTTGCAATTTTGAACTACATGTACATTGTAGGTGAGAAATTTAGTGTTTTCATAATAGCCTTGTCTTGAAGTGGACAATTTTGTGAGAACTGACTCACAAAACCAATTACTGGGACAAGAACTTTGCCAAACCTCTTGATGGGAATAGTTCACTAATAATTTACCTGATCGAATATTCAAGAGCTCTCCATGCTCCTTTAAAGGTAGGGATACGTATCTATTTCATCTTTGAACTATAGGCCTACATTTTGGTGCAAATTCAAATTTGTTTTGAAGCTACATGTATGCAGTAAAGCTCTGGTATGAAACAGCATGAAAGATTGTTCTGTTCAATATAATTAATATTGGATGACACAAATGCATGTACATGTAATGTGTAAAACCTTTAATCAACTTTGGGACAACAAATTTGAACAAATTCCGCTCAAATTGCCACAGACTATTTGACAACAGGTTTTTCAGAATGTGGCATGTATACAAACCTACATATACATGTATGATGCATGCTATGACACCAAACTATTATTGTTGGCTTGAAGATGAGCTCGCTACTGTCTCAATGTAAATTTGAGGGCACTATTGATCTCATGGTTAAAAGAATCTATGAGAATGCCTGAGGTATTGATTTATGCATCACTAGGAAGAAAGCACTTCGGATCACATTCTTACAAAGACCTTATCTTAACATATGGGAAAGAAATGGAGTCTGGTCTTATGAATGAGTACAATGCCAATGATGTAAAAGTTCTCACACATCTCTCCAACAAAAAGACAACAATAACACCATTCTTTTCAAGAGAGAATATAAACATTCATTCAAAATGATGACTTTAAAGTCAAAGGACTTCAATTACAATTTGTATAATTATGAAGGGTCATGTACATGTACATGTAACTCCAAATTTCCATATACATGTATCTATGCCCTCAACACACATTCCCCTATGGGGCCATTCTTTGAAAAGTGAACCTTTTTGGGACAAAATAAAGTTTTTGCTTTTTGATTTTAAGCTGCATATTCAACTAGAGCAATGTCTGAAGTTTCATGAACCAATGTTTTTTTCATGATTTTTGCAATTGTTCATGATCATTTGCATAAATTATAAACATAAATGATAATTAGATGGAAAAAAGGAACATAAAATATATTTTTTTCAACCCTGACTAGAATGGATATGCTGACTTCCTTACTTGGATTACTGTCATTATATTATTATTAACCTCTATTCCTTTTAATCTAACCCCAAAAATAATGTTGTTAAATTGATTGTATTATTAAGATAACCAACCCTGAAAAAATTAATTGCCCTCAAATGTCACACACGTGACCAGAAAACACAAAAAGTTTATGCCCCGCCTTGGCTCTGGTATTATTATTTTTTCTCCAAAGCTAGATTTAATGTACCTTGCATCTCACCAAATATGAATCCATGACAAGTTTTAATTTGATTATTAATTAGAAAATAAATTGGTCACACACGTGACCCGCTGGGTGGGGGCGGTCATAAAGGTTATTTTCACTTTCATTGGCTGAAATTAATTTATTTTAGCATTATTATGCTCCAAAATGGTTCTGCAATAATTTTTGTGAAAAAAAAAACAAAGAAAAACAAAAGGTCGAAAAAACAAAGAGATACATAAGAAATTCATAAAACAATGAAATACATAAGGAATTTATTCCGATATCAAATTTTTTCCAAATACACAACAGTGCTGGGATTACATTCAATCAAATATCCACTATCCCACTACCCCCCGCCCCCCCTCCCCACCAAAAAAGAAGAAAAAAAACACAATGGTCCGAATTCACAAAGGAGGATTTTGCAAAACCCACGATCCGTGGATCCGGTTTTTTTACAACTGCTCCACGGATCCACCAGTTTATGATTCTCCAACAGTTGACCCAAATTATGACGTTTTATGACGCTGTGGATCTGTGGATTCAGTCGAGTCCACCTTTGTGAATACCATATTGAAAATCCTAGGTCCAACTCTAGGTTAAACCCAGGGTTGAAACCATGGATTTTGCAGAATCCACCTTTGTGAATTCGGGCCAATGTTTTGCATGAGTGCTATTTTACTATCGTCCAAGAACATCCACATTAAACATACATATAAGGACACAAATTACTCCTTTACTAGAACATGAAGGTAAATTTACCCCAATTTACCCCTAATACCTAGTTATACTTCATACAAGCATCAAGCCTGTTTCCTTTCATGTACATCCACTTTGAACAAATCATATCACCTGCTACATCAAGTACATGTAGCGATAATATGGATACTGCTCAAACAAGAGGCACAAACAACTCTGGCCAAAATGTATTTTATCAGACAGATATTATTTCCATGGCTTATGCTAAGTGTTGCGTTGTGGGCGGCGAGGCGCGTTAAAAAATTGAAATAATCGACAAAAAAAAACAGGTGTCTTCAAAGGGTCCTACGAAAAAAGGAAAAGATTCTGGATCGATTTTGTGAAATTTTGGAAATGATTATCATTTTTCGAACTCGGAACTTTAGCATAAGCCCTTGTGTGGGGTAGTGTGCATGTGTGTGTGTGTGTGTGTGTGTGTGTTGTGTGTGTGGTATGTGTGTGTGTGTAAAAATTGTGTGACTAATAGTTCCAAAACGATTCATATGGATTTTACCCTAACACTTAAGCGTCAAACCCTTTAACACACTGCGCGCCGCTATAAAACTGCAAAACGCCGGTACAAATTTTCCTCTTGTTTCAACCATATTTTTGACCCGATGGGCTTAGTTCACCAACGGAAAAAGTATTAGAAAATGTAAGTGCTTCTTCGTTTATGGTGATATAAATTCACGATTTTTTGCTCTTTCAGCGTACCGTCATTTTTTGTTTGAATTTCATCAATTTGTCAAAGTTTCTATGGTATTGAACTTTTTGACTGAATGCTTCCGCTTTATCAGTAAGTTTCTTGCCGGAGTGGCGCATTTTTCACCAACGGAAAAAGATTAAGTTATTCAGCTCAGAAAATGTTGATATAAAATTATTCTTATTGGATGAAAAAATAAGCACCGTCATTTTTTACTCAAAAGATCAAAAAATTGATGCCTACGTCTGATTTGGGGAACTTGGTTAGCGAGCCAGGCCGCTACGGTGTCGTCCATTCTTGCTCAGGGGGAATCAAGGGTTTTTAATAATTCTGTGGATCACTGCGGTATCGAGATTGAATTAGAAAAAGAAGAAAAGAGGCGACATTTGTACTGATTTTTCGTAATAATCACGCAGTCAGTGGTAGCGATGGATTTTCCTTGACAAGAAAATGACAAGAAACAATGTCTGCTGAAAATAAATAAACGGTCTCAATAAATCGCCGTACGTGTCCCCCACTAAGCCCAAACGCCGTGTCAACCCCCTTGCCTCTAAATAGAACAGTCCGCCTACCTATTCGTGTCCCGGCCGCCAATCAGATTCAACCGCACAGCTGACCGGACATTGCACGCGTAGTCGTTCTGTGTATGCGCACAGCTATACCGGGCTGATAAAAGCGTCAAATTAGGTGAAAGAAATCGGGGGTCACAAATTCATATGAAAAGTTTGGTCGATGCTGTTTACGGCTATCGGCAGCAATCAGAAATCGCGATGTGCTAGTCCTGGCTCCACTCCTGTCCCGGTCCCGTTCACATGGTTTAATTGCGAATTTCAATGAAATTCCTGGTCCTGGTCCTGGTCCACAGAATCAGGGGGCCGGCCTTAGTACTCACATAATGCCAGCAACCAGAAATCGTGATGGGCTAGTCCTCGTCCACTCCTGGTCCCGGTCCACGTTCACATTGTTTAATTGCGAATTTCAATGAAATTCCTGGTCCTGGTCCTGGTCCTGGTCCCAGAATCAGGGGGCCGGCCTTTGTACTCACACAATGCCAGCTCCTAATTCTTTTTCTTGGAAGAACTTGAATCTAAGCGCCCATGACTTGGGCTCATTTCCTAAAGTTTCACAAAAATCGATTCAGAATCTTTTCCTTTTTTGTAGGACGCTTTCAAGACACCTTATTATTTTTTCGTCAATTATTTCCATTTTTCAGCGCGCCGCGCCGCGCCACAACGCTACACTTTAGCATAAGCCATTTCCATGGCTAACTAAGGTCAACACGTGTAGAATATGAACATTCACACACATTTGCATGTTTTCTTTTAATGTCTTTTGTCACAAGCATTGCATCTTCAGAACAAGGGAAACCTCATTTGGAAAAACAAAATTGTTAAGCCTGGGGATTAAACTGAACAGATATTTCTGAATTCAAAGTAATAAGATAGGAGTTGCCAAGTTTGATTAAAACTTTCCCTTTATATATTTCGAGTCAGCTTCCTTCGTTTGATAAAAATGAGGTTTGAAACAGGAAGTTCAAAACATTTCCCTACGATGGATGTTTTAGAAAATTTGTGTAACATGCAGGCACGTTGCCTGTACAACGTGCAGGAAGTTTTTCCAATACCTTTTTGTACTACAGAAACGCAGGAATCGCAGAAATTGACCCACGACTGTGTGTGCATTGTGCATGCAACGCAGACTACGTTGATTGCACATGCCCCGTAGCCTACTACGAGTTGTAACCCCTGCATTAGCTTAATTTGGTATTGCATCATTGATTGAAATGTATTTTTCATCTTCATTATTGTCTTGTACTTTTTCGTTCAGTCTATATTGTAATGTATATTGACAAGTATGTTGTTATTAGTTTTTTGTTTTCGTTTTTTAAACCAAAATAAATAAATGAATACAATACAATACAAGAACTGTTGATTTTATAATTTACAGAGAGCGAAATTCATAAATGTCGAGTTGTGTTATATTATAACAAGCAAGAATATTCCTTTTTGGGTTAAAAAATTTTAACTGGTTCCCAAGGCTTCATTTTTCTTAACATCTCTCAGCAGATCTTTTCATTAGTAAAGACACCTAGTTTGTTATTAAAAACAAGAAAAAAAAATTGGGGTAATCGCGATATCTAAAAGAGACAAAAGTATTTTTCATGTGTTTTCACTATCAAGGCAATTAGAGTAGTCGGACAAACATTGAACTGAAAAAACAAAAACAGATAAATGTCTTCACAGGCACAACGTATTGAAATCAATTTGCATGGTGCATCCCATCGTCAAGCAAGGAATGGCTCGCATCGATATAATATTTTCCATTGCTTGATTATGCATGGATATATATATTTCCCCATTTTCCCCTGTAGATGTTTATTTTTGCCAATTCAGTCGTGTTTCTAATATTTTGAAGTTTTTTGGGGTGTGTGGGTTATTTTTTTTCTTATTATCATTATAAACTTTGATAAAAAAAAATCATCGTTTTATTGTAGTTGTAAATTGTATATTTTACATAGAGACTGATGGATTTCTATTTCAAATGACTTACCGACAGAACAAATTTCTGATCGATGTGCTTCTTGGCTAGGTTGGGTTGAAAGTCTGGTGACTCCAGAAATCGCAAAAAATATTCATAGACAAGCTGTTGAAAAAACACAATGGAAAAAAAAAAGATAATTAAAATACCATTGGTGCTACATGTACATTATATGACTCACTTCACACTATCATAATAAGAATATATTGAATAGTAATTTCTCCAAAAATTTTACCTTTTAATTAGCAAAATTGCAAAATAGCCAGATATTCTGAAACTTCAAAGTGCAAGATGATATAGGCTGAACTTAAAACAAAATTATGGGCTACTGCATAAACCAATATTTTCCCATACAGACATTTCCACGATTTTGGACAACTAAGTTGGGGAAATTGTAAGTAGATAATTTTACGATTTTTGTGAAGTTTTCACTTCAATAATTAGCCTTAAATGTATATTGAAGTGGAAATATTAACAAGGAGGGGCATCCGAAATACAAGAAAATAAAACCACCATGAAAATAAGCACTTATACAGTACACCTAAATCGGAATAGAGAGAGAAAGAGAGAAGGAATGAGAGTAACACAGAGAGAAGGAATGAGAGTGACAAAGAGAGAGAGAGAGAGAGAGAGAGTATAGTAGAGATGTGATACTCAGATAAAAGGGCAGAAGCCAAGTCATCTTCAGGGGAACTTTCACTGACATGCACACAGACTCTACGCATATCTTTTCTCTTTGGGAAAATCCCCAGAGTGTTACAATCAATTTTCTCTGATGCATCGGATTTCGGTGAAAACTCAAAACAGCCTGGATCCCTTCATGAGCAAATCAATCGCTGCATATTTCCTAGCAAAGGACAATTTTGTTTAAACATAGACAGCAATTTCTAGTGTTAGGCTGGACACTGGAATAATTAAAGGGTTTGCTTAAACCAGGACCCCGTTGCATAAAACTTCTAACCGGAGTTTTTTCCGGTTAAAATCTGAAAACTCCGGTTAAAGTCCGAAACATAAAAATTAAATTCTAATTTTATTATTTACGATATGGAAATATACATTTGCCTACCATTGCTATTTGACCTCAAATCGCCATTAATCGAAAATATGCACCGAAATTTTGCCCTATCATATTGCCTATTTACCCCCACCCCCATGAATGGCGCCCTCCATTGGAGGATGCGGCCGGCGCGATCTTATACTCATCCTCTAACTCTCTCGCCCAGAACTTCCGTATGTTGCAAAGGATGGGGACGGAGGGAGGGAATGTAGGCAAATGTATATTTCCATATCGTAAATAATAAAATTAGAATTTAATTTTTATGATTTACTTCAATAGAAATACATTTGCCTACATTGCTACACCAGCACCGACAAAATCGGGAGGGCAACCATGACGGTTATGAAACTATGGAGGATGCGCGCTTGAGAGGTGGGTGGAAAAAACCCTCACTAGCGGCGACATCTCTCAGGTAAGGAGGTAAAGAATTTGCAGAACGGCAAAAGGCCGCTTTGCAGATGTCTTCCACTCCGACCCCTGTAAATAGGGCAAGAGGAGCTATGCTCCTGGTCTGATGGCCTTGGGAGTAGTTCCTCTTAAGGGCCTTCATTCCCGCAGCCTTGATAGCGGATACTACCAACGGGATAAACGTATTTTCTAGAAACCCCTTTATGGGTTCACGGCAAGTAAAAATAACTGTGAAGATTCGCGAGGATTCTCCGTTCTCTGATGTACCATTTGAGGGCCCTAACGGGGCACCAAACCTTGTCCTCTCTGATAGACCGAGAACTCCGTCAGAGGCCGAATGAAGATCTCGATAGAACCCGACGAGGGCTGTTTGGTTCTTAGCGATGAATGAATGTAAACAGGATCAGGCGAACCCCATATCTCTCCCAACGAATATGACCTGGTGATATTGAGAGAGCTGTAGCGAAACTCCTCCTTTGTCCCGAAGCCGATCGCTAAGAGAAAAGCTTGTCTTGATGGACAGATTCGCAGAGAAATCGAGTTCAAAGGCTCGAACGGAGGCTTTGACAAAGCCTCAAAACCTTGGGGAAGACTCCAGGCTGGAGTCAAGGCTTAGAAATAGGGCGTTTTAAGAAAAGGCCCTAAGCAACGCCGAGAGTTGGGGGAGGTCGGAGACCGATCCCCCATTATCAAAGAACAGTATGAAGGGCCGCAATAGCCGAAACGTTATCCACGAATCTCGAAAATAGACCTACCCTTATCGAACAGAGAAATAAGGAAGTCGGCAATGAGAGCAAAGGAGCCTCTCTGGGGCACACCCCAGCGGTTCGCACCAGGCAAAGAAAGCCTCAAGGCGGCGAATTGTAAACAATCCTAGTCGACTTCCGTCTTACTTTCAACTAGCAGCTCAGCTGCTTGTCGAAAAGCCTCATCCCTAGCCCGCTGGCAATAGAGGCCAAGCAGTAGATGAAGGAGCGATGGATCCGCCATAGAAGAGCTCACCGACAAAAGGTTGAGAGACCAAGTCCGTAGGCCGGAAGGGGCAGCGGTTCCCCTACTAACAGGGGCAACAGATCCTGGAACCAGGCCCGACCGGGCCAGTGGGGAGCGATCAAGACCGCTGATGCCCGATCCTCCCTGATCTTTCTGAGAACCATAGGTATCAGCTTGAATGGTGGAAAGGCGTACGCCTTCCACCCCTTCCAATGAAGAGAGAACGCGTCCAGCACGAAAGCCGAAGTCTCCCTGACTCGGGAGCAAAACCGAGGAAGTCTGTTGTTCAGAGAGGTTGCAAACAGATCTATTTCCAGGCTCCCGAATCTCTGAATTACTAACTCGAAGACATGAGGGGACAACATCCATTCCGATGGCAGCGACCGACCTCGGGATAGAAAATCCGCTATCAGATTGTCCTCCCCCGGAATGTGGGAAGCCACCGGGATGATCTCCTCCCGATTGCACCATTCCCAAAGGAGGAACGCTACTCTGTTCAACTCCAAAGAGTGTGTCCCTACTTGTTTGTTGATGTAAGCCTTCACAGAGGTGTTGTCCGTGAGAATCAACACTGAACGGCCCACCAACAGGTCGCGGAAACGTTGGAGAACAAACAGAACTGACAAAAGTTCCAGAACGTTGATGTGAGGCAGCGGCCTCGGAAGGGCCCAAGATCCGGAAACCATCCGACCTTGACAAGAGAGAGATGATCATAAAATCATGAGAAGAGTCGGCTACTCTACGATCCTGAGGAGAGCTGCCGGGTCGACCTGGCAGGAACGGAAGTCTTCTTGTCCTTCTCTTCTTGCCCTTCCTGAAAAGAGGAGCTTTGAAGAAGCCGAGATTTAGCGGAACTAGAAGATGATGGAGTCTGACGAACATCTCTAATAGATGTAGACAGTTCCTTGGCCTTCTTACGTGAATCACTGTCTGCCAAGTGTTCCCACAAAGAAAGGGGAGACACGTCAATCTCCTTGACCATATCCGGATGAGGGATGTTTGATTATGAAGAGTCTCAAGAACATAAAACTCTACGGGCATTATCCACCAAGGTGGATGCAGCCGCAATCTGAGAGAACAAGAGAGAAAAACCTCTCTAAGAGCCAAAGAATCTCGGCCTGGTCGGCGGAGAAATGTCAACCTCCTGGGAGCCAGCCAAGAGTTCCAAGAGCATGTCATTTAAGACAGATAACGAAGACCGCCTGTGATAGCAAACGAAACGTCAGCATCACCTTTGTCGGATTTCAACAAAGAATTCTTCCCGGTCTCAACATATCAAGCCAACTTCAGAACCTCCGGGGCGATGGACTTAGGTGTTAAAAACCATCGTCTCCTCCACAAAGATACCCGATACTTGTTTCGAATATCTAGTGAGGCTTTCTTCGGTCTAGATGAAGTACAGACAAATTCCTCTTTATGAATGTCCTGTACTCGGAGCTGAAAAGACGAAACAGCTTTCGACCTTCCCGAAAAGAAACCTTTACGTCCCTCCGAAGTTTCAGGGGTCACTCCGACATTCTGGAACGTATTTATGAAACAAACCGTCACTCGCTTCGCTAAAGGAAGCTCTACAACGACTTCAGGTTCATCTCCGTCGGATGAAAAATCCGCCGAAGCATCAACCTGGGAGGGATCCGCATGTCATTCCTATCCGAATTGCGGGACAAGGGAGTCGGATGAGATTCAAACAAAGAGACGTGAGATCAGCCACCGAAACAATCTCATCCTCTGATGAGGAAGCATCCAGTTCCTCAACCGGAGGGTGTGACCTACCCATGGAGGTGAGTCGGGAGTGGTGACGTACCGCTGCCTCGTAACGCTCAACCCACTCTCGAACCTCCGGAGGTACACACAACTATCTGGATTGGTATCCGGTAGTTGATGCGACCCGTTAAGGGAGTGGCCAAACTCTGGGAACAGGGTTCCAACGAGAACCGGATCCGGTTCGGCAAAGAACGACGTCTCTCCCGAACCAAAAGTGCCCGCCTGTAAAGGGGCACTGTTCCGCGCAGGAACCGATCGGGATCCGAAACTGTAAGTCTACGACGCTTCGCTACGGAAGGGCCCGCACCAAAATGCGGTACCGATCCGAGAAGAAACCGACTTGGAAGACGAAGTGGGAATCCGACTTGTCTCCACAAAGAAGCGTCTGCCTGTAACGGACCCTGGTTTCGAAAAGAAACCGCAAGGGATCCGAAACACGGACACGCCTCACGGACGTAGTATCCGAACCAGAAGGGGACGCACTCCGAGATGAAAACGGAGCGAGAGGACCCCCGCCACCAAAGGTGGGCGGCCGGATATAGACGGGGACACCCCGCTCTGCCGGATACCCGCGACGAGTAACAGAGCGAAAGCTCTGGGCGTGCATCCGGGTTAGTGAGTAACCGACAAGCGGCCTACTATCCGAGGATATAGGTCCGTCTCGAACGGTACTCACTCCCAAAACCGGTACGGAAACCGACTCGCGGATCCGATTTACCTCAGTTAAGGGTACGGCGCCGATATCCGGTCTCCGACAAACTCGATATAGAAACCGAGCTCGATCCGGTTATGCCAGGCGAAGCCAGAGGCACAATGGGATTCGGCACCGTGAGAGAAATGAACCCGGCGCCTTCAGCCAGTACTGAATTAACCAGAAGACCGGCCACCGGTTGTGAAACCGATGTAGTAACCGTTTTAGATCTCCCGTTGATCGAACGTGGCAAAGGACTATCGGATCCGGCGCGAGGCCCGTAATCGTCATCGTCCTGGACGCCGCCAAACCTGTCGGTCATCAACGGTCCCGTACTCTGAGGGACCGACGAAGCCCGAGCAGCGAGGTTTTGTCCGCGGTGTTCGACCCAATAATACTCACCGAAGTTCGAGGTGGTGAAGAAGGCGGAAGGACAACGTCCAACGCCTCCTCGAACGAAAAGCCTCTCACCCCCGCAAGGGGGGACTTCTCCGAAGAAAACACACGCTTGCTCGCTAATTTCTTCCCCCGCTTCCTTTTATATGAAGCAGGCGCGAGAAGAAAATTAGACATGATGAATCTGTAAAATAAACAGAGAGAAAAGTGTTAATACACAAAAGGGGTAAATAGCGGGTCTATCAAAGAAGCGGAGCACAAACACTCTGTGCACCGCAACACACACAACACTCAAACGTAAACTACGACACGTATTACATACACACAGTAAGGAACGTACGAAAGTCACGGAGAGAAGAGCGAGAAAAGTAAACGATCACCGAGAGATAAAACTATCAAAATCTCGGCAAAACCAAAACTAGACCCCAAAATTAAAGCTCAGAATACTCAATATGATTATCCTGAGAATAAAACCTCGCAAAAAACCGCAAAGTAGTCCCAAAAGGGAGAAAAACACGCTATTTTTGGCGCAGGCAAAAATGTACGACTTATCTCGACGGAGGCGAAGAGATTAGAGGATGAGTATAAGATCGCGCGCGCCGCATCCTCGCCAATGGAGGGCGCCATTCATGGGGTGGGGGTAAATAGGCAATATGATAGGGCAAAAATTTCGGTGCAATTTTCGATTTATGGCGATTTGAGGTCAATAGCAATGGTAGGCAAATGTATATTTATTGAAGTAAATACTCCGGTTACAATATTTTTCTGGATTTTTTACTGTTTTTTCCATTGC
>CALNVZ010000174.1:65633111-65675298 GCA_940671915.1 Paracentrotus lividus
TTGCATAAAAACATACCAGAGTTTTCAAAAGTATTAATGCAATAAATTTTTAGGGAGTTTTAAAACTCAGGTTGAATAACCTAAGAAATACATGTAGGTCTACATAAGCTGAAATTTTTAACCCGAGAAAACTCGGGTTAGAAAAAAAGTTTTATGCAACACCACCCTGGTGTATAGTTTTGGGAACAAAAAAGGAATTGGCACAAAACAGATCAAATGTAGTTACATGTTGTCCACATTGCACTAAAAGATATGTGTGAGAGATCTTGTGACATTCCTTTCATTATTTCCGATGAATTTCAATGAAATTGTTTGAATAAGGCGTAATTAACTGTCGTTTAGACCTCTGCTGACAGATTCGCACGCCGGAGGTTACGGCGTGAATTAGTGCGAACGATCTATGTGTAACACCCACACAAGAGAATCTCCATTTGTTTTCAACGCGAGCGCTAACCTGAGACGGGTCCCCGACTTATCTTTTGTATCCTTATATTATGAAATAAAGACACTAAAACGAGATTTCAAGTATTATAATTTGCTTTATTATAGTTCTTGGATTCAATCTATCATAATTTATCTTAATGTGAATCAAAATTAATTTTTCTTTCTCCCGAAACTATACACCAGCTTTAACTTTGTTCAAGATCTCAAAAAAAAAAGAAAAAAAGAAAAACTCTTCCAGCTAATGCTTCCCACAACAGGTACATACAGGTACCTTCAAGCATGATGTACAACATGTACAGCTTGAGAAGAGGTGGGGGGGGGGGCAGGCAGACAGGCAGGATTTCCCTTATAGTGTTCTTGCTTGAAAATGGAAGTCCATAATCTTAAGTGTACCTACAGTGGAGAAAGGCCAGGGTGATGAATCAGTTAAAGTTAGTTATTCTAAGATTTGTTGGCCCAAATGTTGGTACATGTAAGTCTGAAAATTTGTTAGTCCAAAATTTTGTTAGGTTTATATTAAGTCCAAAACTTTGATGGTCTAAGTATCTGCTTAGAAAAGAAATGTTTTGTTGATCAGAAAAATAAATGAGTTTGTTTAAAAAAATCTAGGCTGAGAGCTACATACATTTGTATAGCCCTAATCATTTTTTCGGATTTACGAAAACTTCGGAATATAAACAAATTTATTGTATTTTTTTTTTTTACAGATGCCAGAGACCATACATGACGGTGTCATAAATATGATGCACTATAAAACGGGCAGTGAATCTTGAGCTGATAATGTGTCTATGTACACAACTGAGTAAACAGAACAGCCTCTACTGATCAGATTCCCATCCTAGATCTATTTTGAGGGAGCTCCAGCTTTTTTGACCAGTAATCCTAATGGATAGTAACTGTCACTAACAGGATATCAGCATCGATGCACCCGTATTGGCTTGTCATTAGTACACTTCACCAGCAAAAGAAGGGGAAAAAATGGACCTCTAATTTATCTTTCTATCAAAACAATACTCTTCAAATCCTAGATCTAAATTCCTGGTTCATAAATAAACTTCTCCAGCCAAAATGGACACTGTATGAAAGTGATTTAGTCTGTGAATAATGTTTTAAAATCCATAAATTTCAGACTTCACAAGCAAGAACGGACCTGTATTTCTCTCTCTCTGTCAAAACAATCCTACACAACTCTTTCCTGAATTCCCTTGTTTTATAACCTGGGGGCATTTCATGAAAGGACTTGTCGGATGTTTTATCCGACAAACTGTTATAAGCTACTAAAATGCTTGCATTTGATTGGCTGACAGCAAATTTGTCGGATAAAACGTCCGACAAGTCCTTTGATGAAATGCCCCCCTGAAGTACATTTCCATGGTAAGCATGTAAATGCAGCTTGAACAATATAAGATAGGCCTACTTTCAACAACAACAAAAATATTGATTGAGTTGTGTCATAAATGCACTTTGACAAGTTTGATGACGCCACAAGTAATAAGACAAAAACATGTCACTAATGTCCAATATTTGAGAAACATGGATCTTACATTATGTACATGTACATTGTTGTAGCTCTGAAATGTTGCCAGCATTACATATATATGTGCTTGACTGCCAGTAGGAATGAGTCATTTTAATTACAGAGGGCTTCTGAGAATAACCCATTTGTCCAGCACATTTCAAATGAATACATTAATTTCATTGATGGGTCTTAATCTTATCAAGAGTTGCAGTTTTAACAAAGGATCAAAACCAATAAAAACATTTACAACAGAAATGTGATAGGTAAAATGATTATGCCCTGCTGGTTCAAAGTCATCAACCAGTGTGACCGTATCAATGTCTGTAAATCAATATGCCTAATGGCAGATGAAACATTATAAACAGTCTTTCAATTTGATAGTGGTCAGTCACGGAAAACCTTGTAATCTGTACAGGAAATAATTGCTCAATCATAGATCTATCATAACTCTAGCTCAAGGGTAATGGCCGGAATCAATCATTGTCTCAATAAAAAATAAAAAAATAATGAAGAAAACCTTTCTTTCTTCACTTAAATTAATATTTTGTTCATTTCCGATGGAGGCTTGGCAATCTTATGTATCTCCAAGTGCAATGCAACCATGAGATCAAGCAATTATTAGTGAATTTTTTTTCAGTTATTAAAGTTACAAATACACATACATTTCTAGCTAAAGGCATTGACTCGAGTCCTAATTGAAATGTTTTGTTTCCTCAGAAAATCTGAATTAGAGAAGCATCCAACATTGCCTTGATTGCAAGTACATAATGCTATCAAGAATTACCACCTCCTTCCTAAATCATCTAAGTGTAGTCGTCGTTCTACAGACCCGTAATCTACAGCCTCAAAATCAAAGGTCTTCAAATTCTAGTCAAAACTACAGTATGAGCTAAAATTCAACTTATTTTATATGAACTGATACAAAAACATCAATCAATTGTGTGTTGTTTTTGTTTATGACCCAGAAAGCAATTCACTTCCTACACAATGTAGACCTTTTTATATATACAGTATAATTAGCATAAAGTAGACTCCTAACTTTAAGTTCTATCCAGAGTTGGTAATGAAGATTAATACCTTATCCAAGGGCACTGGCATATAAAGGTGAATTGTATTTAAAAAACCAAGACAAAAATTAGTATGCGTCAAGATTGATTCTTTATTCTCATAATAATTACATTGTAATGTCTAGAATTAGGAATTTTACTTCTCAATGGACAAAGAGGGGTTTGGTTCTGAAAACTACTCTATAAATCAGCAGGAATCCACTGAGCCTAGCCTGAATCCAGCAGAATATTGAAGAGGCTTGGGGAACACTTCTTTTACCTCCAAAACAGAGGCTTCCCAGAGAGGCTTAATTCCAAGCCACAGCTAATGAAGCGTACCTATGCATCCCAATCGAAGATTAGGGATGAGAAATGATACCACACCTTCCAGAGGATGGAAGCTAACAATTGTAATGGGAGTAGCCCCTTTCTGAAGGGTTTGTTTGAATGCAAAGGAAATAAATGACGTTTCCACAAGGAGCATTTTACGTAGAGAGAAAGGCACAAGCATCATGATTAGTAAGGAGGTTGCGAAATAACCTGACATACTTCTGTTTCTACTCAAATACTGCACAACTTACATAATGTACTAAATAGCAAAAAGAATATTTTGTTTTTCCATCTAAATACCACTTTATTGAAACAAGAACCAAGGTTTAAATTAAAAATGCTGAACGGTTGTTACTCTTGAACAAAAATCTAATTAAACATTCAGAAGGATTGCCTGATATTGGTGGTATTATTCATTTTCATATTCTAGTGGCTAAATGCGTAATTTCCATAATTGCATATATTTCATAAGAATTTATTTTTAAAAAGGAAGGAAATAGGATGACAAACCTGTAAATGTGGCCATGCAGCTTCTAACGTGGGTTCATCTTCTTCCGGGTCAAACTCAGCACCATGGGGATTGGAAGGGGGTGGCAACGTTCGGAACATGTTGATTGCAAACTGCGAAGAAGGAAGAGATAACCATCATACCCTACTCCTAAACCGAGATAAGCATCCGTCTCTATAGACATTCCTCAAGTCCTTTCTCTTCTGCTCTCCTTTTTTCCTAGACTTTTTTTTTTTAAGTTCCCATTTTTTACCATGCAAAGTTCATTCTGAGGGATTGTATCATAAAAATCACCAGTGTTTCCATGCAATAATAACAATTCAATTTCCAGGATTCTGAATCGTAAAACTCATCACACGAGCATAATATAATATATGTAGTTCAAAGACATGGTGAGTTGCCGCATATTATATAGGGTTCATAAACAGTATGCAATTTTATAGTTTACCTTTGTTATAACGAACATACAATAATTTGTTTTGTTTTGTTTTGTTTTTGTAAAGAGGCAATTCTTCCAGTCCCTATTTCAAATATATAAATGTTAAGTTATAATGGGTTCAGTATTTCAAAATGTATTGAAAACAATGTAATTGACTTGATCCTAAGAACCTGGTTATAATGGGAGTGTACTGTAGAACTGCCACTCACCATTTGGACGGCCTCAGGATAGATGGCTTCAGTGATGACCCCCCTCTGATGGGTGACATACTCCACCAGTTCATTGAGAGCAGCCCTCTTCACCTCCTTCCATTTAAGATCACTCAGAGGGTCTGAGATAAAGTCAAAGACTACACAACACTGCAGCAGCTTCTTGGAGAAGAGCTCCTCTCGCTCAGCTTGGGTAGCATCTACATGTATGAGAACAAGAGACAATCATCAAGTTTGAAATTATTGATTTTTTTTTCCCCCCATTTTTTTTAAAAGGTGGCAAGAAGTGCCACTGGAGTATGAAATATAGGTGGCCAAACGGAATTTCAAGCAGTTAGGATACATTCCTCCACTGGCTACTGGCTCTGGGATCCCTTCCCTGATCAGTCAGAAGTGCTTCCAGTTTTAAAACCAGAAACACTTGCAACATGAAACTTTTATGAATGGGACCTGGCAGCCTTTCGCTAAATGTTGAGTGCACATACATGTAGTTGTTATTATTACATTGTGTAAACTTTAATTCAATGGCAGTTTACTTCTGCAAATCTTGCCTCCTCACAAAATTTGTGAAAGTATCATGCATGCAAAAATTTGTGGTTTGACACATTTCATCACTGTTTTTAACAAGGTATACTACCAAAATGTATAAGAGACCAAAGCGTGTGTCGTGTCATTTGTTTTTACCAACCATCCTCTATCGTCTATGATTTTGATTTGATCAATTATTAAATGAATTTAATTTCACATGTACAATTCATAGCATCTAATGCAATATTATGTCACAAAAATAAAACTCACCCACTTAAAAAGCGACTGAAAAAAACAACAAATTATTATCAAATTATACTTCTGTCAGTTGCAAAATTGCTCTCTGTCACTACTACAATGAATAGTAATTCTCCTTTCATTTCCAGTAACATTACTATATATCCTGATTTGTCTGAACATGCTAAAAAAAAGTATATCCATAAAAAAAAAAATGAATAATTGCTTTCTAACTTGATAGGGAAATACCCAGTGGTGATTTACAGCAGGGAACAGGTCAAAATTCGATTTAATATCTGTCAAATTTTGATGAAGAGAAACCCCTTTAGAGTGAATTCAAGATGCAGGGAATTTTCTTTGCAATGAAATGAAATGAAATTTTCTAATTACACATTGTACAAAAAAAAAAAAAATGTACATGTTGCAAATCAGACAGTTGGAGTCGAATGTATTGCCAATACCATGAGAGGCCCTCAATTTAAGAAAAATTAAAATTATAAAGGGAAATTGAAAAAAGCTTACTACCACCCCGGTAAACATATTTCACTATATCCAGCAGTCTGGTGCTCACATACACATACACAAAACTGTTCATTGGAAATGCAAATGAAATGTAGTTTTAATGACAACCGGAAAATTTTTGCAAAATGACACTGGGTGTTAAGCTCTGCACTGCATGTGCATCAGGGCTCCTTATTGACTTTTATCATCAGGGATCCATATCAAAATTGAGGGTTTCTTTCTTTTTAAATTTAGGGGCAGTACGAAGTATGATTTTTTTTTTTTTTTTTTTTTTTTTTTTTGTGTTAAAAGGATTTTCTTTGTGTAGGGCAGTTTATGTAGAGTATGAAGAAGCCCTGACTACAGAGCATGCAACACACACACAAGCTCAAACGTTGCATAAAAGTGTAAAAACGTCTTTACAGGAAATATATCAGAAACATGAGGTACATATTGTAAACAAAGCATAAATCAATGACCAATTAGTGAAGTGAGCAGTCAGATTTATTACATATAGGGGCACTTTCAATTGAGGATATAAATGTAAATATTGTGTCCTTGTACATGTAGTAACTGATCAATGTACACGAGTGCCGTTAGAAATAAACATGATGATCTTCATTCAACAAATTTGACAAGCAATCTTCAGAGTCTCCTCCCTAAATCAATTGTTGCTATGAATGCTACACTCTATTCTGGTGGTAAATATGAGCCTATATACATGTACATCTGTGGATGAATGGGTGGGTATGCATGTGTCTTGGGATATTTTGTAGGATGGATCAGTCTGGTTTTAAAACAACCTGTATTATTGTCAAAATGAAATGAGTGGTTTGAAATATATATTTGGTAGAATTACATGTAGAATTAAGTTGATAGTTTGTGCTTTTGTTTTTTCAAAGATAGGTTTGGATAAAATTTCCACTAGAGCATCTCCCTCCTCTTATCAGACAAATTTGGCTTATATTCGTGTACAGTACATGTACATGTATGTAAAATGTAGGCCTACATGTAGAAGCCATACAAGTCCTACATTTCTTCTTTAGAAAACGAGGTACGTATACCCCTACATGAACATGTAGTCCTAGGCCTACAATGTACATTCTGTATCATGTGCAACCCAGCCTAATTGTAATGTTAGTCATTAATGACAATATCATTTTACCTTGTAGAAATAACTACTTCGAAATAAACAGGCAGTCAAAAACAAAATGATCTACAAAATTGACGTTCTACAGAGTACATGACATGTATGTGTCTGTAGTTTGAATGGCAAAACAGACAAAGTATCAATATCTCTTGCTCTTGCTCACAAATGTCAGGAGCCACTTAACGAGCATTCATAGTGAACAATGTAACAACCTCATTTCCCTGAACTTCTCTATCTACATGTATTTTTCATCTTTTTTAAAAAATCTCTGAGTGAAGAATAGTTATGTTTACATGGTACGATTGGGATTTCAATACTCGAGGTTTCAAAACCACCAGGTTATATTCAAAATCATGGTGATGGGATGAATTGTGTTGATCTGTAGGCCTATATTA
Source organism: Paracentrotus lividus (assembly GCA_940671915.1). NCBI lineage: Eukaryota > Metazoa > Echinodermata > Echinoidea > Camarodonta > Echinidae > Paracentrotus > Paracentrotus lividus. The sequence continues at coordinate 65,640,418 of CALNVZ010000174.1, forward strand.
GTAATGATGCACATAGACTTGTGGGTCCCTCATCCCTTACATACATGTAATATACAGGTGGTCTACAAGCATTTAATTGCTTTCGGACTTGTCAGGTGACATTTTATTGTTGTTTATCATGTTCAATTACATGCAGATTCAAGAGAAGTATTCCCAACTCAAGAACATGTACACATCCATTTTATATTACAGATCTATCTACAATTGTACACTACAACGTACATAATAATGCACATGCCCTGTATGTTGATGATTCTAGAGAGATCGCAAGTACATTTGACTGGGATCCCCTTCGGAAGGGAAGAGCCTCCAATTACGAGCGATAATTGCCATGTCTTCAGGGCTCCCTAGATGATCGGTAACTAGGTCAAGGACCAGGTCATCCTCATTCAGACAAACAATGCTAGCTACGCTCAATCAAATGAAAATCATGTTATCTTGTAAGGGTGGTATCTCACTTCGCGGAAACAAAATTGAGACAGATTTGCCAGCATGGCATTGCACTAGATCTGTCTCCTCTGTCTCCGCGACATATTTTTTGTGCCACAGGAGACAGATATAGTACAATGCCATGCTGGCTAATCTGTCTTTTGTGTCACATAACCTTTTGTACGTAGCACAAAAGAGTTTGTCGCGGAAAAAGCTAGTACAATGCCATGCTGGCAAATCTGTCTCAATTTTGTTTCCGCAAAGTGAGATACCACCCTAAGATCGATGGACTTGAATCGGACCGACATCCTTTTCACAGAGAGAACATTTCCATTATATCCAGACAAACAATGCTTATCAATTAAATGAAATGACAGCTATTTTCATCTCTATTCTGCAGGGAATCCAGTCCAGTTATATTTTGTAAGCCTAGGTTCTTGTACCCTTTCTGGTAGTACATTACTTGAGGATCACGATCAGTCACAAAAAAAAAAAAAAAAAAAAAATCTTTTTTTTTTTTTTATGTTGAAAATCTATGAAAAGTCCTGTACGACACAATATGGAATATCCCTATTGGAGGATTTTATTAAAAGGGGGAACTAACCAGAAATGTATAATGTCATATTCAGATAAACAATGCTCTTTTCTATCAAATGAAATACATGTAGATGTTAACATGTAATGTTAGATTGATTGACTTCAATCAGACCGACATCCTTTTCACAAGAGAGAACATTCCTAAAAATTTAATGTCATATCCAGACAAACAATGATCTGCACAATCAATGACATTTCCATGGATGTTATGATGTCATGAGCATGTCATGCTAGATTGATGAACTTCAATCAGCCATTCACATGACGAAATTTAGAATATAAATAAATACAAAATTCAGACAAAATACTTACAGACAAAATTAATGATCCACTCTATCAAACAAATCCATGTTATCATACAACTGAAGTGAATGACTTCAGTGGGATCACCAGTTCTTGTTTTTTCACAAATCATTATTCAAATTTATATAACATATTCAGAAAAATAATGCTCAGCTCTATGCATTACATGGATGTCAATGTCAACTCTTTCAAACGAGCTGGCAAATTTATATTAATTAAGATTGTATAAACAAAAGTCATACATGTATAATATCAACATTCAGACATTCTGCTGCATACATCTATGGACAAGTACAATGTACATGTATATTCATGACTTCTTAAATTCACGTTCCAAACCAAAGAATGTAACAACAAACGTACCGATACATTTTCCTGTGGTGTTAAATTTGATTTCGTTCTCAAACTCGCGTAATTCACAGAAATTTAACTCTCCAAAACATACAATATTAATTTCAAGATCATCATGCGAGCATTTAAGTTAAAATTGGTTTGTGGTACAATACCTTTAAGCGGTGGGAGCTTTTGGAGTTCTCTGTTCTTGGAGATGTTAAAGCGTGACGATCCCTGTCTCTTGTCCTTCTTCACTAGGGGTCCTGTACCTTTGGTTCTCGTCAGCTGCGTTGGGGGTGGTACATTTCCTGGTCTGTGCTTGCCTCCCTGAAACACAGAAAGCAAAGAAATAAAAGTATAATATTTTGATTGTGTTACAACTTATGTGGGTAATTTTCGGTATAATATAAAAAAAAAAGGTTCTTGTTTATATGGGAGGTTGTTACATGTACATGTATTTCATCCCTGCAACACAGAAAGAAACATAAATAAGCCAAGAAACATGTCAACCCCTTTTAACGACCTGTCTCTACAGCATGTCCCAGAAAGAACTACCGGTATACACTTTTGAAATGGCTACCAAATAAAGAAATATATGGTTCTTGGGGGAAAAAGCTCATATCCTTTATTATTTGACACCAAAAAGTCCAAAAATTATGCATGCTTCAATGAGTAATGCCAACTTTTGTGGCAAACACAAAAACCAGGCTGCGCAGGAATCCATTGTTCATTTGTCACCTGCGTATGGGCAGCCAAAAGGGACAATAACAATAATAGATCAGCTAATATTAAAATATAAATAAACCAAAAGTCAGAAATAGACATCAATATTATGCAACAATGTGATGGTTAACCTTTTTGTTTTGATCTTAGTTTGTTTTGTCTTTGTTAGCCGATTCACGCTAAAAACTGGCCCTTTTGGCTGCCCATAAGCAGGTGGTATATATACATGTAAATAGCGAATTCCTGCACAGCCCTTTTTTTGTGTCCTTCACAAAAGTGGGCATTGCTCTTTGAAGCATGCATCAATTTTTGACTTTTTGGTGTCAAATAATAGTTGAGAATAAAAGCTTCATCTACATATAAATCTTTTTCCAAAAAAAAAAACATATATTTCTTTATTCGGTAGCCATTTCAAAAGTGTATAGTTCTTTCTGGGACACACTGTATATTTCTTTTGCTGGATCTGCCATCCCAAAAAAACTACCATCTACATTGTTTGTAGGCCTATATAATATACAAACCACACGTTGATTGCCAGTGTAAAATTAGAGCAATTAAAGCCCTAGTTCAACATCACAATGTATATTAAAGATGTACATGTACATGTACATGGTAAAAGCAGATAAAGCGACTTAAAAGCTAACCTACATGTACATGTATCCAATGTCAATCTATCGATTGTGTGTTTAATCTTTATATACATGTATGTACTTATGAAATAACTATCCAGCGAAATGATGGGGAGAAAATTTTGCAGAAAAAGAACCATTTTGCCACCCTACATGTACGTATATTTACCACAATAATAGCTGATACATACATGTAGTGTATGCATTTTATTTTAAGCCCCGATCATACACACCATGATCTTTTGATATAAATTGGTGTCCTACATGTAACAAGATAGCCCTAAGTTACACGCAAAAACAATAGGAGGAACCTCATCACAGCATTATCAGCCAAAAATACAAGATTCTGTGTAGAAAAGTACCCTTTATTTCACTCAACTGTCTCTCATTGCAATCTGCCCTGGATACGTGTGCATGACGTTAGCGCAGAAAAGCTCATGTTTCTACAATTCCATCATTAGTTTCATAATTGGATTGTCATATATTACAGGAAACAACATACATATGTACATGTACGTGTGTGCATTTGTGCAGGAAATAATGGCAGTCTGAGCCTACATGGTTAATAATCTACGAATATTAATGAATTCATACAACTATGAAAGAAGAAGGTAAATCTGAAAGCAGCAATATACTTTCATGTTGTACACACATGTATGCTCAATTAAGCATGAAAATGCTTGAAAATTAATAAACTCTTGATCCTCTTTTATGAATAGTTACATTCAGCATTCATTATTTTTAATTTTAAAATTTGTTTCACAACATGAAGGTTTTGGGTAATAAATCCCTGAATGAAGAGATTTTAAAGTTTAAAAAAAGGAGGTTCACAGTATACATTGTAGCAACATTGGAAAAAAATCTGAGAGAGGTAAAATGGATAATTAATGTCAATAAAAGGTAGTATCAGCCTTTTTCACAAATTGCGAAAACTAATGCAACTTGGCATAACTGTAGAATATGATCGACCTATACTGTCTATTCAATCTTACTGTCATAGGTTGCCTAGATCAGTAATACAAAACGAAAATCTGACTACCAATCTTGACCAGCTCTCCATCAACATCGTTGATATTACAGCGCGTGCGGCACGGATCGCAAACAGCAATATACACACGGCGCATCAGCGTGCATTATTCTCTGCGCTAACGGTCAGAGGTTCGCACCGTACGGTATATTTTTCGAGGTTCGAAAAATAGGAATGAATTTTGATAATCGCAATATAATGACAAACATACACATTTGAGCTTAATCATGTTGTGGGATGTATAGTCATTGGTATACTACTATATCCTCTCAAAAACTGAAAATTTTATATTTTTGCCTGCAAAAGGCTGACACTACCTTTAACCCTAATCAGACTGGGGGGGGGGGGGCCATCATGGCCCCCCCTCGACATTTTCAGCGACCACTCCGCTGCACGAAATTTTCTGATCGCGCCGCTTGCTGACTTTTTACTTTCAAGTCTCGCGCATCTTTTGAAACCATTTTCGCAAAAATCGGTCATACCGTTACGACGCTGCACGATTTTCAAAAATATCCGTCAGACCGAAAATGGCTCAAAAACGTGATTTTGTGTACAAAGTCAATGCAAATTGAGTTTTTCTCACCTAATTCATAAAGATATCAGTTAAAGCGTAGCACCCCAATTAAGATCGCAAAAGCTTTTCGCGCCGTCTGCCTCATTTGCATAAAATAGACAATTTTTATACAGCAAAACCGCTACAGAAGTGCCTCGGTTGAACAACGATATCTCGCTTTAAACACCAGCAAATGAAACAAATCAAACGACTGTTTTACTAGTAAGAGTTCTTCTTTCTTATGATAAGAATAATATCGGTTAAAAGCTGTATTTAGATTGTTTAATCTAGGCTTTAACGAAGCTTTTCAAAAAGAAAGAAAAAAATCTTTAAAATAACTAATTAATTTTATGTTTCCCACCATTGCCCAAGAACGACACTTTAGTATGAGATTAATTATTTTATTTCGAAACCCTGTCCGAAATATCTTTCCTAAAATGTTTTCCCACGGTTATGTCGGGAAAAGGTTGATATCAAAGTCATTCACAACCCTTCCTTAAAAGTAATATGACGTAGTCCCATGTACTAAGTGCAATATCGTTTTGCAAACCTGTAGTCCCACGAACAGTGACCCTGCTACCGATTGCAAGTTCGGTAGAGCGCATGCGCAACTGACCGATGCGCTAATCCGATCGTTGTCATTGTCATTGTCGTATTGTTATTACCGTTGCATTGTCATTGGCATTGTCATTGGCCATTGCAGTTTCCAGATTTCAATGCAAAGTATTGCATTTTTGAAGGTAGATTTATAGAAAACTGCTCATTGCCCAAACACAATAATAAAGAGGGAGCGAGAGTAATGTTTGAAGAATATGAATTTGGTAATTGTTTTTATATTCATTTATTCCCAGACTTGTGTCGGGAAAAATACAAAACCTATTTCTCGAGACCTTTGAAACAGATAAATGCTCGTATCTCATAGAACACTCACATGTCTGTGATGCCATTTTGTAAGAAGCATGATATTATCATTTCTTATGTTCTCTGAAATTTTCATGCATTTTGATGCACAAATAAGGGAGATACAGGCACGTAAAATTTTGATGATTTTTGCTCTTCCCTCAGCGCACGGCGTTGGTAGCCGTTAGAAATTCAAAAGCTTTTACCACTGAACAAAAGGCATAATTGAGGTCCTACGCCGAGACTGATATGATTATTTTCACTTTCATTGGCTGAAATCAATTTATTTTAGCATATTTATGCTTAAAAATGGTTCTTAAATGATTTTTGTGTAAAAAAAAAAGAAAACAAAAGGTCGAAAAAACAAAGAAATACATAAGAAATTCATAAAACAATAAAATACATAAGAAATTAATTTTGAAACAAGAATTTTTTTCTAGTACAATTGTTAGGAATGCTATAAGGAATAATAATACACGAAATTAGCATTCTAGGAGCTTTATTTTTTCAATTAGAGCAAAAAGTATGATTTCATGCATAAATTAGCATAATTAATTCATATAAAAAAATTCATATTATTTTGGAAAAATTAACAGTTCAGTCTGTGTAGATTACATGGCTCACTACAATCGTGCAAATTTTCGGCGCGGTCGCGCGATCGGCGGCCAAGATCTTAGGGGGGGCCATCTGGCCCCCCCCCCCCCCCAGTCTTGACAGCTACCAAAACACCCCAGTCTGATTAGGGTTAAAGGGGAAGTTCACTCTGGAATTTTATTGGTTTTTAAAAATGCAGAAAAATAAATGAAAAATATGAATGAAAGTTTGAAGAAAATCGACCAAAAAATAGCGAAGTCATGAATATTTAAAGTTTTGATTCTGTGACGTCACATGCGAGCAGCTCTCCCATGTGTTGTGTATGTAAATTCCATAAATTTGTCTTTTTTCATGGTTCTTGATAAAGGAATGGGTCAATTTGATAGAGGCATGTATATTAACATTATGTTTGATGATATATCGACCGCACCTAGGTGAAATAATAAATTTTCTTCTTAAAAAAATGACACTTTATGGAATTTACACTACATAACATACAGGAAAACTGCTCGCATGTGACGTCACTAAGTCAAAACTGTAAATATTCATAACTTCGTTATTTTTTGGTCGATTTTCTCCAAACCTTCACTCATATTTTTCTTTTATTTTTTTTGCATTTTGTAAAACAAATTTAACCCAGGGTGAACTTTCCCTTTAAGAAGATAAATTTATGCAAATTTTTAGCCCTTATATAAAAATCTATTTTTACCCTGCTTACTTATAAATGGGAAAGGTCTGTTTCCAAACTACTTTTAGGCATTAGGCCAAACTTCTGCCAACTCTCCATATTCCAATACCATTGTTTGCAAATGTACAGCAATTGGGGCTAACAATCTGAACACGTTTGCAACTTTCAATCCAATTAGGTCTTACTTCCTTGAGTACATTTGCAATGGGCATTTCTGCAGTGTACATGTACATTGTACAACATGGAGGTTGCCCTTCTGTCTTTGGAGTGACCTATATTTTTGTTGACTGTCAACCCATATTTCTACAACTACACATACAGTATGCTATAAACTATAAGCCTATATGTTATTAGAAACTCAAAGCCAAACACAACAGCCAAAACTTTCACAAAATTTTTTTTTTCACAAACGAAAGGGTCATAGGCATTTTCACGATCAGTTGGAAATTCAGTTATGAAATACTTGAGAAGCTATAATAATTTGCAGGTATCTAGTGGTTCGCAAAGAACAAACAAAATTCTTGACCATTATCATCTGTTGACAGCAAGAATGGCATTATCTAGAGTGTATTTCAGCCACGATATGTACACCAGTATGTACAATGTAGGCCTAATAATTTTAGGACACTAACAACACTTGAGTACATCATACATGTGGTTCAAAATATCAACAATTTCAATTGACCCGTGTCTGCACTGCATGATTAATGTATGACACTTCCTCTAAATTCTCAGGCATCACATTGTATCATAAACACAATGGGGAAGTAGTTTCTCACACCACTGGTCCTACATGTATATCCCTGGTAATAAATGACCCTGTTGGTACTAACTGGTTAAAAAAAAAAAACTTACAATTAATGCTGAAATCCACTCCCCAGGCTTCTTACGTGACATGGCGTTGAACTCCTGGCTCCAAGTCTGCCTTTGCCGTCAAGGCCCAGCCGCGAGACCTAAACCACCGGCAAACCAACAATGCCTGGTACATGTAGGCTATTCCTTACAGGAACTGATACCCTCAACAACTACATGTAGCAAATTATATCACGACGAAAGAGAGAGAGGAAGAAAGAGTAACTAACAACAACAAAAAATGGCCTTCACTCTTTCTCTTCCTATCTCTCACATGTTGCAAAGTATATGAAGCACAGTACTGGTCACCAAAGGAAATATATCAATATGCCGAGACTCTGCACAAAGTTTGTGAGACTTCTTGTTACAAATATATGTTTTCTATACTATTCTATTTACAATACTTAGTCAAGGTTCTTCTAAAACAAATAATTCTTGATCAGCAAGATCAAACTCCATTGCCAAATATCATGCTGCATTGCATGGTGTTCAGCCAGACAAGGCACGTGGATCTAGACCTTCGGATAAGAACTATGTACAGCGGTACTATGATACATTACTATCCTGCCCAGTACAGGTACAGTAGATAATTAATGAATGGAGGTTGGTGGCAAGATAACAATCAAATAACATTTGGTTTTTATAATCATTGTCTTTCTTTCTAAGCAAAATACTCTGTGATAACTCCTACATGTAATGTAGGATAGGGACATCATCTTGTCTTCCTGTCCATTATAAAACTCACTCCATGTACTCTGATAATTATAAAATGCCATTTAAACATTGGACTTTGACAGCCTTTACTCATGACCACACTCCATTAGCTGGGTAAACATTCAGGATCGAAAGGCCGGCCATTTGTAATGTAAAAATCATAAGACATCCAACACCTCAGTCACAGAGAGAGAGAGCGGAATCCAACCTTGGGCCATTCCATGTTATGTAAGTTACATTTCAGAGAAAAACATTGACATAAAAGGTCTGTCCTCTGCATTGGAAGTTTAAATCCTATTATCTTTACCACATACTCAAAAATTTAAGAAACAAAAATAAGCTCACTTGGCCTGAATTAAAAAAATGACAATTTTGGAGCGTTACGTAAGTTTACGTCAGAGAAAATGGGATCATCAACCCTTTCTTGGATATTTGAAAATCCGGTGAAGTGCTTAGTTCTCCTGACTAACTTTTATTAAAAATGAAGAGGGAAGACATAGAACTACATGTACATTTTCCATTGAAATTACGAAAATCTCATCACCATATTTTTTATATGCGCCCATCTTCCCTGTTACGTAAGTTACACATGAGCATTATGTACAAGTTACTTTGTCTGAAAATTCAATGAAAAAAATAGCTATTATCCAATTGTTGACTCAATTTATGATTAATTTTGTAGAACGATATCATAGGAAACAAAAACTGAAAATTTTAATGCTTTATCTTATTTAGTTTTTAAAATATTTGCATCATAAGCAATCAAATTCAAGTGTACATGTACATAATTTTGTGGGATTTTGTACATGTCAATAATTTTTTAGCTTCTTTTTTGCTATAAAATTTAAATTACAATGCACTTGAATTGATATACTTTTAACTTTCTGTAAAGTTTCAGAAAGTTTAACACAATTTTTCACTAAGTACACTGATGTAACTTATTTTTGGATGTGTAACTTACGTAACGTTACACACTTTAACAGTGACACTATCCTATGAAGACGTTACTTAGATGTTATAATTTTTCACAATGATATTTAGCATAATACACTAGCTTTAAAATGCACCCTAATTAAATTCTATTCAAGTGATTTTTGAGTGATAAAACTTTTTTATGCTTTTGCATTACGTAAGTTACATCTTGAGATGACGTTTTTTTGTAAAAATTCTTTTCGAAAAGTTGCATTTGATTAAAATAACTAAATGTTGATGGATAAAAGTTCAAAGAATCAATATTGAAGTAAAATGAGTCATATTGTGGTGATATCAATTTTTTTCTATTAATTCAAATGAATTCCCCTCCTTAAAGGTGGGCTCACACTATGCAACTTGCTGCGGTGCGATTTTTTAAACAAAAGGTAGTTTGCATTATTAATGCGACATTTGAAACATGCAAACTTCTCTTATGAGATGTAAAAATTGTAAAGGAACAATTTTATCAAAATTTTATTCCAATGCGGGTCTTTTATTAGGAGTAAAGGTCAAATTACCATAAAACCACAAGATCGCAGTGACGTCACTGCGATTTGGAAACAATTAGATTTTATACAGAGAAGGGGGTTCGCAATCGGCCTGAAATTTAATTTTGATATTCATAGGAATACCCACAACTTTGTACATTATGAATTTCCTTGTTTGAATGTTTGTAGCAGATAATATTAAAGTTTTCCTGAAAATCGCACCGCAGCAAGTCGCGCGCATAGTGTGAGCCCGCCTTAACAGACTGTATACTCTGAAACACATATTTTTGGTAGCTGTAATATTTATGTAAAATCAGTTTTGGAATATTGGGTAGCTATCTGACAAAAAAGCCACATTTGGGCATTCATATGTCAATTTTATTTTTTGGTGTCGACAGGACCACTTGCCATGGAATGGCCCCCAAACGTGACAACATGCCGACCAAAGATTACCTCAATGTGAATCGCAAGTGAATTTAGTTTGGGGTGTGACTGACCCTAGGAGATTCACATTAGAAACAAAAAATTCCAATGACAATTGCTCCAGCAAAATTTGCTTCAAATGTTGTTAATTATTACACATTTAAGTCTCTTTTTCGATACATTAAAACCATGTATTAATACTCTTCCAGATGTTTGTTTGTCGGCGTTCAATATTGTTAGCATACTGTATGTCCTATGTATTCTGCATTACCCGTATCAATGGAGAAAAGGAGTGCATTATTGTTACAATATTGCACTCCGCGATGCCAGTAAAATGCTGCGCGCAACAGCTTTAACATGTTTAACAATGGATACGCGGAGCACAATTTACGTCATAATAGCACAACAGCTTTTAACAATGGATACGCGGAGCATCAATTTACGTCATAATAGATTGGTCATTTGAATTTTGTGAGATTCTCGGATCAGGCAGATTTGATACAGGTGAGTAAACCTCTTTCTTGTTTAAACTGGTAGCATTGCTGTTGCCATGGAAAATGGTTTGTATGTATAATAATAATAATATTGGATTTCTTTCGTGCAATATGAGATATATTCCATTCATCAGTATGAATATTGCACTCGTCTTCGACTTTTGCAATATTCATACTGATGAATGGAATATATCTCATATGGCACTCAAGTGCATCCAATATTATATAATTATTCCATACACCAACTTTGACCCTGGAATTATACCCTACCCTGCAAAGTAAACCTCATCCTATAAAATCTGACATAAAACCTTTTACAAGTTCCCTAACCCTAAACCTAGTACATCTTAGACGAAATGTCGCCAGAGCAAATATTGTGTCACCAAACTCATAAGACACCTGGCCGAACAAAGGATTATATTACGGTGAATGGCATGTTACTGCGTAATTCTGTAAAGGTGCAACTGACCTACGTACATGTATGTAGAGCAGTTGACACTCAAAACTCACAACTCAATTAATCGCACTTATGTGAAACAGGGAATTGTGAGTTCCCTGCATGCAAGATTGACTCAACACTTACGCCAGCCCGATTAGCATGTTGAATCAGTGTGAAGGTAAGAAGTCATGCCCCCCCCCCCAGGTAGTCAACCATGCACGTTCCAGATTCTTAGAGATACCCCAATCACAGGCCTTTTGGAAGGGGAAAAATGCAAAATTGGAGCTACATGTAGGAGCTTTTGGAGCTGGAGGGAGCCAGCAAAATTAACCTCTTTTCACAGGTTTTTGGACATATTCAGGACCCTACTTCAGGATTTTCCTCAAAGAATTGAAAACTACTGTATAAGTGGTTATTTTCGCGATGACTTTATTTTCGCGAATTTCGCGAGTCACTTATCGCGAAAATTTCCACTTCAATACAAGGCTATTTATAGTAATGAAATCATCACCAAAATCGCGAAATTTTGCTCTCGCGAATTTCCCCAACTATTCCAAAATCGCGAAAATATCTGGACGCGAAAATATTGGCTTATACAGTACCCCTAATTAAAACTAGGTGAGGGGAAAATGCTAAAAGACCCATATTTCAATGATTTTCAGGATTTTCCCCTCAAGCCAAGTCCCTAACATATAGGCCTACCCCTTTTCCCTAGAAAACAGGAATGAGCATACATGTACCGGTATGGTTGATGCGTCAAGCAAATTTGGTGTTGAGCTTGACAAACTTTAAAAAAAATAAAGAATGGACATTTACAATACTGTATGCCTAACTCTAACAGGGGTGTTAAATTTGGGTGTCATACATGTACATGTACATGCCCTATATTTTTTTTCTGACAAAGTTCATAAAGATTAGTTCAACATACTTGACACTAAATATGTACAGTAGGCCTACATGTGTGTTTAAAAAAAAAATCATTCACTTTAGAATTCCTTGCAATATCTTTCATTTGCTGAAAATTAAGAATACATGTGTACATGTATGTCATTGTGCACAACATATCTCCCAGTCATGTACAATTTTCACTAGCAGTGCTGCAATTGTAATGTCCAATCCAGGGCCTCGTATTTGCTCAGCTCAGGTAGAAGATGTAGATGGCTAATCCATGCAGCTGCACTTCCAAAGGTACATAGAGGTCAAACTAAACCAAACACAAACACATCTACAGGAGCCCTCTATTGTTTAACATCAAATACATCCTACCACTCTCATACCAATATCCTTACAAATATACAGGTAATGTTTTTCATCATGTAGGCCCTACACAAGTATGTATGAGGCCATTTAAAGACCGTGGACGGAGTAAATACAACTTACATCAATTGAAAGCTAAGTAGGCGTGTAACATAAATACCCCAAAAATCAATTCAATTTTCATAACAGTATTCATAAAAAGGTGATCAAACCTCAACCAGGCCATCCCTCCCAAATACTCGAAAAGTTACCCCTATTTTAATGGCGCGGTTGATGACGTCAAAGAAGTTTAAGGGAATGCTACAGCCAGGCATGATTGGGTTTCGCCTTTAGAAAGCATGTTTGCATTGCTATGTCAGAACAATAAACCCCATTTTATGCTAGGATTCTATTGTTATGAAATGAAAGGGCAAATTCATTCAGCATTTAGCATGTACAGTCCACCGGCAGCGCTTTCGAAATCGCTCGTTTTTATACAACTCGTATTCATGAGTTTGTGTGTTTGAATACGTAATGAGCAGTTTGTACCCCTGTCTTTGTGCAGTTATAATTCTGCATAGAAATGACTATTTGACATGAAATTTTCGGCATTAGCATTATCATACTATCAAAATATATATTCCTTAATAAGAAAGAAAATATGTCTTTCAAAATAGTAGAAATTGTTGGATATATTTTGCGTTAAAATCCGTTTGGGAATTTTTTGAATAACTAGCCACAAATACGCTTTATTTTCAATGATTCGACGAGAAAATAGGTTCATAATCTTCAGCAACTCTTCAGCTTTCCAAAAATACACCAAACATGGTATTTCAAGATTTGTACCAGTCAGGAGCTAGCTAAATGTGCAGCACATACAAAATTGCTTCAATAACTGCGATTTGATTGGCTGGTCTGATTTTGAGTGTGATTTGATTGGCTGATGCGAATCTCACCACGCACCAAACGGTCACTGAGGGTCAGGTAACGGCTCCCACGTGTTTCAAAATCCCCGCTCGCATCAATCCTTGATTCAAGCAGCCAATCAGAAAGCCGCATTTTCTGTATTTTGGACTGCTTTATATTTTGCTAGCTCCTGACTGGTATAAAAGTAAAGGATATTAAAGTTACTACGTTTTGAAGCTAAGATTTCATTCTTTCCAAATATGTAATTTTCTTTGAATCATGCAAAAATAACTACTTTTCTTGTCACTTATACCGAACTGAATATAGGTTTTTGTTCCATATCTTTTCACCAATACTTTTACAATATTCAGATATGATAAAATACCATAAAATGTGCATGATAGGTAGGTTTAGAATTTCTTCTTTCTGAATACTGTAAACGTGGAAATATTCGCGGTACATTTATTTTCGCGGATTTCGCGTAAAGATTGTACGGCGTGAATTAAAAAACACGCGAATATATGAGCATGATTTCTTATGCATGCTTTGAATGGGGTTAATTGCGTTCGTACATAAATTCAGCGCGAATTTAAGAACCCGCAAATCTGTTTTGCGGCCTCTAAGCGCGAAAAATTAATCGCGCGAAAATAACAGCGAATACAGTATGTTAGAATCAGGAAATTCCGTTCACAAAATCAAAATCTACAAGAGTTGCAAAATCTCAGTTTTAGCCCGAACAGGTCCGCACAGCTCCGAAGTGCAGATAGAGGACTGAAATAGTTGTATAAATTTCGCACTCTTGGCTTATCATAGCTCACGCTGCCCTTGGACTGTGTAGCATTCCGTTAACATGTTTTGACATCATCAGCCGCGCCATTATAACAGGGGTACTTTTTCGAGCATTTGGGAGGGATAGCCAGGTTGAGGTTCGATCACCTTTTAATGAAATATTTTCTAGATGGACGATAAAAATGCTTAAATTGGGAATTGTTGTATTATACTATTATGAAAAAATATTTAATTTAATTGCTGAGCAGTTTATGCTTGCCATTGGAATCTTTTACTATCTTCCTAAAAACAAATGAAAATGACTTGAGAGCCTGCAATTATATTGTTCAACTTCCCAACTACAGTACTGTAGACCTTAAAGAAAATCTTTTGTTTTGCTTTGTTAGGCAAGCACATTACTTGATAAGTACATGTATGAAGGTCAAATGGTTCTTGAGTTATTGAGAGAAAAGGGGTATTTTTACCTGTATATTGACCTCTGTGACCTTTGACCTTGTGACCCCAAAATCTAATCAGATCATTGTCTTCCCAGTATGCGCACATGTACCAAGTATGAAAATGATCCATCAAACAGATTCGTAAGTTATCGTGAGAACATTAGAATCCCAGTACGCGCACATGTACCAAGTATGAAAAAGATCCATCAAACGGATTCGTAAGTTATCGTGAGAACATTTTGTTCTCACGATAACATTTTGTTCTCACGATAACTTACGAATCCGTTTCATGGATAATTTTCATACTTGGTACATGTACATGTGAGCATACTGGGAAGACAATGATCTGATTAGATTAGAGAACGGTACGACGGACGGATGGACAACCCGAAAACACAACCCATACATCTGGTGCAGGTCTTGGACACGCCTTACAATGTAGATGGGTTTGCTGTGGATGGTAACCTTTTTAAGACCTGCCAGAGAGACCTTTCCATGTTTGCTGGTATTCGCCATTAAGCCCACAAAGGACAGGTACATGTAAGATCTAACAGGAATCTCAAGCCTAGATGTAGATCACATGTGCCCATGGGTCATGTACGTAGGATAAATTGATCTTTATTTTCCATACAGCTTGATGGCATCCTAGGTGACTACAGACTACAGCCTTTGTCTTCATACATACATTTATGTAAGCAGCTATCATGCAATTTATCAAGGTTAAAACCAGGTGCAAACTCTCCAAGCTACGGGCTCAAGATTGACCCCAAAAATTTTAATTCTAGTTTTGGCAAACTCATAGGGGTTGCAGTACCTCCAAGCAACATTTTACAAAAACTCTCATGGCTATTAGTCCAGGCTGGGCCCCATAGGGAAAGATTCGAACCTTGCTTTTTGATATACAATGTTTTTTGATGGTTTTTTGTCAATTCGAGGGTGCTGATTCCAAATCCAATGGGTGCCAGACGCGAACCTTGAGCATTTTTCACAAATCGCGAAAAATTTAAAATGGCCGCCAAAATGGCAGCCAAAATATGAAAATGGTATTTCTGAGGTTGTTTTGGTGGTTTTTGTCAATTCGAGGGTGCTGATTCCAAATCCGATGAGTGCCAGCCGCGAAACCTCACAGATTTTACGCAAATCGCTTAAATTCAAAATGGCCGCCAAAACTGGAAAACAGTATTCCAAGGGCATTTCTGGGGTTGTTTTGGTGGTTTCTTATCAATTCGAGGGTGCTGATTCCAAATTCGATGAGTGCCAGCCGCGTAACCCAACAGATTTTACGCAAATCGCTGAAATTCAAAATGGCTGCCAAAATGGCCGCCAAAACTGGAAATCAGTATTCCAATGGTATTTTGGGGGTTGTTTCGGTGGTTTCTTATCAATTCGAGGGTGTTGATTCCAAATTCAATGAGTGCCAGCTGCGAAACTCAACAGATATTTTGCAAATCGCTAAAATTCCAATGGCTGCCAAACTGGCCGCCCAATTGAAAATGGGTGTTCTATGGGTATATTTCAAGGTATTTTGGTGGTTTCTTGCCAATTCGAATGCGCTGATTCCAAATCCGATGCGAACCAGCCACAAAAACATACAGGATTTATGTAAACCACTTCGTCTGCCCAAAAATGAAAATGTGTATTATTTCAGAGGTTGGGTTGTTTTGGTTGGTTCTTGTCAATTTTAGGGTGCTGATTCCAAATCCGATGAGCACCAACCGTGAAACCCTGCTAAAATTCAAAACGGCGGTCAGGTGAAATGGAAACGCGCATTTCATTGTTATCCAAGTTTTTTTTTTTTTTTTTTTTTAAATAGTTTCTTTCAATTGAGAACGCTGATTCAAAATATGATGAGTTAGAGACGGGTCATTCCACAGGGTTGGGGCAACAGCATATTTTTGTGTACATCCAACATATCTTGTATTATTCTGAATTTGTTGTTTTTTAAATTATTTTGTAAGAAGGTTCTATTTGAAGGCAAGTGTTTATTTGATCTTATAATGGAAAAATTCTGTGTTTAAAAAAAAATGTGAAGTGTTGGTGTGCCTTTATTTCCTGTTGTCCCCTCATTTTTAGAGGGTACCAAGTGTGACATGAAAACATGTCATTTTCAGATATAATCATCAGCAAAAGTTAATGACTTAGCCATCACTCTGTAGTTGTTTTTTACCAGGCAATATAATGATGTTTAAAAGTACAGAAGGTTTCTTGGCAAAAGCTAACAGTAGCTGTAAAAATTAAATCCAAAGTTAGGCCATACCACCGTTACAAGAGTTGTCCCCCTTCAGATTTATTGTAACTGAGGTATAGTGACATTTTATTCATAAATAGACTGCACTAATCTCATGCTGCCATCGGGGAAATAAAGAGGCTGGTCATAGAAATATTATCATAGGAAACCTTGGTTTGATAGATGTAAAAAGAACAAGAAAAATATGTGTCATTTCCCAAATTTGATCGTGATGTCCCCCTGTATTTTGTAACGGTGGTTCAAGCTCCTTCTTTGATCTCGAAAATGAAAGATATCAGCAGCTCTTAGGGGGGAGCTATAGTTACGTATGTGAAATGTCTTCGGGGGGAGACTAAAAAAATTGAGTCAGCACACCCCGTGGACGATTTAGGGGCGTTTTTAACGCTGATGTCCCCTGTAACGGTGGTACCAAAAATGAAACATTTTCCTCCTTTGCAATAGCATAAGTACCATGATTTATTGATATTTCAAAGAAATGAAGTCTGTGGGATAACCATATTGCCTCCTTGTGATATAAATTTCAATTTTACTGATTTTATCATGCAAAGAAATGGTGAATTGGCCATTTATTTTACACTACGGTCCCATGTACTCATTTTTATGTTGGAATGACAACATTTCATGATCTGATTGGAAAAAATGGTTCACATTTCTCCCATGTGGACCTCATCAATATCAAAAGTACGTCAATTATCTAGTGTGTAATACATCTACCTCACCTTGAGTCCTCTGTATTCTGCCTTTATTTATTTTACCCTTAAACTCTGGTATAATTGCATGTCCAAATTACCAATTTTGTTCATCATACCTGAAATGTTCATTAGCTATGCATTTCGCATAACAATTTACAGTTCTAACTGATTTCAATATATTCAAAGAATATTTATTAGTAAATTATAATGAAATTATTGCCTTACACAACGTATTTAATGTATTAAATTTTTATTAAACTTCTGCATGCAATGGCTATCAGATAATAATGAATCTCCGTTACAGGGGACATGATGTCCCCTGTAACGGTGGTATTCCTTAAAGGTTTACTAAATTAGAAAAATAATTGTCCATTTTTCGTTAGGAGGAATCATTAGAAGTCACAATTTACCACCCATTTTTTCCAAAACATTTTTGGTCATCAAGGACAATCATTTGAAAAGCCCATAAATGCCCATTCCCGCTGCTGGGCAGTTCCAAGCAAAACAGGACATGGAGCTGAAATTTCAATGTGCCGCTGTGCCTTTGAAAATGCAAATTAGGATCTGAAATTACTACCATACAGTCCTTCTTTACCATACACCAATCATTTAAGTTAAAAAAAATTTGCATTCAGTAATCTTGCGCTGAATAATTGATCAAACCCAAATTTGCACGTATGGGACTATGGGTTTAAATGCCTCTAATTCTTATATCTCGTCACTTTTTGCCAATTTTTTTTACTTAATGTAATTTTCATGGTCTACTCCAACAAATTTGGTATTAATATTTCATACGCATTTCTCCTCACGAAAAAGACGGGAAACCACATGTCACATCCGTAACCGTCACTCCGTAACCGGACAAGGGTTCAAGTTTTAATCATAATTAACAAAATATTCAACCAATTTTGCAAGGTGCATATTATACATAGAATAACATAGAATCCAATCAATAACTCAAAATTTGTATAGCCATTTAAATTTCACAGAGTTTAAGCAAAATGTTTTCTGCTCAAATATGCATGTCCATTTTGCGTCACTCCGTAACCATGATTATGTATATTCATATCTCATTAATTAAGAGGATCACTATAAAAAAAATTATCATTTTGAAAAGAGGGTACCATCAGCTTTTGTCATGAGACCATTTCTTTGTACATAAAGATGTAGTATGATGATTACTTGTTTGATGCTGAAATGTTGCTTCTGAATGTCACTCCGTTACCTTGGAACTGCCCTGCTTAAGCCCCCCCCTAAAAAGCTTCATGAAGCGATATCGTAGTCACGTGACTGTGACGTATTGTGAGTAAGCCAGTCGCACGGACAGTACAGTGCATGCATGTAGAGGCATTGAGCACCCGAGCTGGCGGGGCTGCTTACATGTATAAGTGGTTATTTTCGCGATGACTTTATTTTCGCGAATTTCGCGAGTTGGTCATCGCGAAAATTTCCACCTTAGTACAAGGCTATTTATAGTAATGAAGTCATCACCAAAATCGCGAAATTTTGCCCCGCGAATTTCCCCAACTAGTCCAAAATCGCGAAAATATCTGGACGCGAAATATTGCGTCTATACAGTATCCCATGCTCCGTTGCACGACGACTTTATCTGTTCACACATTACATTGTGTCACTAATCTTGATTTGGACACGATTTCATCAATAAGTCTAATTTGTGTGTAGATAGGTTATATGAAGACCACTATGGATGAGGGCCTATAGCTTTTATACATACATCGTTTTCCAAAAGAGATTGAAAGCTTTTGGAGTTTGGAAAAGTAAGTCAAGCCTACTTTACTTGAGCAGACTGGCTTACAAATACTTGCAGTGAGTTTGCCGGAGCTGACTTTTTTAAATATTCCTAATTCGATATGAAAGAAATGAGAATACTGTTTACGTTGGTTTAGACCTACTGACAATTAATAACATTCTTCTACTTACAGAAGTCAATTTTGATGATAAAACAGTCACTGTGGTATAGTTGCATAGAGCGAAGGCAGGACAGTTATGTAATATCCCAACGGGAATATTCCGTACAATGTATAACACGGACCTCCTTGGTATACACGAGACGAGATCAGACTCTGTACATGTACTACAGTCTGTTGAGTAGTGTATTCGCATGCTGCAGAAATATGCTGATGGGGGCAGATATTGTCCCAGGAGTACATCGTTGTGCGTATAACAATACACATACGACCTCATAGCTCGCCGTATCAGCTCATAGCTTTTCGGTCTACACCATAGAGTTACATACCCCTGTGGTCTACACACACATAAACTCCTAGTCCATATAGCAGTCGTTATATTCATTTGAGGTCAACAATAGTGCACTAAACTACAGGGACACCCAAAACGACTGTTATGCGTTTACGATAATAGCAAAGCACAGAAAGACAGACGAGGATGTTTGGTGAAGAATGATAATTACGCAAGTTGAATATTTTGGCGCAAAATTGTTCACTGATGATGTGTGACAGATAGTTTTTAAGACTTTCGTATACTAAATCTACATTCATTCTTCTTCAATTTTCGTTAGTTTTCTCTGGGAAGAAGAGTCCAATATTGCGTTTTGTGTATACACGCATTATGCCAGTCTCCGTGTTTTAGGGGTCTTACTTTTAATACGTCATTCCGCTAAGGACCAATCAGCTCACAGGTTTCAGGAATGTCACCAAAGCCTATAGTTTTTCACATTTTTCGTCAAATTGAGACTTTATTATTAAAAAAACAATTTTCACTTTCGTTTTAGAATGTAATTATCCGCTGAATAAGCCCCATTTGTTTTTCTTATTTAGTAAACCTTTAAAGAAGGCCTACCTTCATCAGAAATTGTTGGAATTCCAACTGAAATCAATTTCAAATTAAGAACATCATTCCCTTACTTCTCAGGTGCAATCATTTCGTAAGTTTCATTTTCAAGAATTCAGGGGAAAATTTATAAATGGAGGTCACAACAATTGAGGGCACAGGAGAAATGAATACATTCACACATACACATTGCTTTCATAATCAGCTTTGAATTGTCGGAAATAACCATCTCAAGTCAGTAGAAATATTGTATGGATTATGCTTGTGTGTGATCTGATGAAGACTGAGGACTTGAAATTGATGCTTGGAGGGAGAAATGAAGCAAATCCTGAAAAAAATGTCCCCTGTAACGGTCTGGTATTTATAACATCTGTAGCTCTGATTACTCTAGAATGAAAAAGGCATATCAAAATGCAAATGGAATTTATTGAAGTGGTAATGTAGCTACTTCCAATGATTGTTTCATCTCATTTGAAACACTTTTATTTTTGAGCTTCCATGTCACAGAAATTGCCCCAACCCGATGGAATGACCCAGACACGAAACCCTAAGTATTTTGCGCAAATCGTCAATATTCGCTGCCATCAGCCATGTAATTTTTTTTCCCTATATGTATATCCAAGGTTATTTTTATAGCTTCTTGTCAAGTTCATGGCGCTGATTCCAAATTCGATGGGTACCTTTCAGGAAAATCTTGAATTTTTATTAACGCAAATAACATCGGGTGAAAACGTCAAACAGTCATGAAAAAAGCTTATTAATTCCAAATGAAAGCAAATTCATGAAAATGCCTATTTCATCGGTATATCTTACGTTAATACATGTATCTAGCGGTTATTGTCATTACCATTTTACTGATAGCAAAACCAGTCATATGATTCAGTCTTTTTTTCGTATTGTATATCGCATGTTTTCTAAAAGTATATTCATTTCTCACTGCACTATAACAGACATAATACAATTTTTTATAATTTAAAGGCTGGGTTTGTGAGTGATCCTGACATTTAAAAAAAATGTTCCTTTTTTCCCCCCGACAACATAGAGGCTGTAAATGAAATACTGGGTTTTCCTTATTATCCCTTTCATGGTTCATTGAACAACAGGAGACACTTTACATAAAACTAAATTATCGAACACGACTAAATAAAAAATAATTGTTCTGATTAGATGCACAATATAGGCGTATATCTTTTACATGTCAGGGGCGGATCCTGGGGGCGGAGGGTGCGGGCACCCCCTTAAGATAGGAAGAATAATATGAAAATGCATTCCTTTTGTACACGAACATTTGTTTATTTTGTCAGCGCTCCCCGTAAGATTTGACTTTATCCTACCTCTATAGGTAATGGTGACTTTCTTAAAGGCCGAAGGCCAAAAAAAGAATTAACAACTGAGGGAATGATTTTGAAAAGGAAAAAAAAAATCATGTTGGGAGAGCATTTATTCGTGTGGTGGTGGGGGAGCCTCAATGGTTCAATACTGGTAGCACGGTTAGCTTGGAAACCCTATGACAGTAAATGGCCAAAAGGGTCTCATAACTTATTATTGGCAATGTATGGCCATAAAATAGATTTTACATGACTTGGTTGCCATTTCTTTCCACTCTTCTTTCTCTCTTTTCTTTCTTTTCTCTGCTGTGTATTTTTGTGGCTGGTACTTAACGGATTTGGAATTAGCGCCTTCGAATTGGCAAGAAACCACAAAAAAAACCTTGAGACATACGCATTTTCAATTGGGCGGCCATTTTGGCAGCCATTTTGAATTTTAGCGATTTGCGTAAAATATGTTGGGTTTCGCGGCTGGCACTCATCGAATTTGGAATCAGCACCCTCGAATTGATAAGAAACCACCGAAACAACCATACTGATTTCCAGTTTTGGCGGCCATTTTGAATTTAAGCGATTTGCGTAAAATCCGCAAGGTTTCGCGGCTGGCACTCATCGGATTCGGAATCAGCACCCTCGAATTGACAAGAAACCACCAAAACAACCTCAGAAATACCATTTTCATATTTTGGCGGCCATTTTGAAGTTTCGTTATTTGTGAAAAATGCTCAAGGTTTCGCGTCTGGCACCCATCGGATTCGGAATCAGCAACCTCGAATTGACAAAGAACCATCAAAAAACAATGTATATATATAAAAAACAAGGTTACATGGTCTCTAGCCTAGACTATATGCCTGCATCCTGCCTTTGTATGAAGGCTGCAAGGAAACGAAGATCTCGGCCTATACGGGTAGCATACATGTAAGCTAAATGTAATCTTGGCAAACATTAACCTGATTCTTCATGTAAGTTGCTGGAATTACTGTGAGGTGTGAAACTTCATATGTATCTCTACCAACCTTTGAGCTTTAATGCAGTCCTGGTTTATAGAATTTTTTTTCTGCTGTGGACAGGATAAGCCACCTCTGGTATTTTGGATACATTTTAATAGTGCAGCCAGGCAACCACCAATGTCAAAAGTTGTTTTCATCTTCATGACAGCTGCAACTATCACACTCTACCTAAAACAGCTATCAGAGTTTCCTCCCATACTTCCTTATTATGGCAGACTTAAAGAGAGAGAACCCCGCATGTGTACATAATTAAGCAAGGTCTACCAAGAGTTGTAGTTTAACACAAAGGCATTGCTCTTCACTAGACCAAAGTCTTCAAATTGTGCACTCATTCTGATCCCATGAATTACCCATACCAGAAATTCAGGCCTTTTTTCTCAAATATCCTGCATCAAATAAGCGCTTATTTCCAAAATGGCAAGATACAACAACAATTTATAACTTGCAGAAGCTCATTTGCAGTGCATGCAGCACTACAATGTGTACATCAGATAATGCACCCAAGATCATAAAACTTAAATGGACTAATAAGTTTGGCCTGGTGTAGCATCTTGTTCACACTTCAACTACATATATACTACATGTACATGTGCTTTTCCTTGATCCACCTGTTCAAAATTTCAGCTTGTATACACACTGCAGCAACAACCAAGATTACTGACATTATAGACTTTATTGAGTGAGTTTTAAACACAACTGGGTAATTCCACCAAACAAAGGACATATCATGTACATGAACACCTGTATGTTTGTGCCTGCTACATATAAACTTTGAATGTGTTCAGAATGTTGCATCCTGGGTGGGAAAATTACAATCTTACATGATACATTGTACGTAAACGACTAGTTTGAAGCTGAGGTCGTACATTGTACATGTACATGTACATGTGCAGGAGTGAGGTGAATCAAGTGTGATGGGTACATTGTAATCCTGCCTTTAATTTGTCTCTCACGCTTTGATATCAAACTCGTATGACGATAGACGTACACATTATAATACATGACACAACATGCAGCCAGAGATCTGGTTCTAACGAACTCCCAAGAAGCCATACATTACAAAGTGAAATGCATGTACATGTAGGCCTACATGTATATGTTTTTAACAACCCTTGATATTACATACCATACATTAGACGTGAATGGGCTATAAATCTCTAAACTGTTGTACTTTTCATAAAGGGTTCTCTTCTTTTGTTTTGTTTTTTGTTTTTACAATAAAAACAAAATGAAGCTGCATTGTACCACACCATAAAAGCTTTCCGTTGAGAATACATTGTATGCACTCTTCATGGAAACACAAGTCCTACGTAGAACATTTCACTTGGTTTTGTAGACAAAATAACATTACCAATTCATGTAGAATAATAGCTCCACCCTTAAAACCAGAAATTTCGAAAATTGACCGGCGACCCTTGACATTATAATTACATTGAATATCTAATTAGATCGTCTTCCTGTTTAGATCTCATCCACTTGGAAGTTCATGTCTTGATATGTTCTTCAGTTACTGCAAGAATGAGACTAACATCTCTAATTCATCGTATTGATCAAGCTGTAATCCTGGACTTTTAACCAATTTTCTCCAAAATCTAATCAGACAATATTATCATCAAGTTCAAAGTTCAAATCACAAGTAGTTTATATTGAGATACAGCGAGATACATTGTACACTACAAACATGCTGAAAACTTCCCACCTCTGCACCCCCTTCACTGCCTGAGGTACTGTATACAAGGATTGTTTTTCTCCTAACATAGACAATTGAATTAATACCCGGTATGTAAAACTACATGTATGTACATGCATTATTAATTTTCAATATGTACAAATACCATAACATAGAATTTCCTTTACAAATCAACAGAATCATTAATTCATATGCTGTGTACATTGTACATTTGACTGAGAGCCATCATGGACATGTACATCTCTGTACCTGTGTGACACAAGCTGAGAATTTGAGGCATAAAATATCCCTTTTACACCCAATATAGAAAATGAAATATGAGCTTGAGTCATAACTGTCACTCTATCATTGTTCAATCAATCATCACTATCGGACCCCTGAGACCGCAGTACAGATGGGGGCCTAACTTGAATAAGAAAACGTTTCTTTTTATCGTTAAAACTTCCGACATGTCTGATGTTCGTTCATACACTATATCGTAAATTGCTACCATTTTAACATGAATTATGTGAAAGCAAAGAATTAGAAAAAGAAGTGTGAGCAACATTATACAAATAATTAGATACATAAATGTACACTGTACAGACACTAGCTTAAAATCTGAAATCATCCAATCTACTTGGAGTACATATGAATTTCAAATTGGAAAACACAACAATGCTAAACTTAGAAGTGTGTCTTGAAGTTCCTTTTCTCTCCTTTGTAACGTCAAGTATGACCAGTGATCTTAGTTTTTCTAATTTTCCCGTTCATTCAAACTTTCACCAATTAATCTTAATTTACATTTTAATTACATTCACATATTAACACAGAAAAATTATTGCTTTCAAGCAGGTCCAAGCTACATGTACATATGTCAGGCATGAGACACAGAAATTTCAAAAAAAGAGGAAAATTTCAAAAAAGAGGAAAATTGCTACCAGTGAGGGAGCGTAGCGACCGAACGTTCTGGGGGTGGGTTCGGGAGGGGGGTTCCCCCTCCCGCAGAAAATTTTGCAATTTTAGGTATAGAAAATTCACGATTTCTTTGGCCGCAACTTCGTCAAATCAATCTCGTATTCCAAGTCTACACACAGTGAGAGCGGAAAATATTTCCAAAATACACAATGAAAACACCGCTGAAAATACCTCCGCTATATACATTGCTAAAAAAAAAAAAAAAAAAAAAATTTTTTTTTTTTTTTTTTTTTTAGATTTTTGTTTTTTTTTTTTTTTTTTTAGAATTTCAAAATCGGCCGGAATCCGCGGATCCGCGGAGAAAAATCATGCCTGATATGTGCAAATTGCTGGTTTCAAAACAAGAAGATAGAATACAAACCTCATCTTATTTATCTGTAGTGCTTTGTTGTTACTCACAGCAGCACTTCCAGTTTTGGCTGGTGCCTGAAAGAATAAAACAAAACCAGATATCAACACTGATGCCAGATAAAGACTAATTTCTAAAGTTTTAAACCTGGTGTATAGTTTTGGTAGCAAAAAAGGAATTGGCACAAAACCTATCAAATATAGTCTCATGTTGTCCACATTGCACTAAAAAATATGTGTGAGAGATCTTGTGACATTCCTTTCAATATTTCCGATGAATTTCATTTATAAAGTTTGAATATAGCGCAATCCAACTGCCGTTTAGACCTCAGCTGACAGGTTCGCACGCCCGAGGTTACGGCGTGAATTAGTGCGACCGATCTGTGTGTAACACCCACACAAGAGAATACCCATTGGTTTTCCACGTGAGCGCTAACGTGAGACGGGTCCCCGACTTATCTTTTTTATCCTTATATTATGAAATAAAGACACTAAAACGAGATTTCAAGTACTATAATTTGCTTTATTATAGTTATTGGATTCAATCTATCATAATTTATCTTAATGTGAATCAAAATAAATTTTTCTTTCTCCCGAAACTATACACCAGCTTTAAAATACTAAATAATTACTACCCCCCCCCCCCAATAAAAAAAAAGAGGAATTATTTATTTATTTCCACTTCCTCTTTTACAATGTATCATGTATAAAACTGCCTATATGTGACATGTCCATTACCATACAGAGTGTAAGCAGAAACCACAACTGAATTAAGGAATTTTGATTTGTGTTTAAAGTGAAATGGAGGCCTAAAGAAGGAATCTTGCCAGAAAAATACATGTAGGCACATATACAAAAGAATTCAAATTTAAATGCTCATAAATCGACTTTCTTATAGGTAGTGTCAGCCTTTTGCAGGCAAAAATATTAAATTTCTAGTTTTTACAGGATATATACCAATGACTATATCTTCCCACAACATGATAAAGCTCAAATGTGTATGTTTGTCATTATATTGCGATTATCAAAATTCATTCCTATTTTTCGAACCTCGAAAAATATACCGTACGGTGCGAACCGCTGACCGTTAGCACAGATAATAATGCACGCTGATGCGCCGTGTGTATATTGCTGTGTACGGTCCGTGCTGCACGCGCTGTAATGTCAACGATGTTGATGGAGAGCTGGTCAAGATTGGTAGTCAGATTTTCGTTTCGTATTACTGATCTAGGCAACCTACATGTATGACAGTAAGACTGAATAGACAGTATACATGTAGGTCGATCATATTCTACAGTTATGCCAAGTTGCATTAGTTTTCACAATTTGTGAAAAAGGCTGATACTACCTTTAATATTTATTCAAATTCTAAAACTTTCATTGATCTGCTTCTTTGACTTTTTTTTCCTGTTTTATACAATTAAATTAGAGAATTTCATTCTCCTTAAAGCGTGTATAGTGTTGGGAAGAAGGAAAAATTTAATTTGGATTCACAGTTAGATAATATGAAAGCCTGAATCCTATAAAACTGTAACAAAGAAAGTTATATTACATGGAATCTCGTTTTAATGTCTTTATTTCACGATATTTACTAGTAAAAAGATAAGACGGGGACCCGACTCAGCTTTGTGTGCACTAGGCGTTCACATGGAAAACCATGGGGATTCTCTTTGTGTGGTGATACACACAGATCGCACGGTCCATTCATGCGGAAGTTCGGGGGACAGGACAAACCCAGCAAAGGTCTCAAAACTCTGTACAAATTGTGTTGGATTCAAAACATTTTCACTGAAATTCACCGGAAATCGGGAAAGAATTATCACGACAATCTCTCAACATGTCTTTTAGCGCAATGTGAACAACATAGAGACTATATTTAATCGTTTTATGCCGATGTTTTTGTTGTTTACCAAAACTAATGACACCAGGTTTAAGCCGCTTACTTGATACATGTACATGACAGATAGAAATGGCTTTCAAGCTAAATCACTATCAGTATTTGAAATATGGTTACACCATTATTTTAGTTGATATTGCTGTAATATCGTAGTGATAATCAATGACCAAGAGTATTCAAACAAAAAAAAAACAAATAAATTAATAAACAAAAAAAGAAAAAACATAAGAAATTCACAAAACAATAAAATACACAAGAAATTGAATTAGATACTGGAATTATTTTTTTTAATGTACATGCACAATCGTTAGGAATGCTACTACACATGTAAGAATATTTACACCAAGAATTAGCATTCTAATTTCCAGGAGCCTTATTTAATGATTTAGAGCAAAAAGTATGATTTCATGCATAAATTAGCAACATCGCACATTTCTATTGTGCAAATTTTCACGGCGCTGAACTAATTGGCGACCGAGATCTGAGGCTTCTTGTCAAGTCATGCGCTGATCCAAATTCGAGTGGTACCTTTCAGGAAAATCTTGAATTTATAACGCAAATAACATCGGGTGAAAAAAACTCAAACAGTCATGAAAAAGCTTTTAATTCCAAATGAAAGCAATTCATGAAAAATGCCTATTTCATCGGAATATCTTAGTTAATACATGTATCTAGCGGTTATGTCATTACCCATTTACTGATAGCAAAACCAGTCATTATATTTCAGTCTTTTTTTCGTAGGTATATCGCATGTTTTCTAAAAGTATATCATTTCTCACGCACTATAAACAGACATAATACAATTTTATAATTAAACTGGGTTTGTGAGTGATCCATGACATTAAAAAAAAATGTTCTTTTCCCCCGACAAAATAGAGGCTGTAAATGAACTTGGGTTTTCCTATTATCCTTCATGGTTCATAACAAAAGGAGACCACTTACATAAAACTAAATATCGAACACGACTAAATAAAAAATAATTGTTCTGATTAGATTGCACAATATAGGCGTTATATCTTTACATGGTCAGGGCGATCCTGGGCGCGGAGGGTGCGGCACCCCTTCAAGGAATGAAGAATAATATGAAAATGCATTCCTTTTGTACACGAACATTTTATTTTGTCACCGCTCCCCGTAGATTTGACTTTATCCTACCTCTAGAGTAATGTGACTTTCTTAAGGCCGAAGGCAAAAAAGAATTAACAACTGAGGAATGATTTTGAAAAGAAAAAAAATCATGTTGGGAGAGCATTTATTCGTGTGTGGGGAGCCTCAATGGTCAATACTGTAGCACGTTAGCTTGGAAACCCATGACAGTAAATGGCCAAAGGCGTCTCATTAAGACTTATTATGCACGATGTCGATGCCATAAATAGATTTTACATGACTTGTTGCGCATTTCTTTCCACTCTCTTTCTCCTCTTTTCTTCTTTCCTGCTGTGTATTTTTGGGCTTACTTACGATTTGGAATTAGCGCCTTCGAGATTGGCCAAGGAAACCACAAAAAAACCTAGACATACGGCATTTTCATTGCGGCGGCCATCTTTGCAGCCATTTTGAATTTTAGCGATTGCGAAAATATGTTGGGTTTCGCGGCTGCACTCATCGAATTTGAATCAGCAAACCCTCGAATTATAAGAAAACCACCGAAAACAACCAACTGATTTTCCAGTTTTGGCGGCATTTGAATAAGATTTGCGTAAAAATCCGCAGGTGCGCGCTGCACTCATCGGATTCGAATCAGCACCCCGAGATTGACAAGAAACCCAAAACAAACGCTCAGAAATCCATTGTTTCATATTGGGCTGCCATTGAAGTCGTATTGCTGAAAAATCTCAAGGTTTCGCGGTCTGGCACCCATCGGATTCGAATCAGCAACCTCGAAAGTTGACAAAGAACCATCCAATAAAACAATTATATATATATAAAAAACAAGGTTACATGGTCTTATTCAGACTATATGCCTGCATCCTGCCTTTGTATGAAGGCTGCAAGGAAACTAAGATCTCGCCTATACGGTTAGCATACATAAAGCAAATGTAAATCTGGCAAACATTAACCTATCTCATGTAATTGCTGGAATTACTGTGAGGTGTGAAACCTTCATATGTATCTCTACAACCTTTGAGCTTTAATGCAGCCGTGTTTATAAATTTTTTTTCTGTCTGTGGACAGATAAGCCACCTCGGTATGTGATACCATTAATAGTGCAGCCAGGCAACCACCAATGTCAAAAAGTTGTTCATCTTCCAGACAGCTGCACTATCACACTCTACCTAAAACAACTTCAGAGTTTCCTCCATACTTCCTTATTATGCAGAATTAAAGAGAGAGAACCCCGCAGGTACTAATTTAAAAAAAAAAACAAGGTCTACCAAGAGTGTAGCTTTAACACAAGCATTGCTCTCACTAGACCAAAAGTCCAAATGCTCATTCTGAGCCATTGAATACCCATACCAGAAATTCAGGCCTTTTTTCTCAAATATCTGCATCAATTAAGCCGCTTAATTCCAAAATGGCAAGATACAACAACAATTTTATAACTTGCAGAAAGCTCATTGCAGGCAATGCAGCACACAATGTGTACTCAGAAAGCACCCAAGGATCATAAAACTTAATGGACTAATAAGTTGCCTGTGTAGCATCTTGTTCACACTTCAACTACATATATATCTACAGTACATGTGCTCTTCCTGTGATCCACCTGTTTTCAAATTGTCAGCTTGTATACCCACTGCAGCAACAACCAAGATTACTGACATTATGACTTTATGAGTGAGTTTTAAAACACAACTGGGTAATTCCACCAAACAAAGGAAACATATCATGTACATGACACCTGTATGTTGTGGCCTGCTACATAGTAAACTTTGAATTGTTCAGAATGTTGCATCCTGGTGGGAAAATTACAATCTTACATGATACATTTGTACGTAAACGACTAGTTTGAAAAGCTGAGTCGACATTGTACATGATACATACATTGGCAGGAGTGAGGAATCAAGTTGATGGTACATTGTAATCCTGCCTTAATTTTGTTTCACGCTTTATATCAAACTCGTATGACGATAGACGTACACATTAAATACGATGACACCAACATGCACCAGAGATCTCTTCTAACGAACTCCCAAGAAGCCATACATTACAAAGTGAAAATGCAGTACATGTGAGGCCGTACAGTATTAGTTTTTTTAACAACCCGTGATATTACATACCATCATTAGACGAATGGCTATAAATCCTAAAACTGTTACTTTCATAAAGTTCTTTCTTTGTTTTGTTTTTTTTTTACAATAAAAACAAAATGAAGCGGCATTGTACCACACCATAAAAGCTTTCGTGAGAATAACATGTATGCAGCTCGTCATGGAAACACAAGTCCTACGTAGAAAATTTCACTTGTTTTGTAGACAAAAAACATTACCAATTACATGTAATAATAGCTCCACCCTTAAAACCAGAAATTCGAAAACTTACCGCGAACCCTTGACCATTGTTATATGTACATGAATATCTAATTCAATCGTCTTCCTGTTTGATCTCATCACTTGGAAGTTCAGTCTTGATATTCTTTCATTACTGCAAGAATGAGACTAACATCTCTAATTAACACTCTATGATCAAGCTGCTAATCCTGGACTTTTAACAATTTCTCCAATAATCTAATCAGACATATTATCATCAAGTTTCAAGTTCAAATCACAAGTAGTTTATATGAGATACAGCGAGATACATGTACACTACAAACATGCTGAAAAACTTCCCACCTCTGTCACCTTCACTGCCAGGTTACTGTATACAAGATTGTTTTCTCTATAAGACAATTGAATTAATACCCGTATGTAAAACTACATGTATGTACATGCATTATTAATTTTCGAAATATGTACAAATACCATAAATATGAATTTCCTTTACAAATCAAAAATCATTTAATTCATATGCTGATGTACATTCAATTTGACTGAGAGCCATCATGGACATGACATCCTACCTGCTTGTGACACAAGCTGAAATTTGAGCGCATAAAATATCCCGTTACACCCAATATAGAAAATTGAAATATGACTTTAGTCCAAACAGTGTGAGAAAATGTCACTCTATAATTGTTCATCAGATCATCACTATCGGACCCCTGAACGCAGTACAGATGGGGCCTAACTTGAATTAAGAAAACGTTCTTTTATCGTTAAAACTTCCACATGTCTGATGTTCGTTCATACCACTATATCGTAAATTGCTACCATTTAACATGAATTATGTTGAAAGCACAAGAATTAGAAAAGAAGGTGAGCAACATTATAACAAATATATTAGCAACATAAATGTACACTGTACAGACACTAGCTTAAAATCTGAAATATCCAATCTTACTTGGAGTACATAGATTTCAAAATGAGAAAACACAACAATGCTAACTTAGAAGTTGTCTTGAAGTTCCTTTTCTCTTCCTTTGTAACGTCAAGTAGACAGTGATCTTAGTTTTTCTAATTTTCCTTCATTCAAAACTTCACCAATTAATCTAATTTACATTTAATTACATTCACATATTATACACAGAAAAATTATTGCTTCAAGCAGTCAAGCTGACATTACATATGTCCAGGCATGAGACACAAAAATTTCAAAAAAGAGAAAATTCAAAAAAGAGGAAAATGCTACCAGTGAGGAGCGTAGCAGCCGAAACGTTCTGGGTGGGTTCGGAGGGGGTTCCCCCTCCCCGTTCAGAAAATTTCAATTTTAGGTATAGAAAATTCACGATTTCTTTGGCCCGCAACTTCGTCAAATCAATCTCTATTCCAAAGTTACCACACAAGTGAGAGCGAAATATATCCAGAAATACACCAATGAAACACCGCTGAAAATACCTCCGCTGATATACATTGCTAAAAAAAAAAAAAAAAAAAAAATTTTTTTTTTTTTTTTTTTTTTAGATTTTGTTTTTTTTTTTTTTTCTAGGGAATTCAAAATCGGCCGGAATCCGCGGATCCCGAGAAAAATTCATGCCTGATATGGCAAATTGCTGGTTTGCAAAACAAAGAAGATAGAATTACAAAACCTCATCTTAATTTATCTGTAGTGCTTTGTGTACTCACAGCAGCATTCAGTTTTGGCTTGTGCCTGAGAAGAATAAAACAAACCGATATCAACACTGATGCCAATAAAGACTAATTTTAAAGTTTAAACCGGGTATAGTTTGTAGCAAAAAAGGAATTGCACAAAACCTATCAAATATAGTCTCATTGTCCACATTGCACTAAAAAAATATGTGTGAGAGGATCTTTGAACATTACTTTCAATATTTCGATGAATTTCATTTATAAAGTTTGATATAGCGCAATCCAACTGCCGTTTAACCTCAGCTGACAGGTTCGCACGCCCAGGTTTACGCGTGAATATAGTTGCACCGATCTGTGTGTAAACACCCACACAAGAGAATACCCATTGGGTTTTCCACGTGAGCGCTAACGTGAGACGGGATCCCCGACTTAACTTTTCTACCTTTATATTATGAATAAAGACACTAAACGAGATTTCAATTACTATATTTCTTTATTATATATTGATTCAATCTATCCATAATTTATAAATTAATGCGTGAATCAAAATTAAATTTTCCTTCTCCCGAAACTAACACCAGCTTTAAAATACTAAATAATTACTACCCCCCCCCCAATAAAAAAAAAGAATTATTTATTTATTTCCACTCCTCTTTACAATGTATCATGTATAAAACTGCCTATAGTACAGTCCATACCATACAGAGTGTAAGCAGAAACCACAACGAATTAAGGAATTTTGATTGTGTTAAAGTGAAATGAGGCTAGACAGTATCTTGCCAGAAAAATACATGTAGGCACAATATACAAAAGAATTCAAATTTAAATGCTCATAAATCGACTTCTTATAGGTAGTGTCAGCCTTTTAGCAGGCAAAAAATATTAAATTCTTAGTTTTTCACAGGTATTTATACAATGACTATATCTTCCACAACATGATAAAGCTCAAATGTGATGTTTGTCATTATATTGGATTATCAATTCCATTCTATTTTTCGAACCTCGAAAATATACCGTACGGTGCGAACGCTGACCTTAGCACAGATAACTAATGCACGCTATGCGCCGGTGGTATATGCTGTGTACGGTCGTGCTGCACGCGCTAATGTTCAACGATGTTGATGGAGAGCTGGTCAAGATTGTAGTCAGATTTCGTTTCGTATTACTGATCTAGGCCAACCACATGTATGACAGTAAGGACTGATAGACAGTACTAATGTAGGTCGATCATATTCTACATTAGCCAAGTTGCATTAGTTTTCACAATGTGAAAAAAGGCTGATACTACCTTTAATATTTTATTCAAATTCTAAAACTTTCATTGATTGCTTCTTTACTTTTGTTCCTTTTTATACAATAAATTAGAGAATTCATTCTCCTTAAAGCGTGTATAGTGTTGGGAGAAGGGAAAAATTTAATTTGGATTCACATTAGATAATATGAAAGCCTGAATCCTATAAAACTGTAACAAAGAAAGTTATGATTACATGAATCTCGTTTTAATTCTTATTTCACGATATTTATAGTTTAAAAAATAAGACGGGGACCCGACTCAGCTTGTGGCACTAGGCGTTCACATGGAAAACCATGGGGATTCTCTTTGTGTGGGTGATACACACAGATCGCACGGTCCATTCATGCGGAAGTTCGGGACAGGACAAACCCAGCAAAGGTCTCAAAACCGTACAAAATTGTGTTGGCATTCAAAACATTTCACTGAATCACCGGAAATCGG
The DNA here is from genome assembly GCA_940671915.1 of Paracentrotus lividus. Classification (NCBI taxonomy): domain Eukaryota; kingdom Metazoa; phylum Echinodermata; class Echinoidea; order Camarodonta; family Echinidae; genus Paracentrotus; species Paracentrotus lividus. The sequence goes on from CALNVZ010000174.1 coordinate 65,674,723, forward strand.
AAAGAATTATCACGAAATCTCTCAACATGTCTTTTAGCGCAATGTGAAACAACATAGAGACATATTTAATCGTTTTATGCCGATTTTTTGTTGTTACCAAAACTATGACACCAGGTTAAGCCGCTTACTTGATACCATGTACATGACAGATAGAAATGCTTTCAAGCTAAATCACATCAGTATTAAATATGGTTTACACCATTATTTTAGTTGATATTGCTGTAATATTCAGTGATAATCAATGACCAAGAGTATTCCAAACAAAAAAAAAACAAATAAATTAATAAACAAAAAAAGAAAAAACATAAAAATCACAAAACAATAAAATAACACAAGAAATTGAATTAGATACTGGAATTATTTTTTAATGTACATGCACAATCGTTAGAATGCTACTAACATGTAAAGAATATTTACACCAAGATTAGCATATCTAATTCCAGGAGCCTATTTAATGATTTAAGCAACAAAAGTAATGATTCAGGGCATAAATTAAGCAACATCGCACATTTTATGTTGCAAATTCACGGCCGCTGAACCTAATTGGCCGACCGAGACTGCAAGGGGCCTAATTAA
>CALNVZ010000174.1:65675323-65689109 GCA_940671915.1 Paracentrotus lividus
CCCCCCCCCCCCCCGGCTGTGAAATGGCAAAAATAACCCAGCCATTTTAGGGTTAAAATATCGCGATAATCAGCTTAACATATGGAATTTCCTGAGTTGAGCTCTGTGATCCTTGACCTTTGACGTATATATGCATCCAAAATGTAATAAGATTGTCTCACTATGGTGTACATGTTATCTTGAAATTTGAAGACCATCTATATCTAAATGTTTCTTGAGATATCGAAAAAATGAGCAAATGGGAAGGATGAACAGACAACCCCAAACATGATGCCTCCATCACCACCTTCGGTGTCGGAGTTGTAAAAACAACTAGGAGCCATTATTATACCTCATATAAATTTGATTTTATTCTGGACATTTAACATCATGTCTCCAGGGATTACAAAATACCGTAATAACAAAACAGTGCAAGGTACAAATACAAAAGGAAACCGTCAGGCGGCACCTGGGAATGAGCAAGTGAAAGAAAACAAACTTTTTACTTTTTGTCGTCTTTCAAATGGGTTTTGGAGGTTATGGTATGCTACATTGTACATACTATGAGGGCCATACATGTACCTACATGTACATGTAGGTACGGTTTATTTTAATGTATCATACAGTACATCCCAGAAAAACAAAACCTAGATTGATTGATGTTTTGTCATCACTTAATCTTAATCAAAACCCATAAATAACCCATCAATTTAAAGCTTAATAGCGTCTCAACTTTCAATTGATGAAATTTATATGATCCATATGTCACCCAGTAACAACAATTTGAATAGACGAAAACAAAAATTTGTTAGGCAGGCGGTACCGGAAATTCTCTATAAAATCTACATATTTAAAAAGTTCATTTCCTGCCCTTTCATATGACACCACAACCAAAAAAAATGCTTACGAAATAGGAAAGTCATGTTCATTTGAAATGGTGCTTGCATTTCAATAATTTCATTCAACAAATTTGTTTTACTGTTGCCCGTCCTAGCACAAGGTAGAGGTAACAAACTAATTTATGCATGCCATGGATGATTGCCAATGAAACAAACACAGTTCCAAAAAGATATTAATGAAGCTCATTGACTGAATTTGTTGAATGAAATTATTGAAATGCAAGCGGCCCTTGTAAATCACATTTAAAGTCTGGTTTTCAACTAAATCTTTACAATTTTCAATCGAAGAAAAGATACCCCCTGGTATGTTATATTTGGTGAAGCCCATTGATATTATCATACAGGTCACACAAACTCGCGTGCAAACAATTCATTGTCAGTGTACATGTACATGTAATACCTTTACCCAAATTTCTGGAAAAGTTTCTGTAGGCTCAGTCAGTCCGCTTTCCAGTTCTAGCTCAGTTTTCTTCCTTCCCTAATGGTTTGTTGCCTGTATGTCCCTTTTTTGCTCTCTCCCTTTCACGTTGTCTAGCTGGGTGTTCTAGCTCCTCTTGAATTTTACTTGCATGGGGGGAAGAATTTTTTTGCCTTCAAAGCCCTGTCTTGAAGATCATCACTAATGGGGCAGAGACAAACTCTTCAGGGAGTGCATTCCAGTCATTTACAATACAATGACTGAAAGCATCTTGTCTTTATTTCGTATACATATGTGCATGGTAAGTTTCTGGCTATAACCCCTTGTGGTAGCAGACGAGTTTTTAAAAAAGGTGCCACTAAGCATCCTATCCAGCCAATGGAGGATTTGAACACTTGGACCATGTTGCCTGACAGCGCCTGTATTTCTAGAGAAGGAAGGTTTAGAGCTTGCAGTCTTTCTGTGTAAGGTAAGTTGCAGATGCCATATCATCTTTACTGTATAGTGGCTCTTTTCTGGACCTTCACTATGGCTTTTGCATCCATTGTGAAGACCAAGTCTCTGTAGTCAATGGCCCGAATTCACAAAGGTAGATTCTGCAAAATCCACGGATCCGTGGGTTATGTAAATTTTGTGTAATAATTACGCTTAATTTTAGCGCGTACTGTGAGGAAGGTCCAATACGAATGCGCGACTTTGTCACAAAGCGCTACATTTACGCTTGTCACTATGGTTAAGTCTGCTGTTTATTCAAATTAATTTAAATAATTTTAGCGCGTACTGTGAGAAAGGTCCAATACGAATGCGCGACTTTGTCACAAAGCGCTACATTTACGCTTGTCACTATGGTTAAGTCTGCTGTTTATTCAAATTAATTTAAATTGTCACTATGGTTAAGTCTGCTGTTTATTCAAATTAATTTAAATAAACCGTTGACTCAACAGTAGACTCATTAATTCAAAACAGTGGGCCCATTATGTCAAAACCATAGCAACTGGCGTAAATCTAGCGCGTTATGACAAAGACGCGCATTCATATTGGACCTTTCCCACAGTACGCGCTAAAATTAAGCGTAATTATTACACAAAATTTACATAACCCACGGATCCGTGGATTTTGCAGAATCCACCTTTGAGAATTCGGGCCAATGAGTCTGACAAGTCCTTTGCATTCAGTCTTTGCATTCAAAGCTGCAGTGGAGGCAGGAGAGCACTTTATTAGCATCATATATGTGACCTGATTATGGAACTTCAGCTCATCGTCAACCTGAATCAAGATCTTTCTCTTCTGATCTGCGTTGTAGTTGTGTTTGGCATTACCCAAGCCTACATGTACATACGTGTAGCCCTGTTCACTTTTGTTGGTTGAAGTGATGTTGCCATTTATTACTCCAGTCCATGATTAGTACTTCCAGATCATTTTGGAGTGAGGACACTGGATCTTTTGCGGATGCTTAGCCGTATAGTTTTTTGTCATCCGCATACATCTTGGTGGTGGTTTCAAGGCCGTCAGGTAAGTTGTTGATGTAGACGACAAACAGTGTCGGTCCAAGAACACTGCCCTGTGGAACTCCACTTCTTACCCTAGTCTATTCTGATAGGTCCGAGGCAACTCTGACTCTTTGGCACACTTCATGGAGGAAGTCTGTTAACATGGTTAACCAGGCCTTGATTGGACCTGTTATAGGCTTCCAGCTTTGACAGAAGGCACTGATGGGGAATGCTTTCCAAAGCTTTTTTGACATAAAGGGATAAAGGGATTCTGTGTATGTTTACCATGGCGCGGCTTAAACAGTTTTGCGGAAAGTATTCGGACACGCGTTGTTTCCCTGTTTCGATCGCGCAGACTGAAAAACCCGCGATGTGAAGCATCACAGCACAAAAACCCCATAATGTGTAGGCGCCGCACTTATGTCTCGGTATGACCAGAAAGTGGCTAGCACCCGCTGTAGACAAGGGTGGTGTGTTTTTTTAGTATTTCAAAACATGTGTGGCGAGAAATTTACTGCATCTCATGAATAAATAGAAGTTTCCCGTCATTCTCATACCAAATTCATGGTAGCACACATCAAAAAGTTGCAATTCTTTACAGCCAAAGTTCTGGGGTGCTGTGAAAGAGGAGGTAGAGTAAAACCACCAAATACCGGACGTTGCCAAATATCGGACAAAATCTAGATCAACTCCCCCCATACAGCTAACGGGCCCCACATGGGACGGTGACTTGCATGCATATGATAGATGATCTTACCTTCCATTGCACTGCATACACAGTAGAGCCAGGTTGCTCCCCAAAAAATATATTCCAGAGGTAAAATCCAGGGGTAAAATCCATAGTTGCAATATCGAGAAATCCTTATGACCCAGGTTAATTTTGATCTCCAAAAGATCGATGATTAAAAAAAAAATCCCAACAGGAGATATGATTCTTACTTGAAATATAACAGCTGAGATGTCGCATGGTCGCTCAATCAGAAAAAAAGTGCATTCACTACCGCGGGGGGTCTTCGGGGCGGGATTTTCCACTAGCTTCTAAAAATAGGCTGTTGCTAAATATCGGACAGTCAATGAGAAATGCATGTTGTACACCGCGCATGCGCTGGCTTTTTTAGAGTGCAGGCGCATTGAGCTCATCAAACACATCAATATTTAGAGTCGGAAGAGGTTCTTTTGGTAAGTAAATAATTAATATTTACCAATTCTTTTATGATTATTTTTTTTTTTTATCTTTCAAATCGGCATTTGCGAGGCAGAAATAAATTGCTGTTTGAACAATCAAGCAATTATTTCATGCTTTTTTAAGTGTGATTCTAACTGCCAAAATCGAAGCGGCGCATTGTTGAATTTGTCCGATGATTTAGCACACGCGTCCGATATTTTGAACAAAACAAGCTTTCATTACAAAGCAAATAATTTTTGTTTATCATATTTTTTATCAATTTCGTTTTTTATAATATTATCATTGAACATTTGTACTACAAAATACATATGAGTTTTATATGATTCAGTGATTTAAATTTTTTTTTAAATCCAAAAACGCTTAAGTGTCCGGTATTTGGTGCTTTTACTCTACATGTACTTGCTCTGATTGGCTAATCGCGCAAAGGTGCACACGCACTCCTGTGCATTGAACGAAGACGTAAACAAAAGCTGGGGGCATAGCTTATCACAAACACTCGGGTCTTCACGTCACGATCACGTGAACGGAGTTGCATATGCGCATGCACCCACTACTAACGCATGCGTGTAACGCACCGCACAGCCGCCAATCGTTACCAAAATGGAGACCATTTTGCAAGAAAAACTGCAAGAAAAACTGCAAGACTCGACTTCACAAAACGTGTTACCGGAAAGCCACTCTTTCAATACTTTTTAGAATAAAGAAGAGAAATATAAATAGGAGCTTCAACGAATCAAACTGTCGATCTCCGGTAGTGGAGTATGAAAAAATGAGGACTTACCAAAAAAATTAATGACGAGTCTAAATTTTATCGTGATTATTGTTCATTGGAAGGCACAATTGTAGTATAGATCCTATTTCATATGCTAACGTGATCATTCGAACATTGTGCATATTTGTGGAGTAAAAATTTCAACGTGTAGCAGTGCACAGCATTACTTCACAACACAACCAGGAAGAGCTGCCAACCCGCTAGTGTTTTTCGAAAGAGTTCTTCTTGCGACAGCCACTCAAAATAAATCGATATAAATACACCTAGATCTATACGCATGCGCGTCTATAATATATCGGACGTCCAGCTTTTGCTGTTTAAGATTGATTCAAGAATAAAAAATCCTTGGCAGTTTGCAAGTCGTCTCGTTGGTGTAGTGGTGAGAGAGTATGACAGTGACACTGCTGACTCAGGTTCGACTCCCGCTATTCGTATTATCTTTTTTGACTAAATAAACTGCAAGTTGTAGACCTAACGTTAGAATCTATTTTTTTTTTTTATAATTTATTATTTAAAAAAATCATTTTTTAATCTAACCCTAACCCTAGTCTACATGTAACTGTTAGATCTATATTTAAAATATTATTATTAGGCCTATAAACCATTTCCACATTTTTATTTTTCAATTTGGGTGGCTGTCGCAAAAGGAACTCTTGCCGTGTATTCGCTAAGAAACGCAAAAGTGGAAATATCTCTGACTCTGTGATGACGTCCAATTCAGAGTAGATCCTAACTAAGTTTGCAATCTCATTTTATATCTTGATTTCGTGATTTTTGATGGTCTGTTTGATGGTTGTTTTGTGAGTTTGGAGGCTGATGTGTTTGTGATCTTTTTGTGACAGCTGTTCAAGTAGCTGATAAACAAATACCGGAACAGTATGCATCCGAATTGTCAGAGCGCTAACGTCATAAACATGCCAAACATTCTCTGTTAACTTAGATCTGGATCTAAGTAAGTCTTAACAGTTACAGGACAAGAATGTGGAACTAGCCTAGCCTTATTCGCAGCAAAATACAAGAACCGACCAAGGAGGTTAAAATAGCCTCCTTGAACCGACTGATCATGCAAGTGGATGTCTGCAGGAATGGGGTTGATCTGACTTGAGACTGAGTGAATGTTATTCGACCCGGCTGAAGTTGTTCACGTTCAAAATAATAATAGACACACTGCATAACACACATGGGTCTATGGAACTTCTTGTCGCGAGATCCGTCTTCTCGTCATTGTTAGGTGAATATTTCGGCAACCAGAAACTGCAACACCTCTCTACTAAATAAATTATAATAAGAAAATAATGAGGTACATACCTTTTCCTTTCTGGTTTTATTTGGCATTTCTATTATGGAGAAATTTTCGTCTATTTCCCAACATGGATATGTTCGTGTTATTAAGTTTGCGCGACCTCGGAAAATAGGCAACAAGAAACGACGATCGCTATTGGCCAGCTTCGATCACATGACATATAACTCTCGAAAACTGTAATATACCGCGAGGAAAGATAAAAATATAGGCATACAGGGGCAGAGAAGTTTTCTAGTCTTTTCTGTGAGCTGGGGCTCTACAGTTCAGGTAAATTTCAGGTGCTAGAATCACACGCCCAATTACACGATTGCAGAAAATCATATCCTTCTAACGAGTTTTAAAATCCCAAGATGTTCAGTATGCAGTCCATAAAGTACTAGGCCTACTATTTCAAAGCCACCATTTTTTTTCACTGACCCTGGCATAAATAGTCAAATCTGACTGCTTTATGTGCCATTCAAAAATTAATTAACCAACCAACCAACTGACCCTGCTTATATTTATATCTTGTTAAATATAAATTGAGGGCTGCCAGCAGATCAAGATGATGTATTGAAATAACTAAAATTCATTGCTAAACTAGCTAGTATAGGCCTAAATGCAGGCCTATACAGTGGCGAATCCAGGATTTCTTAAAGGGACCGGTGGCGCGACCGGGGGGGGGGGTGGAGGAGGGCCCAAAATTGGAATTTCAGATTTTGGTACACCCATTTTTTTTTTCCCCGTTACACCGGGCGAGCCAAAAGGGACACTCAAATTTTTTTCACGTGACGATGGCCGAGCCAGCGGGGTATAGGTGTGAATTTTTTTTTGGCCTTCGGCCATTAAAGAGGTCATCATGTATCAACCATAGGGGTAAGGTTGGGGGTCAATAATAATATAATTAAAACAAATCACTCATCATCTGGTGAAGTTGCATATAGTCTAGACCAAATGACAACAAATCTTGATAATGAAGCTGTTTTCGATCCTTTTGAAGAAATGGATAATGTGAATTAGGCGGCCTACTATTTCATTTTTAATACAAAGTCATAGTAAAGCCTTGACCGCAAATTTATGGCCCGATGGCGGCGTCCCGGGGGGGGGGCGGGGGACGTGTCCCCCTCGATTTTTAAAGCTTAACATTTCTTTATGTAGTGATTAGCTTGTGAAATAATGCTAAATGCTATTAAAAGGCGACATTTTCGGCTCACGCTTCGCGCTCGCAAACACTTTCATTGGTTTCTGCATAATGTGCGAAGTATGCAAATTTGAATATACACATATGTTATTGGGGTTGCTTTATTCCGCTGCAGTGTATTATTTATTTTAACCTTCGGGTGTTTCCGTTCCCCCCCCCCCACCCCTTCCAGCCCTTGAAATCGCCGCGCTTGGCCCCGACTAAACCTGTACGCAGATGTTCAAACCTAGAGTCATAGGCCTACCCCATGGAAGAATAGAGCAATAATGTATGGCCAGCTATCCGCCATACATTCCTTACTTATGATGTATATTCTAACTTGTTGATATGGAAATAAAAACAAGCAAAGAGGAGCCTGTCTAAGAAATATCGCCCCTCCCTTCCTCCTGACCTACTGACAATAATTCATTTTGGAATAAGCAACTGAAATCAACTATTAATGGGGATAGGGGGTGCAGGCTGAAAATTTGAAAAATAGGGGCGCACGCCTGCTTGTTGTCTGATTTATATACTTATAGGCTTCCTGTCCGATTAGACAGTTTGTACAGGGGCCACGGAGCCGGGGGGGGGGGGGGCTGGGGGCCAAAAAAGGACCATAAATTTGTGATGTTTAGCCCGTTCAGCCCCCCCCCCCCCTCCCCACTTTCGGCTCAGCCCCTCCACTTTCAAAAACGATCCGCGGCCCCTGTTGTGATTCAGGCAAGGGAGCTGGCTATTCTTTTGGATGTCTTATAGATGGCGCTATATAGAATACTTATCGATGTAAAATAAACTTTTAAAAAAATTGAAAGACTATGAATTATATGCCGAGTACTTTTCATTTTCATATCAACTGAAATTAATATAACAATGGAAATAAGAATAGTGGTATAATTCCCAGCTTCCGTATAGTTAAATTGCCTCATTTACTTCTTCAGTAGCTTTTAATGTTTGTACACGTTTTTATTCTAAAACAATACTTTTTCGTATTACAAAAATTTATGTAAAACCGTTGTGAATCTTGTTCAAATTTCATTGACCCACTATGATATTGATTCTACATAAAATTAAGTTTTGTGTTATCTCACAGATAATTGCAATTTCTCCATTATTAATTATAACTGTTGCTGTAATTTATTTTGATTTCAAACATTGTTCAATCAACATGACATGGATTAGCATTTAACGCTGACAATTTATTGCTGAATCACTTTGACCCAAATTATTATAATAATTAATACCTGGCCATATTTATTTCTTATTTACGAGAAGTGATCTATATGTTCGTGACTTTTATAATCCTTTACTTCAAATAATTATTAAAGAACGTCAACCCTGGTCATATTCTTACACTCAAGAGTCTTCTGATATTTTTAAAATAACAAATCGTTCATGTTTATCCCGTCGTATCCTATCTAAAGTTCTCATATTAATTCGTATCTTCCACGGGCGTAAATCCGGGGGGGGGATGGGGGGATACATCCCCCCAGATTTTGAGGAGGGGGGGGGATGGCCTGTACAAACATCCCCCCCCCCCCCCAGTTTTCAAGACAGAAATTTTTAAAAATACAATAGATAATTGTGTTATTGGTTAAAATAGCGCTTTCAATAACAAAAAATGCCTCTTTTTTTACTCCAAAAACCCCAAAATTTTCCTGCTCGGTCGCTATGCGACATCGCACTAAGTAACAAACAGTACCCTATATAGGTTAAAAAAGTTTGGATCCAAAACCCTTGTCTGAGGAAAAACCTTAGGAAAGGGCACTGCTGGGAAAGGGTGTTGTTGACAATCAAAAACATTAATGTAGTTGTGTGCGGGCTAGGTTGTTGGAGGGCTTGGGGCCTGCAGCCCACAAAATTTTCATAGCAAAGATTGTGAATTTGTTTTATATCGCTGTTATTTAAGAAAGCATGTAAAATGTATCTTCTAAATGGATACAAAATTTTCGGCTCGCACTTCGCTCTCACTGATACTAAATAGGATCTATACTGCCCAAAATAATATCTCCGATTTTTAGCTTTAAAATTTTGGCTTGCGCTTCGCGCTCGCACTACTTTTTACATTACTAAAATGAACAGGAATCAAGGCAGCCTTAAAAGTATGCATTCAAAGACACATTTTCTTCGTACCTCCTCCCTCTCCGAATACATTTCTCTTTAGGTTATGCCTCTGATATAAAGTGTCCCCCTTTTCAGAAAAGGTGCATTTTTTCCATCGAGACTCCCATTCAAATGCTTCCGCCGCCTCTACTATATGTTTTTTGTTTGTTTGATTGTTTGTTTTTTCGCGCTCGCGATTACTCTGTAGGACCTTTAATGCACAAACATTATATTTCAGCTAGTAAAATTTTCGGCTCGCGCTTCACGCTCGCTGACACTAAATAGGAACTACAATGCACAAATATCTCAAACTTTTACCTTAAAATTTTCGGCTCTCTCTTCGCGCTCGCATTAGTTTTCCATTACTAAAATGAACAGTAATCAAGGCAGCCATTATGATTCTTAAAAGCATACATTCAAAGACAAATTTTCTGCGGCGTATCCCCTCCGTCTCCGAATACATTTCCCTTTAGATCAATGCCTCTGATCTAAAGTGTAACCCTTTTCAGAACGGTGCCTTTTTTTATCGAGACCCTTGACTTTCAAATCCGTTCCGCCACCTCTACTATCATTATAGGCCTATATATATATTATTTTTCGCGCTCACTTTTAATGCACAATTAAAACATATCCAATTTCAGCTTGAATTTTTTGGCTCGCGCTTCGCGCTCTCTGATACTAAAAAGGAGCTATAATGCACACATATCTCCAATTTTTAGCTTAAAATTTTCGGCTCGCGCTTCGCGCTCGCATTACTAAAATGAACAGTAATCAAGGCAGCCATAAGTTAAAAGCATACATTCAAAGATAAATTCTATTGGTATACCCCATCCCTCTCAAATCCATTCCGCCGCCTCTGCTATATGAGTATTAAAAATTTGTGTCACGAGTGCTTGTGTATGTCAAACAAGATCGCGACAAGTTGGCAAATTATTTCGCTCATCCCCCCCCCCCACTCCTCGACACGGATTTACGCCGCTGGTATCTTCATGTAATCATATTATTTCTCATTGCTATATGATCTGTTATTCTCATTATATAATTATCATGTAGCATAATCACGTACATAACCTAGCAAATTGTTTGTTTGTTTTTTTTTTTTGTTTTTTTTTTTTTTTTTTTTTATTGTTACGCAAGACGCATTGTTATTGTCAGTATTGTCTGTGTTATTCCATGGAGTTACTAAGTTATAGTAACTCCATGGTTATTCAAAGAGGTCGTCACCACTCGTCATCCAGGCATATTCTCTCAACTGTTTCCCTTTCCTTGTTAATCGATATTACTACCTACAATATATTCGTTAATCCTGTCCACAATGCAGATATCTTCTCTTCATTGTCTTTCCTCTCTTCTTACCCTCTCCTTTTTATTTTCATACTTTGTTTATATCATTTATTCTCTCTCTCTCTCTCTCTCTCTCTCTCTCTCTCTCTCTCTCTCTCTCTCTCTCTCTATCGTCTTCTCTGTTGGCCACTATCTTTATTTAAGTCATGTAACTTACTATAATTGGATTACTATCTTTTATGGGGTCCACAATTAACAAGCTTCTCGGTAGACCTCTCCATTTCCAGCGTAATATTCAAGTTTGAAATCTATAATTCTGATTTTATTCATATTCATATTGTGTACCCGGTATTGCATGTTTTGTTATTTAAATTGTTTATTCCAATAATATTTGTATGTATTTTGTATCCCTTTTCCGTTGGAAATGGAAAAAAATACAATTGAAATTAAAATTGTGTTTTACAATTATATGTTATGTTTTTACTTTGTACAAAAATTCGTGATTCAGCTATTTGCCGCAATGAATTATTTCCTAATAAACCATTTCAAATCAAATCAGATCAAAATCAAATTAATTTTGATTTCGTCATACATTTGTATTATTTGTTATTATTTTCAAAACGTGATTTATAAAGATAAATACTGCACAAACTGAATATTTTTGATCGAGGAAAAAATAATGATAATAATAATAACAACCAACGTAAGCCCAAAGATTTCTTTGGCAATAATTATTAAATCGCAACTGATTATACTGTGTAAAATCTTCGTCAACTAACATGAATTTAGTATGCATCAATAAGCTGATTATTATGGCAATTTAAAAATTAGAGACCTAATAGATTATAATGCAATACCAAACTTTTTGTTTGTTTTGCAATATCAAATTTGATTTGTTCACTAACAATACCATTATTATATATTAATTTATTTTAAAGAAAATAACGCTCAAAATGATATTCATTTTTATTCTTTTGTTTGTTTGTTTGTTTGTCTTTTTTTTTTTCGAAAAGGAATTTCCACCTTCCTTTCCTTTATGTTCTAACTCGCTCTCGTTAATTGTAATGTTGTTTATTATTGATATTAATAATATTTTAATGATATTCAATAATACTAATTATAATCGTCACATTATTTTTCTTTTTCACGTTTTTCTCTATCACTCCCTCTCTCTTTCTGTCTCTGTCTGTCTGTCTCTCTCTCTCTCTCTCTGTGACGAACTTCCATCTGGCTCCCCACCCCCTCTCTTTCTCTGACCGATTATGATTAATTCTGATTATGACTCTTATCTATTATTGTTCCTTTTTATCTGACTATGACTCTATTATGTGCGTCCCAGAAATAAAAAACGAAATCGACATTGATTGATGTTTTATCTTAACTTAGTCTTCGTCAAAATTCATAAATGACCAATTAATTTAAAGCTTAAAGTCTCTTCTTTCATTTGAATAAATTTGTATTACCAATATGTCACGCATGAGTGAGAAACAGCAACTTGAAGAGAGGAAACTAAAAGTCGTTTGACGAGCGGTATCTGAAATTCTCTTTAAAATCTACATATTATTTAAAAAGTTGATTTCCTGCCCTTTCATGATACCACAACCAATAAAAAAGCTTCATAAACAGGAAAGTTACATGTATGTTCATTTGAAATAGTGCTTGCATTTGATTTCATTAATGAAAGAGGATACTCTGAGCTTAAGATTGATGGGTCATTTATGAATTTTTATTGAGACTAAGTTATGATAAAACATCGATCAATCTCCGTTTGGGTTTTTTCTGGGACGCACTGTATATTCCCTTGGCTCTTCTCTCTCTCTCTCTCTCTCTCTCTCTCTCTCTCTCTCTCTCTCTCTCTCTCTCTCTCTCTCTCTCTCTATCTCTCTCTCTCTCTTCGACTATCTGACTATCTACATAGGCCTATGCAAAAAATGCAACACACTCTTTAGTGAAATTGAACATTATAATTATTTTTCCACAAATAACATTGTTAGTATAATTGAAACTTTAAAAAAAAATTGCCATTGAGAGATCAATATTTTAAGAAAAGGATCTGAAATCTTAAGGTATTGAGAATAGGTTATCCATCAGTGGTAATTCAACAACATCAACCGATGCAAAGTAATCTCACATTTAAAAAAATGGCGTAGATTGATAAGATTGAAAATTACAAAGTAAAAAGCGGTAAATAGCACAATAAGAATGAAAATATAAGTATATGGCAAGCGCGAAGATATTGAGTTAGAAGTACAGTTACACAAGTATAGATTAAACACAAAATACATTTGATGGTCGTTAAGGGAGGGGCGAAAAGAATGTGACCACCCCTCTTAAAATAATGCATCTAACGTAAATCCTGAAGTAAAAACATTCCTATTTTTAATACACAATAGTCGATTTTATTTTGGCGAAGTTATACTGTTCCCCTTTTTTAATAACAACACTTTGGTAAAAATTCCCTTAAGAATAACGCAGTTATGATGCCTACAAAGCAATTTGCAAACTTCAATCATGTAATTTGCAGAATTTCTACAAAATGTAAAAAGATGGGTTCAAATACATCAGCGACGTAAAAAAAAAATTAAAAAAAAAAAAAAAAAAATCACGGTCCTCCTACTAATATATGATACAAAACTATTTAAAAACAAAATTAGAAAAAAAAAAAAGAATTTAACATCGTACTTAATCAGCGTAAAACTCCAAGCAGCATGATCAAGACAATAGCAGCATGAAGTACCACCTTTACAAGATTGCACATTACAATAAAAGGACGGAATGAAAATAAAAGCTCTTTTTATAAGCTGCCATACAACTAAAAATTCATATACATTGACTTGATTCGAACAATACCAGTTGTAAAGCTTATCCAAGCATTTATAAAGAAAGTTAGAAAGCATCTACGGATCCCGGATTTGAAAATAAGGGCCCAAATGCAAACGCCTCCTCTCTATCGATCCGCCACTGATCATGACGTATATTGTAAATGCTTTGGATTTTGTTTCCAGAACCTCTAAACGGGGGGGGGGGGGGGGGGTGAACTCGTCCAATCACAGCCTCAAAAGGAAATCGTGTACATTTTTATCTTAATTAATACAGTGGTAGGCCAATTGGTACATGTAAATCCACCTTTTTTTTCTATTGTTTTTATTTTAAAATAGATCACGTATTAAAATTACCAAGTTCACAGTGGGATCGA
>CALNVZ010000174.1:65689134-65728820 GCA_940671915.1 Paracentrotus lividus
TGACTCGTCCAATCACAGCCTCAAAAGGAAATCGTGTACATTTTTATCTTAATTAATACAGTGGTAGGCCAAATTGGTACATGTAAATCCACCTTTTTTTTCTATTGTTTTTATTTTAAAAATAGATCACTGTATTAAAATTACAAGTTCACAGTGGCGGATCGAGGCGGTGGGCGCAGGGATTTGAAAACCTCTCAATGTACATGTTAAAATCCGAAGATTTCGGCGGCCCCCCCCCCCATCGGGCCGGGAGCCCCCCCCCCCATCCTGAAATCCTGGATCCGCCACTGAGTTCATCATCATGATCATATTCAAATCTCATTTTCAAATCATGGATCCGCCGTTTATAACTTTCCATTATATATATATTTTACAATATCATCTCACAGGAGAAGTTTTTTTATGGTTGTGTAACTCAAAATCATGATCAAGTCACACTAACTTCATCATCAACTACAAAACTTACCCATGGGAATAAATTGCAATCTACATGTCATTTTCGGTCTCCCGACTTATCTGACTCTGACTGAGGCATAAGCATAATATATTTTAACGTTCATTTTGCCATTTTGAAAATCAGTCGGCATTACTCTTTATTTCATGCTAGTAAATATGTGCTTTACAACAAAAGGATGAATTTAAAAAGAAATAGAAGTAAAACCGGCCCGCAGTCTCTTTACATGCCATTGTCACAACTGTGGGGTGTAACACAAAGACTTATATACGATTGATAAAAAGTTACGATTTTTTATGGGTAGCCTCATCATGGACAGGATGCTTCAAAGTTGATGATCTTAATCGTAACCATAGCCCTAACCCTACTCTTAATCATATCCAAATCCTAATCCATGACTGTACCTGGTTTCCAAATAAGGCTACCGAGGAAAAAAATCAATCGTATAACTTTTTATCAATGATTTTATCGTAAGTCTTTGTGTTACAGAGCACTGGTCGTATGCATACAGTGTCTGCGTCTGGTTTGCGTTGGATTGCGTCGGCGGCAACCAAACTGATTTCTTTTTTCAGGTACACAGCACTCAGATTTAAAGCCTCATCGAAAAGCAAAAAGTCGCAGGAGTTAGCTGTTGTAATACACTCATGAGTAGTTGTGACCAAGACACACAAAAAATCATCTTCTTTTTCAACAGAAACTAATTGTGACATGTCATTAGAAGTGTTAGTTCATTGATAATCTTACATAATCATTTTCCCACTGTGCTTCATTCACCAGTGATAGAGCAACGGGGAAGAAATATATATTCTTAAAGCACACAATTAGGCTGAGTGATTAAAATCAACTCGTTTGACTTTTCCCGCCATAAAATTGAACCCAAAGCTGTCATGATGTCGTCTGCTCATAAAGGTTGCAATGCCAATACTGGAAAAACGACATCCGTTCAATTCCTTGGTGCATTTCCAAGCCCAAGATGAGTCTTGTACGTCCAAAGGTGTACTTTGAGATTCCTGAAATACATAGAGAAATGAAAGAACATTAAATTGCGGAATCAATTAAAATGTATACAAAGTATCAGGCGCGATCCATGGGGGAGGGGCCAGCGGGCCCGCCCCCCCCCCCAGCAAAAAAAAAAAGGGGGAAATGGATTGCCGACCTGATCGACCCATGAAATCCTACCACCTATGGACGATCCATGACGACCTTGTTGATGGTATTGTGAGAATATTCTCTTATTTTGTTTACTGCATCATGTTTTGCAGTGGCGTGATAACCCGACTCCAAACCTGGCACCCCCTCCCCCACCCCCCCCCCCACCTCCCACTCCGGCGGTCAACCACACACGCATGTTCGTCCCGATTTCTCCAGAAAAGGGGTATATTTCAGGGGCTCACGTAGGGGGAGTCCCCAAAAATCATTGAAATAGGGATCTTTTGGTATTTTTCCCCGACCTATTTTTGATTAGGGGTATAGTTTTTCAATTTTGGAGGAAAATCCTGAATTAGGGTCCCAAATATGGTTAAAAAAAGCTGCGAAAATGGGGTAAATTTGCTGGGGCCCCTCCAAAAGCCTGAAAAAGGGGGTAATTTTGACACGGCTTCCCCTCAAAATAGGGGATATGTCTAAGAACCCGGAACAAGCTTGAAGGCGAGCCCCAAACGATTTCACGTTTTCTTTGAAAATTATTGAAGTAAAATTTCACTATCCCCAACAACAATTTTACATAATAATAACTAATCGTTGATTACAACTAACTTGAAATAATGCCATGTCCAAACCTTAAATTAGAATTTTCATTTTGGATATTAATTGAGAATAGTTGTTTTTGTAATCAACAATATCTTACAGCTTAATTTGAGCATTGGTAGATAGTCATGGACTCACATCTCATTTAGGATACAACAATGAAGTATACTATATACATTAGGGTTGGGCAAATAATGACTTTTTTCTGAAAAGTTATTTCAAACAAGTTACTTCTATAGTCAAATTTAATGTAGAATCCAAAAATGACAATGATTTTTGTGTACGATGACGTCTGACGTCGCTAAAGTGCAAAAAACCAAAATAGTGTATTTTGCCCATTCATCACACACTTTATAGGCATAAACCGGTTTTATTTTGTTTCTTTATGGATTTTGATGGTTTAAAAGCTCAAATCTGACAATTTTATCATGACCAAATGTATCTAGTATGGTTATAGGTGTTAATTAGTAATTTTGATATGAGGTGATTTTTGCTCGATATTGACTGAAACTAACTATCAAACTACACCTACAGTCAACTTAAATAGGATTAATCATGTTGGATTAATCATGTTGGGTTCCCAAACACCCAAAAGCTATATAAAAACGCGATAAAAGTGGTTTATATGCATAAAAAGTGTGATAATTGGGCATAATACGCTATTTTGGCGGCCATTTTGGTTTTTTTGCACTTTAGCGACGTAAGACGTCATCGTATGCAAAAATAATTGTCATTTTCAGTTTCTACGTCGAATTTTACTATAGAAACAACTTGTTTGAAAAAAAAAGTTGAGATTCGCCCAACCCTATTAGGGTTGGGCAAATAATGACTTTTTTCTGAAAAGTTATTTCAAACAAGTTACTTCTATAGTCAAATTTGATGCAGAATCCAAAAACGACAATGATTTTTGTGTACGATGATGTCTGACGTCGCTAAAACGCAAAAAACCAAAATAGTGTATTTTGCCCATTCATCACACACTTTATAGGTATAAACCGGTTTTATTTTGTTTCTTAATGGATTTTGATGGTTTAAAAGCTCAAATCTGACAATTTTATCATGACCAAATGTACCTAGTATGGTTCTAGGTGTTATTTAGTGATTTTGATATGAGATGATTTTTGCTCGATATTGACTGAAACTAACTACCAAACTACACTAACAGTCAACTTAGGTAGGATTAATCATGTTGGGTTCCCTGACACCCAAAAGCCATATAAAAACGCAATAAAAGGGGTTTATACGTATAAAAAGTGTGATAATTGGGCATAATACGCTATTTTGGCGGCCATTTTGGTTTTCTGCACTTTAGCGACGTAAGACGTCATCGTATGCAAAAATAATTGTCATTTTCAGTTTCCACGTCGAATTTTACTATAGAAACAACTAGTTTGAAAAAAAAAGTTGAGATTCGCCCAACCCTAATAATCTATGAAAGAAGGTTAATCTTACTTGACGTAGGTTTCTTCTCCTCCAACCAGAATTTGAAGCCTTGTTTAGCGTGTTGGTTGTAATAATTCTCCCGCCATGACCGTCTGTTTCGGGGGCTCATCTGATAGGATGCGTATGTGATATAAGGTGAGCTACCCTCCACTGCTGGGTTCTGACTTCCAGAGACTGTGTACATGGAGGAAAGCCATCTAGTTACCATGGTGACGATATGGGATGCGTCTTTTTGTGTCAAACCACTACTTTTTATCTTCTTCTATCTCCCCCCCTATTTTTTAAAGTTTTATTTTATTTCCATCATAATTTTTATATTCATAATATTTTTATTAGATATTGCATTTCCATCATAGTTTTATTACAGTTTCATCATGGTTAGATTTTCATCAGTCGCACTGTATTTCTATCATATAGTTTATTTATATTTCCGTCACATATTTTTCATTGTATTACAATCATAATTACTTTCATTACATTTACATCATATTTTCATTACAATTCTTCTTATTCTAATCATATTTTCATCATTGCTTCCCTTAGTTTCCTCTAGTTTCTTTCATTTTTCTTTCATGTTTTCATTGATAATTCATTATATTTTCATCCTCTTTCAATAATACTCCATCATTATTCATTCTTTCTAAAATGATATAAATCTTGGACAGAGCCCCCTGCCCCACAAAACAATAAATAAATAATAAAACAAAATAACAATTAAACTAACAACCAAAATATTACGTAGAGGGATGCTTACCATAGGCAGTTAACCCTTCTCCTACTTCTCCTTTCCAGGGTGATCTGAGAGGGACCGGTTTAACGTAAGACTCCTGGCGGGGTGCGGCCCCATACCTAACGATCCCAGAACCATGCCCAGAATTAAGGGGCGGTAACTATAATGTCGAAAAGGGGGGAAATATAAAAAATAATCATTGCGAAATTAACTTTCATGTTCAATGGTGGTTATATTCAAATTTGAGGGGTATGGGTATGAATACTTTATTTCCATCTTAGTTTTATATCTATTTCATAAAGAGAGGGAGAGAAAGAGAAGGTGAGAGAGATAATGTGTGAGTGTGAGTGTGTGTGTGTGTGTGTGTGTGTGTGTGGTTGTACCTGAAAGAGAGAGAGAGAGGGGGGATTGGAGAAGGATAGGTGGTATGTGTGCTTTTTTGTTATCGTAGTTTTTTGGGGGGCGGGGGTCTGTTTTTATTTGTTTGAATTAATTTTTACCATTTTTTTTTTTTTTTGGGGGGGGTCTGTTTTTTATTGGTCTGAATTAATTTTTTGTTTATTTGTTTTTATTTGTTTGTTTGTTTTTTTTTTATCTTAGAGTATAATAGAAAACTATTTTTAATGGAAGGCGGATGTCAGCAGATCAGTTAAGAATAAAAAATTTAATCATAACGCATTAAAAAAGAAAGGAAAATAAAAAATTTAAAAAATATATTATAACAAATTAAGATGGGTTAAGCTTTGGAGACTATGCACGATATTGGCCCTTTCTGCACAATATGCATGAGTGATCATGGTTCAGTGGTTAACATAGAAAACGTATTACCGTTCTTAGTTGTTTTGCGTAGTTTGCCTGTGGGATGTTTATGGTTCGAACCTCTACGCCTTCAGCGATCCATCGGGGAATGTTGCCATACGCCATTCTGTTAAAAACAAAAAGAAAAAACAGAGTTTATAAATTTATAAACTTTGTTATGAATCATGAATATAAAGGTCGTCATCGATGACCTTAGCTGGAGACTTGCTCGAGGATTGTCCGACATAACAAGGTGGATTACTGTCATAACAATCATGAACTATGATAACTTTCAGTTTGCAATATAGGAAAGAGATCTAACAGCAAATTGGATGTTTTGTTTAAAGCATTACACAACTACAGAGTACATACAGATAGTAATGTCTTCCTTTACAAATAGTCCTTCATAATTAATAGGAGACAACAACAACAACACATACTAAACGAAAAATCGCTCGGCTGTTCTTCCCGAACCGCCCGCCCGCTCGACTGCGCCCTCTTAAAGGTTCCTCGGCAACGGTATTGCATATTAGTCGTTGAAAGATCGATGACATGAGCAAACAACATAATGATATCACTTCTTGATATGAAATGAAGAACTATGTCAATATTGGACTACAAGTCATGATAATGGCAGTACTAGTGACATGCATGTCCCCAAAACCTTCAGGATCAATTTTGATTGGTTCAGTTCGCGATTTACATTTCTTTCACTCCTTTTGACATTATTGATATGTGAGTCAGAGATACATCTAAATAGAACGACCCTAACTCTTCTACGCAAAAAGTATCCCAATAAGATTTTAAGAGAAATTGCCAAATCTAAGTTATCTTTACTGCATACGGATTTCGCAAAATGGGAGGGTGAATTTCTGTTTAGATTATTTTTGTTGCTAGAATTGATTTTCACATTGGTTGAACAATTATTATGCTATAGCATTACATTTTCGGTACCTCCACTCTGAATGACTATCACCCTCCCAAAATAAATGCATGTGATAATGATATGAAAAATTTAATAAAAACACGAGCATAATTTGGTAACATCAAGCCCCAGCATCAACGGAACGGTGTTTATAACATCCGCCTTTGAAGGGTTTCCTATCAGATATTAACAAAAAGTTCCAGCATGCAATCAAATTAATTTTCGCCGTGTGTTTTCCCCCTTATTCTGCGTTCTGGTTGAAAGCAGTCCTTGGTAATATTAATTTTGAAAATTGCTGTGTAGTCATGCAGGGTGACAACTCGTATATACTGTATACATATTTATTAAAAAAAAAAACAGAACAAAACAAAACAAAACCAAACAAAACAAAACAAAAAATGGCTTGCAGGTATAAACGTAGAAGCATAGAAGTGAAGTCCATAAAGACAATTCCTAACGTAAATTCCTTATGTGACCTATATCAGCCCCTCCCCGGTAAAAGGAGTCTTTCCCGCTTTAGCAATCTTGTTCTTGTAACGTTTTCTGCACAAATCTATTCTAAAAGACTCCGCAAACAACATTTCGTCTGCCGTCAGCAGCAGAAGGCTAAACGAATTGATTCATAAGACGACTGTCCACGAGTCTACGAATATCAACAAAAACCCTCTTTTATTCTTCAACTTAACGTTCTTTTATCTCTACAATAACTTTACAGACTATCAACATATTGAGTGAGCATGAGAAGTAGCATTATCTACCTACCACGGACCCCCATTTTCATCATTGTTATGGAAGCGTCCGCCATTCTAAGGAATCTATAGACATAAATTCTTAACAGGTGCATGCTCTACTGAACCCTTATTCTCCTGAAATGTTTCGACCGGGGAATTTACAAAGGACAGAAAATCGATTATTGATAGCTATTGTCTGTGGAAGTGAGAAGGGGGCCGGGGTAATAACGAGGTTGAGCTTTGTTGGAGTGGGAGGAGTGGGTGGAAATATGAGATCCCCTATTGCAGCTAATTGCCCAAATTGTCTCTGCCCGGCCCCCACATTATTCCGATTTTAACTTGCCCATGAGCAGACATAATCCCGAAACTAAATACTTTTCATTTTCCCAGTCTTGCATTTGAAAGAAAATAAGCAATATACCATTCCCTGTTCATAAAAAAAGGAAAAATCTGACACGCGTGCATTTTTCAATTTACAAGCCTTTCTATATTGTTATTTTTTATTCATAATCAAAGTGTTGGCAACTATAGATTATGGTATATTCTGAAAAGAAAAATATTGTCTCTTTTCATTCCTGAAGGCAGCATATGACCATTACCAGTCATTTCTGAAACAAAGGGAGAGACAAAAGAACAAAAGCCCCAAAATAAAATCTTGGGAGGTGTAGATTATCAGTGAAATAATCCATGAAATTGTATCATATTTCTCCCAAAAGGGTTTACAATGTTTAGTTTATACTTCCAGCAATGAAATAATGGCCGTAAGTTACAAATATTAGTCCAGATAAGAACCACGACACCCAGAGAAGACAGATATCTTTGTGCCATTACTAAGGATGATGCGTTCTAAAAATCGGAGGCCATGATGAGCTGGGACCAGATTTTGATTTGTACCACCTTTTTTCGTCATTTATTTTATTGACTAACGCAGTACCAATTTTAACACCAGGATCCCCCTTCTCAGCAAAATATCCTGTGTTTTTAAAATCATTGAAATGATCTAGTTTGATGCTTGCAATTTAAGATTCATTATGGAAAACATCTATCCTCGAATAACTGCCGAACCCCATGAGAGCAATCAACTCCCGGACAACTACCCCAGGACAAGTACAAAATTAACCGGAAAATTGTATCGCCCCAATGGAAATATATATATTTATATTAAGAGCTCTGATCGCCTGGGTTCCAGGACAACAAGACTCCCATTGACCCGCATTCCGGGTCAAAGGCTCTGATTGACCCGGATTATGGGTCAATAGGTTGATGACTCCGAGAAGGGACGATGTTTTTATCTGATGTTTTTCTACCCCATACCCCATAACATCTTCCCCCATTACTATTACCCCCAGGACAACTACCCTAACCTTAAGATTGGGGCTACTTTTCCTAGGGTAGTTGTCCGGGAGTTTATTGCTCTCTGGGGTTATGCATTAAAATTCGAGGAGAGTTGTCCCGGGAATTTATCCAAGGCTAGTCTAGATACGCGAGTGTTAAGTTAGTGCATGGATCCGATTTTGCGAGTGTAATGAAGGTAATCAATTAAGGATTACCACGATTTACTTATTTGTTCTGTACTATCAAGGATGGTTGTAAAGATAGCAAATCATTCCATAGTTACGCACCATAAAAAACAAATAATACAATTACACTATCATTAAAAAACAAAACAAAACAAAACAAAGATATTCGGGGTAAAAATTCTTATGTTAATATAAATGAAACTAATGAAAATAGATTCAAAATAAATATTAATACCAGGAGGGATTGGAACCCGCATCTTCGATCATTATCTGGTAAGCGATTTCAGCAAAGAAAGTATAAATAAATAAATAATAATAAATAACGTTTAAAAAAAAATTAAAAAGAGGCAAAAGCAAATTATTTACTATTTATTCTGTACATCAAGGACGGTTGTAAAGATAGCTAATCATTCCATATTTACCTGAGGCCGGCGAGTAACTTAGTTTACGCACCGTCAAAAACAATTTAATTCCACTAATCATTAACCCCCCCCAAAAAAAAAAAAACAAAACAAAAAAAAACAAACAAACACAAAAAAAAAAAAAAAAAAAAAAAAAAAAAAAAAAAAAAAAAAAACACACACACACACACACACACACACACATACACATACACAAATGAATTAACTTTCATGACGTTTTCATTCTATTTCATTTCTTCTTTTTTTTTTTCTTTTTTTTAATATTTAAAAGCCATCCCCTTAAAAATGCTATGGGCGAGAATATGCTTTGATCAGTCGGTTCAAGACTGTTATCAATTTGATGGCGATTCCTCTAATAATTTTACTAATAACAGTTACAAATTGGAAGAATGTTTTGAATGCTCCTCAACGATAGCTTGTGGAATAATAATGAAAAAACGTTGCCGAATACATGTAGATGAAAGGATATTGATATCTTTCATCGAGGTTTTAATATACTTCTGATAAATCATGTTCATGTTTTCAATATAGTAAAATATATAGAGTAAAAACAAATGATTCGTGCATCGTATTTTCAATAATAAGAAGATTCTTCTTATACTATATATAGACATTACAACTGTCATGACTGTAAGACATCTTATGAATTCTTTAGAACAATATTTTTAGTAAAAGTTTTTAAAACCGATAAAATATTTTTTTTTTTACCTTTCATCGAGGGTTAAAGGATTCGTATTCTGTAGCTTCACCCGCGGTATAGCCATACCAGTCGTCATCTTGCTCAATCAAATTTTAACCACCACGTCAAGAAACTCAAAGAATCAGAGAGGGTAAGTTATCTCTTTAAACACCCCAAAAGAAGATGAAATTGTCTGTTTTGAGGGGTAAATTTTACGAATACATTTCCAGCCAGTATTAGATCAAATTCCGAACTGGTATGGTTCCGTGGCTATCAATGTAGTCTCTCTCGGGGTACAGCTCAGATTCTTCTCTGATGGTACAGATTAACGACGGGATCTGCGCGGGGGAGATGATCAGGACGGTGCGGATAAGAAGAGGGTATAGTTGAGGGGTGAATATAGGGCACATAGACCGAGGAGAGGGGCGCACGCCGAATCATTCGCAGACGGCTTCACGCGTTACCTGGCGACGACCGGTGTTAGCCTCACCAGGACAGTCGTTCGGAAAGGAATAGATCGGGGCAAAAGTACGAACGTGATTTCGACAACAAGATGACGGCCGTTGTTTTTGTCTAAAATCGACTCTTTCATGGATGCGGTAAGTGTTTCAAGGAAAACAACATCTTGTTGTTATTGATCTTTATTCGATCAATGTCATCATCAATATATATATATAAATTTAATATATGAAAGTAATCATTAGCTTTTAGATGGTATTAGCTATGTTCACATGGGACCATCGGGGTTTTAGTCCTCGAGGACTGTATCCTTAAGAATTTAAACCCCGACGGCTTGTTCTCGTAGTTTGCGTTCACACGGAGTGCTTATCCTCGGGATAGTTATCCTCGAGGATAAGGGAGAGGCTCGATGACCGAGTACAAATTGTAGGTAGGTGCGTTGCGCTATTTATTCCCTGTACTATTCGGTCTATGTCCCTTGACTGAACCAGAAATCTTACACCGTTAATCACTCTTATCCTCGAGAACAGTAACTCCAAGTTAAATCCGTGTCCACACTGCAAATCGCTCGATCGGAGACCACCCACCGCTTGGAGTTTCGAGCCTTAACCCTAAGATCTGTCGAGAACATAAACCCCGACTTGTCCTCGAGAACATAAACACCGAGTTCGTTCACATCGGGCCTTAACTCCAAGTTATAACTCCAAGTTGTCCTCGAGAACATAGTCCTCGAGGACAACTTGGAGTTAACTTGGAGTTAAGGCTTGCCACTGTGTGAACGATACTAATGATAAGAAATAAAACATATTATTTCCTTTCCCTGACTGTTCACATGGTAATTGAAATTATTAGGCTTTATCAATCAACTCCCAGGGTACATACGTTATTTTCTATATCCGAAGCTAGGGGCTTATATTCTGCGTCTGCATGGTTATGAAACCAGTACACCATAATCTCTATTTAATTTGATTGGGTTTCGCTTGTATATACAATATGATGATATTCAGAATAAAAGAATTACATAATAATTATTCAAAGCTTAGAATATGAAAACTGATACTGAAATTATACTGATAAAGAGTCAATAGGACTAGACCTACAGTTAAAGTGACGCTTGATGAGCTCGCAGTAATACAGGCGATATTTAGAAACATTACTATTGAGAGGGAAAAATAAAGAAAAGAAGACAAAAAAGGACATTAATTAAGCCTTAATTTACAATTTAAACTCTATTTGATGGCAGGTTATTGAAAACACATTACTGTGAGACTTATATACCAGGGCCGCGGAGCCGGGGGGGTGGGCGGCAGCCCCCCCCCATCCCCCATTTTTTCAGCCAACGTGTACAACATGACCATAGGTTTGTGATTTTTAAGCCTGTTCATCCCCCCCCCCCCCCACTTTGCTCAGCCCCTCCACTTTCAAAAACGCTCGCGGCCCCTGTATACACTTTGCAGTGTTTTGGTGTCAGTTATTTGGGGCTATATCATCATAGTATTTATTCTTTTGGCTCAGCCCCTCCACTTTCAAAAACGCTCCGCGGCCCTGTATACACTTTGCAGTTGTTTTGTCAGTTATTTGGGGCTATATCATCATAGATTATGTTGGTGCGTGGCGATATTAATTGGTCCAGAATGGCGTTAGGCTCGATCACTTCATTTTTTTGAAAGTGTAAATTTCGGATATAGATTAACAAAACCTCTTTCTGGTTCAGACAAAATCAATATTACATCCACCAAAGAGCTATCAAGGATAAATACTTACAAGAAACAAAAAAAGATAGCACTCATAGTTCACGTTTATCTAATTGATGTATATGAATGTCATGATATTGTTTATTGACAGTGACACAAATATAAAAATATAATATTTATTGACAATGATTACAGATAATTTGAAAAATTATTAATAACGAATCTGATCACATTGCAACAATATCAATTGAAATCGAAATATTACACGCGAATTCACCAACGTGTTTTAGGATTATATAATATCATGTTAGTTATGTTAAACAGTGTACGAAACAACAAATAGAAGTAATGAGGTAATGTTCAATGGCTAAGTATACCGTATAATTCAAATTTATGATGTAAGGCTTACTTAGGTTGGTGTAGGCACTACACAGTTTAAAAAAAAAAATTTCTATTGACTCTTTATCTAACTGTGCCCCGTAATCATGGTAATATGAATAATATTTTTTTAAATCGTAAATCTAAAACAACCATACTGAATGGTTCAGAATAAACCTTTAAAGGGGAAGGAAACCCTAGGAATTCATTAAATTGTACAAAACAGGAAAATCAAAGAAGCTGATCAATGAAAATTTGAGAAAAAATGAATGAATAATAAGAAAGTTATGAGCATTTGAATGTTGTGATCACTACTGCTATGGGGATCCTCACATTGGCAACGGGCCCAAGATGTGTGATGTCATACATGAACAACTTCCCCATTACTTTTGTACATATTTCACTCAAATTGTCTTTTTTATTAGTTGCGTTAAAAGATCTGAGATTCTTTTTATGGGAGGACATGTAATACAAGTTCACAAAATATAATCATGTGTGAAGAGTCTGTACTACCATTAGAATGAGGAAAAAGAAGAATTTTTGGTATTTTTTTGTATGTCATATGGGAGAGTTGTTCATGTGCGACATCACATATCTTGGGCCTGTTGCCAGTGTGAGGATCTCCATAGCGTTAGTGATCACAACATTCAAATGCACATAACTTTCTTATTAGTTATTCAATCGTTCTCAAACTTTCTTTAATCTGTTTCTTTGATTTTTTTTTCTCCATACGATTCAACTGAATCCTAGGGTTTCATTCTCCTTTAATGATTGTGTACTATCAATATGCAATTGACCCAAACTTTTCATGTTACAGGGCCCTGGATTGATATGAATTCAGACAGAAAACCCAGCATAAGTTCAAATCTAATATAGATCGTAAAAACTACAATAAATGGGAAAGAATCTGCCATCCAAAAAAGAAATTTTCAAGTGTTTTCGTCGCTCACCTCGTTTACTCGCAGATGATATTGACTTTTAAGCGCAAGTTCATTTCATTTATACAAACTCGTTTTAGTTTCTTCCCAACCTGAGAATTCATCAACGACACAACCCCCCCCCCCTTCAATACAGTGCGTATCGAAAATATATTATATAGGTTACAGGTATAAAGAATCCATTTTTGCAAGTTTGTGTCAGAGGATCAAAGACTGAGTGTAAGCTTTCACTTGTTTAACACATCATCACACTTAATTCTCTTCGATGCTATATTGGGCAGCAGGGACAGCATTCTTCCAGTCGTGTCTAATTTTGGTAAAACTTGCAAAGAATGGATTCTGTTCCTGTCACCTTCATCCTCGCTTATGCGCTACTTAAATGATTCAAAGATGGTATCCTTACAATGGATAGCCAAAATAGATGAGTAAGGAATTGATTACCGCATTTCTTTTTTCCTCTCCTTTTTTCTTCTTCTTCTCTTTCTTTCTTTCCTTTTCTTTTTTCTTTTTTTTTTTCTTCTTTTTTTTTTCTCTTTTTTGTTGTTGTTTGCTTGTTTGTTTGTTTGTTTGTTTGTTTTTTTTTTTGGGGGGGGTCCTGTTTGTTTGTTTGTTGTTGTTTTTTGGACACGCAATGTATAAACATTTATTTCAATTTTATACATTGGCCTATATAATGCTGATATGTAAATTATATTTTACACCAAGTACTATATGTGGTACTATTTTGCACTTTCAACATAGTCAATAGTGATGGCCGTTGCATACACAGTATGCATATAAAATGATAATGAATCTATCGAAAGGTCCTTTTTAGTTCAAGCTTTCATGTGAGGGGGAGTGGAATCCCCATGTCCCCGAATACTTGTCTGATTCCAGCCAATAGGTGGCGCATGTCATCGGGGAATAGATGTCCGATGTTTCCTATTCTGAAACATTTTGCTTTCGTCACTTTACCAGGATAGATGACTAACCCTGAAAATGACGAAAATATGACGGAGGGAGAAAACGATAAATAATATTGGCAAACTACTACTCTACTACTGCTACTCATACTACACTACTTTACGATAACTATACTACTACTACTACTGCTCCTGCCACTACTACTACTACTACTACTACTACTACTACTACTACTACTACTACTACTACTACTACTACTACTATACTCAACGGTGTCGATTTGTTTTCACGATTGGGGGGATGATCATCGATATTTCCTCAATGTGACACATAGTTTTACGGTGGTATTATGGTCGTAGTGTCCATTGTTGGTGTGGGGTAATGCTTGTATACAGACATGCATATAAATATGAAAAATGCATTGTATAATGCGAGCGCGAAGCGCGAGCTGAAATTTTTCTCAATAATAGTGACATAAAATGGGGTACTATATTTGTTGCATAATACGAGCGCGAAACGAGGAAGGGGCTTTAAGTTTCTTAAAGGGGGACCATGATGATTTAATGGCTACAGATAATACACACATGCATACATGTGAGTATCTACTGGCATATTTTCAAATTCATTATGCGAGCGCGAAGCGCGAGCTGAAAAATTTCTCAATAATAGTGACATAAAATGGGACATAATTTTGGAATAATGCGAACACAAAACAGGGAAGGGGCTGTATCTGATTTATTAAAGGGGTCATCGTGATCTAAAGTCTATAGAGATATACACACATGCACATTATTATACATATGAGTACTAGTATATCGTCGAATTCAAAGGGCTGTAATGCAAGCGCGAAGCGCGAGCTTAAAATTTTCTCAATAATACTGAACTGAAAATGGTATTTGTAGCGGTATACAAACATGTAAGTGCGAAATTGATGGAGGGTTCGGGGGCTTTAACTTGTGATTAGAAGCGGAACATCATAGCGTAATGCCAACAAATGCAAATCTATATAAATATTGACCAAATACGGTAAGGGCAATATTCTGCGAGCGCGAAGCGCGAGCTAAAAAATTTCTCAATATTAGTAACCTAATGATACAAGATACTTGTAGCATCATGGGAGCACAAAGCGGGAAGATGTGGCGTTTTAAACGTAACATCGTGATGTAAAGATGAACAAAGTCAAGTGCAGTTTGCATTGCCTTATATTATGCGAGGGCGAAGCGCGAGCTGAAAATTTTCAGGCAATTTTTAACAGTTATCGGAAATTTGAGAGCAAAGTAGCGACTAGTTTGAAAAGAGGGCATTCAGCCCCCAAAGAATATTGGAAGTGTATTTTATAATCAATGGTCCGAGTCCGAAAATGCTTCCTTGTCGATGAAGAGTCGAGATAAATGTTACAGACTCTTCAATATTCATTATTTATTTTATCCAAACCATCGTGGAATTTTGAGGGGGAATACTTATGGAATCAGTTTTACATATTGAGGTACCTGTCCCCTATGCACCCTGTGATCGGTGCCCCTGATTATCATCGATTAGAATGTTTTTTTCCCCACACTATTTTGAATAGTGAAACATATGCGCTTCCATTATCTACACGTTGTATTGTGTATTATATGATTACTAATGTATATGAGGCACACAATAGGAAGACTAACGAAAAAGTGAGAAAAATGTGGATTTTTGAACGTCAGAAATATGCATTTTAGACAGCAAAATGATATAATAATGCCACAAAAGTGTTTTATATGATAACGAATTTGTAATGGGTAGATTTATATGCATATAATATGATGTTTTTTGTTTTCTTGATATCAAAATATTGGGGGGGGGGATGATTGTACACACCATCCCCCCCCCACCGAAATTATTGGGGGGATGCATCCCCCATCCCCCCCCACAATCGACACCCATGACTATACTACTACTACTACTACTACTACTACTACTACTACTACTACTACTACTACTACTACTACTACTACTACTACTACTATATACTTCAATGATTTCAACTATTTTTTCACTACTTTATACTATACTGCTAATTTTGCTTTTCCTCCTGTTACTCGAACAATTACTACTAAAAACAAAAGGAGAGATAAAAATATCTATATTCACCCAGGTTATTTAGCTGTTGGTACATCTGATTAAAATCAAACTTAGGATGGTCTGGGTAGTAGAAGGATGTGATGATATAACCTTCATGTGTATCATCCAAGAATTCATGAAACCCAAAATCTTTCATTCCTTTCCGTAGTACTCGTCGATTTTCCTTGTACCTATAAATGGAAGAGATGAATAAAGAAAGAGACTGGGGATAAAGAGTGAGAGAGAGAGAGAGCGAGCGAGGGGAAAGAAAAGAGAGAGAGAGGAGGGGGATTGGGTTGAGAGAGAGGGAGGTGGAGGAGTGGGGGGGGGGAGAAAGAAAGAGATTGAGAGGGGTGGAAAAAGAAAAAAGAGAGACATACGCACAGATAAGGGTTTACAGCTCGTTATTCCGAAGGTTCGTTTCGTTATTCCTAAGGGCATATATATGTCACTTCTACGAAAGAGAAATTTTGATTTGTTAATCCGAAAATAAATTAGGGTTCTTTACTCCGAAAATCAAATAACTCTAACGATATAATCCTATTACATTTTCATTTTGGGATTAACGAACCTTAAAGGGGAAGTTCACCCTGGAATTTCATTGGTCTTAAAAAATGAAAAAAAAAATAATAAAAAAATATTAGTGAAAGTTTGAAGAAAATCGACCAAAAAATAGCGAAGTTATGAATATCAAAGTTTTGATTCTGTGACGTCACGTGCGAGCAGCTCTCCCATTGGTTGTGTATGTAAATTCAATAAATTTGTCTTTTTGTCATGGTTCGTGATAAAGGAATGGGTCAATTTGATACAGTCATGTATATGAACATATGTCTGATGGTATATCGACCGCACAGGTGACATAATTATTTTCTTCTGAAAAAAATGACATTTTATGGAATTTACACTACATAACACATAGGAGATCTGCTCGCATGTGACGTCACATAATCCAAACTTTGAATATTCATAACTTCATCATATTTTGGTCGATTTTCCCCAAACCTTCACTAATATTTTTCTTTTATTTTTCTGCATTTTTTAAGACCAATAAAATTCCAGGGTGAACTTCCCCTTTAATTCAACTTTTGAATCAATGAACTCAATTTCATTTTTGGAGAGTAGAACCTTGATTGAATGATATTATTACTGATATATAATTGCATTATTACTAAGGACCCCATGGAAGAACAGTGGTATTTTGTAAATACCGCTGAAATGGGCTATCCGCCGTATTCTTATTATATGATGTAAATGTATTGTTTTACGGAAATAAAAACAATACATGACGATCGAAGAAGAAGCGAGATGAAAAAGTGTGTTATGGCAACATTATCATTTATCATGGAGGTTAGGGTTTTACACCGTTACCACTATAACTATTAAGGAAAAAATTCAACAACGATAAGATATAAATTTCGTTTTCCGGAAAAAAAAAAAAAAAAGAGATAACAAATCGGAGAGAAGGACTTAAAGGAGAATTGTCCCTTTGTAGATAGTTGGCTTCCTGTGGATGCAGAAAAATCAAATAAGCACATTAGAAAAGATTTGATGAAAATCGGATAAATGATAAGAAAGTTATGCGTATTTGAATATTGAGATCTCTAATGACATAGGAAATCTCCCATTGGCAACGCGGTCACCATTTGTGATGTCACAAAGGGAGAACTCCCCATATGGTGTGCACAAAAACTATTCAAAATGTCTCTTTATTTTCTTTCTAATGATAGAACAGCTTTTCTTTTCATGATATATTATGACTTTCATATATTTACAAGTCATCCAATAAAAAGATTCTTTATTCTCCCTTTAGAATCAAGAAAAAATAGGATTTTATTACAATGTGTACAATTGATATGGGAAAGATCTCCCTGCATTGCATCACACATCATGGTCGCGTTGCCAATTGGAGGATCTCTATATCATAAGTGATCTCAAAATCTAAAAATTCATATCTCTCTTATTCATTGCCTGATTTTTCTGAAACTTTCTCAATATGTTTTGGGGGTTTTTCTCCAGTCACTGAAGCTAAATTTCTCTGAGGGGATAATTCCCCTTTAAGAAACAATGAGGGGTAAATAAAATAAACACACAAAACAGAAAAACAGAAAGTTACAAAAAATAATTGATAATTAAAAGATGACAGATATAAACAGAAGAAAGATAAAGACGGTTAAAAGCAAATTAGAAGAAAATAGAAGGTATAATCCTACCGTTTCGCTCTTGCTGTGACCCCTCCTTCGGTGGCAAGTTCTTTGAGAGCCTGATTGAAAGCCAGGATGGTGTGTGTGGGAGGGGTAAATCGAAACTGACTGTTCCTCTCCAACCCTTGCCACTGGTCATATAGGTCTAAGCTCAGACTTCTTGAATTACCTGTAATCAAGAAAAAAAAGATGATACGCCCAGATTGAGATAAACTATAAGAATGTAAGAAATAAAAGGTAAAAAATGACCCCATTCTGGGTCCATTAGGGGTCATTAGGGCTGAATGGGGTCATATTTACCATAGAACTGGGACTTACCAGATATCGGAACCCATACCTACTAGGGTACATGCAAGTAATATGGGCCAGCAGGTAATATGGGCCACCTGAAGCAAATCATGTCGTGACCGTCGACCGGTGACCGGTGACCGGTGTGAGCACCATAATGTTGTTTATATGACCTGTATACGAAAATATATTCTCGTGAGAGCATCTGATGCCAAAATTTCTCTGAGAAAATTGCTGAAAACCAACAAGGTAGATAAAACTTACGGCATTTTTTTACCCTGATGTAAAATTTGATATTTCACAGAATGTGATGGTGAAAGAGTGTTTGAGGGGGTAACCTCGATTGTTTTGTATATTTAGTAAGCTTATAGTTTCATTTTGATCATACTTTCGTGTACAGGTCAATTTCTTGTAGTGAAGGGGTGTAATGTGGCATTAAATGCTTGCCTGACACA
Source organism: Paracentrotus lividus (assembly GCA_940671915.1). Taxonomy (NCBI): domain Eukaryota; kingdom Metazoa; phylum Echinodermata; class Echinoidea; order Camarodonta; family Echinidae; genus Paracentrotus; species Paracentrotus lividus. The sequence goes on from CALNVZ010000174.1 coordinate 65,707,990, forward strand.
GCAACATTAGTGCAGGTAATATGGGCCATCCAAAATGGCGGAAATGATTCTGGTACTTAGTATTGGGATGAGGCATCAATCTCTTTGCCACGATTTTTTGGGGTATATTCACAGTATATAATTAATATAAATAACTTATTTTAGGCCTATATTGACTTGTATGATGAAAATAATATTTAAATGATATTAAAAAAAGGAAATAATATACAAAATACAAAACAATGAAATATATAGTCAAAGTAATACTAAAGGGTGTTATAATTTCAAATGATATCTTAAAGTTAATGATTTTCAACATTTTAAGCAAATCCCAGACATGGTAGAGTCATTGTAGTTTTTAAAACATACATTAAATACATGTGCCCATATTACCTGCACATGCAGGTAATATGGGCACTTTGGTAATGACGTCAACATTTGAATATTGCAGACAGGGGAGATGGTGATAATTGTTTTTTCTTTACAATAAAAGTTAGAGCAGTAGTTATTTATTCATATAAACAAAGATTAGACTATGTGTCATTTTGTAATTTTATGCAAATTAGGCAAATGAGCTTAATGGGTCCATATTACCTGCATGTACCCTAGTACCTGTCCGATCACAATACTTATCACTTTGCCCATCGCACTTCCTCAAAATAATTCATTTTATTTTATTTTACCCTCACAAAATTTCTATTATCGTCTAGAACGAACGTTTCTTTTTTATGGTATGTAAATTCAAAATTGGGGGAAATCGGAACACAACGATCGCTTCGTATTTTCACCATTAGACAATCCCTGAGCGTCAGACCGATTGTTTGTTTGTGTTGTTGTTGTTGTTTATTATAGCCATATTTCATCATCACCTTGGCATTTCCTCAGTGTTTCAATTTTAGCGATTGCGTAACCGAATCCAGGTACGCCCTCTATGCACTTGTTGGCAGAGCTGATCAAGAAGTCGATCCCTGAAGCTTCAAACTCTATCGGTATGGCTCCAAAACTGCTCATGGCATCGACAATGTAAACTGCATCTGAATATTGTTGTGAAAACGATAGAAATTGCAAGAAAATTGAGTTTATGTATTAAGTCTGCATTTGGCTGAATGGTTTATGGATAATGCACATGAGTTTAAAGTGATACAATCATGGAGTTACCGATTTTCATAGAGATTTCAATGATGGGTTAGGGTTAATTTATTCCGCGCACGCGCGCAAGTATATGTGACTGCGAGGTTAGACGACTCCGCTGTAAATGATAATAAATGGTACCGTCGGACATAATTGAAATAATTGAAATTGAATAAGCGTTCTCAACGTCGCATACTATTTATAGCAAATTGGTTGCCACATAATCTTCTGAGGACGTCAGCCTATACGGTGACGAGCACAAGCCATTTTCGGCTCCAACGAAGTTTTGACGCGACTGCCCGACTGATCGCGGCAATGTCTCCGAGTAAGTGGGATATCATAAATGCAAATGTATGTACACTCACTTAGCACTGGTATTGCAACATAGTTAAATGCGTGCATTTTTTCCCCCGTATTTTCAAGTATTTCATATATTGCCATATTTCATTCATCATGTTCATGTCCAGAGATTTTTCGAAATTTTTTGTATATTCTGAAAGAGGAGACTTGTCTCTTTTCATTCCCTGGATTAGTAAATACTCAAACAGTGGCATTTTGTTAAACAAAGGGGTGACAAATGAACAAAGACTCCAAAAAAACGAAATATTAAGAGGTGGAGATTATTAGTCAATAAAATTATTAAGGAGGAGTCATATTTCTCCGAAAATTGTTTACATGTTTTCATTATGCTTGTGGCAAATTAAAAATGACCGAAGAGGTCGCACTACAATGAAAGACAAAAGAAGGAACACCAGGAGAATATAAAATTATTTCTATCGTTGCCAAGGCAAATTTTAGTCCCTTATTACAGAAACGATTTAATGCAAATTTATTCCACCGAATTCCCAAATTACTGTTGAATAAATTCTTGAAGTAAATATAATGTTGTTTACAATAAAAATAAAAATTTTCACACTTCTATTATATTTTGCTGGATATTCATGACGTCTGATTTTGCCACGCATCCTCCTTAGCAACGGTGTAACAGAATTTTGTCTTCTGAGCGTGTTGTTTCTTTCATTAGCCTTTGTGATGGTTCCTTATGACTATTTTTAATTTGCCACAAGCATAATGAAAAAATTACATGTTTTCATAGAAATATGACTCCTCCTTAATAATTTTATTCACTGATAATCCCCACCTCTTAAAATTTCATTTTTAGGGGCCTTTGTTCATCTGTCACCCTTTGTTTAAAAAAGTGCCCCTGTCTGAGTATTTACTGATCTCAGGAATGAAAAGGGACAAGTCTCCTCATTCAGAATATATAAAAATTTTCTGAAAATCTCTGGCCATGAATGAAATATGACAATATATAAAAGACTTGTAAATATGAAAAATTGCACGCATTTAACTATGTTGCAATACCAGTGCTAGGTGAGTGTACATGTATTTCTAAATTCCATATTAATAAATTAAACTTCAGAATCTCCATCATCTGCACATGTTTATGTATAAGCCATTTTTCGATAGAAATGGAAATGGGAATTCCTGTATGTATTTACCAGGACAATAGTGTTTGACAAGCCTCCCCACAGCATCGATAGGGTTAATGACCCCGGAAGTAGTTTCACTGTGAACGATTCCCACATTTGTCCATCCTCCGTTTTCCTTTAGCCTCTCTTCCACCTTCAAGGGGTCAACCTTCTGATCTTCAGGGAACGTCAGCACTTCCAAACTGGACTCAGGAACCCCGAGAATGCTCACGGCCTTTGCCATGCGCAGACCGTATGCGCCGTTGACCAGAAGTAGCACCTGGATGAGAATGTAACATGTAGGCCTAGTTGACTTTGAATTGCCTATCCTATTCCCTTGTATTACGCTACATGAGACGTTCAGTATCTTCATCACTATACGTGTAATTCAGAATTAAATACATCGATAAGGATCAAATGCGTTCTTCATTTTGCAATCATTCGAAATGGTGACCCAATCACATGACATTAGACCTGTGTCCAAGAGTTGAATGTGTGCCTAGATTGCATCTGGACTCACACCCTGTGTATTAATTTCATAATAATAGGTTGTTAAAGGGGAATCCGACCCAAGGAGAGAATCAACCCTACAAGAGAGATGAAAATGAGAGGAGCAATCTAAAAAAAGTTTCATCAAAATCGGTTATAAAATAAGAGAGTTATGGAAGTTTGAAAAATTGAGTTGTTCCTTCTATGGGGATCATCAAATTGGCATCATCGGCTTCAAAATGGCCGCTCTTATCGACAACTCTCCATTCATTTTGTACACAAATTTTCAGATTTTCCCCATTTTCTTTCGAAATATATCTTACCTCCTTCTGAGCTCAACATATGTTGTGTGAAATATATTTTCCCATGACATATTTTGAGCTCAGAAGTAAAGAAGACATATTTTGAAAGAAAATGGGGAAAATCTGAAAATTTGTGTACAAAATGAACGGAGAGTTGTCCATAAGATCGGCCATTTTGAAGCCGATGATGCCAATTTGAGGATCCACATAGAAGGAACAACTAGAGGGCCCACACCTGTAATTATGGTCTCATAGAGACTTCGTGTTAATTTTGAGGTTCGATAAATTTATATAAAATCAGCCTTAAATTCACTCGGTGATTGGTCATGTGGACCGGAGAGACAATTTATTCCTCCTTTCTAATTAAGGCAAGAAACTAGCTCTTTACCGGCTCATTTTAAAAATAAATCGATATAGCGCCCCCTTATGCCGAAACTGACTCAATTGGCAGTCAAAAGTAAGAATTTGATATCAAAACTTGCGCTTCTAATATAGTGCCAAGCCTAAAACATTGATTTCTTCCCAGTTTTAGCATACGAAGCTTAATGATTGCCCTTCCTATAACCAATCTTAAATGTGAATCAGATGCACACATTTTTGTCTATCAGCTGTTCAAAATTACAAAATTTCCCGAAGGGTTGGGTCGAATGAATATCTTTTGCTCTCTGTCGGTAATTAGGCGTGTGTGACCTGTACTTTTCAAACTTCCATAACTCTCTTATTTTATAACCGATTTTGATGACACTTTTTTTAGATTGCTCCTCTTGTTTTCCTCTTTCATGTAAGGTTGATTTTCTCCTTGGGTTGGATTCCCCTTCAATGAAAATTGAGAATATTATGCTTCTCTATAAACATCCAAATAGGTGAATAATTTAAACTTACTCGAGGGTTCTCCCTAGGAATACTGGTTGTGATTGCGGCCTCTACGCTGAATGTACCGCTACCTTGCATCAACACACACGTATGTGTTTCTTTTGATAAACCTTTATGATATAGGAATGAACAATTAACAAAATTAATTCAAACTCTTTTTTCATATTGGGTCTTTTCAACATTCTGTTTCACTATCATTTTATGTACTGTAAACATAAGATTCAATATTCAGACGCTACATGATGAATATCATATAAACCCCTCACAAAAAGTTTCACAAATAGAGTTTGGGCCACGATAACTTTTCAGGTACGCTGTAGTTATTCCTGATATTCATAACATTGGAAAGATAATTTATTCCCCTTTTTATTGATATCCTACTTGTAATGATTACGTCATACTTCAATGCACAAAATATCAGAATATGGGGAAAAGTAAAAAGTCAAATGTTGCAAAATGCATTTATCAAAGCAAAGATCAGCAACTCGACTTTAGGCTCTGATAATTTTGGGGGTATTTTCTAATTTTTATTGAATTTTTGACCATTGTCAAGATAATTTATTCCTCTTTTCAATGACACCCTAATTGTAACGACAGTGTTGTTCCTGAATGGACAGAACACCTGAATGTTAAGACAAGTCAGAAGTTAAATGTTGCAAATTGAATGCCTATTGTGAGTATTATTGTCTGTTGCGAGCAATAACAATACATTTCGCAACTTTTCACTTTTTACTTTGCATTATATTCGTGAGTTGTGTGCATTTAAACATGATGTTACTATTGCAAATAGGGTATCAATAAAAAGAAGAATAAATGAACTTTTCAATGCTATAAAAATTGACAATGATTAAATCCCCACGTTAAAATGTACCAAGGTTCAGAGTTGTGTTACAGAAATTTAAACTGAAAATTATCTTTAACTTTGTCATGTATTCAGGTGGTAGTGAGGGGTTCTGTGGACCAAGGCATGACAACACCATGACAAATTATGTATCAATAAAAATATGAATAAATCAATGTGACAATTGTATAAAATTCAATAAAAATTTGAAAATATCCCAAAATTTATCAGGACCTAAAGTCAAGGTGCGGAACTTTAATGTGATCAATAAAAATGCATTTTTTCAACATTTGATTTTTTACTTTTCTCCATATTCTGATATTATGTGCATTGAAGCATGATACAATCATTACAAATAGGATATCAATAAAAAGGGGAATAAATTATCTTTCCAGTGGTATGAATACCAGGAAAAACTAAAGCGTACCTGAAAAGTTATCATGGCCCAAAGTCGACTTGCGAAACTTTTTGTGAGGGGTTTAGTTTCTAAAGTGTAGGCCTACGTTTTAAGATTGAAATGCGTTGCGCGTATATGGTCGATTCCAGCGAAAAATGTACACGGTGTTTTTGATCATGTTCAGGCCAATAAAAAAATCCAAAAAATGTAGGAACCTCAATTTTGCGTTTTATATATTCGCACCGGTGAACTTATTCGTGCCGCATTTGTTCCAACTTCATTTGAAGTGAACTTTTTTTTAACGATTTAAAAACATGCCATTTGTGACCAAACTTTTTAAAGAAAATCATCAAATAATTTAGATTCAAGTTGTATTTTAGGATGGCACACATCTCAGGAGAAATTGTACCAAATTTGAATAATATAGGGCAATCCAAACAATCTCTGGAATTTTTTTTTCGAGTGGTAAATTTGGATGTTACCTACGAATACAGCTTTTTTAAAAGCTTATAAACCATAGGGTACATGCAGGTAATATGGACCCCCTAAGCTCATTTGCCTAATTTGCATAAAATTACGAAATGACACACAGTCTAATCTTTGTTTATATGAATCAATGACTACTGCTCTAACTTTTATTGTGAAGAAAAACAATTATCACCAACCCCCCTGTCTGCAATATTCAAATGTTGACGTCATTACCAAAGTGCCCATATTACCTGCATGTGCAGGTAATATGGGCACATGTATTTAATGTACGTTTTAAAAACTACAATTACTCTACCATGTCTGGAATTTGCTTAAAATGTTGAAAATCATTAACTTTAAGATATAATTTGAAATTATAAGACCCTTCAGTAAAACCTTTGACTATATATTTCATTGTTATGTATTTTGTTATATATATTATATATTATATTATATATTTCTTTTTAAAATATTATTTTAATATTATTTTCATTATACAAGTCAATATAGGCCTACAATAAGTTATTTATATTAATTATATACTGTGAATATACCCTAAAAAATCGTAGCAAAGAGATTGATGCCTCATCCCAATACTAAGTACCAGAATCATTTCCGCCATTTTGGATGTCCCATATTACCTGCACTAATGTTGCTGTGTCAGGCAAGCATTTAATGCAACATTGCACCCCTTCACTAAAACAAATTGACCTGTACACGCTAGTATGATCAAAATGAAACTATAAGCTTACTAAATGTACAAAACAATTACCCCCTCAAAACACTCTTTCACCATCACATTCTGTGAAATATCAAATTTTACATCAGGGTAAAAAAATGCCGTAAGTTTTACCTACCTTTTTGGTTTTCAGCAATTTTCTCAGAGAAATTTCGGCATTAGATGCTCTCACGACGATATATTTACGAATACAGTTCATATGAACAACATTATGGTGCTCACACCGGTCACCGGTCGACGGTCACGACATGATTTGCTCAGGTGTGTCCCATATTACCTGCTGGCCCATATTACCTGCATGTACCCTACTAGATATAACGAAGTACGGCTCCTAATTGCCATACAGAAGCGCCTCACCATTCCCCATCGACATGCATTGTTCCCGGTGACATTGCTTTCTTTGTTAATCTGGCAGAAGAGGTCAAAGGTCCGAAATTTTCGTGTGGTCAAAAAATTCAGTTACCTACGAATACACCTATAAACCACTGCCATTTCTATACCTTAAGAGATTAGTGACAAATATTGTAGGGAAAGTTGACAAACGATGTCTTGCTGACGTGTGTAAACTTTTATCATCCTTGAACAATAGGTTTTTGAGGTATTGCCTTATAAGTGCTGTATTCGTAGGTAACATTTGACATTCCGAATGTTACCTACGAATACAAGTATGCACAGCGTTTTTCTGTCATATATTTTAGTAATTTGTCTTGAGACTAAAGTTACAAACTTTTGTGGTTTCATTTGTCATATAAATAGGATATTGAGTGACAATTTTCTTGTTTAGAATCTTTTGTTTTCATTATGTTTCGACACTTTCCTTATTAATGTAAAATAATTTATATTTTTAATATTATTGTTGAGAAGTAATTTTCCTCTGAAACAATGTTATTATCAAGTTTAATATATTTCGTAGCGCTTATCAAGTGGGGAAACTCTTTCAAATTTAATCACCAAAAAAATTATAGCTTTTCAGGAATAAATAAAACATGGGATAGCATTTCCTGCAGTGGTGTCACGTGTATTCGTAGGTAAATGTGTATTCGTAGGTAACAATGTAACGTAAACTGTCATTTTCGGTCTTTAATTAACCTCACATTGTTTTTCTTTATTGGAAAGGAGGAATAGTCCCAATAGATATTGGGGGACATCGTTTGGACCCAATAATATAAGTTATTTTATTGTATTGGTGATTATCAGATTTGAAGTAAAGTGCCCCAAATTATATGCTTATTGCATTATTCGGAATTAACAAAAAAAAATTTCTATTTCATTCAAGGCACGTTTGCCGATTCAACAATTGTACAAACAGATGTGAATTAACCTTCTCTAATTTTATTTCAAAATACGAAATGAATAATATTTACTGAGATGGATTTTCATTACTTATAAAAAATAAACAAAACTAAACGTTGATTTTTTTTTATGACTTATCCTTTTTTAGATTTCATTTATCAGGTGTTATGTTTCTTATTAATCAATTGCAATCTGGAGTTCATACAAAGCAACTTGCCTCATTCTTTAAGTTATCTTTAATTTCCAACTTGGGATTTCATGCGTATTTACTCAGACCTCATAATTTCATAGTTATCGAAACCATGTTGATTAAAGTAATGTTGACTTTATTTTCATTTTTATTTTCATGAAATGAAAATGATGTAAAAGTGACAGATGCAGACGTATATCGCTCTCTTAATCATACAGTGCCAGAGAGATTCAATTTGGTTGGGATATTCAGCCTGGATGTGTGTCATTGACGTATTATATTCTCTCAAAATACTTTGATTTTGGTTACGTTCGAGCAAGAGGTCTTTAATTTCTTTCCAATATTCATATATCATATCAAGAAACAGTCAGTTATGAATATTTTAACTCATAGCAGTTCAAGACAGTCACTGTTACACACAAATAGTATCATTGGAATAAGATAACAGAATGGGATAATCATATGTGCATGTAAGTGCCTAGATATATACGACGATACAATACACACATTTTTTAATTATTATTTAAAGGAAGGGTATAATGAATATTTAGATTTTAAAATGATATATAGCTAATATTTTGTTCGTTTATGGCTTCACGCTTATGTAAATATGATTTCAGAATAAACGTGAGGAAAGAATGCCTATACTAGTTGGTGAATCATTAAAAAAGTGCTCTACATCTATAATGTAATGTTCGTTGAAAGACATTTGATTAACATTTTTTTTTCGAATTATGTTTAAGTATTTATGTTAGACAGAAGATATCGTATTCATTTTTTATTGTTGGCTTGATGCTATTAATAAATATTCGCAATAAATTATTCTCATGTGTGAATATTTTAGTTTAGACGTTTATCATTTTAATCGGTATTTATGCTTGTTATCAAGCACAATGTTGAGAAAAATACCTTACACTTATTAGTACCAATAATCTTGGTTAAAAGATATAAACATACGATAAACAGGACATATATTGACGTTTTTGGTTAAAAGTTAGTGTTTCCCCAATACTTGGTAGTATGTTCCCATATATTGGCTGATAAAGATATTTTTCACAAGAAACAATTAGTTTGATACCCCTACACGATTATTATATCAATTGGATCCAAACAAATGGTTTAAAATATACATGTAAGCCAGTTATACCTATGTTACCTACGAATACATTAGCTGTTACCTACGAATACATATGTTTCTATCTCTTCTATAAACAAAAGTAATGGGCGAATTCCAATTTTTTAAAGGGTTTTAATGAGGAGTCATTCTCTTTTCTTTCAGTAAGATATGACATATCTTAATTAGCGTCCTGAAGATTAAACAATGCAAACTGACACAACCCCATGTTTTTCAAACAGATTGTCTTAAAACTATAACTTTAATGAGATATGGCAAATACAAGGAAATTAGGAGCACAAGCCCTGCTCTTACCGATTTTAACTATTGTTAGAATCTTATTGATGGAATGGAATGACATATTTGGAAGGAAAATGTATATTAGGAGGCAAATTCTGACTGTATCACATTAGGGTACGTGTATTCGTAGGTAACATGCAAAAAAATATGTTTTACTTTACCCCTCTGCCACAAAGTCAATTTGGGAGATTAAGCGTGGCAATTTATCACACGGATAGGTTGATATGTTGACTTTTAGTGGGTCAAAGGACTAAATCATCAAAGAGGTTCTAAATTTGGACTCAACTTTTTCGCCGTGTACACTTTTCGCTGGAATCGACCATATACGAGACACAAACAAACCATGCCACCGATGCAAGTAGCCTACGTAAAAGTTAGCATGCAATGCAGTCCATATCCTGAAGTCGCGCATCTGCGTGAATAAGCGTTGCCAGCCGTACGATAATTATCGTATTTGTACGATAATTTGACCATCCGTACGATGTACAATCAATAATTGCAAAAAAGGGCAAATGTACGATAATTTTACATATTTCACCAGATACCACTAATCTATACGCAAAATCTGTGAAAACTGGCCTATAAATCCAAAAAATTCCTTTTAGTTCGGGGGGCTTTGCCCCCAGACCCCCGCCCATGAAATTATGGAAAAGTCCATCGTCATCCGCAAATGTTAAAACGTGTATTTCGATTCAAGGTTCTGGGGCTCTTCTGGCAATTGCCCGACTCGAAGGTCAATCTCATTACCCAAATAGGGGTGGATTTTCTGCAAATTGCTATGGAATCTTGCATGTACGATAATTTTTGCCCAAAACGATAATTTTGAGGTTTTGATACGATAATCTGACTTCTTGGACCTGGCAACACTTGTACTGTGAATTTTTAGTTTTGAAGACATAGTTGGTGCGTTTGGAAAGGGGCATCTTAGACAGTTAGCACTTTTTAACTGGCGATTTCTGGGCTCCAAATAAACATTATTTAATTCGGGATAAGTGTAAAAATAATCCTAATAACGCAATTACCTTTACAGGGATATAAAATTCGACCGTTATTCATTATTATGGCCTTTAAAACTCTACTCTACAATAATTTGAGGAAAAGGGTGCGAAGTGAAGAACAAAAACAATTTGAGAAATATGTAATAAGAATACGTTATCATTACTGAAAATTAATTAAGTCTACTCATCCTATACGCGGTAAAACCTAAATAGTAATCTGAAACAAACATTTTACAATTCTACGCATAGGCCTACTTTATGATTACCTGCGATTTGAAGTAAACCGTCCCGTACTGACTGCAGAACGTCAATAAATGCTTGGTCTCTAGATCCAAGGTCTTGAAGCATGGCTTCTTTGGTTGATAGACTCACACAGAGAGGGCCTGGAGTGAAGAGTTTCTTCTTCTGCTTCGGACCATCTCCTGGACAGTAGTATGTGGTACCGGTGTGTATACAGAGTGAGTCAATAAAAATGTCCCATCATTTCGAAATTGGTTTGTGAAAAGCATGACGAATCATGGATTACATGACATGTCTTGGTAGAGTCATCCTCTTAGCATATGTTGGTACCCTTTTCATTTAAATCTTTGCACGCATGAATGAATAACAGACAATCTTCAGAAGACGGTAAAATTTCACCTGCGCCAAGTGGCTGAGTGAAGAAACAACAAATTGAGAATTTAGCCTAACCCTAACTCTTACTTATGTGCACGCACAAAGACACACACTCACACGTACCCTCATTTATACATACACAATCCACACACCCTCACCACACACACCCACACACACCCTGTACACACACACACACACACATCATCTCATCCACACAAGCACACTCACACACATACACCCTCACACAAACACACACACCTTCAACAAACAAAGTTACAACGTATGCATAACGTATGACGAACCCCATGATTGAATGACAACGTAAGCGAAAGTACGGTCCATCGCATGTTCCGAGAACGTCGAGTATAAGTTGGTATAAGTATAGTTATTTTGTTGGTACCTCAGTTGTATAGGGGAGACCGGGGATGGAAGTTACACGGGTCAGTTTTTACAGTTCTCAGTGTGCTAAGTTGGAACAAGAGAGTTCGTGCTAACTGGCATCTATATACAGCCTACACATAGCTGTGATGAACTGCCGGTCGTGAGGTTTCTCCTTTGTTTTATTAAAAAGTAAATCTACAAAAACCATTTTTTACAGTTCCAAGTGAATTCTTGACAAAAATTAAAATTTGTAATAGTTCTTACAACTGAAGGCACATGATGATAGTCTGGTATTGTGAATATAGTACATGTATGTCACTAATATACCCCTGAGCCATGCCCTGTAATTCAGCCTAATGGATTTGCTACAGTTGATTTTATGTGTAAAATCACCCATGGGGTAGGTTGTTACAACAACCTCCCCCATGTCGATGTAACAACCTACCCCAATTACATCACACATGTAAAGTAATTTTTTTTTTTCAATTTTCAGGTGTTAACATTTTGATATTTCTATTATTACTTTAGTCTATTCTAGAGCTATACTTGATCTACTGTTAACTATACCAAGAAACTGGAAAGTTGAAACAAAAGTATGGTATAAGAGATTTACACATTGTCAACTTACCCCGTATGTTTACATATAGTAACAATTTACCCCGTATGGTGCAACAACTTACCCCGTATACGGGGTAGGTTGTTACAAAAAAAATGTCTTCATTAATTAAGCTGTAGTTAATTAGTGTTTACATTTTTTCAAGTTTTATGTGCCTCAGGTTTTAGCCAACATAATAGGCTAACTACAGACCCAAAATGGAGTGTGTGAGTACTTTCATTAGAATTATCTGACCCAAAATGTGAATTTTGTAACGTCCATCCCCGGTCTCCCCTATGTTTAAACCACGATTAAACCTGTCGTGAAGGTATTAGGGTCTTTATGATTAAACAATGATAATAATTACATCGTAAAACGATCTACACCTCTATATTTGACTCTCTGACATGATGTAACATGATATGTGATATAACAATCTAGTTAGATTTCTTTCTTCCCCCCCCCCCATGCCAATAAGATGTAATGGTGAAAGTTTTAACATCATCAATGACAACGCCGTAAAATCTCAAAACAACCCTTATAACAACACATCTTTTAACCTTTGCTCAGAATAATGTTGATTTCTGACATCACAAAGAGTTAAAAACTGACATTTCCATTCGAATTCCCCAAAGTCATGTGTAAATACTAATGAAAACTTTACCTTTGCTGTCAACCAAATCGATGCATCTGAAACCGTTCTCCATTTTCCCGTCCTCCTTTATTCCGTTCTCCAATAGCGTAAAAACACAAACAAAAGACAAAAGGATATTCCCCACTAAGAAAATAGAATCCCGTTTCCTCGAAATCACGAACTTTGGACCATGGCGTCAAAATTATTCTGCTACATACACATGAAGCTATTTATCTGTTTATGTCCAGTTTCAAATTTATACGCCAACATGAATCATGATACAAGCGTTTTGTATCATGATTCATGTTGGCGTATAAATTTGAAACTGGACATTGAACACACTCCAACCTTATTTTCTTCTTCTTTTTTTAGACCCAGTGGAAACGTTCGATGTATAATCAACGAGTCACAAACTCCAATTAAAACTGCAGAATAGAGTTATAGTAGTGTCACCTGATTATGTGCTTTAATGATGACCATCCATGTATTAAAGATAAAATGAGGCTCACGTAAAGTAACATGATGGGTCGACGTATAATGTTCAGATTAACTACAAATTAACATTGGACATGAATTAGATACAATTGCGTGCCGTTCTTTAAGAATGGTTATTTCAGTGATCATTAAATAAGTCTTAACGAGGCATTATAACTCTAATCAAATATATTCAAAGGAAATATATTGGCTTCCTGTTAGAGTAGGCCAAAGGTCCTCAGATTTTTTTAGTCATTATTATGCTCCCTGACACTCAAATACATTTGGTTTAATCCTTTTGAGTTAACTACTCAAAACGACATATTTATATTCAATCTACATGTACATGTATATATGGTAGATTATCATTGTGCATATATGATTGATATTTAGTTAAGTGGACCTAGTTTTCTATTTTAGGCCATTTGTAGATTATGCCGTCATATCGACATGTCGTATTGATAATCATGATAATGAACGACCCGAAACGCAACTTCGGAACATGTATACGTGATATTAAAGTTAAAGCTTGTATCCCTGTGATTATAGGCCTACCCCTTAAAAATATCGTGGATGTAAAAATAAACGGGGTCAAGACTGATTTTTAAAAAATGGACCCCTTTCAGTCCGATCGCGCGCCTCAGCAGGTCTTCTTTTATTCCTTTGGTTGCCCATCTCATCTAAATATAATGTGCAACCCAGAAAAAAAAAAGTAAACCCAGATTTTAAAGTCTCGTATAAAAGATTTATAACTCTTGTGAACTTAATCTTTATTTCATTCCAAAGAGTAAGTCACACTCTGTTCAATGACAACAAATTTAGACGAGTTTCATTTCTGGTAATGAATGTATGAAAGGTAAGAAATTTGTTCTCGTATAAGCATTTGCTACATTTCTGTTCCACATTGTGTTCATAACTGTTTTGTAGATAATATCAGATTTGTTATTTGTTATTTTTATTTTTTTGCTATAAATTCATTTTTTTTTTTAATTTATTCTTCTGTCCATCAAAAATTGTTTCTTAGCTTTAAGAATTGAATTATTACTTGATACCCAGTTCACTACAATCTTATCTGAGCTGAAGTGTCAATAAATCAATGTCTTGTGCTTTTTGTTTTGTTTACACGCCTCTCGAATTTTGATAAAAAGTTTGATGAACTGCTTTAATTCCAACATGATAATATTCTTTCGATTTTTTCATCAGGGACATTGTGTCCAGTCTACTACAGTGTGTATCAAGAAAAAGTAATTCCAAATGTAGAGGGCTCGACTCACAAAAAGCCCGTCTCAAACTGTATGAATGCATGGATTTTTCATAATATGTTGGTAAACTGTAAGTGACTGACATTCCAAATGATCATATCCATGTTATCAATGAAGATGGTGCCTCCAACCCTTTTACGCTGTTAAATGAAGGGTCAAAATGACCCCTTCTGTGTCCATTACGGTCATGCGCAATTCCGGATCAAATATCTTGTACATCCTGTACGGCCCGAATTGACTCGGGAATGGCATAAGGTTGTTGCCTGTTGGGCCAAGATTGGAATAATTTGAACCAACTTTTTTTTTAGATTCTCTCTTAGTACCGATCCTTCAACCCTTATGTTATACTACTCCTCTCTAGCTCAGCACCAAACTTTCAATCTTCACATGTTATACTACTCCTGTCTAAGCACCAAACTTTCAACCGTCTTATGTTATACTACTCCTCTCTAGCTCAGCACGAAACTTCAACCCTCTTATGTTATACTACTACTCTCTAGCTCAGCACGAAACTTTCAACCCTTATGTTTTACTACTCCTCTCTAGCTCAGCACCAAACTTTCAACCCTCTTATGTTATACTACTCCTCTCTAGCTCATTACCAAACATTCTACCCTCTTATGTTATACTACTCCTCTCTAGCTCAGCACCAACGTTTCAACCCTCTTATGTTATAATACTCCTCTCTAGCTCAGCACCAAACGTTCAACCCTCTTATGTTAAACTTCTCCTCTCTAGCTCAGCACCAAACTTTCAACCCTCTTATGTTATACTACTCCTCTCTAGCTCAGCACGAAACTTTCAACCCTCTTATGTTATATTACTCCTCTCTAGCTCAGCACCAAACTTTCAACCTCTTATGTTATACTACTCCTCTCTAGCTCAGCACCAAACTTTCAACCCTCTTATGTTATACTTTTCCTCTCTCAGCACCGAACCTTCAACCCTCTCATATTATACTCCTCTCTCAGAACCGAACCTTCAACCCTCTCATGATATACTCCTCTCTCAGCACCGAACCTTCAACCCTCTCATGTTATATTCCTCTCTCAGAACCGAACCTTCAACCCTCTCATGTTATATTCCTCTCTCAGCATCGAACCTTCAACCCTCTCATGTTATATTCCTCTCTCAGCATCGAACCTTCAACCCTCTCATGTTATACTCCTCTCAGCACCAAAACTTCAACACTCTCAAGTTACACTCTACAAAATAACAAATGAATGGTCAATTGACCCCATTGTGGGTAACCCTCTCTTTTTATTAAAACCTTTAGTTTGGTATAGTAGCGCACACAACATTATGATACGTGGTCATCGGGCACCAGGGCACCGTTTTTGAAATTGGAGGGACTGAACCGAAAGTGGGAGGGGGGGGGGGCTGAAAACAGGCCATTATGTAAAATTTTTGCCTATTTTTGACACTTGCCTCTGTGTGCGTCCGTTCACTCTCACCGTTCATGAGTTCGGTTTCGTTTACATAGTTGTCACAGGCGAGTGGTCTCGCTGCTCGACGGAGTGCAAAAGGGTTCTTTCTATTAGCTAAATAGGGGTTTCAGCTTTACCACAGTTTTAATCCCCTCCGATTATACTCATGGAACTCACTCTTCTATCCATCTCTTCTAATGATTTTTCCGATTACCACTTTTTCTGTTCTAAATGTTTTTCATGTACTGTATATATCCCACCTACAACTCACCCCCCCCCCTCTCTCTCTCTCTCTCTCTCTCTCTCTCTCTCTCATAGTTTTCTTACATTTTCACTTTCAAAACATTCATTTTTTTCTCCATCTGATATCTCTTGATATTGAATACAACAATATTGATACTGCACTACCACTTATGTAAGTTTAAAAGTTACATTTATTCACATGACGTTTGTTTGAAGTACATCACCAACTGTACACAAAGCAAATATGTAGGAAATATGTATAAACTACATGTATGCTTTTCTATTAACAAAATAAAATAGCCTGATCGAGTATATGTATATCAGGTTAATTTGGGCGATTTGTAAACTAGTCAAATCACAAATCACCTCCCTTCTAGCAACTTTGTTGTCTGTGCCTACAACACGGGAGGATGAAATCCAAATCTTATTTTTAATAAGCCTAGTTATACACCCAGACATGCAAGACCAGTATTGTTATTTCATTTAACGCAGGAACGTTAAAGACCGTGGATGGAGTCAATACAACCTTACATCGATTGAAAGCTAAGTAGGCGTATAACATAAATACCCCCAAAAATAAATTCAATTTTCATAACAGTATTCATAAAAAGGTGATCGAACCTCAACCAGACCATCCCTCCCAAATACTCGAAACTTTACCCCTATTTTAATGGTGCGGTTGATGACGTCAAAGAATGTTAAGGGAATGCTATGGCCAGGCATGATTTGGTTTAGCCTTTAGAAAACACGTTTGTATTGCTATGTCAGAACAATAGACCCCATGTGTGCTAGAATTCTATTGTTATGGAATGAAAGGGCAAATTCATTCAACATCTAGCATGTAGCATTCCGTTAACATTTTTTGACGTCATCACCCTCGCCAATAAAATAGGGGTACTTTTTCGAGTATTTGGGAGGGATGGCCTGGTCGGGGTACGATCACCTTTTTAATGAAATACTTTCTAGATGGACAATAAAAACGCTTAAATTGGGAATTGTTGTATTATGAAAAATTATTAGCTTTCGTTTTATATGTAATTTGGGTTTTCATTTCTCGGTCCGGTCTGGGACTTTAACCCTCATCTTATTAGGTCACAGATGTGCTATTGTCAGAACAAATATAAATATGAATGTCCTGGTATTGACTACAAATTGTAAGCAATGCTCTTTCTATTGTCAACAATTCGAGAGCATTGATAGATGTTGAAGTTCAGGTGGCCAGAGGCCCTGAGAAAAAGAATCATCAAAACTACATACAGCCCCCATCCCAAGATGTTAGCATCCGTTTATATTGTTATGGAAATTGTGGGTCGTGAATACGGGTTAAAAAGAAAGCCGGCTGTAGGCAAATCCCCCAATTTATGTCGTCTTTTATGTTTGAACTTAAAGAAATAAGAGAATCGAAATACCCGGCGGAATTTTGAAGACTTATTGTCTTTGCTTTTTCAAGAGATTTGAAATGCTGGCTGAAACAATTGAACATATGAAGCTTGCAAATTCTCGAACCTTTACAGAGTCTGATTTTAAAAGAGAATCACCTTTAGCATGTTTAGAGCGTATGCGCATAGCGAAATGCCCATGTAGGAGTTGACACCCCTATCCGCGAATGGTACGGGCGCGCTTTGTTTTCTGATCGTTTATGGTAACATTTCGCCAATTGGTACAATTTTTTTTTTTAAGTGCAGCGAGGTTAAGCAGTCAATCAAATCGAGTTTTGTATACATTATTATGTATTATCCCTAATATATAAATCTTTTCGCCCCGAAGGCATACGTCTATTAGGGGAGACCGGGTATGGACGTTACAAAATTCACATTTTGGGCCAAATAATTCTAATGAAAGTACTCACACACTCCATTTTGGGTCTGCAGTTAGCCCATTATGTTGGCTAAAACCTGAGGCACATAAAACCTGAAAACATGTAAGCACTCATTAACTACAGCTTAATTAATGAAGACATTTTTTGTAACAACCTACCCCGTATACGGGGTAAGTTGTTACACCATACGGGGTAGGTTGTTACAGTATGTAGACATACGGGGTAAGTTGACAATGTGTAAATCTCTTATACCATACTTTTGTTTCAACTTTCCAGTTTCTTGGTATCGTTAACAGTAGATCAAGTATAGAGCTCTGGAAGAGACTAAAAGTAATAATAGAAATATCAAAATATTAACACCAGAAAATTGAAACAAAATTACTTTACATGTGTAATGTAATTGGGGTAGGTTGTTACATCGACATGGGGTAGGTTGTTGTAACAACCTACCCCATGGGTGATTTTACACATAAAATCAACTGTAGCAAAGCCATTATGCAGAATTACAGGGCATGGCTCAGGGTTATATTAGTGACATACATGTACTATATTCACAATACCACACTATCATCATGTGCTTTCAGGTGTAAGAACTATTACAAATTTTAATTTTTGTCAAAAATTCACTTGGAACTGTAAAAAATGGTTTTTGTTGATTTACTTTTTAATAAAACAACGGAGAAACCTCACGACCGGCAGTTCATCACAGCTATGTGTAGGCTGTATATAGATGCCAGTTAGCACGAACTCTCTTGTTCCAACTAAGCACACTGAGAACTGTAACAACTGACCCGTGTAACTTCCATACCCGGTCTCCCCTACTCTATTTGTTCTCAAGTTAGATCCCACAGAAGGTCATGATATCCTTCAATTAAGTGACATTTTCCATATACAACTAAGCAAAAACATCAATGCGTAACTATTTTTCAACAAAAAGTGCAGTGATTTTATCATTTTTGTAGTATTTATATTGTCATTATATAAAAACTTTAAGTTTTACGTTTCTAATGATACGCGCCCCATGGCAAACTATGAACAAATACTTAGCCTATATAATGAAGTGTGTTAAAAAGTCATAATTTCATAACCAAATTTACGTGTTATAGCAGCGCACGCACGCCCGCGCGCTAATTCACGGAGGCAAATGTCCACCACTTTACATGATGAAAACTGACAAATATAATTTATGTTAATTTTCACGCATTTTGTTCTTGTTTGCTGAAAAAAGTGGGGCTGCAAACCCCGAGCCCATGCGGCTTCTTCTCAGGTTTCATGACTCTGATCTCCGTCTTTCTTGGAGATCCGTGTTACCAGGGATTTTTTAGTATTGCGATATTTTATTGCGCCAAAACGTGAAGAGAAAGTATCGCGTGTTTCGCCATCGTTTGCGGCGATTTAAGAATCGCCATCTAAGTATAGGGCATGGGCGATGTATGAGTGCAGCTGAACAGTCCTTCAAGTCCTAGACTCGACATCGTCCCTGCTTTCTCAATGCGGATCCCATACACCATCTGTTGATAAGTATGCGTTGCACTGGACTACGCCACGGTATCATGCCACATCGTAGCTCACTAATCATTGGCGCCGCGGGAATCGACGCATTGGCACAGTAGCTCACTGGCCAAGCTGACAACTTTGTGGACATGGTGGATGGTTGGTTTGTCGAATACTCGTTAGTCGGCTGCTGATCAGTACCGGCATCTGATATCGGTTCAACTGTTTGGAAAAATATTGTTTTGTTATTAGCCTAGATGATCAATTGAATCACATTTAACGTGTCTGACAAAAAGTACATCATCGTAAAGCGCCTTTCGATTTTTCGACATGGGTAGTTTATCCTCCCAGCCGATTAGGGGGGGGGGGGGGCATGTGCCCCGTTATTTACGCTACTGTGTGACAATGAATTCAAAGCTTTTTCATCGTGGAGACGTCTCCAAGAGTCGTGGTGGAAAGAAAAGCAATTAGCTCCCCAGAGGAAATGTAAATAGCTGTTGGGCCCCGCATTGGAAAGCGCAAAAAATATTGATACCGTAATTATTTACCTTCACAAAACGCAAAATGTACGTAAGTTTCACATTGGACTTTCCGTAGCGCTCCACCAACGGGTCCATAAACTATGCAATCCTGAGGATCATTATTGGCTGGATAAGAGTACCCGCCCTTCACATTGGATGTCCACCAACCTATTGGACGATCATTAAAAAGAAACTATCAAGATTTTGAACATCGAATCAATCAGAGGATCTATATAGGCCTACAAGCTATGATTTTTGAGTAAATGACTAATATTATACATTATTGAAGAACGCAAAGGCATTATCCGTTGCAACAAAATCATTGAATACGAAATCACAATTCAGTCTAATTATGTTGTCATTCCAGCCAAAGCGTTAACACATCGATTAAAAATCCCAAAGTAATAAGAATTTATTTCTACATGGAGTAAACCCACCCCTCCCTAGATTCGAAGTAAATAAAACAAAGTAGCATCATTTTGAAGTTGTCTCGTTTGAATTATGAACATTTAATCATAGGTTTCGTAATATGTCTTAGTTGAGTCATCCTCCCAGCATTTTTTTGGTACCGTTCTCATTTGGATCTTTGCTCGTATGTCTGAATAACAAATTTTAGAGACTGCAAAAACTCAATTGTGCGATGTGGATGGGAAAAGATGAAAGCACATGTTGAAAGGGTTCGGTGTAAAAATGGCAGAGGCAAATATGGCAGAGGTAAAAATGGCAGAGGTAAAAATGGCAGAGGTAAAAATGGCAGAGGCAAAAATGGCAGAGGTAAAA